>OX387381.1:41751513-42951513 GCA_947563715.1 Lycia hirtaria
TCAAGGGCGTCGCCAGCCCATGGCCCAGAGGGGGGCAAGTTAATATTATGGAGGATGAGAAAAATATGAATTGTAGGTACAGGTACCATTACACGGCCTTAGGACTTTGGTTGCTTTGCAGTTGGCTACATTTTTTTAATCTCTAGGGGGGGGGGGAGGCAGCTGCCCCCTCTGCACCCCCTTGGCGACGCCCTTGACCAACATTATACAATATTCGTTATGACCTATTCCGAAAGCATTTCGTTCTATGTTTTGAAATTTTAATACATTTATTTCCAAAAATTTGTTACTACCCTCATTTTATATATTGAAATAACAAAACACAATTATTCCTATTGATACATATAGTGTATCTAACCAGTGGGGTGTCCCGTGAGCAGCCGTGCTGGGTACCTGTATTACAGCTACTACTGTTCCAACCTCCAACTGTGTCACACACCATAACATCATACAATTACAACGTATTTTGCACCTACAAGGGAAACCACAATTAACAATTTTACTATCAATATATGTAGATATACAAAATATAGTCTGAAAAGCCCCTAAATTAATACTTGTATTTTATTAATCTTCAAAAACATTGAAAATTTGCAATAATCTGTTTGATTTGTAATGTAAGGTAGCTTCAGTGTTTTGTTAAGGTGTATGGTACAAGTTATGAAAGTTTGACTATCGATGCATTTTTTTCAATTCAATATTATCCGTCACGAAACGATGTCGTTTTCAGGCTTCCGTACTAAACGAGCTCCCGCTCCTTTAGTACGGCTCCCGTCTATTCGTGAGGCTACGGTGTTTGTCTGCCGGTCTGTCCTATATTTAAACGGCTGTATCTTTTGAACGATACACATCTCAAAATTGGCAATATTGTAGGATATACTTAGAAGTAAGATACTAAAAACTGCTCAAGTGCCATATACGCATGCATAAATCATTTTTAATAAAAACCTGAGATAAATCCGGCTTGATAATTCTACAAAAAAAAAAACGAAAAATGTTAAGTAAACGTTGCATGCTGGGTACGCTGCCAACTGGTAGTGGGGTTGAGCATTTGGATTATCTTTAAACCTTTATCGGTCTGGGGTGATCGATGTGCTTTTTGTGTAGTAGTTTAGTTAGTTGAGTCTGTATATTGTTGTGTTGTAGTTAATAAAGGCGCTTGCCACAAAAAAAGTAAATGTTTCGTTGGCAGTTAGTATTAAAATCTCTTTGCATAAAGAAAATAGGTCTATACCACTTACTTATTTGTACTTGATATTGTATGTGAACGCCGAGCACATATCAATAACCTGAACTATTCCTACTGTAAAAAAATAATGTGAAGTTCCAAATATTCTTAGATATAAAGCACATTTTGATGAGTAATTAGCCCTTGTGTCAGAGTTTATGTTCATGTGGCATGCATAGGAGTACGGAAGCCTCGGTGTGGGAGTGAATTTCGTACTTTGCCGGATTTATTCAAGATTCTTGTCGTTAGATTGAAGAAAGGACAAGAAGTAACACAGTGATATTAATCGGATATATTTGCTAATAAAAGTTAGGAAATTGTATTATGTAAATGAATAAAAATGAAAAATATGACCAACTAATTAGAAATCAATGAACCTCATGCTATACCAGAAACAAAATAAATTATATTCGTAAAGGAAGCTGTAATATAGTAAAACCTACCACCGCTTTACATCATTTTAGCAGCAAACAATACAAAGTTCAAAGTAGGTATCCAAACATTCAAAGACATCCTATCAGTTGAAACTTCGTAAGCAAAAGTTCTCACATAGCGCTGAGTAATATATCACCAAGACATGAAAATTCTATCAGAATTCCTTGCCCTCCCCCGCCCGTGGTACGTCACCCCCCTATTACTTTAATAGGTCGCGAGTCATTTGCGCTGTTTAATCACTTGTGACTCCCATTAAAATGCAGTAAACATCGATTAAATATCGGGCGTAAATGAAGAATGCATAGCCAGAAAGGCCAATAATATAGGATTATTATCATCATCTCAGCCATAAGAAGTACACTGCTGGACATAGGCCTCCCCCATGGATTTCCAAAATGACCGATTGGAAGCGGCTTGCATCCAGCGTCTTCCCGCCACTTGTTTGAGGTCATCTGTCCATCTCGTGGCTGGTCTTCCTACGCTGCGCTTGCCGGTACGTGGTCTCCACTTGAGAACCTTTCGGCCCCACCGGCCATCAGTTCTACGTGCTATGTGCCCTGCCCACTGCCACTTCAACTTACTAATCCGCTGTGCTATATCGGCGACTTTTGTACGTCTACGTATCTCTTCATTCCTGATTCGATCTCGTAGAGAGACTCCGAGCATAGCTCTCTCCATAGCTCGTTGCGTGACCTTGAGCTTCTTTATAAGGCCCATAGTTAGGGACCACGTTTCAGTGCCGTATGTCATCACTGGTAACACACACTGGTTGTAAACTTTCGACTTGAGGGACTGGGGAATATTGGACGAGAAGACGCTTTTAAGTTTCCCGAACGCTGCCCAGCCGAGTTGGATACGACGATTTACCTCCCTCGTAAAGTTGGACCTGCCTAATCGGACCGTTTGTCCTAGGTAGACGTATTCATCAACAACTTCAAGAGTGGAGTTCCCCACAGATATTGGGGTGGGCACTACATGGACGTTCGACATAACCTTCGTTTTGTCCATGTTCATTTTGAGGCCCACCCTTTGGGAAACTCTATTGAGGTCTTCGAGCATCGTACTGAGCTCTTCCATCGACTTTGCCATGACTACTATATCGTCGGCAAACCGAAGGTGAGTGATGTACTCGCCGTTAATATTGATGCCGAGCCCTTTCCATTCCAGAAGCTTATAGGCATCTTCCAAACCGGCGGTAAACAGTTTCGGAGAGACAACGTCTCCCTGCCTCACGCCTCTCTTCAATGGAATTGCCTCTGAATTCTGGTCTTGTACTCGGACTGACATGGTGGCGTTGTTGTAAAAACACTTCAGCACTTCGACATACCGATAGTCAATACGGCATCGCTGGAGAGCCTCAAGCACCGCCCAGGTCTCGATCGAATCAAAGGCTTTCTCATAGTCCACAAACGCTAAGCAAAGGGGCAAGTTATACTTTTCGGTCTTCTGTATCACTTGCCGCAGCGTGTGGATGTGGTCTATGGTACCATAGCCTTTTCGGAAACCGGCTTGTTCGGGAGGCTGGAAGTCATCAAACCTGCGTTCAAGACGATTCGTGATGACCCTTGAAAACAGCTTATAGACATGGCTCAGAAGCGAGATGGGTCTGTAGTTCTTCAGCAAAGTGTTGTCTCCTTTTTTGAAGAACAGCGCCACCACGCTTCTGTTCCATGCTTCTGGCGTTGTACCTTCAAGCACGACGTAATTGAAGAGCTTCTGAAGGACTTTCAGTACCGGTGTTCCACCCGCTTTCAGTAGCTCTGATGTAATTCCGTCGTCGCCCGGTGCCTTGTTGTTCTTGAGCTGTTTCAAGGCCATCCTAATCTCGTACAGGCTGATGTCCGGGATATCTTCGGTATAATGTCGAGTCAGTTTGGCTCTTGGATCTTTGCCCAAACTGCTAACAGGTTTTGCGACCGATGTGTATAACTGTCCATAGAACCTCTCGATTTCCCTCAAGACTTCTGCCTTGGTCGACGCTAAACTGCCATCTTCCATCTTCAGCTTCGTCAACTGGCTCTGCCCAATAGACATGTCTTTTGCGAACACTTTGGAGCCTTTATTCCGCTCTATCGTATCTTTAATACGATTAGCATTAAAGGTACGGATGTCGTATCGCATAGACTTTGATATGAGTCTATTGAGCCGCCTATATGACTCGGCGTCACCGGAAGTCTGCAGTTGCAGTGAGCGTCGTTCAGCCATGAGGTTGGTATGGATCGAGAGCTTTTGCGGTCTATTTGTACGATGGGGTTTATAAAACTTCGCGCCCACCGTACAGACAGTTTCACAGGACAGGATTATTATAACGAGAAACATTTATCTAGTTCATTTACTATTATGTTAAATGACAAACTAATATAACAAAAAAATTAAGCATCTACCTCATATCGACTCGACAATTATTTTTAGGATTTTATTATTACATAATTTTATATTCTGAATTATTACTATACTATTTTTTTTTAACTACGAAATGTTGACTGATTTTATTATTTTATTTTAATTTATATGTGCTAATTTATGACTTACATATTTTTACATTTTTTAATGTAATTTACATGATTTTTGTATTCTAATTATGTGATTATGATTTTATGATATGATTTTAATATTTTTATGTGATTTTATAGATTGCTGATTTCTATGGGTGTACCCATTAACCCATTAATAAATAAATTATTAATTTTGACCATCTGAATAAAATAATAATTATTATTACTTACTATTCATTATTACTAATTAATACCTATGTATTATTATTTGTATATGTACGAGTAAGTGAATTCAGCAATATCTCGTCGTCTACCCGTGGCGAAACACGCGTTATCAACGCATATTAATGGCCTCTATGCAAATGGTTCGCAGTACAACAGTGATTATATTCAAATGCTGTTAATTTTATTCATGCTTAGGACCGCGCACCTACTTCGGTAGTCCCGAGACCAGCGGCGCGGCGCTCTACAGCTTAGCTTAGCTTAGGATCGGCTCCCGTTGGTACGATCCTAATTGAAACTATACGGTTTTATATATTCATCATATGAAGATTATTATGAATACGTTAACCTCACTTTCAATTAAATTATTCAAAAGATTTGTCTTTTATCCTTTCTGTGAAATATAACATTATTGAATGATGTGAAAGCGCTTTCACTTTCTGCGATCTAGTCGCGCGCTCCTACCGCGCGATAGATAGATTGCATATTCAGGTGATGCTTTCATATTACGACAACTGATGCGCGGTTGCACCGCAGATGCAGCGATTGACTGTAGCGTTGTTATTTTAACAGTTCCATACCTTAAAAACAAATAATAAAACATTTAAAGATCACTTTGACGTGACTCGTCAGTCTATCTGTCCGTTAGTCGGTCTGTGGAGGTATCGAGATTGGATTTCTTTTGTTGTGAAAAATTCAGTTTGTAGTAAAGAATAAATAAAATATCTCAAAAAACTGACATACCTACGTTATATTTTAACACTAACAAGTAAAACAAACCTATAGGATACATCGACTTATAACTTGAAAAATTTGACTTGAAACAATGTACTGCAATGCAAGCAAATAGAAGAGTGTAAATTGTTAGATATTACTTGTAAAATAAGAAAAAAAAGCAGATGACATACTTACATCATAGTTGGGATTACGGGCGGATATTGTTTTCAACTATAACGTTTTTTGTTTGCCATGTTTCATTTACTTGAGGAACCATGTAGGGATGAGAACAGAAGGGTGGTGGAAGCCTCGGTTTAGGAAATAAACTCGTATCAAGCGTTGTTTTTTTAACTGACTTCTAAAAATGAGGAGGTTATTAATTCGGTCTCTATGTTTTTGTATGTTTGAGAATGTATGTAGTATATTGTATGTCCATCATTCGAGAACCGTTTTTTTTGTTTCTTGAATTGACATAAAGAGAAAGCTCCCAAGTTGGTCACATAATTATTATAGAGACATTGCTTTATTACTTTTTAAATAATATCTAAAAATGAAAATTTTCATTGTTTTCCTGAGTGAAGTGCGTCAGATTATAGAATCGCAGTGTTCCACCGACTCGTTTTTCTTTGCAAAAGTGTCAAATGTTAAGGAATATCGTATAAACATCTGCACATTTTCGAATCTTCGAAGACGAAGCATTTGACTTTCAATGACAAATCTCATTCTTGACAAAAAAATAAACGAGCGGGTGAAGAGAGGTTTCTTTAAAAAGTTTACAACCGTACGACAGCTGCTAAATAGCTTAATGTGAAAGCGCCGTAACCAACCATCACAGCAGACTCAGACGGTTGGTGGTATCTGCATCTGATAGCACACTTCCCAGGAACAAATATAACGCGTAAACAGCGTCAGGGTCAAAGGATATTCTCTACAAAATTGAACTGTGATGTTATCGTAGTCGAGTTAGCCGCTCCAGCAGGCAGCCTGGGTAGCGTATCGCGCATCCGACCCACTCGATGCTATATACCGGCTTCGATTCCCAACGCGACTTGATTGAAAAGATGGGTTGATTGATAAAGGAATGAGTATATTTTTACGTACGAGTAAGTTCAAAAGTAAGGTTTGAGGTCTTAAAAGTAATGAATTCTAAAAAAAATACAAGAAATACGCGAATAGGTAGCTATTTCTTAGGCAGGCATTATACAATTTCGACCTCTTCGTCACTTCCTATAGTGAGATTGTGTTCACACGCAAGCATAGTTTGTTTTTAAAAATTGTTTTATTAACATGAAGCAAAACGCTTGAAGACGACCAAAATATGACCCCAAACTGGACGAGCTTACCAGCATGAGCTTACCTCGAAGTTCACTTGTGAGCTTATTTTAAATCATCTGAAAGAAATGTTAGAAAATCATGAAAATTGCGGTCAAAATTTAAAGTATGTAAAAAAAATATTTCAGAAGTCGCCATAGCACTTAGTAATTAATTAGCACAGAGACCGAGTTTTCGATTAGTCAGTGTACTCTTTAATAATACCTACTCTTGTAGTTAAAAGAAAAATATGAATTAACAGAAAAAAAACTCATAATAAAAAATAATTGCCATTTCCAATAATTACTTCACGAAAAATTAAGCATAGATTAAACCGCCAGGCGTCGACCTAAAAATTAATTAATTCAAATAAATTCAGACACTATAAGAAAATGGAAAACACGGCACCTACAAATAATAAACGGTCTGCTAGTTAACTTCCTAAAATTCGGGTAAACGCTAGTCGTTTGTCACGGCTGGCAATTATATCGTTATTTATATACCGGGGTGGCGATGCACGGAGATTTATTTACCCGAAGCTGATATTAATAATTTACAGAAACAATGCTTGTAAAATACGGTATTGAATGATTGGTGTTGTTGGATTAGCATGTTTTAAATTGACTGCGTTTGGAAGTGAATAAATACTACATAATATCGGATAGGTCTGAGAGAGATAAGATTTATCTACAATTATTAGTAAGTTAAGTTAATAAATGGTCACGGAACGCACGTATACTAAGTAGGTAAGGTAACCGACTTCCAAAAAGGAGGAGGTTCTCAATTCGTCGGAATCTTTTTTTTCGGAAGTCGTTTTTTAGGGTTCCGTACCTCAAAAGAAAAACGAAACCCTTATAGGATCACTTTGTTGTCCGTCTGTCTATCTGTCCGGGTGTCAAGACCTTTATCTCGGGAATGCGTGAAGGTATCGAGTTGAAATTAAAACCATAAACGCAAATCCATAGTATATTGCTGCAAAAAGAAAACTAAAATTTCTCAGTTTTCGTAAAAAAAAGTTATAGCCGAATATGTCGTACAAAACGCACATTTCGACACTCACAAGGGAATCAAAACCTATGGGGTACTTTCCGTTGACCTAGAACTATGAAATTTGGCGAGAAGCATTGTGTTAGAGTACCTACAAATATAGGAAAAAAACCGAAAACTGGTAATTTTTAATTTAATCACAAAAAAATAGTGTCTCTATGCAAGGAATGAGGGCCCAAATTTTAAAGTAAATTAACCGTATCATGTGGGGTATCATATGAAAGAGCGTCATTAGTATAAGCTAAAACAGGTTTTTAAATATTTTTACGATGTATATTTTTAGGTTTATGAAGAAAAATATAAAAAATATGATTTCCCCCTTTTAATTAGTTTGTATGGAACCCTCGGTGGGTGAGTCTGACTCGCACTTGTCCGGTTTTTTTAAAGCGATAACTTGTATTTGTGGGAATATGTAGGTTATTTATCCACTGTCTGTGACCCACGGTCAAGCTTGAAGATATGCGTGGCATACCGAGGTCACAACACATCTGTGGCAAAAATGCGACACAAACTATATAAATAATTTGTCACTGACTATTGTGACAATCTGATTAGATTTGAACATAGATCACTATAAGCATTTTTATCTCAAAAATGGACCGTTTCAGCAAAAGAGCGAATGTAGGCGAATTACGATGCTCAACTGCGCAATTAAATAATCAATATTTCTAAAGGTAAAACATAACGAATAAAAATACAAATACATTTATTTCCATAAACTTTTAAAAAAAACATTTGTAACTACCCTCATTTTTATTATTGTAATAACAAGCACAATTAATCTTAAATAATATAGTGTATCTGGCCAGTGGGGTGTTCCGTGAGCAGCCGTGCTATTAGATAATAATTAAGAGGCATTGAAATAAAAGATAATTAAGGACGTTACAATAATTTCAAATTAAAAAAAATAACCGTCAAAGTCCAGGTGAGCCTTCCAAACACAATCCCCAAAGTAAACTCTTAAACAAGGTAATAACCATCTAGTTTGGTAAAAAAAACTTCCTCCAACTTGGAAATTGCAGCACAAAACCCGTGGCATCGTAAAATCGGCGCGGGACCGCACTGTACGCGCTTGAGCCGCGCTGCAGTTACCAACTTTACCAACTTCCACTGGGGTTGTTGCGCCGTTATATTGTTCAAAGCCGCGCTACCTAAATAATATTCAAACTAGTGTTGAATTCAAACTTAAAAGTTTGTAGAAAAGAAATCATCTTCATCATCATTTCAGCCACGAGAAGTCTGCTGTTGGGCATTATTTCCCCATGAATTTCCTCTAATCCATTAGTAAATATGTATACCTAGTAAAACAGATTTTCGTATATTCTTCATTTCTGATTCAATCTCAGTGTGTGCCTGCAAGCATAACTCTCTCCATAGCTCGTTGCGTGACATTGAATTTCCATATAGGGCGCACAGCGACCATGTTTCAGTGTCATATATCATCACTGTAATGAAAAATATTGAAGTAATAATGTAACCTATCTACCTAACTCTAAATAAAGATAAAGATAACGACTCTCGCAAAACGTTAATATTTACTAACTCGTAAATCGTAGACTAATTAAATAAATAAATGATTAAATATCGGAGGACATTTTCACACAACACTACTAGCCCCAAACTAAGCAAAGCTTGTACTATGGGAACCAGATTAATGATAGAATACATACATACTTTACTTTAGAATACTTTTTTGTAAATACATACATAGCTAGATAGATAGATTCATTTATTGACATATTGAAACATAATACTAAAATATCCACTTATATACGTAACCAATACTTAATAATAGTAAGCAATATGTCTCGTCAATTCACAATATTAACATTAACACAATATAAACATATGTTACATAAAAACACCCTTTTTTAAATTTCCTTTCTAACGGCTTGTCTACCATAAATCAGTGGAAATAAAATATGTATATACTTACATTGACAACTCGGGTAAAACTGTGTATTATATTCATGCTATGTGAACAAATTTCTTTACATCAAATAGCATTTAATTTTTCATGTAAACGTCTTTATTTTCATCATAAAAACACACAAACAACATACGTTTTACATTCAAATTGTTTGTGACCCAGAGAGAAAAGTTACAATACTTTTAAACTTTGTTCGTTAAACTTCTTGTCCCGAAACTTGAAATTCCCGCGAGGTTTTCGAAACTATTCCACAAAGGTAAAACCGTATTTCGAAACTAAGCTCCTAATTTAGAAAAATACAAATACTTCTTATGTATTTTCGCTACAAAGCAACACAACACTTTTTTCGTCCATTCAATGCTGAATACAACATTCTTTGTAGCCTATACTTATTTATAGAGGCTCTGTAAACTTATATAGAACGTGGAGAGAAAACCTACGGAACACTTGAGAGTTAATTTTCCTGTTCCTCTGACGGAGCCCTCATTAAGCTCTGGATATACTGAGGGCTGACCCAGTTTTGATGTCGTTTTGTAAAAGAATCGCTAGTAATGAACGAACCTATTAAGAGTTTTATTCCAGTTAGGTATGTGGACTTTTCAGCGATAAGATAAAGATAAAGATAATTTATTTGCATACAACACGAGAATTTTATACAACAAGTGCATAAAAGATGTTACACTAAGTTTAGTCGCTTAAAATCATGTTGTGCCGATTAGGCGTACAAATGTCAGGTAGACAGCATCATGCACATGCGAAAAATTAAAAAATAATAATTATTATTATTTGTTATTAGATTAATACACAAACCAAAAATATCTATAATATGACAAAGCAGAAGCAATAAAAGATACACATAATGTCAAATAAAATTAAAATTTGTCATTTAAAAAATCATTGATAGAATAATAACACTTCTGCAATAACAATGCCTTCAACTTTTTTCTAAATAAATTACTATTCTGGTCTCTTATTGACTTAGGAATCTTATTGTAGATTTTAGGACCCATACATACGATGCTATTTTGCATCAGTGCTGTCTTTCCTTCATGTACGCGCCGTTTGTCTTGGTCGCGCCTATTTCTTACAGTAGTATCAGATAGTGTGGGGAATCGCTCCCGGTTTGTTTTTACAAAAAGGGCCGTTTCTAAAATGTATAAACACGGAAGTGTAAGAATTTTATACTCTAAAAAATAGGGCTTACAACTATCTCTTTTTTTGAGTTTAAACATTGAACGAATACAGCGTTTCTGCCTTTTAAAAATAATAATTTTATTTGTTGAATTTCCCCAAAAAATAATCCCGTACCTCAAAATTGATTCAACTAACCCATAGTAGGCTTTAAGTAAAGATTCTATATTTAGAGTACGAGCTAGTTTGGCGATGGCATATGTTTGGCTACTTATTCTTTTCGAAAGGTGCTCTATTTGTGATTTCCAATTCAATTTTCGGTCAATATATAATCCAAGAAATTTTGAGCTTTCTACTTCATTTATAATGTTATTGTCGTATGCTACATTAATATTACCTTTGTTTGTTTCTCTTTGTCTAAAATGCATTATATTTGTTTTATTTAGGTTAATTTTTAAGTTATTGTTGTCAAGCCAAGATATAACTGAGGTCAAAGATTTAACAATATCGTTTTCATAAGAGTCAAGTGTTTTACATGCTACGGTGATAGTGCTATCATCTGCAAATAATGTCATAGGTTGAGATGTAGCATTAGGCAAGTCATTTATGTATGCTATGAATGAAAGTGGTCCCAAGACACTACCTTGTGGAACTCCGTACGCCACTTTGCGTTCATACGATCTATATATTTCTTCTGCTTTCGTGTTAAGATTGACTCGACTGATTTCCGTGATTTGTATTCTATCTGCTAGGTAAGACTCTATCAAATCTAAAACGTTGCGAATGCTTAAGTTTGTGTTGGAAATGTTTTCTTAATTTTTCTATGTCGTTTTAACTACATTTTTGCTTAACTGCTTAATGAAGGGGTTATATTCAATACAATTTACTTAGAAAATTCATAATTTTTTTTAGACAAATAGAAACAATTTCTTCATTTTTGGTGGGCTACACTTTACATACACACCTTATTTGAAAATTTTACTCCAAAATTTTGTAGCGGTTTAATGAACACATATGTCTGTAATAAGCTTTACGAATTACCACCTAGAATTTCCTTTAACTAATGAACACTAATTTGAACAGAAACATTACAAAATCATTTCGCTTGACCAAAACTCCCATTCAAAATTGTTAAAGATACTCACAAAATCTTTTACCAAGGCACTAAATAATAGAATAAAGTTGCCATAATGACGTTGTTATGTAAAGCAACTCCCGAAGGAGTGGAGGTGTTAAGACGCGGCCGCTAGTTATTTATTATTCAGTGTTGCTAGATTTATTACTCACAGGAACGCTGCCGCGGCTAGACCACTGTGTGGGCTGCCAGTTACAATTCAATAGCGGGGTAAGAACTTTTAAAATTATAAAAATGTTTATATCTTTGGCGGTGTATGTATATGTCGCTTAAATATACCTGATATTAACCAATGGAAATACAGGTTGGGCAAATGGATCTGAACGACATAACCAGTGCTTAATTATAGTTTAAAAACTAAAAAAACTGACTTAAAATACGCAATTCGTTTACTTCGATGTAATTTTTTCAGTCATTTTGTTATGAAAACCAAAGCACTAAACCCATTTTGACAACATTTGGGACCACATCTGAAGTATTACCTACCAAATAAAAAATAATCATCAAAAACAATTAATAATTTGCAGAGTGATCGCTTAATAAACATCCAAAAATACATACAGAACAAATTGAGAACCTTCTTCTTTATAGAAGTCGGTAAAAGAGATTTACGGACAATATCTGGCTATGCTACGGCTGATGGTGATGATGACTTTATTTTTATGTAAAAGTATAATTTAAATAAACCCAGTTTCATTGCATTTAAAGAAAACTAACAAGAGTTTCAATCAAATATTTGCCAAGATGAAGTCGACTTAAGAACTATTCAATTTAACTTTCTCGATCGCAAAACTAAACAATTAAATTAATTAATTGAATCAACCAGTTTCCGTCTGTTTGAGGAGCAAAAATAACTTTTTCAGCTTATTAACGTAAAGTGTAGGTAGAATAAAGCTATGGTCTAGACTAATAACCTTCTTATTTTTTTTTACATCTCATAGGTTAATCAAAGATTGTAAGCTAGACGCTACCAGAACATAATCATCAGGTGCTTCTAATCAATTCCAATCTTTGCTATTAAACGTATAAAATTATAAAATTTATTTCGATTCCTACACGTTATTCAGATTCGATTATGATAGTTGGAATACATTTTTCTACTATACAATAATCATCAAATTATGGGTAAAATAGTTTTTTATGAAAAATTTAAAAAAATACTAATGGCACCAGCCACATCCTAAACTGAATTAAAATTCTTAAAATCACAAAACAAATACATTCAAAATGGAACGAAAATTTCATTGTTCCTCTAACAAGTTTGTTTGTTGATTTTAGGTGTTTTCAGAATTTGATTTAGTTCAGTGGTACCTCTGAGGTACACTTGTGTGCATTATTAAACACCAGCCTTGCATTAGACAAGTATATTAAAATAACATCAAAATATCCGTCCGTATACATCACAGCTGCGAGTATTACCGTAGTAAACGAGTAACTTAGTCTTACGTTATGATAACAAGAAGGTATGTTAATTAGCCTTTTAAAAAAGATTATACAAATAGTTTTCGAAAAGTAAATACAAATCTAACAACAACTCAATCACAAATCACAATCACAATTAGGAAAGCCGTTTAGCCTGTAGGTGGTAATATAGAAACATACATACGCACATCCATATTATACACTTTTTTTTTTTTTTTTATCAGCCCTGTTTGTACAAACTGTCCCACTGCTGGGAACGGGCCATCTTCTCATTGTGAGAAGGGTTAGGACAGTCTGCCACGCTGGCCAAGTGCGGGTTGGCAGACTTCACACATCTTCAAGATTATTGAGAACTCTCAGACATGTAGGTTCCTCACGATGTTTTCCTTCACCGTTTGAAGTTGGCGGCAATCAACAATACGCACATAACTTAGAAAAGACAGAGGTGCGTGCCGTGGGATTCGAACCCAGGACCTGCGGATCGCAAGTCAGACGGTCTCATCACTAGGCTGCCGGGAACTCACATTATATACATTGCACATAGAAAAAGAATTCTATTCTTTTTTCGAAGATTTTAAAATATCCTAATACCGGCAGTTCAAATTTTGAACACAAAATTTCAGCTTAGTATCCGAACTTACCAACCGAATTACATTGCTACAAAATTTTCCATAAGACGAACAAACCGCTCATCTAATACTCTTATTCATATAAAAATGTATTATCCATTCACTTACATATAAAATAAAACCAGTTCATCCACAGTCTGGGAAATCCAAGACAATTCCAATTCATAACCTCAACACCTCAGAGAGGAGCTTCTAAGTGTATTCCCCTGTATCGAGGCACCTCCGTCGCCGCGAAAAAACTCAACATCGAGTTTCTCACTCGAATCTCGTTTATTATGTAAAGATGTACAAGAATTACTCAATATTGAGAGTACTTTTGAATTGGAAATACATTAATTTAAGCTCCTAATTTAAATACCTGCGTAGCAGTAGGACTTTTTTTGCATATTAGTAATGGTAAACATTTTTAATTTTTTTTTTCATAGAAATAGAAATTAAGAAAATAAATTTAATATTCTCGTGATGTTGTCCTGCACCGTTTCAAATTCGCGCCAATTAACAATATGCATGTATAAATTTGAAAAAATACGAGTTACTAACGTCTATTTTTGAGTCGAAATCTCCGACTATATTTATCAGACTATATACCTAATAGATGAGACTTCTATCGTGAGAGTGCCATCTTCGCTGATGTATGCAGTTGAAACTATAGTCAGAGATTTTTACCCACAAATAGACGTAACCGTAATTTTTCAAATTAAAATACGTACATAATTTCGTATGCATGCCGCGGGATATGAACCCAGGACCTGTAGATTGCAAGGCGGGTTTTTTATTATGAAATGTTCAAAACGTTGAATAGTGTAATATATATTATTGAATTATTTTGGCATGATCACAACTTGTATAAACAACAAAAAACCATTAACACCCGAAGTTCTGAATCTAGTTAGAAAGCTACTGGATCAATATTTATTGTAATATAATTGTAAAAATAAACACTATATTATAAACCCAATGTTTAGGTAATTTAATTATAATGTGTTGAATTGGCTGAATTTCATCTAATAGCGCTGAGAGATCAAACCATTTGGTGAGCTAGGAATAGAAAGGAGCCCTGCGACGGTGAGGAGTTTCAACGATCTTCATTCTAGCGAATGGTTCTTGTTTAAATTGGCTGCCTACGAAGATACTTAGATCTCACTTGTTGTCTTATTTTTAAAACAATGGGGAGGGGGGGGGGGGGGGGGGGGAGAGGGGTTAGTGGGTAAATACCAAAGTTTATTAGGTGAAAAGAGGACATAAATGTTTAAAAAAATATGCTGAACAACGACAGATAAGAATGTAAATGGCATTTAGACACTAGGTATATTAAAAAAAAAATACATTATTTTACATTGACATTTATTGTAAAATATTACTATTGATTTTTGTTTTGTACTATATAGAAATGTTAAGTGTTAAAATAATGTCTATAAATCTTTTAAGGTAGAAACTAGCTGATCTTTTCTCTGAAATATGTATTACATCTAATAAAAATCTCTTCGCAAACTTCGGAAAAATCAATCCACACGATATCCCTGCATTTGAGTTACCGACACTTAGAAATGACTCCCTGCATATTTTAGAAATGTTCTCAAATATCTTGCAGACTGTGAGAGAAATCTAGAAGGATCAGTTGTAGCTAGGTACAGTTGTGATCTCTCTAGATAGAGGTACTAGCCTGAAGGCCGACTGAAAGATATTGGCTATTCTTTACAATTCAGCTTCAATATCATAAGAGAGGCATTTTGAGAATTGCTTTCGATAAAACTAGATATTTTCTTTCAATTCGCTAATGCATCAATGTCATATATGATACGATAAGACAAGTTTTGGGAACATACTTAGTATACTTACGTTATCTAGAATGGAAATTAAGTATATGTTGGCCTTGTAGGCAGTTTATATTTCGATAAAATAACTTATGTGATTACATTATGTTCCAGAGGGGTATTTTAAGTCTTTTAATATAATCATTATATTGTTTTATCTTAATTTTGTATCGTAGCATTGCTTAGAAAAACTTATTGTAACATATTGAAGCATTAAATTCTATAATAATATATTTCTTCTTTTTTTTTCTATAACATTATAGTCTATAAATGTATGTGGGCATATATGGGTGTTTCTTTAGGATCACCTATAGCCTAAACGGCTTGACCGATTTTGATGTGCAAGGTGTCGTTAGCGACACCTTGCACATCAAAATAGTCGTCGTCGTCTTCATTCTCTGATTTTGATAGGCTATATATGTTGTAATAATAATAATATATCTCTGGCAAAAATAAAAAAACACCTTTTTTTCGTAACCTCTAACGAACTTTTCATAATAAACAAGTAACACCACATACATACACTGTAAAAAGTAAAAACATAACCCTCCTCTTACGCAGTCAGGTAATAAAAAAAAACACCTAACAACCTCACCTATCCTAAAACATAAACATCGTTCAAAACCGAATCTCAAAGCCGACAAGCTTAGATTATAGAGGTATATAATCTAAGCCGACAAGCTTCTTAAATTAAACTTTAACGGCCAACCTGACACCCTACTTTCGGTTTTTCCACTGGAATCCCCCACTTTTGTCTCACTATCTCATAAAAGACGCAGTCGCCGGAACAGGAAAATTAAATTCAGACAATACGGGCGCGCACGAGGCGAAAGGATTTCATCACTGGAATGTTAGCACTGGAATGGTTTTACATTACGGCGAGCTACTGTCCCGTTGGGCGAGTAATTAGAAATGAGAAAAATTGCGAATAGTGGGGCAACTCGGTGTTCCGTGTTGAGGGAGATGGATTGTAGATATAGTAGGTAACTATATTTTTTACACCACCTGCTCGATAATGTTCCCTTTTACGTCATGTAAAGATGGTCTAAAGTACGTCATTTAAGTCTGAGGTCTTAAATATTGTATGGGAATTCTTCTATCGAACTGCGACAATTGTTTTTTTTTTGACAATTGAAAATTTGAGTTTGGAACCTAAGCCTACTAGATTGTTTACGTCTCAACTAACTCAAATGAATACTTTTAATAAACAGGCCAACAACAAAAAGTTCTAGTTTTAAAATTGTACTGGCAACCGAGATAAGAACATAAAAAAATACACGAATACTGCAGTATTCGTGCCTGTAATAAATACAGGCACGAATACTGCAACACAACAGGATGATGAGAGTGTTGTTTTTATAATTTTACAAAGGACGCTTGAGCTTGACCACTAATCCCGCTAGTTTAAAACAACTTTACGATTATTAGGATGGAGTGCGTTATTATGCGCTTGCCTTTTTATAAAAACCCCTATTTTAGTATCTCTAGATACATAAGTGGGTATACCTATAGCTGTTAGAGAAAACCCATTTAGGTATTTTATCCTATAATTTTTGAAGTTCGTACAATAAAAGTGACAACAAAGCGGTCCATTTGGTAAAAAAAATCAAAACTATTTATTTCTGCTTATCTCACAGTATGTGTAAAAAGTAGAATATACGCATTGGGATAAAGGTGTTTTTTGTCTTGGGTGAGCTTGAATCCCTCGTTACACGTTAGGATTCTAGTCTTAATCAACAGTGTACAAAGCGTAACCAATTCAAATTAATTTAAAATGGTTTTTTAAGCCTTCATTTTAAGCCATTTTAAGCCTTCATGTCACGAAGAATCTTGATGCATACTACACAGGAATAGAATTCCTCTGAGACCTACAATCTTGAAATTTTCAAGGCTAGAATGAATCTTCTAGATCGACGAGCTCCATCTTCGGCCACACCGTCGCTTAACATCAGGCGAGTTAGTGGTCAATGGTAGATCTATCATGCTTAAAGAAAAAAAAAGAAATTATATTTTATTCGTAGTTGTAAATGAGACGGCACAAACAGCTTTTTCTGTAGTCGGATATTTAGTTTTTCTTTTAATATAGATACTTGCTATTTAGACTGTTCTGTTCGTAATTACAATATATTATCCAGTCACATACGCTTCAAAAGTAGCTCTAAGAAGTCTAGCAATAAAGACCAAAATCGGCAATCACTTAGCAACGTAGCGGTCCGTCTTCCGATCCGAAATATTTAAATAGGCAAAGAACACCATTGCGCCAGATTGGATGTCGAAAATTGCCTATTACGCGGCCGGGGCACGGCAATATTGCTGCTTTATCCAATTTATACTTCCTTCACTATTCCTTGCCTATTCCTTCAGACAATCGCGATTTATTTCAGGAACTGTTTGAATGTGAACAGTACTCGTAGGTAATAAATGTACGTTTCGAGTGGACTGTCTCTTTTCGAATACGTTTATATTCTTTGGTGCGTTTGATTGTATATACATAAATTGGTATTAAGTTTTGAACTTTGTTTTAGCGAGTTTTATTAATTGTATTTCTTTTGAATTTGAAATTAAAGATGAACTTCTTCGTTTTTATTGTTTTATGATATTCAAATGTTATACAAGTATCTATGTTAAAAGAAAAACTAACTATAATTTGCCATTTCACAGATACAGGGTTCATGATATTTTACATATTTATAAGTTATTATTACAAATTTTTATTATTGCTGTCCAGGCAGACCTAGAAAGCTGACGATCTTGACAAATTCCAAAAAGATAGGCAGCAGATAGCTCAGGACCGTGCCTTGTGGAGGGTAATGGGGGAGAATTTTGCCTAGCAGTGGAACAGTGTAGATTAATAAATAAAAAAAAACGGACAAGTGCGAGTCAGACTCGCCCACCGAGGGTTCCGTACAATCTAGTAGATAAAAGGGGGGGAATCGTATTTTTTTTCATATTTTCCTTCATAAACCGAAAAATATACATCGTTAAAATATTTAAAAACCTGTTTTAGCTTATGTTATTGGAGCTCTTTCATATGATACCCCACATGATACGGTTAATTCACTTTAAAATTTGGACCCTCATTCTTCGCGTAAAGACACTATTTTTTTTTTTATTAAATTAAACATGTCCAGTTTTCGGATTTTTTCCTATATATTTACTCTAACACAATCCCTCTAGCCAAATTTCATAGTTTTAGGTCAACAGGAAATACCCCATAGGTTTTGATTCCCTTGTGAGTGTCAAAATGTACATTTTTACGACATATTCGGCTGTAACTTTTTTTTAAACTAAAACTGAGAAATTTTATTTTTCTTTCTACAGCAAGATACTATGGATTTGCGTATATGCTTTTAATTTCAACGCGATACCTTCACGCGTTCCCGAGAATCGAGATAAAGGTCTTGACACCCAGACAGACGGACAGACAGACGGACAACAAAGTGATCCTATAAGGGTTCCGTTTTTTTCTTTTGAGGTACGGAACCCTAAAAATACAAATTATTACATGAAAAACACTATAAAAATTTAAGGTAGGTACTTCCAGTCCATAATGTCTACAGACTGTAAGAAAACAATATTGGATCTAAATCAAATCGTTGATTTAAATGTTTTTTTTATTTATTTAAATAATTTACGTAACAATTTAAACATAAACTCTCTCTAACTCTATCTTATGTAGACCTTTAATATTAATAGCCTTACCAAAAAACATTACTGTTATCAACGTCTCCAATTATCTGTCTTGTTTCCGCAAGTGTCATTACGTGTCAGAGAGAAATTGACAAAATATATTGATAATTGCTCAAGTTTGAGTAACGTTTTTCTATAAGACCCTAAGTACTTTTTTTTGAAGTGAAAACTTCTTTAGCGGCGTTGTGCACTTTTGGGATGGGTAAAAAATGTTAAACTCGCGTCAGGACACGTGACCTGATCGAAAATTCGTAAGACGGCGCAGCGCGAGTGTGCGTGTGTGTTTCTACTGCAGCCTGCTACGCGCATCCACGGATGGTGACTGCTGATGACTCGACCGTCTGTATACTTGTAAAATTCGTGTATATAAAGTGTTTAAAATATGGAAATTGAACAAAGTGCATCTATTAATGAATCATACGGGAAATTAAGTATTTAACCACATAAATGATAGTACTTTTATACTGATAAATAAAGCAATTCGTGCGAAATAATTCCCTAACCATTCCAAAATATTCAAAAATGCACAGCGTTAATGTTCAAGTTTTCACTTCTGCCGGCACTCCCGGAGTGCAACCCGTTGTTTTTTTATTCCAGAATAGGCTTGCGCTTGACCGTCAACTCACCTGGTGTTAAGCGACAGTTACGGTCTACGATGGAGCACGCTTGCCTAGAAGAAACCTATTCACTCGCTAGTATGTACAAAATAAGACATAGACACCTCTACGTAGGTATGTAGCAGGCAGGTACTCCAAACCAAATAAGGCCCCTCTCAGCCTATTACGTACTTACAAAGCACGCATAATTCCCCTCCCAACATTGTAATGAAAATTTTATCGTTTCGACTTTCAATTAAGACCCTGCAATATATCTCGGGTACAATATCCTAAGATTCCAGCTAAATTAATTCGCACTAGGCGCATAATGAGAGCTATAAAACAATCGGTACATTAACGAACCGCAATGACTCCTCTCACACCTTAGTCTTTTAAAATATGGCACCGGGAAATTAAATTTGGAACACTAATGCAGAGACATGTCTGAACTCCAATGATGTATAATCTCACTGTTGAACTCTATGGTAATAAATATAGTTTGTGGCACGTTCCGTAGTCTATAACGCTTTACACTAGTGCAGAGACATGTTTGAACTCCAATGATGTATAATCTCACTGTTGAACTCTATCAAAATCAAAATCAAAATATATTTATTGTATAAACTGGTACATTTGGTGTTAAAGAGTACAATTAGCATCTCAGTCTACCCATTTCGGGCGTACAATATTTTTGTAGTATTATAATTATAGTGAATAACGAAATAGTCATTTAATAATTAATTAATTAATAAAAAAAACTAAGATAGGTATACTATTTACATAGGAACATCTTAAAAGATATAAAATATATATATATATATATAATTTATAATTTGATAAGATATTTAGAATAGATATTGTTACTGCTATTATTTAAATATTTACAACGAAATTTACATAATTGTTAGTCATTAAAATACTCTTTTAAATTATAAAATACCTTAGATATTAGCCACTGTTTTAATTTACGCTTGAATTGTGACTGTATTTTTAACGACTTTAGTTCCAGTGGTAGGTGATCCGTAGTCTATAACGCTTTACTCGGAGTTTTGGCGGGAATGTCATGGAAACATAAAAAAACGATAACATTTTTCCATGATATTCCTGCCAAATAACTCAATTTGTGACTTGTTTTATTCAAGAAACTTAAAGATATATTAATACTTGACACTGGCAAATGCTCCGAGCGGGTCCAAATTCTATTTAAAAAAAAACGCTTTACTCCTTAAGTATAGTACAGAATAGTATAGCAGAATGGCAACACGACAGTTCTCATTGTCTGTTATTCTACTCTGTGGCTTGCATTTGATATACTGTTTTTTTCTTTGTCTGAAGAGAGATATTTTCATGATTTTTTTGTCTTTGTAAATTGGTTAATTTATACAACGAATTAAAGGTGCTCCCTCACCGGGCGCATGCGCGTGTAATGTAACGTTACATTACATCGGTGAGGGAGGAAAACTGCGCATTGTAGCGCGCGCCTTGCAACGTTACATTACATCGGTGAGGGAGGAAAACTGTGCATTGCAGCGCGCACCTTGCAACGTTACATTACATCGGTGAGGGAGGAAAACTGCGCATTAAAATGCGCACCTTGTAATGATACAATGAAATTGCAACACTATTAGTGTTTTATTGCTAATTAATACTAATTGCAAAAATGTGAAGAAAAAAAAACATGAAAACAAACTTGGGGCCCTTGTTTTTTTTCTATTTTTTTTTTTTTTTTCAGAAACACAAAATTTATAATTATTGTTATATTTTTAAGTCTTACATTGACATAACGGTATAACGGAACCCTTATAGGATCACTTTGTCGTCTGTCTGTCTGTCTGTCTGTCCGTCTGTCCGGGTGTCAAGACCTGTATCTCGGGTACGCGTTAAGGTATCGAGTTGAAATTAAAACCATTTACGCAGATCCATATTCTCTTACTGCAGAAAGAAAATCAAATTTCTCAGTTCTCGTAAAAAAAAGTTACAGCCGAAAATGTCATAAAAACTCACATTTCGACACTCACAAGGAAATAAAAACCTATGGGGTATGGGGTACTTCCCGTTGACCTATAACTGTGAAATTTGTGCAAGAAACATTGTCATATAATACACATAAAGGAAAAAATCCGAAAACTTTACATTTTTTATTAAATCACAAAAAATAGGGTCTTTATGCAAGGAAGGAGGGTCTAAATTTAAAAGTGCTTAAATCGTATCATGTGGGGTATCATATGAAAGAGCTTTATTAGCACAAGCTAAAACAGGTTTTTACATATTTTTACAATGTATGTTTTTCGGTTTATGAAGGAAAATGATAACAAAATATATAATTTCTTATATATTCATCTACTAGTTTGTACGGAACCCTCGGTGGGCGAGTCTGACTCGCTTTTGTCCGATTTTATTTGGGATGAACACTATTGTAAGTACTAAGTGTACTCTCAACTGCTGCTGATGTAGTTGGAAGGGTGAGAAATCGAATGGTCACTTTAGATAATAAAGTAGACTTGCAAGTGTGAGTAAGTGAAGTACGAGTCTACGACGATTAAACCAAACAACGGGAAACAGGGATTCCCCACGCGCAACCTCGACTGTTGAACGTTCCGAATTTTGGAAATATTTTCAACAATTTTTGTTCTTAAGAAAACTACAATAATTTTTAAAACTTAAGATTGTGCTTAATACAAACATTCATAATAAACTATACTTAAATATAACTGTGGGGTATTATATTTAAATATAACTATACTTAAATATAATACTCCACACGTATGGGTTTGATAAAAAAAATATTTTTGAGTTTCAGTTAAAAGTATGGGGAACCCCAAAAGTCAAGTCTATTATGTTACATTATACGCGCATGCTCATCAGTCAGGGAGGTATCCTTGTAATGTAATGCGCAAAAAAATGTTACATTTCTCGTGCATGCGCGTCGGTCAGGGAGGTATATTGTAATGTAATGCGTAAAGTCGAATCTATAAATGTTACATTACACGCACCTTAAGAGAAGAGGGGTGATATGTTTTAGATGTACAAATTGTATGTAAACAATAAAAATACACTATTTTAAATTACTTACTAATTTGAAAGCTATTTTTGTAGTTTGAAGATTTTTGCAACAATAAGTGAAAACATAACGGGCGCATATTCTCAAGGCGCCCGATACTGGAAGCGTCGTAATGAATTCGTAAGACTCGATAATTGACACGTCTCACCCGGTCTAATCCGGATCGGGCAAGATCGCGACAACTTCACCAGCACTTCTGATATTTCACGCACGACTTGGAGATTAGTCGGGGAAACGGAAATTGGTCTCGTAATACCGAAATATTACATAATACAGCGCGAGCTTCACAAAATGTTCTAGCAGCGAAATTGTCTGTCGCATTTTGTTTTGTTATAACGTTGTTGTGTGAAGATTGGGGCGATAACTCTGGCGAATATTTTTTTTTCTTTATCTCATTAGGAAACAATTTGTAAAAGAAAAATTGGAGTCTTACGTACGATTTACTTTACGTGCGAATACAGGTTTCTGTGAGATTTGGAATACAATTTCCATTTTTTAGGGTTCCGTACCCAAAGGGTAAAAACGGGACCCTATTACTAAGACTTCGCTGTCTGTCTGTCTGTCTGTCTGTCTGTCTGTCTGTCTGTCTGTCTGTCTGTCTGTCTGTCTCCAGGCTGTATCTCATAAACCGTGATAGCTAGAAAGCTGAAATTTTCACAAATGATGTATTTCCTTTGCCGCTATAACAACAAATACTAAAAATTAAAAAAAAAAAATATTAAGGGGGGTCCCCATACAATAAACGTGTTTTTTTCGTATTTTTTTGCTCAATATTAAAAACGGTAACAGGTAGACGCTTCAAATTTTCACAGAATATTTACTTGTATATTACCTTTCAAAATAAATAATTAAATAACAATAAAGTAAATATTAAAGGGGGGCTCCCATACAACAAACGTAATTTTTAAGCAATTTTTACTCGATCTCAATTAAAAGGTAGAAACTTGAATATTTGTGAGTAAATATTTAGATATATATTAACTATAAAATTAAATACCTAATCTAATACATAAAAACTCAGAAAATGAAAATAATCCGTGCATCTAAACGCGGTGCGAGCGCCGGTTTAGCGGGGTAGCGGGGGAGGTAACATCACGGAGCGAGCCATAGCCGCGCGTATTCGCGCGAGCGTCGTCATGCTGCCCGGATGTGTATCGAAAACCTACCTATAAGTTTGCAATTTACTACTTGGAATTTCGTTGATTTCTCGTTATTTTATAAACAGAACTAAACTTTGTAGTATTATAGATGATAGTACGGAACCCTTCGTGCGCGAGTCCGACTCGCACTTGGCCGATTATTTAGTTTAGTTTCTTTAGGTTTAAAAATATATTATGTTTGTAGATATCTTAAGCCTATACTTTTGTTAGAAATTAATAAATGCTAGCTGTATTAAAAATCTACTATTACACTTCACATAGACCAATTTCTGTCATCTTCATATTAAGCCGTAATAGTAGAAAACGTAATTAACTCAGGTAAATCGGATTGGGTGAAAGTTTTCACACGATAACTGGAGCGGAAACCCTTCCACACCTCACCACACCCCGACTCACCCCTCCACCCCTGTAAGCCTAACGAGGGTGGTTTATGATGCTCATTAAAATTTAAACTGTTAAATAATTTTGGTTTTTGATGCAACTGTACCGGGCGAGGTGACATTTTGTCGAATGATTTTCAGAATGGGGCGCTAATTGGTTGTTAAATTTGATGTTCCTGCTGTGTTGTGTATTGTTATTTTTTAACCGACTTCCAAAAAGGAGGAGTTTTCACTTCGACTGAATGTTTATTCAGCAATTACATCGCCAATTATGAATTGATTTTGATGATTTGTTTTGTTTGGTAAGTTTATTTTTCAGGGGTGGTCCCATATACATTTAATTTTATAACAAAATAACTGGGAAAATAATGTCATCCAAGTAAACGAATTACGTATTTTGAAGTTGTTTTTTTTTTCTCAGATTTTTACACTATGATTATTCACCCTCCTGTTTATAGAGGATGGTAATATTTTGTGAGTGTATTTATAGCAGGATATGCATATTTTTCACGAGAATAGCACACAAGCAAACGACTTGCCTAATAATTAGCGATAGCCATTAACTGTGGACTACAACGCAACTGAAGTCGCTCAATTTTGTTAGCCCGGAAAGTTGCTTCTAGATGCTCTTTACTTAAATTATATTTTTCTATAATAATGCTATTCTTAAACGTATATTTCTATGTTACCCTCTGTAACTTAGATGGCTTGATTTATTTTAAGTTCCGATGTCAAAAATAATAACAACGATACACATTTATAGCCATGAGTTAAAAACTTGAACTCTGGATCGAACTAACACCAATTAAAACGAGTTCAAAATATTATAAATCAGTTTTATTCATAGCTACAATAAACCAATGTAACTATATTGTTTAGGCAAAAATATCTTATGACCTTTGCACCGTTACATTGCATAGAATTAGTTAATCTAATTTGATCAATTTCGGTTCATCCATTGTATTAAAGGTTCAAATAATAATGTTTTAAACAAGTATTACATAAAAGTATAAAAATAAATCACACGTGAGAGCCATTTTATTATTCCAAAATAAATGTGCAAACAAGTTTCACGCACGCCGTTACTTCTATCATTACTGTTTGCGCTTGACCGCCAAACCACCTGATATTGAGCGGTATTGCGACCTACAACGGAGCGCGCTTGCCCAGAAGAAAGCTATTTGATATCAGGCACCTGAAATGAAGTAGGCTGTAGTAAAACGCCAAGGTGAGCCATAACTCTTGAAAGTCGCGAACCACAATTATTTTCTTTCCTAGCTACCCACGGTTACCAGCACTTAGAATAAAAAAGTCCCGCAGCCCCCAGAATCGTTTATTAGCGCAAGTAATAAGAAAACTTGAGAAGAATCTTCGCGAATTTGCATTTTATCAGTTCAAGAACACAACTTACTTGAAACGGGTTCGGACGAGATCGAGCCAAGAACTTTTGCATGATTTATTTTGGTCCAGTGACAAGCGGAATTGATTTTGTCTAAACCTCGACTTTTTTAAGTATTGCGTGTGTATGAATATAAAAACTTGTCAAAATAATTATGTTCCGTAGTGAACAAGGAACGTTTCGAAGAATATATTTATATTTATTTATGGAATTCAATTAATACGATAGAAAACCAATTACATAATAATAGTAAGTACACAAAAATAGAGTTTCACAATGTCCATCCGTTTGTTTGACAATGTTTGACACGGAGTCCAAGTCATCCACATTGACAGTACCGGACTTTATTCAAGTACCCGCAGAGTGTGGTTCTACAAGCAAAATATCATATCTAATCAACATGTATATGTACACGGACCGTACGCACGTACGTACATGTATGCATGACACGCCGGAACGGTCTAATGTGCATATTTTCATACTTATTCATACAAACGATATTTATTTCATGTGTCAGTTAATACGCTCATGGTATGTGCTGGTCCAGTGGGTATTCTATTTTTAACCTTGATTTGTTTTGTATGGCGCTACTTCTAAAATACAAAATTTTCATTATTTTGTTATCTGCTAAAGTAACTACTTATGTAATAAAACATTTTAATGTAACGATACTTTTCTGCATAACACCGACCAGCCCACCTTCGCCGAGCGCGGTCTTATGATAACAATTTTCTTTCCTTTTTTATCTCGAGTTTTTTTTATATTATTACGGCGACAACTACAGGGGCTGCGATATCCCGAGCTGGAGAAAACTCCCCGAGACTGGGGAAAACGTTCCGAATTTCGGTTACTCACGAATTTGTACATGTTTTGTTTTGGAAAAACAATTTACACTTTATTTGTTTACCAGCTGTGTTCTGTGGTTTAAATCGTTTTTTTTTTTCAATTTTTTCATAGTCTAGGACACAAATTACATGAGATATATACCACACTTTTGCTCAATATACACATAATAGTTATTACAACAATATTTCACGATTTATTATATTATGTTATCTCGTTAAAAATAAAATTCCTCATTAGTAAAAGAATAAAAAATAATAAAAAATAATATCGCATACAGTCTTACGCAACTTCCTTCATCGGACTAGGAAAATGTGGAATGATCTTCCGACAAAGGTCTTCTTGCCAAATTTTAACAAATTATATTTCAATAAAGGTGTCTAGGAACACCTCTCCTGTGTGCTGAAATAAAATACTTAATCTGTGCTGAAATAAATGGCTGCGCCTTGCTTGCGTATCTATATAAACTACGAAACAATTTATTTAGTCATACATTCAGTGTCGTACAAAACGTTTTGATGTTATAAAATGTAAGTTTAAAACACTTTTTATCTATGAAAGGTTTGACGCTGCACTTTATGCACAAAGTAATTGTCTATTAAAGAAGGAACTAAACCAAATATTCGGACCCATTTCAAGACAAGCAACAAAGTAATTTAAGACTAAGTGAAACTCAGGTGAGTTACGCACCAAAGTAGTGTTTTAGTAAGAGCTGCCATAAAATAAAGGTTAATGACCCCGCAGCATTTGTAAGGGAGATTTTATGAAGCCTGGCACTACCCTTCTGAGTGTTGTAAGAACGAAGTTCGGCACTCGCCGACTATCAAAATCTTGAGATGCGACGGGCGAGTGGGAAATTGGTAATATTAAACTATTATTTTTTATTGATTATGTTGTTTTAGTTTTTTTTTTTTTTTAATTACATATTTTACAATTTTCATTAGTTACTTCATTTATATTTTATTATTAATGAATTTTCAAAACCTTTTATAGAGAATGCAGTCTTGATATAACGAATCACGCATTTATCTTGCACTTAAAATCAAACGAGATCTTGCAAGATTTGAGAGATCGCGCATCAAATATTTATGAATACTTAAAAATATTTTTAAGCCAGTAAGTACGAAGAAAGAAAATGAAATAACGAAATACATTATGTACCTAATTAATATTTTTTTTAAGCCTACTAATAAAATTAAATCTACGTTTGACCACAAACCGGCCTGATGGTAAGCAACGCTGTAACTGCGGTTGAAGCCCATTGCACTAGATAGCTAGGCATATAATTCTATATGAGTTCCGTTTTTTACCGACTGACTAACGACTTTTGACTTTTTACTTTTTTTTTTTTTTTATATATTTTATAACTACAAAAATGCATTCCCTACTCTTAAATGCACTCATTCCTTCTTACTTTTTCAAAATCTGTTGAAAATTCAATTAAAGCAGTGGGAACACTCTCAATGAAAACTATTACAAATGAGAACAAAACCCGCACTTGCTGGAAAATCTACTAAAGTTGAGAACCTATAAAGGTATAGATGGTATAAGTCAAACACCATGGTTCCCTCGGTTCCATTAATTACCGCAGACGAGGCAATATAGACGCCAAAGCCGCCAATTGAACTCTTCACAGCGCCGGCTCGAGAGCAGAATTAATATTACCCTTTGTAATGAAGGAGCTTTTATAGCAAAGAAAATCTTACATCTTCTATACGCTATATATACGACGATGTTGCTATAAATACAGATATATGTATACATCGAAAGTGTACGGCCAGTGATGAGATTTGACAATGAAACGTTCTCGCTCGCTATGTGCCTTATATATACATAAATTCAAAGTCATGCAACTAGCTATGGAAACAGATACGCTCGTAGTCTCTCTGAGGAATCGAATCAGAAATGAAAAGATCCGTAGAAGTACGAAAATCACGACATAGTACAGCGGATTATTATATATATTATATTACAGCTGGCAGTGGGTAGGGCACATAGAACGTAGACATGATGGCGCCGATGGACCTAAAAGTTATCGATTGGAAACCACGCACCGGCAAGCGCAGCGTAGAACATACTAACACTTGCACATTACTACTTTACGGTGAATAACTGACAATGTACCACACAATTCTTCTCCAGGCAAGCTCTGCAAAAGAGCCCTATTTCTACAATATTTAAATAAGTATAAGTTCGTTTTCCTCAAGTAGGCAGTACGTCTTGCCTCGACTTGTGTTTTCATGACGCCCCGTACAATTTAATTGGCGAAATTTCGATTTGAAACGATAATTGATTGGAACAATAGATTTGAGTCCAAGTGTTAATTGGAATTCTATTCGACTGCCGAATTACAACTCAATTTAGCTATAATTTGCTAAACTGGAGTTACAATCAGGAGGTGCTGTTTTAAATGGAATTCGTCGTATATTTTTGGCAGAAGTTTTGTTTAACTTTTCACTTTTTTGTAACGCGTGATTTATTAAAAAAATAATATATACTGAACCGATATTTTATCTGAATCTTAGAGCCATTTAATATTTTTACTTTTGAGCGACGGTACAAAATGACTATATTGACGTTGTATTTTTTTTTATCCCAGGTATATATTTTAAGGCGTTAACAAGCACCTCTTTGGGCTAAAGCAACAGCGATTCCACTAATGTTACAGTTGTTCATGGTTACCGCTTACCACCAGGCGAACAGTCTGTCTTTTTGCTGCTCTTCTTATAAAAATAACCTCCTTTTTTGCAAAAAAGTTTTCGTTTAAAAAGCAGTGATAGTTTTCAGTCTAGGTAGTGAACTTAAATCTGTCTGTGGTTCCGCCACGCTCATGCCTAGGGAGCAAACTAATATTTAAATGGTGTTTACATAATGGAATTACAAGATTCAGGATTTTATGAATAAATTCGGAGCGATTCCTCTCTGGGTATTTAAATGTAGATGCCACACTACTACAACAAAAAAATACAAATCATTAATATATTTTAATTAAGTACAAGCATTTATATAAGTATAGGACACTGGCAAAATTCGTTAAAGCTCTTTTAGTACTTTCTATTAAAAGGTTCATTATTGAGAGTGCTATTATTTCTTTATAAATAAGAGTGGCTTCATAGTGAAAGTTTTACACTTCATTTATCGTATGATTATACGTTTTTACGAGAGTGTATGTGTAGTGGCAATGTTTAACTTATTAAAATAAGGCAATCATCAAATAGTAATTGATTACCTACAATAGATCTCTCTTATACACCTTATATTTTTGTGTATACATTTACTTGTCTTCTAATTATGATTTTAATGCTACTTTCATTATATCTGTAATATTTTCATATAGCTACTTTTCAGCACAGAACAAATCACCTCATAACAATAGATTCACACAATTTCATTTTTATTGTTCCAAATGTAAATTTTTCCCCAAATCACCACATCGCTTGTCTAAACTCCGAAATGTAGCAAGTTACGAAGTCTCCGAAATTTCGCGAAATTGGCGGCGGGGCCCCTTTGTGCCAGAATTAATACAGCACGGTTGGGTGCGCGCATTTTACTCTCAAACTATTACTCGAGCACAAAAGTGAACCATTAGCTCTTCAACTATTATTGTCGTAGTTCTGAATGTAATAAAGGTCTTGGAAGATGGGCCGGGGGTCATTGTTTAAGTTATGAAAACAAACGGGGAGCTCTTTGTTTTACTTGGGCTGCTTCTATTTTAAAAGTTTTCGTATTAATTTGTCTCGTGATTCCTGATCTAAGCCTGTCTTTGTATAAAGTAGTTTAAATAGTGTTTCTATTTATGTCTAAGTTAGTTATGTCTAGGGCATAGACACAGAATACGTAATTGTATGTATTAAAATATGACTGAACTTCAGTCTTTTCTATTTTTTCAATTATTATAGTTAATAAATAAGAAAAATAAAACCGAAAAATAACCTATTTGACACTTAGGAAATAATGTAGAATCTTGATAGAATCTAACGACGACGTTTAAGTTATCCTAATTGGTCAAGTCGTTTAGGCTACACATTAAAACACATAATTATGATATTCATACACCCAAAAATAATGCTCTCCTTCTTCGGCGGTAGGGTAAAAAAGTGGTCGTAGAATTGTAAAACTAACTACAATTTGAATTGAGTTTTACGGAACTATTATAGCTTTATACTCGTATTTCCAAGATTATCAGATATTTATATGAGTAGGCGAGAGTATAAACTAAGTAATCATTATTTAATCAGTCTAAAATACTAGAACAATAAACTTGCGCATTTTTTATATCAAACTAATAAACCAATTTTGATGAAATTTCTACCAATCTGAAAGAATATTTTCCCAATATATATATGTATATACAAAAATGATGGAGGATGGACACGCTTCAAATTATTATATTGTCATCGGTTCTCGATAAGTATACAAAGTTTGAATAAAATCTGACCGTTTGAAGTGAGTCAAAATCAAATCCAAATGAGTCGGTTACAAACAAACATGCATGCAGGTTAAGCTAATAAAAGCGTGTTAAAAATACCATCGAATTGAAAACCTCTTCCTTTATGGAATCGGTTACAAATTAATCGTGGCGTATTGCCCGGCAGATGTGAAGCCTCGAAACTATTAAAGAATACATCTCTCTCGATCTTTTGTATAGCACTTTCTCTGTTTTAACAAACCTAAAAGTTCCCGCTGACACTTTGCCACTACATGAGGCAGTCTGACCTATCACATCAGATGTTTCACATCGAAAAGAAAATAAATCACTTAGCTACATTTAGTTATAGATATTGTATGGTTGTATAGGCGCACTATCTTTATCACAATCTTTTCCTCATCTTGCGGTGAAAGCTTTCAACAATAACAATTAATTAAGCTTTTCTCATTGTGTGCGTATACAAGGCGATGCTATCATGACGGCGGCTCTAACTACACTAGGCTAGTTATAGTGGAGATACAATACAATACAATACAAAAATACTTTATTGACACCATAATGAAAATAACATTAGATTAGATGCATTCAGGTAAAACCTTATAAAGAAAGATTAAATAGGTTATGTCATAACTTGATTCACTTCGACTGGCCTTGTAGCTCAGTTAGTAGTATGCCTGCCTGCTTAGCTGTTCGATCTCCACCCAGGGCAAACATGGATATTTGTTCTGTGTCTGGATGTTTCTATGTACCTATAAAAAAAAAATGTTTGCTATCTATTTTCTATAGTACAAGCTCTGCTTAGGATACACACACACAATAGGATTGGCAAGATTATTTTAAACATACATTTTGGCACCAAAATAACCAACATTCAGATTTTGTTATAATTACAAAAGCACAATGACAAAAAAAAAACCTATGATACGTAGTCAAATATAAAGCGAAATAATTCACTCTACCAATAGATAAGTTATATGATAAACTTGTAAGTCACTAGTGAGCACAGTAGATACATAAGGCGCAAGTCAAGTAAAAAGATCCCAACGCAAGATATCGGGATTCGAACCCGGAACCCGATTGACTCATTCCGCTAGATACAGATTGGTATCGCCGTCGAGTATATCTTTATAGGCGGGCTTATGGAGAAACTATAGGATTTTCCTTATAGGAAAACTTATGTAATGGTTTATGTGTAAGAATTTGTATGAAAATTATAAGAAGGAAATTTTGTTGTGGAATTATATTGGATTTTTGTACGTTTTGAAAATAATACTGATTTTATGTAGATTGTATTTATGTATCTCTTATATATCATGTATTATTTATTTACGATTATGGCGATTTTTAACCTTTGACTTAAAAAGAGGGATGTAAATAAGTTTGACATGTGTATCTGTGTCTGTGTATCTGTGTCTGTCTGTAGCATAGTGGCTCTCAAACGGATGGACCGACATTGATCTAGTTTTTTTGTTTGTAAGATTTGGTCAAAAGTGTTCTTATTTATATTCTACCAAAATCGGTGTAACTGTTTTGTACGTCTTTTTTTAGTTTTCTAAACTTACGTGTGTTTACTAGAATTCCCACAAGTTTGCACTTTTTTACCATGGCACCTGTGATGCATCTTCAAACGCATTTTTGATGTTCCCTAACTAAAGGATTTATCAGGAAACTAGCAAGTATTTAATATAAGTATGTGTATATAACGAAATTAACAAAAAAAAGTATTAAAGTTAATAATTTTACATTTTTATATTTTAATTTTGAATATAGTTGGAAACATGAAATGGGAAATTTCGAACTCACTTTATATGTTCTTAGTGTTATTTTTAGATTTAAAATTATCGAAATTGCTTATTTTAAATATTATTTCTTTAGTTTCATAAGAACACTATTACAATGTATTAACGATTAGTTGTTATTGTTATATTTGTTGTTTTGATCGAAATAAATGTGTAAACGTCAAAAAGTTCACGTATATTATTATCAAAATAACAGACATAAAAATAATCGTCAAACCAAAAGAATCAAAAGTAATTTCAATAATTTTATAGCCATATGTTGCCGCGTGCGGGCGAGACAGCGGCTCCACACTGCTCTGGCCATTAAACAAAAAGCCCTCCACATATTGAGACGGGCTACTATTTACATACTCGGGTGTTTTTACACAAAACTTTATTATTTAAGATACCTATTTATAGGTGAAACTAGTTGCGCAGCCGCACGGAGACGTTCTTTAAGCTCACCACAGATCATCAGGCGTACAATAACTGTAAATCCACCTGCAGAGTTACTCTCCACGCTTCAATGGGAGGGGAGCCTCATGTACTCATGTATGTCTTTTTTATTATTTCCCCCTTTATTCTTTGTCACTTGCCGTTTCAATTTGATGTATGATTTGGGGACGATTCTGGAGATATTGGATTTTATTTGTTTTGCCTTTGAAGATTATTTGACGAATCTTTTGATGAGGCCTTCAAAGTGAATTTGACGATTGATGATCTGTGAGTGATCAGGAAATGATTCTAAACAAATCATATATTTTTTGTGTCATGTTAAACCTTACGATTCCATTAAAAATTATCAGTGATACCGAATTAAACAAAAAAAAATATAGACGCTTTGATTGACAAATATAGGTTATGAGTATGACATTCTGCAAACAAAACCAAATTATAATATTTATTTATGTATATGTGTATTTATGTATATGTTTATGAGGTTTCTGGTACAATAGCTCCTGAACGGAAAACTATGATATTTTTTGCAAATATTTCATTGTCTACAATTTCGGATTGACAAAAAAAAAATAAAAAAATAGGGTCACGACCAGCAACATATCAGCATACATGACCAGCAAGTATATCGGGTAAAAAATACAGGCAAATAGAATATATTTGTATGTCTCCTCAATGCATTATAGCCATGAAAAAACAATAGCTCAATAATGATAATATCATGAATTATTCATTCGTGCAAAAAGTACCAAAAATTCATCGAAACAACTCTAATACTAAAATTCCCCCAAAAATCTCGGTATTGCCACAATTCACATTTGATACGGGTGAATTTATGTCGTAGGTAGTCATCCCTATTCCCAATCTAACGGCGAATCTATCTACTGGCAGAGAGTAGAATATTTATAAAGATACAGCTCAGGGCGCAAGACTTTTATTAAATGGTGTAGCTATAAATTTTAGTAGACTGGATTTAAATGCCTATAAAAAGAAAACAATAAATAAAATCTAATTTTTCCATAACATGCATAACGTTTCTTTTTCTGGTATCCCATGGTCCTTCAGTCATTCATTTGTGTTCAGTTTGGATTGCTTTTTAATTTTTGCTATTTTGGCTCAAATTCTTTCAGCATCCGACTGATATGTTCAGTCTAGTCCGATTTCCGATTTATGATCATATGTTTAGTGTAGTCCGGTCCCATCGTCCGGCTTGTGACAAAAATAACAGTTGTTTTTGTCAATTCTATTTATGTTTATTGTTATGGTTATTTTTAATCGTTAGTAAAATATGTCTATGTGTATGTATATTTTATAACATAGCGGGTTCGTTAATTTTATTCATGGTTTTGATTTGGTTTGAAGGAAATCAAATTTTTTCAAGAATGGTCTGTCCAATAATTTAAATTTTGTAATTTAGTCTATAGATATAAATAAAATCGAATAAGACTTGTTGTGGATTTTTTCAAAGTACCCGTGCACATACCAAATATGAATATTTATTTGACTCATCATTTTCATCTTACAATTTAAAATTTGTGTCGAAATTATTTTGCAAAAGCCTAGAGAATAATAATGTGTACATAGTGCATCCGTATTTACATGATTATTATTACGTTATAAGGAACTGTTTCTCTGCAGTTGATATAATCCGTAGAACGGCGCCCACATCGACCATAAGACTGTTAAATGAACCGAAAAATTAGGAGTTTGGCGCTCAGTCGCTGACCAAACCGATGGACTTGTTGTTCAGGAAATAAAACTATCATTTGATATTTCACTCCATTTATATCGATGGGTAGATTTGTTGAAATATTCCTATTATGGCGATTATTATGGTGATTATGATTTTATACAATTTTAAAGTATTATTACTGACTTCTAAAATTAGGAGCTTGTCAACATTACAACATCAATAAGAAATAAGTACATAAATTGTAAAGATTTTTTTTTTGGGTCATTATTTATTTATTTCGGGTTAATAACTTTTTTTTTCTCGACAAGATAGTAAACTTGGAAAGTAAATAACTGTTTCCGTCGATTCCTTACACAATACCGCCAATAATTGGTTTACCCGAAGATCTGCAATCAGTGTTGCCCGCTCACTCTATTACCCTTACACGCGGGAGTTGGGGGTTAATCCGCGTCTTATCGCCATCTCCGATACTGTACTCACCACTCTATACCTACTGAACTATAACTTGTGGTTAATACGTAAACATACATAAGTATCCATATTACAAGTATAAGTTTAGAAAAAACATAAGCCCGACAAAAAAAAAATAACCGGCTTTGCTATTCAGCAAAGTCGGGTCGAAGTTACAAAGAAAATCCAAATACCCAACTGCAGAAGAGAGATTTTTGCAGTCTAACTTACAATTTCATTACGCTTGATGCGTAGTTGTGTGTACGTTTTTTGTGAGAAAGTATGTGCAAATTCGCTGTCAAAATATAATAAATGCGCATGATTTACAATTATTCTAGTAAATACACTTATCTGCTATATACTGAGTGTATGTATTTGAACATACGTACACTCAAAAAACATTACCCTCCTACTTACACAGTCGGGTAAAAAATGTTCAACAGTAATATAAAATATGATTTGTTGTTTTCTTATTATTTTTAAAACGCAGTTTAGTTTTATTTTCGTCCGGTTTGAATTCCGTCGGTATCGTAAAAGTTTCAAATTGAATATACTTAATACGAATATTATAGTTGTATAATCAAAAAGAATAAAAGTTATGGGTTGCTCATGTCCATATTCCGTCCAAATATCCGAAATTCCGTCCAAATATTAACTGAGTCAGGTGGTCTTTATCAAAAAGCGCACACGTTATTACCTAAACTTTCGGAGCGTGAGAAGATTTAACGTCGAATAGGTACTTCTGAGTGACGATACCATATAGGATTTTGTACGGTAGAAGGTCTAATATCTGGGTTTGTTATAAGTTTATACCTTTTTATAGGTAAATGTGAAGCTTTTGCTAGAAATGCTCCACCTGAACCTATGTGAATTTATCTATAATCAGAAATACGTTTGTTTGAATCTAACTTGCCTGAATTCGTTTCATAGAAATGTCTGATTCTAGATGTTTTACTTGATACGAGTTTCTTATTCCATAATTTTGTTAACTATAAGATTCATTTGCCCGAACAAGAAGTATTAGGTTAGGTTAGTTAGGTTTCTGTTTATTATACATAGAAACATTCATACTACCTATATATAGATTCGGTTATCTACCGAAGTATAAAATGAGCATTCGGGATTTCGATAAAGTGTCTTTTGAAAAAAAAAAGTGTTTCGTTTTCGGGGAAATGGTATTCGATATTACAAAAATCGGATTATAGCTCACTAGCAACTCACTCAGTAGCAAAAAAGTGAAGCTAATAATATGAATATGCATCCTAAAAAGGTGCACAAAAGGATACTGAGATTATTTTAAGATAGTTTTTTTTTAGTAAGCGTATTTTGCGACAGATCCGCAGTCAGGATAAAATATTTTAAGTTTTAATGAAACGTAATTAGCTGTGTACAGCGCCGTATTCTGAGGTCGATCGATATACTCGGTACATACTCGAGATCGCAACTCGGCTGAACCGATCCCCGCATCCCCTTGCAGAATCACTAGACTATAATAATTAACGAAGCGATCGCTTCGCGCGAAATTTGCCAGAACCGAGCCGCGCCGCACCGCGCACCGTGCCGCCGCCGAGCCGAGCCGCCGCCGAGCCGAGCCGCCGCCGAGCCGAGCCGCCGCCGAGCCGAGCCGCCGCCGAGGCGGCTGTTTTGATAATAAGTGGTTTTGGAAGTTTGCCTGTAATGTTCCTGCAATTTCCGCTTGATTAAATTTTGATTTTTACTCAACTACTGTATAGACAAAGGGGATAAGTTTGAATCTTCAAGTAAGCTAGTATACTCGTATGACTCCAATATTAGTACTAAGTTTTTATTTTTCATCCAAATTTTTGATCTTAACAATTTCATTAAAAAACATGTATTACAGTTGATTGTTTCGTCATTATAGGATTCGTGTCTTTGTTTGTTTCAATGTTTTAATCTTACTTACTTAATGTAAGATTAAAACATTAACAAATAAAATCGATATAAAAAAACAGCTTAACTGATTTCGATAAAACTTCGCTAAGAAGTCCTCATTCAAACAAAAAAATATAATAATCGATCTATCCGTTTGCGAGCTACGATGCCACAAACAGACAGACAGATATATCTGTGTGTATATTATAATATATTCACACGCCAAACTTATAACACCTCTTTTTGGATCGGGGGTTAATAAATAAAGCCAGTTATGACGATCCTTATATCAGTCATTAATTATTAACCTGATCATAATTTTTTTCCATTTCAGGTAAAAGTTAAAAACTAACTACGAAGTTGGCATACTTCATCTTGAACTATAAAACTAACTACGAAGTTGGCATACTTCATCTTGAACTATAAAACTAACTACGAAGTTGGCATACTTCATCTTGAACTATAAAATATGGTTAAATTCTAATTGTAAAAATCACCGTAAAGAAATTATTATAAAATATGAAATCACCACTTTAACAACATCATATACGTTCATGTTTCGTTTGTCCACTTTATCCACAACCTATTTACTATATCCCGCTGTTTTAAATCTTGTGCACAAATACCAAACATTAATCTTAGAGATGTCTAGATAGTGCAGGTCCCAGGTCATGCAGCCTGCAGCGTGTGACCTACCGACCTGCACCTGACTACACTGAGATACTGTAACGTCTTATTACAGACTTATCTAATGAGAACGAGCTCGAACACTGTTTCACTTAAAAATACAACTAAATTTCGGAACGTGATTTAATTAATAAGATGTATGAAGAAGAATACAATTTAATTTTATGATTAGGTTACCTACTTAAACTTATTATTATAATAAAAAAGTATTTATACCAAATTATAGTCGAGAACAGTATAGTTTTACAATTAAGTATAATATGGCTAGCTTTAATATCTGTCTTTATTGGAGGTAAATCATATCAAACAAACAAAAAAGTTGAAATGAATAGCAAAAATGTCAATTAATTGTTTATTCATAATTTTAGAAAAAAAAATATTGTTGAGTATTTTCTAGAAATCGTCCGTTTTCTTCAACAACTAATATTACAATCATTACATTACATTTTACTAATATAAAAATCGAACCACCATAACCACATAGAGATAGATCATCTCTATGCATAACCACCAGCTTTTAATTTAAAGTTATATATAGCTATATACTCGTATACACTCGGAAAACATAACCCTCCTTCAGGCTCATCAACCCCATTGTTGGGATTCGAACCTACACCCTCTGATATAGCAGTCCATCGCACAACCTATTGATCTGCTATCGCTCTTTTTTATAAAAAAGTCAAATTATAAACTGCCCAAATACCAAAAACAAAAACACTTCCAGGAAGTGTCAAACAGAACACTCCTATATCCAAACCGGAACGATCATCCTCAATCGTCCCAAATATCTTCCAAAAAATCAAATAATACCTAATCACATTCAGCTCACACCTGCTAAAGAATTTCAATCTACCCTCCCCGCCAGAAATCAATTACCAATGGTAAAAAGTGCGCGTCACCACGCGCGGTGCATGAGAATCGAGTTGAGATCATTAAATCACTTCTACCCGCAAAACCTATTTAAAAAAGCGATTTTTTATCCCACCCCATTCATGGCTGTAAAAATGCGCATTACTTCAATAGTACGGTGCCTGTGATGTTGCCAGATTGTAGGACATTTTCGAACAGGAATGGTAGAATATAGACGTTTTACAGGCGACTCAGCGATCAAGACCGATAGCAATATTCGTGAACAGATCGCTTTTATTTTTCAAGAAAATACTATGGGTTTCCTCGATAAGTACAATTTGAAACTTTGACCACAAACTAACTTGAAATTACTAACCTATCTTTAAATTGAGAGTAAAACATCAATAAGCTTAAAACTAAGAAATTTATAGACAGTTCAAAAATTACACACATCCGACGAGGCTTGAACTCGCATAACCCGATCTAGATTGTCTGGAAGAGATTAGCGATAACCCCGCCTTTTGTGCCTTTCTTACGCCCTAATCACACAAATACAAATATCTTTAATAACAAACCATTTGCGCAAATACAAAACACTATGAACCGCGCACTAGGAAAACCAGTATCGCGGGCGTCCTATTTGATGATAACACTGATGGCAGACTTAATAGAAAAAAAAACTAAGTACAAGTACATAAAATGCATGCAAACATAATTAATTTAGCAAAAAATTTTGTGCAAAATTAATTTAAGTTTATAATAAAAATTTAGTAACTAGTGTCTAATATAAGTGATCAACCATTGGAATCTCTAATAGATGTGTGTTAGTGACTGTCAATGTGAGGGGGGAGTGTGCGTGTGTGGGGGGGGGGGTGTAAGAGAGAAGGTAGAGTGAGTTTACATGGGAGAGGGGGTGGTACTAACGAGACGAAGGTAATGGAATGAGAGCAGATGGGTTACAATATATTGTGCAAAAAATTACTTGTCAGTAGTCATGAGCCTTTCTGTTTGGGCGTACGTCAGTGAACGCAAGTAATCCTTTAGAGTTTTCTTAGCTTGTCGAACTGAGCAGTGTCGGATGTCACAGGTTCTCAGCAAACGATTCATCATGTACATATTGTTATTATACTATGGTGTCAATAAAGTATTTTTGTATTGTATTGTATTGTACATAACCCGATCTGTAGTTGGGAACCTTTACTATTTTGGCCACGGAGGTGTCACGTGGGATGGTCGAAACTTTCGAATAATCTTTTTCGTAGATACTTCAGTATGTAAAACACACAAAAATATCGAATATCACTAAGCTTATCAGGTTAGTTGATAGCCAATGGTATATTTTCAACAAAAAAAAAAATGATTCTTTTAGAACACAACCCAGCGTAGACTACAATATTACACAGGCCAACTCGGTGGTCAAGCCTAGACAAAGGCTATATTGATTAAAGACATTGTTTTTTAACTCTTTAAAACATACATTTTAAACATAATAGAATAAGAAAATAATAATCATATCGAAACTGCGCTTAAGAGTATCTGTGTTAAAAGAAAAACAAAATACCCAACTGCATAAGAGCAACGTTTACGCTATCAAAAACTATAAAAAACAACCATTTGAATGCATTAATTGCCTATTAATTATTTCTGATTAAATTTAAACATATCATTTTGATATCCTATTTCATAGGTTACGGAGTTTTAGTAGTGTGATTGAGACCGAATGAAAGAATTCAAATAGATTCGGTTTTGTTTGATTTGTTAGCAAAAATATATAAATATTTTATAGAACAAGATTGTGACGAAAAAAAAAACAGAATAATCGTGTTAACCGCTTAATAAATGGATTGACCGAAAAAGTAGACAAACATTGTTGTCCTCGTTTTACTCGAAACTTGTGGTCACCCCAGCATTTCGATGTAAAGTGCTTACTTTGCGCGCCTGTTCCTTTTAATTTATTTTCAGAAGAATGTTAATTCTGCCCTTATTTGCAAAGGCGAGCAAACCTTAGCGCTCTACCTACCTACATATTATATGCCTACTATATCTTACCAGGACTCTACCAAATAAAATAAAGCTAAAGCTTCTTTTGTGCGCTGTAAATTGAAAACTATTTTTAATTATCAATATATTATGAACTAAAAGTTATGTTTTAAACGTGTGTATTTTATGTTTTAAAAATGTGTATTTTATGGCTTAACAGTCTATAAATGAATACCTGTTTATATTACAATATGCTAGCTGCGTCTTGCAGTTTCACTCGCGTAGTAATTAAAAAATAGTGATGATAGAATATAGTTTGTGTCTTTTTTAGGTCTTCAATAATCTATGTCCCAAATTTCATAACGATCGGTGCAGCCGTTTATCTGACAATATATATTTGATGTACTAAATATTAAAAAATCCAGCTGATTTAGGTTTTTTCGAGAGATTTCTTTGAACACTTAAGTATATCGTCTTTCGCATAAAAAGAACCGTCAATAATAATTGAAATTTAACAATTTTAACGGTTTTATCGTGTATGTAATAATATATGACGTGACTTTTCGAACAATTTGCAGTGTCCGTGGTCACAGGTGAGACTAGATGACAGTTGTGTTTTTTTATGAAAATTTTAATTACTACCGCCTATCATTTTTATACGCTCCGTTCCCTATACACGCATAAGTCGCTCATAACATCGGTGTCAACATTACAGGTATCACAGATCTGTGTTGAGGCTGAAATTTTATTAATTTGATGATCGGGTTCCATGCAGGTGGTGCCTGCCAACCATCTTCTCTATTAAAGTTCAGGTATTTCTTAATTTCAATAGCCTCGCGTAACATTCTTGGTACATACTCGTATATACCTCTCTCTAGCCAAGATTTGAGGATTATCAAAACGGATGTAGTGGTTTGGCTTATAGTAATTTATTCAGTTATTATTAAACAAGATTGCTTATTCTCCTAGAAACAGCGTGAAAGCTTGGAAATCACGGGTCATGAAAAAAAAAGAAATCTAGAAACATTTTTTTTTGTAAAACTTGACAAAGGTATCGTCGTCGTAATATCGAACACCTATCCAGTGTTTCACAAACTTTTAAATAAAGCGTCCCCCGGGGGCGCCGTCGGGAAGTTTCGTGTTACTTCACACGGCTCGCTGGCACATCCGGCTCATAAGGCACGGGAAAAAATACGGACAAGGGCGTGTAGCGTGGGCATCATAGAGCTCTGTACGATTATTGTTGTTAAAGAATTAAATTTGAAATTTGAATTTCTTAAGGTGGTCATCAAGTAATCCCATTATAGCTGTTTTTAACGGAATTTATATTAAAAAAATCTCAATTTCGTTAGAGTATTTTTTATTTATGTTATTAAATTGGGTAATCCAAATATTTTTCCTGGTTTGAAGCGACTGCTATGTATTTTTAACCGACTTAAAAAGTGAGGAGGTTATCAAATCGGTTGTATATTTTTATGTTTGTTACAGCATGACTTCGTCATTATATAAACCGTTTTTTTTTTTTTTGTTTGAAACATTATTCTCATAGAAACATCGATACACTTGAAAAACATTACCCTCCTTCTTACGCAGACGGCTAAAAAAGGTTTATTGAGCACACTAAAAGGAATCACACGAAAATCTGAATTCACTATAGCTGTGACAACGTTTTATTTATAAGGGTTTCTTGTGACGCCCGGGGACCCTAATAATAATTTACAGAGAAACACTTTGGAACAGATAAAAGGAAGCGCGAAAGTGGCAAAGTTTGAAGTATTCGAATAGTCGGCGCAAGGTACCAAGGAACTGCGATAGTAGGTACACCTCTCCTGTCTAACTCGCTGTTGGAAGTAACTTGAGACGTTGTGAGTTATGGCAGCTTGTGACAAAACTACTGTGATTTGAAAAGATGTATCACGTATAACGATTCCAATTTTTTAATCTCACACCAAAAAGAAAGGTGTTATAAGTTTGTTGTGTGTGTCTGTGTAATTGTGTATGTCTATGGCATCGTAGTTCTCACACGAATGGACAGATTTTGATCTAGTTTTTCATTGTTTAAAAGGGGGTTTGATGTTCTTAGCTATGTTATAGCAGAATCGGTTTTTTCATGGTGAGGATCTTTAAGTTTTATGAATTACTTGTTCTTCGAAACTATTGGTGATCGTGAGGTTCGTTGATTTAAATGATATAGAACTTATTTTTAGGGTTCCGTACCTCAATAGGAAAAAACGGAACCCTTATAGGATGAAATTGTTGTCCGTCTGTCCGTCTGTCCATCCGTCGGGTGTCAAGACCTTTATCTCGGGAACGCGTGAAGGTATCGAGTTGAAATTAAAACCATATACGCAGATCCATAGTATCTTGCTGCAGAAACAAAAATATAGTTTTTAAGTTTTTGTAAAAAAAAGTTACAGCCGAATATATCGTAAAAAACGCACATTTCGACACTCACAAGGGAATCAAAACCTATAGGATACTTCCCGTTGACCTATAACAATGAAATTTGGCAAGAAGCATGGTGTTAGAGTATGTGTACTCTAACACAATGCGATAGGAAAAAATCCGAAAACTTGAAATTTACAATTTAATCACAAAAAAATTGTGTCTTTACGCAAGGAATGAGGGTCCAAATTTTAAAGTGAATTAACCGTATCATGTGGGGTATCATATGAAAGAGCTTAATTAGTATACGTTAAAACAGGTTTTTAAATATTTTTACGCTGTATACTTTTCGGTATAAGATGGAAAATATAAAAAAAAAATATGATTTCTTCTCATGATCTCAATGATTATGATCTTCTAGTTTGTACGGAACCCTCGGTGGGCGAGTCTGACTCGCACTTGTCCGGTTTTTTTTCTATGAGCGCTGTTACTCTATAGGGTTAACATATCATAAACTGAGAAAATAATACATAGCAAAGCATAGCACAAACATACTCAAAGTAATGCTTTGCAAACATTGCTTATATTATTTTTATTTATTTTCTAAAAAGTTAATGAATTTTGACTATAAATGTTTTACACATTTTTTCACTATCTTTAAAACAAAATATATCTAGTATAAATCATGATTCACTATTATGAGTATTCATAAATTTATGTGTTTTTAAACGACTTCCAAAAAGAAGGAGATTTTCAATTCGACTGTTTTTAGAGTTCCGTACCTCAAAAGGAAAAAACGGAACCCTTATAGGATCACTTTGTTGTCAGTCTGTCTGTCTGTCTGTCTGTCCGTCTGTCCGGGTGTCAAGACCTTTATCTCGGGAACGCATGAAGGTATCGAGTTGAAATTAAAACCATATACGCAGATCCATAGTCTCTTGCTGCAGAAAGACAAATAAAATTTCTCAGTTTTCGTAAAAAAAAGTTACAGCCGAATATGTCGTAAAAAACGCACATTTCGACACTCACTAGGGAATCAAAACCTATTGGGTACTTCCCGTTGACCTAGAATTATGAAATTTGGTAAGAAGCATTGTGCTATAGTACTCAGTTACTCGTACACATTTAAGAAAGAGTCCGAAAACTGGTCATTTTTAATTTTATCACAAAAAAAATTGTGTCTTTATGCAAGGAATGAGGGTCCAAATTTTAAAGTGAATTAACCGTATCATGTGGGGTATCATAATATGAAAGATCTTCATTACTATAAGCTAAAACAGGTTTTTAAATATGTTTACGATGTGATTTTTCGGTTTATAAAGGAAAATATAGGTATAAAAACGGTGGGCGAGTCTGAGTCGCACTTGTCCGGTTTTTTGTGTATATTTGTTCAGCGATTACTCCGTCCATAATTAATTGTGTTTGATGACTTTTTTAATTGATAGATAATACCTCAGAAGTAGTCCCATAGAAATTTATTAAAATCGGCTCAGTACTTTGGTTATTAAAACAAAACAACTGCAAAAATTACATCCAAGTAAAGGAATTGCGTATTTTGAAGTCGGTTTTTTCAGTTTTTTAAACTATAATTATGTAGTTTAGAAATGAAATAGGGGCAGGAACACTTGAAAATCAAGAAAGAAAGAAAGAGAGACAAACATGACAAATTTGTAATTGTTGTTCTTTGTTGTAGGTACTACGGAGCTCTAAAAAATGTGTGTCATGTGTGAGCGAGATAACTGCCTCGCCTACTCTGGCGCCTAGAACCAAAGCTATTACTGATTAACAGTATTATTATGGAGTTCCTTTGTAATACAACTTATAATCAGCCACAGTCGTAAGTTGTAACAAAACGATCTATCAGGCATGTGAGTACTGGTAGTTCAAAGGAGCTCTGAGCTCTGCCTTCAGATATCGTCGAAGAGCCGACCAGATCAGTAACTCTATCTAAATTAAAATTGTTTTGTCGTCCCGTTCGTGGGGTTTTCGTTGTCTAGACGATTATATTCGTAGCAAAATTTGCTATTTATTAAATGTGAGGTCCTAGGACCTTTTTTGAACTTGAGTTTAATTGAATTTAAGTATATATTATATATTTTTTGTATCGTTATACCTATGTCATTTTTATGCGTAGTCTGAAGACTGCTGCAATATTGTTGTCAATATTTAGATGATAAGTTTATTATTAAATATATTACTAAATGTTTCTGAGGATTTTTAAATTGTTTGGTGTTTTTACCTACTTCAAAAAGAAGGAGGTTAACGACTTTGTTTTACTTTTAAGTTGGTTACCGCATAACTCCGTCATTTATAAACCGATTTGAAACAGTTTTTTTTTTTTAAATATACTTTCAAGTTTGGTTCCGCAACTTTACTTATATTACTTTACTTATATTTTGCCATTTTCAAGTGATGGCGGTCGCGGTCACGCCGTCGTTGATAACAATACGTCTCTGTGTTTAGAAATTTAAAAAAAATATAAATTGGAACTTTTTTACTTATTAAATCAATTACAAGTGTAAATATAGATATAATAATATAGTAATAGTGTTATCTAAGGTGAAATATTAGCGAAAATACTTTAAATTCTTCATAAAATATTGTGACAGTATTATTGGTGTATTTTACTTTGTGCATTGGAAAAAATTGACTAGAAGACTAAAAACTGTGTAGTGTAATGAAATAAATAATATTTTGAGGGAACAGTGTTAAAAACTGAAAACAAAATAAAATAATTAAAACATACGAACTAAATAATTTCTCTAACCACCCTCATTTTTAGTGATAAACGAATCAGTGGAGTGTATCGTACTAGTGCTAAGCAAAGTGTATGAGTCACCACGAAACGGCCTTTTACTTGGTTAGAAAATATCGTCGCACAGCTACGGTATAAGTTTTTCGCTCGCTGCTACAACAAGCGCAGTGACGTAGCGGTCGGAGCACCGAAGTCTAAACCGAGCTAGCGACAGGTACCGAGTACGAACCGTAAGGTCGGTGAACTTTTACATTTTTTCCATTTTTTTTTATCCATTAAGTACTTTTCATCCTTTTAAACTTTTTTAATACGAAATGGAAAATATCACTTCAAAAAAAATCTGTATCAAATGCAAAAAGACTATAAAAACTAGACAAATACTTTGTTGCTCGTCCTGTAAGAATTATTATGATATAGCTTGTGCTCAAGTTTCTAGTACAAGATTTTATATAATGGAAAAATCAAAGAGGAAAAGTTGGAAGTGTCACGCTTGCTATAGCATCCAGAGAAAGATAGATGACACAAGTGTCAACTCAAGTGTCGCCGCAAGCTCTGATATCAGCATCGACACAAATACACCCAAATCGCCCGTGACACATAGACGAGAAATGGTTCGACAAATCCCAGTGACTCCATTACATAAATCTGAAGAAGACGAACTAACTAGCTCCGACGATGACTTGCATAGTCTACCCGATTTGACTACATATCAAGATAACGGTCAAGAAGAATTAGTAAAAAAATTACACATTTGAAGTTAGAATTAGAGAAAGCAAATAATGAGATAGATAACTTAAATTTAGAAAATACTGAATTAAAAAAACTAATTATAGAAAAAGAGTCCTTAACTAATAAATGGAAAAAATTATTCACGGAAGCAATGAGCACCCCAAAAAGACGTGGTTCCTTACCAAAAAGAGACGGTTCCGAGAAGAAACGTGTTAAAGTTTTTGAGCCAAGCCGATCATTACAGCTGGATGCTCCACAAGATTTTAAGGCGGGAAATAAAGACAAAAGCACTCAAACACAGCAAGTTTCGGCAATGACGGCTAATAATAATTTTCATAAAGAGATTCGGAAATCTGAAATTAGCGAAATTCGGAAAACAGTAAAAATAGCAGATAAACAGGTGTTAGAAATTAAGAAACAAGCAAGCAAGGAAGTTGTTATTAAGGAAAAGAAGGTGTTACTCTTCTCAGACAGCATAGGCCAAGGATTAGCTTCAAAGATAATTGATGAAACAGAGTGTCAAGTACTAAACAATTGTAAACCAGAAGCAGGGTTTCAGAAAATTTTAGAAAATTGTGACGCAATGTCGCAAAGCCTAGCTGAAAAAGATATGATGGCAATACTAATTACTAAATATGAAAAATCTATCTACAATAATAAGCAAAGCTATATAAAGATGTTAAATAATTTAATAAAAGAACCACAAAGAAAATTTAATATTATAATTACTGGCCTAAGATATAATGGTAAACATGATAACGATATTTACTACATAAATGAACAAATTGCCAACATGGCTAACGTAAACGAAAATGTCAAATATTTGGACCCAAATACAGGATATAAAAATTTTAAAGTTTTTAACTATAAATACTTGAAAACACTCATCGCGGATAATGTATTAACAAATATAAAGAATGGGTTTCAAGGATCTTCTTCACTGCATTTTATCAGATCTAAGCAACTACATAATTTAAATTTTTTGCCGGCACAAGAGCAGATACAGGAACGATAATTCTCCATGCGAATGTTAGAAGTATACATAACAAATATTTACAAATTGAGAATTTGCTATCTGAGCAAAATTGTGATGTACTGTGCTTGACTGAAACGTGGGGTAAAAATCATCAGATACAGGCTATGAATATTGAAAATTATAAACTTGCAACTTGTTTCAATAGGATATTTTTTGAACATGGCGGAACGGCAATATATGTTAAAAATAATGTAGACTATAAAGTAAGAAGTGATTTAAATAAACTCGCCTTTGAAATGAATTGTGAATTGTCAGCAATTGAATTGAAATCGTGTAACATGGTAATTATTTCATTATACAGACCCGATTATGATATTACACTGTTTTTCAGTATTTTAAAAAAACTTTTAGAAAAAATTTGCAAGGAGAATAAGAAAATTGTAATTGCTGGCGATTTCAATTTAAATGTTTTAAAAGTTGATAAAAATATTCAGAAATTCGAACAAACACTTGGCAATTTCAATTGTAAATGGGTATTAAAAGAGCCAACTCGAACCCAAACAACAAAAAAGAACATAACCAGTTCAACTTGTATAGACAATTTTATTGTAAATTTTGATGATCATAAAAGCTCCGTCTTAGGGCGTAAACTGTCCGATCACAATGTAATTAAAATAGAACTCCACAATCTTAAGAAAACTAAATTTGTAAAAGAACGTAAAAAATATGTGGCAAGAACCTTTTCAATGAATAATATTAATTACTTCAATTATCTATTTGACAAGAATTATAATCAGTTAAAATTTGAAATAATGTCAACTACTGACGCGAATGAAAAAATGAGGATTTTCCAAGATGCTTTAAACCACTATTACAATATTGCTTTTCCAAAAGTATTAAAACAAGAATCAATAAAACACAATAAGTGGACTACATTAGGTATAGAAACGTCAAAGAAAAATTTAACCAAATTAGAGATACTACAAGATCATGATCCTAGTGAACAAAGATTGCTTCTCATAAAGAAATATAAGAAAATTTTGAAAAAGGCTATGATTTCAGCAAAAAAGTTACAATATCGGCATAGGATAAATAAGTCTACAAATAAAATAAGAGAAACATGGAATATTATAAATGAACAAGTAGGTCGTAATAAAAAACAGAATTCAAGTTCTAGAATCCACTCAGTAAAAAATTGTAAAGGGGAGACTGTTACGGAAGCCAAAGATATTGCAAATCTATTCAATGATTTTTTCCGTAAAATTGCTCATAAATTGACAAGTAACTTAGATATTAGTGCTAAAAATTGCTTGAAGTATCTAGATGAGTCAAATAAACCACAAACATCAATTATATTCTATCCATTGGATTATAAGGAATTAAGAACTATTGTCACAAATTTAAAACAAAAATCAACTTTAGATATCTATGATATGAGCACTAGGACCTTGAGAAATATTATTTTAAATAATAACAACATCTTTGAATTAATACACAGTATTATAAACTCTTGCTTAGCTGATGGTGTATTTCCCGATGTATTAAAACCAGGGAGAGTGATACCTCTTTACAAGAAAGGAGATTCATCAGATCTTAATAATTATAGACCAATATGTATACTACCTGCTTTATCTAAAATACTAGAAACTGCCCTTAAGTCCAGAACAGTACAATTTTTTGAAGAAAATAATCTATTCACTGTTGCTCAATTCGGTTTTAGAAAAGGTCGTTCGACTGAGATGGCTATTAGAGACGTAATTTACTTTATTCTTGAATCTTTAGACGGCTCAAACAGATGTTCAAGCATATTTTGTGACTTATCAAAGGCGTTTGATTGTTTGAGACATGATATACTAATATTAAAATTAAAATTCTATGGCTTTCGTGGCACTGAATTAAACATGATGAAATCTTACCTAAATAAACGTAGCCAAACAGTATGTGTTAACGAATCCTCTTCTTTAAACGGAGATGTGTCAATGGGGATACCACAAGGTTCAATTTTAGGTCCTTTGTTATTTTTAATCTATATAAATGACCTCGCAAATGCTATGCCAGAATGGATGCATGTATGTCTTTTCGCAGATGATACTCATGTTGGAATTAAAGATAAAAATATTGAAAATCTAGAATTGAAAACAAATAAGGCATTGGACTTGCTTAAAGAATGGTTTGATTGTAATGGTATAATTCTAAATTCTAATAAAAGCGTCGTAATGCAATATCAAACGAGATTAGGTCTTTTTGAAAATTTTATCAGTAAAGAGAATGTTTTTCTGGGGTATACAATAGATAACACAATTAATCATACAGCTCACATTGACAAATTATGTAAGAAAATTGCTAGTGGAAATTATGCTTTGTTTAAACTTAAGCCGTTAGTAGATAAAACAACTCTTATATCGGTATATTATGCATATATACATTCTGTGATTAGATATGCTGTTACAATTTGGGGAAATGCTATAAATGTTATTAAAGTTTTAAGATGTCAAAAAAGAGCAATTAGGATAATTGAATGTCTGAAAAAGCGTAGTTCTGCACGAAAATATTTCAAAAAAAACAAAATAATGACGGTGATATCACTTTACATATATAATAGCCTACTAGAAATACATGAAGCTGATTTACAGCAGAATAAAGATAAGCATACGTACAATTTAAGAAATAAAGAGAAGTTGTATATCCCAAAGACTAGGTTAGTAAAAGCAGAAAAACAAGGGCGTCATATCAAAATATTACTGTATAATAAGCTGCCAAATTGTATTAGCAAACTTGATTATAGTATGTTTAAACATAAATTAAAATCTTTCTTTGAAAATAACCCTTTTTATAAATTAAGTGAATATATGGAAATGGATCTTTCAAAATCCTCATTTTTTACAAATACAGAGCAAGCACAGTCACGCGTAGCAAAAATATAATATTATTTTGGTATTTGTAGTTGTACTAGTATATATACTTAATTAACTAGATAATATATTTTTAATGATAGGTATTGATAGTTTTGATTATTCTAGTTTTAACGGTTGGAGTCTTAAAACAAATGTACTTAATTAAAATTTATTGGATACCATAATTTAAATTAAATCGATTATATCATTTTATTTTTGCTATTATCATAAAATTTAGTTAATTTATCATAATATGTGTAAATCTGACTTACCTGTAACATGTATGTTATTCAAGGTTAATAAATATTCTTATTCTTATTCTTATTCTTATTCTTATTCTTATTATATTTCCTATTTTACTACTTTACTACTTTAGTTTATAAATCTCTCTGTGTCCCGCCAAGGTAATAAAAAAAATACAAATTCCTCTCCAATAAAACTGGGACTTCAACAAAGATTCGAAACACATATAAATCAAAAAGCGTCTCTGACACAAGATTGCTAAGTCGAAGAGCAGGCCAAGTCTGAGAGAGTTTCTTGAATTTGAACGCCGCTCTAAGTAAGAGTTGAAAAACAAATGCCGATACGGTATGTGTCCGGTACAGTTGGCAAGCAGTCACAGCGGTATGCAGCCGGTATGCGGCAAAGCTTTGACAATCCAAGATTCAGGGAGAGGAACGTGTGCACTGCCAACCGTTTATAATTCGTCCATCGGTTGAAGGAAACTTAAACTTTTCTGTACTTTTTGTGATTTCGTCTCGTTTTGCCGACTATTGCACTTACCTATTCTTTCTTCTGTGTCTGGGTGTTTCTATGTATCATATTTATATATTTACAAAAAAAAAAGTATATATGTATTCTATCAGCCATCTAGTTCCATAACACAAGCTTTGCTTAGTTTGGGCTAGATGGTGTTGTGTGAAATGTCCACAAATATTTATTATTTATTTATTTATTAAATATATTATCATAATCTAATAAAATAAAGTCTAATTCTTAACTAATGTTAATGTAAGGCTGCAAGTCCCACGCATGCAGACCACATTTATTTATTTCCAGATGTTTAAGCAATCTGTAGCAAGATATCCAATTTCTTAAATCTACCATATCTATATTAGATCGTGCTATGCCCATATACGCACTTGCATAACTATCTCGGTCAATCCACTTCTCGTTAGTGTTTATTTAACCCCCTAAGATGATGACCTGAGTTACCCGAGATGCGCATGTGCTAACACTTTATAACACATATTTCGAAAATATTAATTTCATCAACAAATACGTACGAGTCAGTTGAGATTTTTTTTTATTTCCGAGGTTAATTTGTTCCTAGAAAATATTTATTGAATCATGATTAGATTGGTCAGATTAAGATACCATTAAAAACAAAATTAAGTAAATGAAGTAAACAAATTTAATTTTAATTACTAAGAAAAAATAAATAAATGAAACGTGACAGATCAAATTAATGTAGTAAAAAAATGGAGAAAATTTGAAAAAAAAAATGTAGGATTTGTTTGTTAGCCTTTGTCAATAAAATTTCTTGTTACATATATCCTATCAGGTATACCTATCAGGTATCTTTAATTTAATTTTATATTTTACACAATTTTTCCTGTTTCAGGTAGCAAAACCCTTCGCATCTGAGGTAAGTGAAACAGTTGGCAGAATGGCTCAATCCAATCGCAGATTTCAATAAAATTTCACTTTTAAAGTCAAGTGTAGAGCCATGTAAATATTTATTCTCCCCTGCATACAAAACTAGACAGTAAATCAAGTCTGGAGAAAGTTATTTCAATTTTGGTCTTTCAATTTAGGTATTGGCGTAAAAAGTTATATTTGTGACCCTTTATACTGTAAACGAGCTATATTATCAAAACTAAACTATACCAAATAAAAGTCAAATTTAATACACGTACAGTTTGTTTTTTATGTAAAAAATTCGTTAAAAACTATACCTTATTATAGTTTTTTTTTTTAAGTTAAACTTTAGACAATGGTATGCCTCGTTTCTTTGACCTACCGCGGCAAATAGTAATCAATATATCATAAGTCATTATTGTACTCTTTATTTGATCCACTTACAATAAAATTATGTAAACATGTCTATAATGTTTTAGCAATTTTTATATCGATTACAGAAAAAAAATGGGAAATTTTCCCCAAAAGTATTAAAAAGTCATAGAAAAATTGAAATCACATATGAAAGTTTCTTAATATAAATAGCTTTTCCACTAATTTACATGAGAGTAGTTTATATCTGTTAATATTCCTCCCTTATCCAGCGTGTCCTGCGTGTATGTTAGTTTCTTGAATTCTGACACATATGTTAAAGTTTTTAGACCGACGAGCTCCATCCTCGGCCACACCATCGCTTAACATCAGGCGAGTTGGTGGTCAATCGCAGATCTATCTTGTATAAAAAAAAAAGTAGCGCCACCATCGTGTTCGCTGAACCTCCCATACTGCATCCACCGTGACAAGCGCGCGTAGCAATTAGCTCTCTAACTATAGAATTAACATTTATTACCCTCGGCGAGTGCTTCTCTAATATTAGTCCTTTATATTTAAGCGAAATCGACTCTCGGAATTCATTACATTTCTTGTTTAGTCTGCCATTAAAGCGTAGTCGGCGCGGCTTTATCACTATCAATATAACTGTTGCTTTTGTATCTACAGATTTATATGATATCTATAAATGGTTTTTACACGACTGCATAAGGAGGGTTATGTTTTTCGAGTGTATGTATGTGGGTATGTATGTGTTTCTATATGAGCGCATACAGCCTAAACGGCTTGACCGATTTTGATTTGCGAGGTGTCGTTAGATTCGTCTTCACTCCCTGAGTGTCATAAGCTGTATTTATTGTAACAATTAAAATAAATCTCTCGCAAATATGCGTCTTTTCGTAACCGCCAACGAACTTTTTCGTAATAAGCAAGTGGTTTTACTTGAGTTATAAAAAAAACAACGAGTTGCACTCCGGGAGTGCCCGCAGAAGTGAAAACTAAAAAATAAAAAAGCAAAAAGACTGACTCGTGAAGAATTTGAACCTCCGCCCTCCGATTGACAAATTAAAATTTATATCGGTGCTCTAACCTAAGTATTGAGCTAACGAGTCTTACGTGCATGTGCTGAAAATAAGCATTCGGCGCAACGAAATGACGTCATGCTAGAAGGACAAACTTGTACTTAGAATAATGAACTTGTTAGAATAGGGTTCTGACTAAAATTATGACGTCATGCTAGAAGGACCAATTTGTACATACAATAATGAACTTTAAATGTAGAATGTTAAAATAGGTTTCTGACTGTCCGTCTTACGATCTGACGCGAGCTTAAATTTTTTTACCGATCCCAAAAATGCATAACGCCGCTAAAGAAGTTTTCACTTCAAAATGCGCATTTGTAATCTTTTACAGTGATTTTACGCATAATTTCTCACAAAAAACGGACGTAAACCTATAACAATATAAAAAAGTGTAGAAGTGTGTAGGTGAAGACGTGTATCACCAACGCCTTAGGGGAAATTAATATGAATGCACAGAATTTGGGACCCTATTTACAAGTCTATGTATGTATGTATGAATTTTGATATTACTTTCCAACCCAATGAAAGAAAGCAATGTTTCTGAGCTGAATATCCGAACTAGAAAGGTGAAAATATTTTAGCTTTTCTGAATAAATTCAGTTTTTTAGTCCATGTTTTTAAACAATGTTTATCTATAATAAAGACAACATTCACATAATTTTATTCAAAGTAGTGTAAGCAGAGCTAAGCCGCCCTGAGCCGCGCACGACTGCCGAAATCTCCCTTTATTGGACAGACAAACAACCAAGACGTACACAAATCAATTGTCTGCGTTTGAGACAAAGCAAAAACTGATTGCGAGGGAGGCAGGAACGTTGCGGGAGAGGGTTCCGTATTAAACGTTTGATAAATCGAACAGTTTTTATTTTGAGAGAAGGAAAGGGATGTTTTTCGACTTGTTAGATTATCATCAATATCGCAAGTTATTAAAAAATAATCACGTTTTTCAATGATATACTTTCTTTAATTTTCACAAATTTCATGATCAGTAAATTCGGGTTTTTGAGAGTTGAGACTAAAAAATCTATGTATTTGCGCGACTGCCAAGAAATATTTTTTTGTATGTATGTGACTTTGACTGTAGACAGAAAAAAACATACCTAGGTACTTACAAGTCTTAATAACTTTTTAAATTTAAAAACATGTAACCTAATGAAAGTAGAGAAAGTGATACTAATGAAAGTAGAGAAAGTGAAGAATCTGTCAGGACCGCAGGCAGTAAGAAGATATCGATCATCTTTGCTTGCCTTGCATTTTAAATTTACATTAAAAAGTCATCTTGGAGTTAGGATTTTTTACTACTTGCCAATGTAGAACCTTATTCATAAAAGGCACGGACCCTGGAGTCTGTGGAGAATAAATTTGTTGATAAAAAAAAAAAAAAATGTAGAACCCTAATTCTCTAGAAGAAACAACCGTCAGCAGCCAATCCCTCTAATTTGATGTTGTCGCACGTGCGGACGGCGACGAGCGTACATCGTTATGATCAACGCATTTTCTATTCCACCCTCATGTACAGGGCTGGGGGCTGGGTACCACGATCGTACTGCTTGCTCAAATTTTGACGTTTCTCTGTTGGTTTATTTATTTTTATAAACATGTTTTATAAAAATATTTTTTTATGACTTGATATGGCTTGACTTGACGTCAGAATTAAGTATGTGTCTAGAGTCCACGCCACTAAAGTTCGAAATTTTGGGACTAAATTTGACAGCCCTGCTGGACATTATCCACCGCTGCACAGAATATCTTAATAGTATGTATGGTAGGAATGCGATTGAAGCGTAAGCGTAAGAGTAGTGGCTAGCGTAAGAGTAGTGACTACTCTTACGCTTACGCTTCAACATAAAAAAAAACCGGACAAGTGTGAGTCAGACTCGCCCACCGAGGGTTCCGTACAAACTAGTAGATAAAATCATACCTTTATTTTTTTTATATTTTGCTTCATAAACCGAAAAATATGCATTGTATAAATATTTAAAAACTTGTTTTAGCTTAAGTTAATGAAGCTCTTTCAAATGATACCCCACATGATACGGATAAAGAACTTTAAAATTTGGACCTTCATTTCTTGAATAGAGACACTATTCTATGTAATTAAATTAAAAATGTCCAGTTTTCGGTTTTTTTCCTATATACTCTAACACAATGCTTCTTGCCATATTTCATAGTTCTAGGTCAACGGGAAGTACCCTATAGTTTACGATTCCCTTGTTTCGTGAGTGTCGAAATTAGTGTTTTTACGACATATTCGGCTGTATTTTTTTTATACGAAAACTAAGAAATTTTATTTTTCTTTCTGCAGCAAGAGACAAGAGATCTGCATATATGGTTTTAATTTCAACACGATACCTTTACGCGTTCCCGAGATAAAGGTCTTGACACCCGGACAGACGGACAGACAGACGGACAACAAAGTGATCCTATAAGGGTTCAGTTACACAATACAATACCAAAACACTTTATTGACTATAAATATGTTCAACATTTTAAAATGCGTCTTTACCACAATAAAATTATATTATGTATTTTTCTGACTTTGGTGAAAAGGGTCACTTATGAAATTAAATCTTTCCCAGACTAAATCTGGTATCAAAATAACGGGTTCACTCGAACTTGGCTTGCGCAAATACATGTACACACTGCTTATAATAGACATAGGCTTAGACTTGGACATATTTTTATTCTGTGGTCATGGTTAACTAGCACCGTTACATAAAAATATAAGCTACAAAGATAGGTAAAAAAGTCCCTCTACGAAAATGGCCGTTGATTCAATGTGGACATATGTTATTAAGAGTGTCCGTCTGTTTGTCGTCCATCGCTATATCCAGTTAATTTTTGTTTGATTTGCTTGATTGCGAGGCGATACGTCATCCGCTCGATACGTATCTATTAGATTATCGAACATTTATTTATTTTGTTGGAAAAAAGTGATGTAAAAATAAAATTATGTTTGATAATTAGCTTGCCGTTTGCTTCAATATATTGGACTAAAACAAATGTTAGGATTATTCAAAATTAATCCTTCTTGCGCAGTCGGACACAACATCCCTTTTATATTTGCAGGATAATTTAATTTTAGGTCAGGTCTGTTATTCTGCTGACTAGATTTTCAATCAATTAATTTAAAAAAAAAATTGAACCCACAAAAAAGTAATAGTTTCCAAAGTAAACGCAGAAAATGGCGAAAAAGGCTACCTAAAATTATAAAAATTATAAACCACAGAATTCGCCCTATTACATAGGACCAATAGTTTCGGAAATAAACTACTTATAACTAGGTATATAAAACAGTATAGACACAGATATTTGATATCTGTACATATACTCATGAGTCTATTTACGTACTTTTAAAGAAAAATTGTTTTGTAGTAACATTATATTTATACATGTGTGTAACATTACAAGTTAAAATTTAGTCATCGGTGTCTATCGGATGCTTGTCTATTAAATTCTCCGTGATGTTGTACAATCAATCTCTGCGTAGGGCACCCGGCGCAGGCGCTGTCACAAGAGTGAGTTGAACAAGACTCACAAATTAACACACCACTGATAGATATAACTTTTTTTCATTACATCATCAGCACAACATGACAAACATTAGTCAAATTGTTCAGTGAACGATTTAGTATGTAGTAAATCATTATTTAACGATAATAATAACGTATTATAGACTTTTAAAAATAGTTATAGAAATTACCACCATGTTTGCTTGTTTGTTTGTTGTTCATGAAAATCATCGTAGAGAGCAAGATTGAAAGAAAGAGAGGACAGTTAAAATTGATAAGAACATTTTAATCAAATTAAATAAAAGAGAAGTTAGGTTACAAAACGATGAAAACTTTGGCAGAAGACTGATAAAGGAATTTACTGCATAGAATGTAGCGCTCGTGGCGTAGCTTGACTAGGTGTTCCCGAAGGATCACCAATGTTAAGCAACGGACGGACCGGTCAGTCTTCGGATGGGTGACCGTGAGTGGCATTTCTTTCTGAGCGCTACCGTGGGTCGGATGACACGTTAAATTGTAGGTCCCGGTTGTTCAGCAATCGTCAAGCCAAGTCAGAGGCCTTTCGACGGCTTAAAAACTCTGACAATAGGGATGGCCACTCAGTCTATACGAACTTACTTACTTTACTGCATAGAATTAATTAAATATAGGCTTAAGTATCAACAAAAAATCAAGATATTACTGCCAACTACTATTACTACTAATTTGAACTCATTTTAGATGCGTTTTATGACAAATGACTGTGACCATAATTTCGACAATAATGACATTCGTTCGCCTGCTATTAGACGAAGACATACGACGATCGTTCAATATCTAGTAAGTCTACCTATTGGCGAGCTTGCAAATCCTGCGCAGACGTACACATAGACGTATCCTGCCTGACGTGCGTGGGAAGTGCGACGAACGTGGCTTGAGTTACAATGTGCGAGTGCGATGTGTGCACTGGACGTACAGTACTGACTGATGATCGCTATTGCCTACGTGTGGATTGAATCTTAATGTTTTTATTTAGAATCCTATTTTTTATCCCTTGCTGTCTTTGATAAAGTATCAATGGGATGTAGCGTCAGCCCCTCAAAAACGTCCGAGCTCAATGAGATCTTATGACACCCCTTACATGATAAAATTAAATTTCGATTTGCAAAATAATAATTCGAAGTGGCAAAATGTACGTCTCTAGACGTCTGAAACTAAATTAGGCTTTAGCGCGGCGATATAAAGTCTTTATATCATTTTTTTTTAGTTCATCATTGTTGGTATATGTATGAGTATCGGTCAACCCAGGACACTATTTTCGTGAATTTTGTTTTAAACTTCACGTCCACGTGATGGAAAGTCATTGCTTACTGTTGTTTAACGTTTACAAAAGCTTAATATAGACCTTTTCAAGCGCAATGTAGTCACTGGGTGTTTTATTGTTATGCTTTATGCTACGATCCAAGAAAGGTCAAAATCTTTCTTAAGTAAGAAATTGATGGAACATGTGAATGACGTGCAGCACTATAGTAAGTACTCTTGTCTCTTAAATACTGCCATTGAGTACATTACATCAATATGTAATGTACTCAATGGCAGTATTTAAGAGACAAGAGTACTTTAATACATGCTGTTATACCAATGTACTACAACAACATTTATTAAAGTACGACTATGATTAAAAAAAAACAAATACCTACTTGCTGTAAACATTTCCAGACGCGTAACTGCATAAGCTGCAGGCGTAGCTCTTTGCCGCGGCTCAGGTGGTAAATCTCGGAGCTGATAGGCGTGCAAACGACGCCGTCGATGCAGTTCGTGCAATTTGCCGCGAATGAAGACAGCCGTGCCATTAGGCGCCGCGCCACGCCGTGCCGTGCCGCTCTATGGACAATCTCTACTGCTCAGAGGCTATGTTCTCATCTGAGGTTTTATTGATGCGATGTTTGTGTTTAAAGTGTCACTGTGTGTATTATGACGATTTTCATAAAAACAGAAACTAGCAAATGCTGTTAACAATTCTATAAATTTTTACATTTTCCATGCCAAAAGTAGGTATATTATTTTTTTACAAATTAAATCAAGATAAGCCAGAAAAAATGCTGTTTTTATTATCCTATACTTTAAACAAGCAATTATATAATCTAAAAGGATCTCAGAAACGGCTCCAACGTTTCGATGAAGTTTGCCACGTAGATATTATATTTTGAGACGATAAATCGATCTAAGTAGATAGGTTTCATTTTTAGTGAACCTGGGTTTGCCTATGGACATAATAAATCAGAGCTCTACAACTATTCTAAAGAAAACAAATCAAAATCGAAGGTGGTTCACCTAAAGTATGTTTTGTTTTCCTGCCCCCAAATGATGCACTGTTATGTTACTTGGCCCTCGGGTTTACCCGCTTGAGAACTGTTCTGTGGATATTCAATAATCACAGGTTCTCACATTTTACTTGCGCCCTTTTCAAGCCCGGGCTTTTTTTTATTTTTTTATTCAAATATTTTTTAGAGACTTTCGACTACAAGTCTATTGCCAGGCCCATCGTAACCCTATGTATAAACTTATGGTACATTAATAACTTTATAATTAATACTTATGGAATAATTAGCCAACTAGGAAGACGCGTGGAACTGGTCTGACTCACGGCCTGGAAAAAAGAATTTGCCAGTCCGTAAATCATTCCAGTCCAGCCGCCTTTGAAGTAGGTTCCGCTAAAATACAGAGTATTGCTCCCATATTGGATTATTCTTTGTGGTTGGCTTTGTATTATTTTGTACCAAATACCTTTAGATTTTGATCGCATATCAAAGTATTCTCGCCAGTGATCAAAACATAGCCTTTTATATTTAGGTAAGTATTCTGAATGGTTAGGTAGTATGTATAATTCTGACCCATTTATACAAGCTAGTTTCGCCCGGGCTTAAAAGGGTAAAAACAAACAGCTTTTTCAAAGTCTTGTTATAATAGGAACTTGCAATGCAAGTAATCAATTTAATTTGTAATTTTCATTACTCACAAAGAAAAGTCCAACAACTAATCGACCATGAAAGCGAGACTGGAGTGAACGTGAGAAAATCAATTCGTTATAATTCAATTATTCATGGAATTGTTTATAGTAATATTATTATTATAAACAATTCCATGAATAATTGAATGTAAGGGCGAGGCGGACAGCGGAAGAAATGTTGCTCATGGGCTGCATTGTTCAATTAGAGACGTGCTTAATTAGATAAATTGTTACATTTGAATTGATTCTGTCGAAGATTAATAAATATTTTCATCAAAATAAAGAGTAAAATTCTCGTTAATAGCCTATAGAAATAGATATCGCTATCTCACTCACGCATACCTATATTTTGAACATAATAAAGTGGCTGAATGTACTCAACTCATACTTAAATGATATATGCGTAAGATACACGTAAGTACATTCAGTACGCGTAAGGAATGTCGACATGTTCCTTGATTTCGCCATTGAGCTGTAAGTACTTACGTACCAGAGGAGCTATAAGCATAATTTTTGTCACATTTTTTGGTAAAATAAACTAAACAACGTTACAGCGCTTGAATAATAATTACACCGTTTATTTACGATAAGATGATACGATTGATACTTTTTTTTTTTTCATTAACAAATTTATTCTCCACAGATTCCAGGGTCCGTGGCTTTTATGAACTAATATATGCATTTATAACTACTTACATTTTTTTTTCCGCATCGCCGTGGGGTACCGGCTTAGAATAGTACCTCCCCCTCTCTTCCCGTGGGTGCCGTAAGAACCGGCTAAAGGAAATACTACCAGAGATGGGCAGCAGCATCCTCTGCGGAAAACGCTACCCACTGCGCTCGCCAACCCGCATGCCAAGCGTGGAGTAATGGCAAAACCCCCTATGATGAGCAACGAAAAAACCAGGCCCCCAGTCCCCGGCCACCTACCAACCCCCGCCTAAACGACGACTGGCCCTGGTAACACACAATATTCGCACGATGAGGACAGACGAGAAGCTAGCTGAGCTGGAAGAAGATATGAGTAGGTTACATTGGGATATGAGTAGGTTACATTGGGATACATTGGCAAGCGCAGCGTAGGAAGACCAGCCACGAGATGGACAGATGACCTCATACAAGTGGCGGGAAGACGCTGGATGCAAGCGGTCCAAGGTCCAATCGGTCTTTTTGGAAATCCATGGGGGAGGCCTATGTCCAACAGTGGACTTCTTATAGCTGAGATGATGATGATGATGACATATTTTTTTTAAGTTATGCAAGAGGAAAACAAAATTTTAATTTACACTTAACTAACATGCATGCGTGTATACGTCGAGCAGTCCAGCTCCCGCAAGCAGCACCCGTTCACGAGTTGACGCATGTGCCAGCCCGAGCCGAGTCAACCATGTTTGAGGGAAGTGGGCGACCCGCCACACACAGCCGCCGCAAGAAGAAGCTTTTTAGTGAGCGTGAGTGCTCTGAGTATACACGCTTTCTTATTATTATTAAAATAACACAACGGGGACAAATAATACATACAAGAATTTACAAAATTAGGGACAGACAACTAAAGAATAAAAATAACCTAACACCTACGCTTTTTTTTAATTTTTTTATAACAAACACTGAAACTTTCCATTCAGGGCCTCCACTAGCGCCGTGTTGCGATCTTGCGATTGCGAACGATTGATACTTGCAAAGCAGAATTGTATCTATGGTGTGTTTTCTCGTCAGTAAAACTGATCTCTACCGCTAGCCGATTTCGAAGATGTTTTTCTGGTTTAAATCGGAAGTATGTACTAACCATAAAATTATTATGCTTAAAATAGGACAATATTGAGGAATAGATTATTTTTTTCTCCTGTTGTATGAAAAAAGCATAATTTACTGACAAAAGATAGTTTACCGACGTTTATTTTAAGTGACGGTCCAAGATGATAAGATAAGCACGCCTAGTCCGGAATTGGAACAGGCTTCAAAGTGAAAGTATCACAGCACAATTTTAATTGTTCTGAGTCAGACTTAAATCTAACTTATATAATTATCTAGTGTGTTTCCGCTGCGAGGTCGTCAAGCTGGTAGTCTTGTCGACACGTGTTTCACCTCTTCACAAGGCATCCTCAGGACTTCCACAAAGTAACGCCTATTTCAATAGACTTAAAAATAGCTTGTCCGCCAAACACTACTATGCTATGGTTACAAAAATAACTTGTCGGCCAAACACTACTATGCTATGGTTACAAAAATAACTTGTCCGACAAACACTACTATGCTATGGTTCCAAAAATAACTTGTCCGCTAAACACTACCATGCTATGGTTCCTTATGGGTATTTCCTTTGCCAAAAAAATCGCTCAATGTAACGATTAGAACCCCTGCCCTTCCGCATAGAAGTCGATCACAAAACTGACTGATTTATCTATAACGTGATCGTTGTTCCCTTCGACTTTTATCCTCCGGCGCTTTATTTTTTACCGGTGCTTTTGTAAATCCATGGGGGAGGCCTATGTCCAGCAGTGGACTTCTTGTGGCTAAGATGCTGATGATAGTCATTAATAAAATAAGTACTTACTACATATATTAATAGTATATACAAAAAACAAAATACTGCAGAAGAGCGATTTTTGCATTCTAACTTGATACATGATAAAATACACATTCTTTGGGTTAACTTTAATAAAATCACTTATTTATTATGAAAGAATTTGTTTAATGTTATAAAGTTCAATTTTAAATTTTTGCGAGAGCTATTAGGTATAATATTATATTAGAGTTATTAGAATGTGTGAAGTATTAGATTCATCTTTATTTCTTGAGTATCATAGGCATATTTTTTGTAATAATTATATATTATTACAAAAAATATGATACTCAAGAAATAAAGACGAATCTAATACTTCGCACATTAAAATCGGTCAAGCTAGTAGCAGTATCTAGTAGCTCTAGAAGATAGTATAGAAACATACATATGTATATACAAAAATCATAATCCTCCTACTTACTTGCACATTCGGACAAAAATATCAAGCCCCCTCTTTAATGTTCACAATATCGATATAACTGTCCATTCTCCATCCCTAGTCCCCGATGGTAGTGCTAAAGATCCCCGTTAAGTTTCTCAGCTGATGGTGTTTCTATGTAATCTACACTATTTAGCTGGCTCACCATGGCCGTGTCATATGGGATTTGAATAAGTAACGCCGCACACTCGCGACGCGCGCGCCAGTAAATCCGTGCACGGATTTACTTACACTGGATTATATTACCATTTCAACGGTAGACTATTAATTTGTTTTGTAGGAAGAAGCTTATAGCTTGGCGGGCTAATTTTAAAGGTCGGCGAACAAAGCTCGCTATCTCTCTCACACGTTGCTTTTAAAGATATAAAATGCAAAAATAATGACCCTCGACTCTAACTCGAAACTATAAGGGTACCAGTCAATGGATTCCTAAAAATGACTAAAAACGAGCTCAATCTTGACAGATTCACAATATATTTTCATTATAAAATAAAATATTCCGAAAAAGAACCTTTTTTATAGTCGTTTATTGAAAGCTTGCATTAAAATAAACCCCCCTCTCCCTCGTCTACTGCGTCCCTGTTACATCGGAAATAACTAACCTCCAAGGCTTCAAAATGTAGATCTACCATTTATCACTAACTCGTCGTTGACTCTTGCTTGAGCTCGTCAATCTAGAAGACATCTATTCACTCAATCCTTGAAAATTCCAGGTTTGCAGTTATCAGGAAATAGAGAAAGCGAAAAAGAATTCTATTTCTATTACGCATCAGGAATGTAGACAGAAATCGTTGATTACGTATTTTTGGCCTTTCAATGAGAAATAGGTGGTAATGTGACGACTGTCTGCTAGTTTTGTAGTGAAACGAAGGATATCTGCTATCCTTCGTTTCACTTCAATTAGTCCTCCTTTTCCTCAAGAAAACCTTGGCCGAGGTTTTTGGTATTACTATATTTATCGTATATTAATGTTTATTTGAATAATTAAATAAAATAAATAAATGGAATAAGGTCGTGGAGCTCATACTTTCACCGAAATTAATCCTACAGAAACAGAATATAGACGTCAATGCTCGAGACTTAAGTAGTTTCCTGGCAATCACTTTATCGTCACCGATCCTCATAGCTAGTTGCCAGTCCACTCTAACAATTTATCCACAAAATAAAATGTCACATAGTGTGACAAGCGCGCTGGTTGGGCGGGTCGCAAGCTTGCAGCAGACCTGCGCTGCGTTGCATCGGATTTGAATAAGCCGGCGCGCACCGCAACCGCTGGCTAATGGGATATTAACACAGAGTTCGTACTCAATGGATTCCTATCGCGCGCTGGATTTACGGATACGATCTTACACTCATCCAATTTTATTATCCATCTATAACGCGCTGCAACTAGCGATACAAACTAGTAAGTATACAAAACTAAAAAAAAAACTAATTTAGATGAACACTTTTAAGAAGAAACTAACGTTAAGAACACTTGATAATATTTGCTATGAAAAAAAAAACTAGGAGCTACGATGCCACAGACAGACACACGGATACACAGATATACAGATACATATATACATATGTCAAACTTATAAAGGGAAGTTATTAACGCGTTTTTAAATAATAAATCGTAACCTTAGCATAACGCTTTTGGAATATGATGTCTAACTTTATTGTTAAACGACATAATAATCCGTTTGTCTTTAATAATATATGCATAATCTATCGTAGAGCATTATTTCGTTTAACATCAGGTGAATTAACAGTCAAACCTATCCTTGAAAAAATAAAATAATAAAATGAACACTACAAAACAACAAATAGAAGCAACAATCACGTTTGACGACAAGTTAACGTTTAGATACCAACGCCAATAGATCGTAACACGCCGTAACGCGTGACGTGGCGTGAAGTTAGAAAAATGACGTGTCAACGCGGAAGATAAATCCTTGGGCGCAGTTAGATGCACTTGGAAATTGTTTCGATATATCAACCCTTGCCGATCGAGCGTGACGGCAATCATACTCGTACTGGACACTCCACTCGAAAAGTGATTTACACATACTATATTCAAATATATAACTAGTGTTCTTTAGGATATGTTATATAAAGAGTTTGTATAAACTGACCCAATGCTGAGCGCAAGCCATGTTAAACTAGACGCCAACTTGACTGACTTAAAGCCATATAAATAGTCAATCATTTAAACAAGCGCGGGTTGGCAAGTTTCAGACTCTTTTAAAACATTAGAAATTCTCAGACATGTAAATAGTAGTCTCTCTATCGTTATAGCCAAAGGAGAAGTTATTAATCAATGAGTCACTTTAAAGAAGTTAAAAGTGACTCATTGATAAATAGTTGTGGTCATTTAATTGTAATTTTAACGTTTTTTTATTTACCGAACATCGGGCGAGTTGCCGGTCAAGCGCAAGCCCATTTCTACATAAAAAATAAAAATATGAGAATATTTGATTTTTCAGCGCGACTGTACTCGGCTGTCCCATCGTGTCGGGCAGCGAATGAGTAGTGCAAAAAATATTATAAACGGTATCTGTTCTGAAATCTGTATTCCATCAATAACGGTTCAGTTTACTTGTAGATTTACTTTTTGTTTGCTAGGGGAACAACTGAACCTTCGAGTTTTTGTATTCGTGCTGACTTTATGTGTTTTTTATTAAGCCCCGACCCAAAAAGAGGGGGTTCTAAGTTTGACATGTGTAACTGTGCATCTGTATATTATTATCTGTGTATTTGTGTCTGTTCGGTCTATGCGGTGGCATCGTAGCTCTTAAACGGATAGACCGATTTTGATCTAGATTTTTATTTGAAAGAAGATTTCTTCGAAAATGTCCTCAGCTATGTTTCATCAAAATCGGTACAACCACTTTTATTTTTGTCGGAGGTATTTGAGTTTTCTGAACTTCTTATTCTTCATTCCTCCCCTATGGATTCCCAAAAAGACCGATTGGAAGCGGCTTGTATCCAGCGCCTTCCTGCTACTTGTCATCTGTCCATCTCGTGGCTGGTCTTCCTACGCTGCACTTGCCGGTGCATGGTCTCCACTTGAGAAATTTTGGTCCCATCGGCCATCAGTTCTACGTGCTATGTGCCCGGCCCACTGCCACTTCAACTTGCTAATCCGCTATTCTATGTAGGTAAGTTTCGTGCGTCTACGGATCTCTTCATTATTAATTTGATCTCGCAGAGAAAGTCCAGCATAGCCCTCTCCATACTCATCGGAGAATACAATGTTTTTTATTTTGAAAAAGTTGTATTATCATAAAAAAAATGTAACTTATGACACTTAGGAAGTGAAGACAAATGTAATAACATGCCGTACATCAAAATCAAGCCGTTCAGGCTATAGGAGGTAACAAAGAAACATTTATACAAACCCACATACATACATACCCACATACACTTGATAAACATAACCCTCCTTCTTGGGCATTTGTGTAATAAAACAATTCCATCGCATTTTTTAATTGTATTTTAAGCGTTGTAATGAAATTTACTTTCCATCCTAATCATTTTCGTATCGCTTTCAGGAAAGCTATGGTCAAACTCATAAAGTTTAAGTGACAACTCCTAATATTGAGAGAGTGAGAAAAAAAAACAAACAGTTGGTAAAGTTTTCTATTTCCAAATAAGTATTTGTTGTAGTGGGGGGGAGGACGTCCATTGTTCGTATGATCGATAGTGTACCGCCGACCATTAGTTTGGATCCCGGCCAGATTCGGCCCCTTTCTACCGGAGACACTTCGAGAATGTACTGTACTCTGGTGTCAGAACAGTAGAGCGGCCCAAACGACCGAGGTGAAGTTTGCGGGAGTAACAGGACAACGTAAGTCAATTAAGTGTCTTTTGACTTGCATTTAACACATATTTGCTATAGATACCTACATACAAAAAGAAAAACAGTTTTTTCCGAATATACGTTGTCTGATATTTTTAGTGATTAGAACTCTGGATAGCTATCGGCTTAGCCATATAGAGATCCAAATTTCAATCATTAAAAAAACAGATGTAGATTATTATTTGATTTGTTTACACACAGGTTTAAGTAATTTAAGTTAGAATAAATAAAATTGGCTTAATTTAATTTGCATATATTTGGATAAAAAAGGTGTGTAATCTAAAAAATATGTTACCACATTTGGTTGTCACGGAATACATACATTCATCACCATCTTAGATACAATAAGTCCATTTCTGGATATAGGCCTTCCTCATTCCTCATGTATTTTCAAAATTATCAGTTGGATTGACTTGCATCTAGCGTCTTGATGCCACTTTTATAAGATTGTCTGCCTACCTTGTGGTGGACTGCTGCGCTGGTCTTTCTACTCTGCGCTTGCCGATGCGTGGTCTTAAGTCAAGAACTTTTCAGCTCCATAGGCCATCAGTTCTGCATGCTATACAATATGTGCCCTACATACAGTCACTTCAATTCGTTAATCCGCTATGCTATATCGTTAATATGCTATGTCTGTAACTTTCTACTTTCTTCGTTTCCAACTAATATACCTTCTCGTGTTCATGTAAATGAACAGAATACTTCTCACATCTTTCTTTATTGAAATATGAAGATGAGTCACTGACAGTAAGTTATATTTCAACAAAAGTCTTCGCAAATGTGTCTTTTAAAAGCGGTCGTGTGAGACGAATCGCGCTCCGTGTCGCGTGGATGGCGCTTGATGGAGTTTCGAGAAGTGATAGCGCATCTATGGACTTCATTATCTTCTGTTTGTTATGTTATTATTCTATTGTAGTGTAAGAACGCTTTTACAGAGGTGCTCTGGAAGAGTACCACGCCTTGAGTGTTATTTAACAGCCAAGCTGTTGTATTTATTTTTATATAAAGAGCAGTACACAGACGGACAGATCGCCTGATCGTAAACCCTTTAATCTGAAACAGAGTAAAACTTGCATGCTATTTCTTGGCAATTGAATGAGTAGCAAAGGTAGTAGGTAGTATTTCCCCAAGTGAACTTATTAGGAGTTCTAGCACTACAAGCTATAGGTACCTATATTTATACAACCCAAGCACCATTTTCCCGTCCAATCAACCGGATTACGTCCAAGTTTAGCCAACACTCGTGCGTAAGTGGTGCATTAACATCGACAATTAATCTGCCTAATGAATGTTTGCTCTCCATTTGGCGGACAATTGCCAACCATCGGCCAATATTTGGCGTGCACTCGCGGACGATGGACCAGGCTCGTCTCTAATGAGGTCGGTTCCGTGTTGTTATAATGGATTATTCGTGTCTTCAGATGTCATACGCAGATTTGATGATATTGCAACATAGGAAGCTGCGTATATAGTAATAGTGACTATTCATAGAAAACTGGGACGCTAAGCTCCTTACAGTGTATTCTGACAGCTTTACTCGATCCAATTTCCTATCCAGGGTAGGTATTCGTATGCTGTGGTCAAATTGTTATGCTATCGACCACAAAAATAAAACTAAATTTATTTTTATACATACATTTCATTGAATCCTTTAATTTTGTCTCCTATAGGTTAAGGCTCCTATGAATGTCATAAAGCTGAGCATCCTTTCGGAGATGCAATGGTATTTCACACCGGAACAGTTACTGACAAGTTACAACCTACCAAGCACAAGTTCGATCGTGTTGAGATGAGAATACCTACTTACCTACTTTTTGCATCTTTTGGTCGGATCCAAGAAATACTTTAAATTAGCACGAACTTTTTTCTATCGTACGATAAGTTTGTTCTGTGTCTGGGTGTTTCTATGTATCATATACGCATGTATTTACAGAAAAAAGTATATATTTATTCTATAAGCTATCTAGTTTCTATGGTACAAGCTTTTCTTAGTTTGGGCTAGATGGTGTTGTATAAAATGTCCACCAAAAGAAAAGCTATACCGCTTCGTGGTGGATATTCCAAAAACTCGAACAAAACGATTTACCACCACTTTTATCGAACGTACCGCCAAATGTGTAATATGATTCCTGATTCCGGATTTTTCCCAGGAAAATATTTTCTACATATACAATATACATACATGTTAAAATACATAATTTATTAAATTGCTTAATTTAACTTATTATCTAATTAACTAAAATATATGATCTACCATTTAATCTATTAATACTACTTCGAAAAGATGCAACCAATAATATTAACAAAGACTAATAAAGCTTCCGCCAGTCTCATTGACCATCCATTGACCTACGATATACAGAACAAAAGAAATAACAAAACCCTATCGATCCCGCGAGCCGGAGACCACCGAGCGAGTAATGACGAGCTTCCTTATCAACCCATCTAATGAGATAATTCCTGTCACACCAACAGGAACCGCTGCGAAGATAACCTTAACAGAGATTCTACTCCACAGTTTTTAATCTGACTATATTCTTCACTAGACAATAAATTTGAAATGTTAGTAAACTAGATAATTATATAAAATTATTATTGCAGTTTAAATTAATTCATTGACCAGAAATAAAAAGCGTTGAGAAAAACAAAACTCCTAGTGTTTTCTGAACTAACATTTGTAGATGAAGTAAAATTTCTACAGATTCCGTTCATAAAAAGGCTACCGACAAATTTTACAATTTTGTAAGACAAAGATAAAAAATCTAAAAAACATATATGTTTTTTGATTAATCCGTTTATATAAAACATCTGATCAATATAAATAAATACACCAAAGACACCAAAGGTAACAGAAAATGACAATAATAACATGAAATAGTTTCGTAGTTTAATTTAATTATGTAATAAAGTTTTGAAACCAAACTTATGTAAGTTCACAGAAACATCACTACCAATGTAGTGAAGAGTCCAAAACTACGCACGCGATGGACCTGTTTCTCTAAAGAATGTTCTATTCAGTGTAAGAATTATCGCGTGTCAGTACGAGTATATTATCTATGTTGTGTGCTATTGTTCCTTGATTTATTACTTATTGAGTTCCTTAGTCTGTGAATTATCGCGACTTCATCGGCGATGTACGAGTACATCATGTTGTTTGGATTACAGCCGATGGAATCAAGAAGCGTTTGTATTGGATCTAGCGGTCAAGACAAGTCGATGTTATTTATTTATTTAACACTTTATTGCACACATTTACAAAGTAACAAGCTCTACAATCAATCAATCAATAACACTTTATTGACACCACAAAAAGAATAAAAATAACAAAAAAACACTTATAAAACAATGGCACAAAGGGCGGTCTTATCGCTAACAGCGATCTTTTCCAGACAACCTTAAGATGTTAGAGATTATATAATGATTGGGCGGTGGTGTTTGTATAAATACTATAGTAAAAACGTAAGCATACATAAATACTTCAAAAAATATACTAAATACAAATATTGTGTACACAGATACTATATATAAACATATATATGGGCTTATACATAAACTTACATAAATATTATATAGGTACGATAGTAATAATTATGAATGAGCATATATTATTCATATAGTCTAGAGAGATAATGATTCCTGACCTGAGCCTTAAACGATTCCACGCTCTGCGCACGCCTGATGGCCACAGGAAGGTCATTCCAGACATACAATAGGAGGACTTAATGCTAACATAGCATTTTCTACCAGTCATCCTCATAGTGAAAAACTAAAACGTGATGTTAATACGTGCCTTGTTCATACATGCCAAATTTGTTGTTGAAATTGTAAGGCTTAAAGTGCCAAAATGTATGTGAGGAAATAGGAACGACTAAATGTGATTTTATTGTTCTTGTTCTGGTCTGTAAATGGATTGGTGGAATTCCTTTGCATAGTTTGTCTGGAAAATTAGAGAATTAGGTACCACGATTTTGTTAGTTATTCAACCCAACGACCAAATGGTAGAGTGCAAGTATTTATGTTTCCGATTGATAGAAAAATATCCGAGTGTATTGCATTGCCTCTGTCTGTTTAAAATACTACAGACACGAAGGCATGTAGCTACAGTATTTCAATGATAACATCAATTATACTAACAGCAAGACACGACTCTTAACCTCTATACAGCTTGCTTGATCAGCAAAACACGATGTCAGGTTTGCGCAATTCATCAGCGCCGTGTATCGGCTACATCTAGGGCTAAACATTCATTCTGTGCGTCCTGCTATTAATCAGGCCGAGTCAGGCAGCTGTTTTGTTTGACTGTACCTAGTAAGCGAGTTAGGGAGCGGAGCAAGAAGACGTGGATGCGGTAATTTAAGGGGTAACACTTCAAAAAACTTAAATCTAATTTATATATCCAGTGTGTTTCCGCTTCGAGTTCTTCAATCTGGTACTCTTGCATACTTGACGTCTTCAAGCTGATACTATTATCTACTTTGGAGATTTCTAGCTAGTACTCTTGACCGTTTCTATATCTTCAAGCTGGTACTTCTGTCGACGCGTGTATCACCTCTTCACGATGCATCTTTAGGACTTCTTAACTCTTCGAGATTTTGCGGGAGAATGAGCGATCAGCGAAAGCGACACATGTGAGTCGTAATTAAATCCACGTGACTGCCAGTTGGCTAGCCCACCACTTGCTCCGTAATATCGCAGCAGCGGTGACGTCACGTTTGTTTGGTCATTCAACAGTTTATTGTTGATTAAATTTTCAATCACTGATATAAGTGTAGTATCTGAAGTAAGTAAAATATGTATTATAAATTCTGATTACTGCAAAAGAAAAATAACATGTGTGTGTGTATATGATTATGTGCTATATTTTTGTACTCTTACACTAATATTTATTTTTTTGTTTTAATAATTGGTGATTTTGACCAACACGATTGCCACGGTCTATTGACACCGTTATTAAGCACGTACTGTACATTGTTTCGTGTTATAAGCACGACCAAACATTTCCATGTGTTTGTCTATATACATGCGACGTCGCTAATATCACAACGGGCATCTTCCCTAACATCGCTGCGCGCATCACTGCGCGCGCGCCGCCCGAGGCCTCTCATGCCGCGCAACGCATCTTCGTAAATGGAGAAATCGTCATAAGCCACACACGTATTCCCGAACAAGCCTTATAGCAGACCTTGGCTCTTAAGAAATTAAGAGAATGCTATTTATTACACTTTTAGTCTATATTTTGCCAGTCAGTGACTTGAACGCTTCGGTTCTGCTCATTATTTCACATACCCCAAATCCTTCACTTCTGCACATACCTACTCTATTAATTTATTTTAACACAATTTTTTATTGGTATTTTGTTGTTATTTCCAATAAAAGTACATAAATAAATATGAGTTAAAGACGGCTTAAGATGATTTGCCATATCCACATGTAATGCATCGGTACTTCCGGTCAGTGAGCGTGTTTGAGCGTCCGCCGTGATAAGAGCAGCGCAAACAAAGCATTGAGTGAGCTGACGCGCGCGATACCGCCTGCGCAGGCCGATTGCCGATCTGTAGACCGACTAACGCTGTTTGTCTTACGTATGCCAGTATGCCAGGCTGTAATGTTACGATCTACCAATAAACGGGTAATATAATCAGTGTCATCAAACTAACAATAACGTTTACTGAGGAATCATACAAAATTAACCTTTGAGAAACATACGAAAAAAACAACATACTATCTAATTAAGGACCTCCTTCTTTTTGGAAGTCGGTTAAAAAGGCTTGCTAGTGTTGGCTTCGATTCCACTGATGCTTACCAAAGCACCTGGCTTGGTTCATCAATTTGAAATTCAATTTGTTACAATTGCAGGTTTGCACCACCTTGCAGGTATTTGGTCTCCCGGAATATATGTTCTATTCCTTCGCTTATAGCAGAACCTTGCATTACCCTATTAAATCAACTGCACATTCCAAAAGCAAAAAAACCAATTTCACCATCCGTATCTCAGCAAAGAGCGAGATACACGCGTCCAGTTATACCGATGTAATGAAACCCATTTGTCTACCTAATGTGCCTGCAGGATATCGTCTAATATGAAATAACGTGTACGAGGCGATGGGTCATTATATCTAGCGATGTGTCTTCATGAGCGCTGATCGAGAGATATGGCCAAGGTGCCTGAACTGTTGTTTCGTACTGAGATTGCTGCCACTTTTATTATGCCTTCGAGCCGAACTATTTATGTATGCTAGACCTTTGATAATCAGCTGTGTACCTGTAGTACAAGATGTCTTGGTTGTAGCGGCTGGAGCAAACGAGAGGTTATTCCATTATAACTGTTTTTTTATCAAGCGTAATAAAAATATGGAACAACTACAGTTAAAAGATAATTTTTCACAGTCATTGGGAATTGATTGATTCGCATAAGATTAACGCCTGTGTATTTAAACCCTACAGTCTATCACTATAATGTGCATAAAAAGAACAAGACTTGTTATTTTTTTATTCAATTAAATTATTTATACTAAATGTACATAGGTATTATAAAATAAAAGTAAATACCCGACTGTATAGCTTAATACGCTGAGAAATTATGAACAAATATGCTTGAGAAATTATGCAAAAAGCTAATGTATAATTTCTTTAAATGAACTTTCTTTAAAATACTTTTGTAAAATCACTTATTTGATTCGAAAAAGTTAATTGGATATTACGAAAAAATGCATTTTTAATTTTTGTAGTATTAATATTAATACAGTAAAATATAACCTACGACACTCAGGATGTGAAGATGAATGGATGGATGGATCTGTTTCCTGAGACCTACAATCTTGGAATTTTCAAGGCTAGAGTAAATAGATATCTTCTAGATCGACGAGCTCCATCCTCGGCCACGCTGTCGATTAACATCAGGCGAGTTGGTGGTCAATCGTAGATCTATCTTGTATAAAAAAAAATAATGACACCTCGCACATCAAAACCGGTCCAGCCGTTTAGGCTGTAGGGTGTAGGTAATATAGAAACATAATAATATATTATTACGTATTTACATACACTCGATAAACATACCCCTCCTTCTTGTGCAGGCGGGTAAAAACATAATTGATGTGCTATAGTCGCTTCATGTCTTAGATATACTGTAATGTAAGTACGGCAGATTATTTGAAAAAATGGCGTTTTCACCTTCCCCTGCAACCTTTCACCGACCGTCAAATATGGCGTCATTCACGATATTTGACGCTCTAGCAATCTATAAGAGTAAATACTTACTTTAGACAGTATATATCAATCTACAGTTTAGAATCCTTAATTCCAAACTTTGAATGGCATAGAAAAAATATGGGAAAATGACAATTAACATTAAGCAAACGGCTTTCTCGTCGAGTTATATAAAAACAGTTCATTACCACAGTACATCATAATTTCCTAACAATTCGTGTATTTAAAAAAAAAACTTTCCATTCACAAGTAGACATCACCGTAAAATCAGTAACGGTTATTTTTACGCGTGCCCCATGACATACCCATAAACCTTCAATAGCCAAACACATAAAGGCGAGTGCAGACTGCACCGCTCGCCGCAAATTGAGTTACAAACGTTACAAAACGTTTCTTTCTAAAGCGAGAGGCTCTCAAACTTTTACAAAGGAATCCCACTTTTTGCGGGACGCCGTAATAATGGAGTCTTGTGGCCTAAGTGGATACGAGATTGGGATGTTACGCTCTGCTGGTTTGATCTGGAGTGGGACTTGTTTGTTTTCGGGACATGCTGCTCGGGAAATTGTGTTCTGAATTTTGTAAAAGAATTTAAAACGTTTATTTCCTACAATACGATGCATATTGTTAGATAAAAATATCCAGGAATACTATGCATTGTTAGGTGAAGATGTTTCTAACTTAATCTTACTGCCGAAGTGATTTACTAAATCTGCCAGCCTTGTGCCAGCGAATAAAAATACCATAGAAATTTTATCAAAATCAGTTCAGTACTTTGGTTTCCTAATAACTCGAAATGATATTTCATCCAAATATATGAAATCACGTTTGTTCTCAATAATTCATATGTATGTTTTTTATTTTGTATGTTTATTCAGCGATTACTCCGCCAATTATTAATTGTTTTAAATGACTCTTTTGGTTTTGATTTTTTTTTTACTAAGATATCTCAGAGATGGTCCCATATAAATTTGATCAAAATCAGTTCAATACATTTTGTTCAGGTTTTTATAACAAAATAACTGAAAAAAACAGTTCTTCAGACTATCATTATATTGTTTTTAACTATAATATTTATTCGTACAACAGCTGCACGTATGAGGTCATAATGGCGTTACATTTGAGTACCTTTGTCCTAACGGAAGCAGGTGACGTCAGCGCGCGTTCGTTACGCCGCTTCATTACGGCTGAAGGGCGGCACGTCTCACTGCTACATAGAAAGTAGGCATAAGCTACCTACTATTGTAGCTACTACACTAAAAGTATGTTGAAAAGAAAACTGTACTTAAGGGTAGGATGCCGTGTGACCAGATGGAACGGTCTTTGAGAAAGGCAAATTAATGAGTGTAATAGAATATTGTACTTTGTGGAATTATTTAGGAAGGTCCACGGCCAGCTGTGGGCCAACATTAAACAGGTTTTTTTGGTGGTGATAAAAACAAAACATAATTATATAGTGAATTATATAGTTATTCATAATCCTTTATTCATACTTCAGGTATACCCAATACGGCGAAAATAAAATCGAAAAATGAATATTGTTGTGTGAAATGTCCACAAATATTTATTTATTTATTTATACAAAATGTCAATATGTATTACGTTACGTTGCTGGGTTTACTTTTTAGATGCCTTGTTAGGGTTATTTCTTTAATTATACTATCTGTCATATAAACTTTTTACCGCACTGTCTGAGAAGGACAAGGTATTTCAAGCGTATCTATGTATGAATGTCTAAAGTTAGAATGCTGTACAGCCAAGAGCGTCTTATTTGTTTCAATATTACCTAAATGAGTTTTTTTTATTTAATTACAGGCCAGCGTTTGACCGCTAACTCGCCCACTGTTAAGTTACGATTGCGGTCTACGATAAAGCACGCTCACCCAGAAGAAATCTATTCACTCACGATTCAAAAACAGCCATACTAGTCGATGGTGATGCAGTAATGACGTTTGTTTGAAGAATTCTCAATTCACCAAAAATAATTCTCAATTCGACTGTTTTTTTTTGTTATTATACATATGTAATATGATTATTAATATAATTCTATGATATAACAAAGCACGTCTAACAGCCACTAATACATTCAAATGAAATATTTGATACATAGCAAAGTTGATGTACTTACCATAAAACTTTTGCAAGAACATTTGCTATACCGACGTTATTTATAATACCACATTACCGAATTGCCTATTTGTATAAAGCAAGCGAGAATGAAATCTGGCAGTTCTCCCACGCGCTGGGAAGGTTTTTTCCCCACTCGCCAGATTTTTATAGCAGTCGAAATTAACTTTTCACTTATCCCGTACGAACTGTGTCACCAACTCCCAAGGAAATCTCATAAAGCTGCTCATAATTTACATGTCACATAATCCCTACGTCGCCGACTTCACAGAAAAGTGAGTTTCGCTTTTCCGTAAAGTTTTCCCAAGTTTCATTATCCCGAAAATGAAGGCTCGATCGGAAACAATGTAGGGAATGGCAGTATCAAAGATCTTAGACATTAAGGAAAATCGTGATATCAATGAATTACTTAATAATGAAAGCTAAATAAAGTCTATTTTTGATAACACACAAGAAACCAATCGTTTTCAAGAAACTAATTTTCAATCTATCAACTTGAACATTTAATATTAGACGTTGCACCACTTAATGAACAGCCTAGCCCTCCAACAAATCAAATATTTTAACTATCGGGCTGTGACGCCTGTGACATCTCTTTCTTAACTCGGACATATAATTTTAGAACAAAAATCTTTATTTCAATACTCGTACCATGTTTGTGTCTTTGAGACTTGTGATACCGTTTTCGTCCGTCAAGAGCGACTTTGAAACAAAACCGATATATCTTGGAGGAGGGTCGAACGGCGCCCGCTCTTACAATAGACTTAGTAGTTCGACTTTAAAGAGTTTTCAGTGTTTGTTCTCGAGCTGATGCCGAGTGTGCCGCTTTGTTTAGTTTTCAACGGATGCGGCTGCAGAGGACGGGCTTAGCATGCAAGCAATGCTGCTGTCAACTTAGATTTGGGGCTCAGTAATTAGTTAGGTACTATATAGAGGTACAATAAAAAATTCCCTTATTGTACAACAATAAAGAATCATCATAATCTCTGCCGCAATAATGATGACAAGTATAAGTTTAAAAACTTACAAACAAAAAAAAAACGACTGAACTGATTTTGATGTAGCTAAGAGCGCTCTTGATGAAATCCTCTCGGTCCATCCTTTTGAGAGATATGATGCCAAAGACAGACAAAGAGATATACAGATATATAAACACACACGTGCGCGCGGCTGGCAACCAGCCTCTGTCTGTCACTTGTAAGAGAGGTCAGATTATTTTTTCTTTTTTTAACGTTCCGTACCTCAAAAGAAAAAAACGGAACCCTTGTAGGATCACTTTGTCACTTGTCCGTCTGTCCGTCTGTCCGTCTGTCCGTTTGTCCGTTTGTCAGGGTGTCAAGACCTTTATCTCGGGAATGCGTGAAGGTATCGAGTTAAAATTAAAACCATGTATGTAGATTCATAGTATCTTGCTGCAGAGAGAAGAATCAAACTTCTCAGTTTTCATTAAAAAAAGTTACAGCCGAAAATGTCGTAAAAAATTCACATTTCGACACTCACAGAGGAATCAAAACCTATGGGGTACTCCCCGTTGACCTAGAACTATGAAATTTGGCAAGGAGCATTGTGTTATAGTACACATATAGGAAGAAATCCGAAAACTGGACATTTTTAATTTAATCACAAAATATAGGCAAGGAAACAGGGTCCAAATTTTAAAGTACTTCAACCGTATCATGTGGGGTACCATATGAAAGAGCTTAATTAGCACAAGCTAAAACAGGTTTTTAAATATTTGTATGATGTATATTTTTCGATTTATGAAGTAAAATATAAAAAAATATATAATTTCCCCCTTTTATCTACTAGTTTGTACGGAACCCTCGGTGGACGAGTCTGACTCGCCTTGTCCGGTTTTTTAATGTTGAAACAGGTTCGCGCTTGATCCCCAACTCGCCTGATGTTAAGCGACGTTGCGGTCTACGATGGAGCGCGCTTACCTAGAAGAAACCAATTCACTCGCGATTTAAAGACTATATCTATATATATCTATGATTATATCTATATAATCTGGGTGGGTGTGATATAATTCTGTCTATATCTTGTAGAGTTATCCTGCGCTATGTACTCGTACTTGTACACCAATGCAAACAACATACATTATAATAACCTAAAAACGTGACAATAACATAGGGCATTACAAAATGTTTTTTTCGTTTTAAGCGTCTTTTCCAGGCAACTTTAGGATTAATAGAACTGAAAGAAAATTATAGGATCAGTGTTAAATATAAATGTTATTATTTATGATTTGCAGACTAGGCGTTAGACTACAGGCTCATCTGATGTTAAATAACAGTATAATCTGAGATAAGCTATGCACATAGCCACCTAAAGCTAAGCACACCTATCCAAAACGGCAACTGGCTCAGAAGCCCAAGTAAGACAGCTGTAATATACCGATTGAAGCATTGGTTCATGACTGACTTGAAGGCATTTACAAAGTATGAAAAATTGATGTATTATTTTCTTCAGCGAACTACTTCAGATAATTTTCCAAATAATTATTAATATTTTCGTAAAAAAAGAAATGATTATGTTTATGTCACTTCTTACTATCTTAAATTATTTCCATATTCAAATAGTGTGTGTTCATCCGTACCTTATTCGGCGACAGCGCTCTCATTGTTATGCCGTCCCACGTAACTTCCTTTCAAAAATCACACACCGCGGATCTTGTACTCGTTCAAATAACATTTTGTTTCTCGGCTGGAGCCCCCTTTTGAAACTCAATCTACCCCGCATTTGCAAGAGGGCCCGTGGACTGTTCAAACTAACAAAATTATTCAAAGTAGTCCTTTGAGTTTGGAACGAACATGTAGTGAGGAGAAAAGAAGAGCTTTCCTATAACTTCAGTAAACATTTAGATCTGAAGTGGTACTTTTTAGTACGAAGAAATCCTGATTGTAAGCGATGATGTGACCAAAGATGGAGTACGTCAATCTAAAATAGTTATATTCACTCTTGTTTTGAAAATTCCAAAGTTCTCAAGAAACGGAACAGAAGCGGCAGAGAGTTCTAATACTTTGCAGAACATGAAGAACGTAGACCAAAATCGTTGCGTACAGAATTTTGACCCTTCAATAAGAAATGGATGAAATGTGCTGACTTTCTGCTTGTCCCTTTAAGAGGATTTGGATATGGGTTCATCATATATATACAATAGTAATAATAAAAATATATTGTGACTTTACATTTTACGAAATTTTATTTAATAAACTTATAGGTATAGGTACCTACAAGCACAGATAAAAATAAAATCAGCCAGTTACGGAACAGAGACTCGCTAACTTGGTCAGTTTTAAGCCCTGTGTCTGCAACGACTGATTAATCATCGTAGATTAATGTTTTCTAAGGTTTTCTTGATTGTTATTAATTGAAAAAAAAAAAATTTCAAATAATTTATTGTAGATTAAATAAATAAATAAATAAATATTTGTGGACATTTCACACAACACCATCTAGCCCAAACTAAGCAAAGCTTGTACTATGGAACTAGATGGCTGATAGAATACATATATACTTTTTTTTTTGTAAATATATACTTAAGATACATAGAAACACCCAGACACAGAACAAACATCCATGCTCATCACACAAATGTTTGCCCTGGGTGGGGATTGAACCCACGACCTTTCAGTTCAGCAGGTAGACGTAAACACACTACCAACTGAGCCACAAGGCCAGTCATTAATATGGGGTGTTAAGATTCCGTACCTCAAAAGGAAAAAGTTACTACACTACAACACTATTATTCATTATCTGTTTGTCTGTCAAGATATTTTTCTCAGGAACACGTCATGAAAATATATTGTTGAAACGGAAATCTCAGTGTACGATTCAAACTCGGATTTCGCAAGTTTCTGATTCATTACTTCATTCCAGAGCATGACTTTCTTGATATTATAAAGCGTATAGGCGGTATAATGGAACCATGTGGTCGTTTAATAACAAGCTTATCCATATTTATATGTTATGTATCTATGTGCTTTACACCTACGTAATTAGTAAAATCTTTGCTAAAAAAAACAACTTCACATTTATACCAGTTAAGTACCAAGTACGAACAAAACCTAATTGTTCGTTAAGTACAAAAAAATAATGGGACACTAAAATGTAATCATTTTAATGAGCTAAAGTCTACAAATTTAATGATTCACATTTAAAAACTGAACCAAGCTCACCGAAGCTTTCTCACGTATAAATTATCCCAGAGTTATTTTTTCACTTTACAGCAAAAATTTAATTCCATTAGATCGAGATAGGCTTGTACAACAAAAGTAGAAAAGTAGAATTGAATCCGTCTGCAGTTTATCAAAGCTTGCGATAACAATCGCGCAATGTCATAAAAACGCTCGTAACGTGGCTGACCTACTGTCTGCGACCTTTCATTCTGTCGAGCTGAGCTGTTCGATCTTACACCTCAGAAAATATGTGATCTGTGGACGTGAGACTCTACCATAGAGGTACGATATACGACATTATGGACTGTACAGTTATGTTTTAAAATAAGAATCAAATAGGAGATTGGCGCTGGTGTGATGATCTTGACACATTTCAGAAAGACTGGCGACAGACAGCGCAGGACCGCAACTTATGGTAGGTTATTTGTTAGGTTGGCACTAAAATTATGCTAAGAAGTTTTAGCGATAATTATAGGAAACCATTTATCAGCTGTTTTATTTTTCTAATTTTGTGTATTTTTCAAATTTAGTAAAGTATTAATTGTAATGTTTCATACAATTATTGATCACATAAGTACATGAGCAAATGAAATGAAGTGGTGAAACTGCCAAACTTATCTTTTCATGTCTTAAGCAAACTTAATGGAGGAAAGTTTTGCCTCTAGCAGAGTTACTACCACTTAACTGAGGCGTAACCAGGATTTGATTGTGACCATTTTGTGACTACTAATATTCATAACACTGTTCATAATATGAACAAGACTCGTTTTAAACACTGCCACACAAAACGTGACGCCATAATTCTTCTAAAATTAAAAGAAAATGAATATGCTAATCACAGTTACATTATTTATAAACATTAAGTATATTACCCGATATAAAAAGGGACTGTTCGTCATCAGGTGAGAGATTACGAGAGTAACCGCAATATATGAATAACTAGTGTTGTTTTAGGTTCCCGGATGGGACGACATAACTATGTCGATTTCTCAGGAGTTACAAGACATTTAAAAAAAGTTAATCTTAAAATAAAGAAGTTTATTCTTGTATACCTACCTACTTAGATTTAAGGTGAAATAAATGGAGCAGATTTTTTTTATCTCTGAATTAAAGTATCAGTGATTGCCGCTCCAATTCGTTTCGTTTGACGTCGCAACTTTCGAGCAGGACCGATGTGGGATGGATTTATTTGATTAAATGTGTTTTCTTTTTTAATATTTGATATACCTATACCTAGCATATCTGTAAGTATTAGCTGTCAATAAATATATCTGAATCTGAATATAGATATATATTTAATTGGGACAAAACTTACAAATAAACATAAACAAACTTTCATAATCCGGCCCCAGCTCGGCTTGTTTTTCTCGTCAAATTATGTATAATTTGAAAAAAAAAAAACCATTTGTATTTTTTTACTGTTTTACAGGATTAAGTGACAAGACGAGCAATAACACTTAATGTAACCATTACAATCCAATACTATGAACGTTATGAAAGTTTTTTTTTTTTTTTTTTTTTTTTTTATCTGCCCTGTTTGTACAAACTGTCCCACTGCTGGGAACGGGCCATCTTCTCATTGTGAGAAGGGTTAGGCCATAGTCTGCCAGGCTGGCCAAGTGCGGGTTGGCAGACTTCACACATCTTCAAGATCATTGAGAACTCTCAGACATGTAGGTTTCCACACGATGTTTTCCTTCACCGTTTGAAGTTGGCGGCAATCAACAATACGCACATAACTTCGAAAAGACAGAGGTGCGTGCCGTGGGATTCGAACTCAAGACCTGCGGATCGCAAGTCAGACGGTTATACAAGTTATATATTCTTAATGCACTACAAAACTATATTTTTTTAATTACTACATTTTATTTTTAAAACGAACGAAATTTTCATACAATTTTCTTGATTTTAGTTAATTACCCCCATTGTTCTATCAGAAATCTTGAAAATTAAAATACAATGGTATTCCCTACAGATACATTTATAGGATGCGAACGTCTCTTTACTAACTCAATAACAAAACTAATAAGGAACGTCTTTAACGTAAATATCCACGTTGCTATAATTTAAAATCTTGCCAAAGTTTTTTCTCAAACTCCTCAACGTCTATTCTCTGTAGACACACAAATAAAATCGTCAAGTGTGTCGGACAGCTTGTAGACAATTATCGCGGACGCTTGTCCAAGACGTAATGAGCCTTCAAGAGCTGGTGGCCTCCTGCTGGCTTCACATTGGGGGAGTGTTATTCTTTGTTCTGCTTACAAGTTTCGACAATTCGGTACTTATTTATAAGTACCGAATTGTCGAATAAATTACTTATTTTCAATATCTAAAGATTGTATACAATTCTGCGGCGAGACACACTCATGTTCATGTAAGTGACAGCAAAATGAATTTATCTTTAGTGAGCGCTACGCTTAGTATTTATTCAATGTCAATCAAAATTAACGAAACCAGTGGAAGTAACAGAAAAGTGTCTTCACTAACTTCTTTGTGGAAATATAACTCGATAATTCGTTCCTAGAAACTGGAGATATAATCTATTTCAGTATAGATAACTTTTCCGAAGAAGACATACAAAGAGATCTAATCTGATCTATCATCTCTGTTTCCGTATAACTACAATCTTGGAATTGTCAAGGCTATAGTGAATAGATATCTTCTAGATCGACGACCTTCATTGTAAGCTTAAAAACACAATAACCTTTCAAGGAAGAAATAAAAAGTTCTTTGTTAATAAATATATTAGGTAGTTAGAAACAGAATGAAGACGACGAAAAAAAATGAAGTCTATGTCCGTTTTTAAGCTCTCAACTATATTTGTATCAAGTTGAATAAGAATCGGTCAACTTTCTCTTTTTTAGGGTTCCGTAGTCAACTGTGAACCCTTATAGTTTCGTCATGCCCGTCCGTCTGTCTGTCCATCTGTTCGCGTCTTATCTCAAAGAATATTATTACTAGAAACTTTTTATTTGCTTAATATTAGTAAGGATAATGGCTAACACAAAGCCAAGTGTCACCAAAATTGACTTATCAATGCCCTCAATAGAAATGAGATCCGTAAAGTACTTCTCTCAAAGACAAATCCCCAAAACCCAAAATAAATCCGGCTGACGTCATCATCCGGTCCCAAATCTCGTTAAAGTCAATTAACTTGAAGAACAAACGCAAAGCACATTTCGATTTGAATGGCACTCGATGGGGCCCATCGTATAAATCATTAGGGGCCCTCATTACTGCTCCCTAATACGAGGGCCTCCACTGAAGAAATCATTAATGGAGCCCGGTTCGATCGCAAATAGTTCATCTTGGACATGCTCCAACTGTATAAAATATAATAATAATACATATACAAATTTATAGACAATTCAAAAAAATTATATCTGAAAATGAAATGTACAATTTGTATAATTCTGGATATTTAACGAGATGTTTGCAAAGAGAAAGTAAATATATTCCAAAGAGATTATTCTACTTTTTAATAAATACTGGTTCGTGTATGTAGGCTCTTTGGTAACAGATTAAAATTAAAAAAAAAAAAAAAAAAACCCTAGAGCTTAAAATGCTATTTTTCCCCGCTTTACGTACGCTACAATGACGGACTTTTTGAGCAATAGGTGTGAAAAAAGTATTTTTAAATCATGTTTGTTTGTTTTCTAACATGAGATGAATAGCAAATTTTGTCCAAATGAAATTTTTGTCAGAAATTACGGATAATTTGCTATTAAATTATTTTTTTTCTAACAAATGTATTTGTCGCAAATAAACCCGACTGCAAAAGAGCGATGTTTGCTATCTTACTTACGAGTATTATTGCAAATTACGATTTTGTTACGCTTGATACGCTAAAACCTCGTACGACAAGAGTGTTAGTTTTTTTGTGAAAAAGTATGCGCAAAGTCACTATAAAAGGTTTTTAATGCGTATTCTATCTGTGGAATTACTCTAGTAAAATCAGTCATTTCTTACAAAACAGTGTAATTTTCAATATATGTATCCATTGAAACTCAGTGTGTAAAGACTAATTTAATGACACCTTGCACAGTAAAATCGCTCTAGCCGTTTGGCTGTAGGAGATAATCTATAAACAAACACACATACCAACATAGATACATACAAACATATATACACTGGGAATATAATATAACCCTTCCTGCGCAGTCGGGTAAAAAGAGTACACTAGTTTATTTTCAACGATCCAGTAACGATATTTCATTTTATAAATGCTTAGAACCTGTAATCCAAAGTAAAAAATATGACCAATTAGTACTAACTTACACATTTTAATTGGACAAGAAGAAAATTTCGAAGTCGTCGATCATTTAAAGTTTGAAGATTATTTAAGTAAATAAACTAATAACAATTTATTTCATAGAATTAAGTTTGTAAGTTTATTGAAAATCTTAAACGTTGTATTAATTAAGTTTAGGCTTCTTGAATGTGATGAAAATATACCTACTTTATAATCTCCATTATTTTCATAGCATAAAATAGGTAAGTAGAAAATTAAAAATAAAAAGACGTGTGGCACTCGGAGACTGCCGCGGTAAAGCTATTGCATAATAGCTTTACGCGCGGTGTGTTAGGTTATTTTCGTTACGGAATTTCTGGATTCGGTCTCCACGCTCAAGGCCCGCGATAGAAACTATACAATAACTTAAAAATTATAAATTTAGTCGCGTTCATAATTACGCCAAACTGAAGGCGAGGCGATTGTCTGAATCATCATAATTGGCGAAGTAATCGCGTAACAAACACAAAAAAATACAGTCGAATTGAGAACCTCCTCTTATTTTGGAAGTCGGATAAGAAACCTCAACACGTTCACGAGTAACTAATGTACCTATTACTTGATAATTACTTATATTTGACGTTTCTCTGCTGAAGAGGCTTCAGGTCATGTTTGTTCCTACTATTTACCGTTCCTAAAACAGTATACGTGTGAGTGTGAGAGCCGGTAGTGCGCAATTTCCTCACCTGTCGGACATAGATTGCGGTCACGTGCGCGCCACGTGACTCGACCCCTCCCCTCCCCCCGTCTAGGCTTCGTACGCAAGAGTGTATGGGCTGATTGTTTTCCTCCATGATTTTTAGTAGTGCTATTGAGAAAACCTTTCTACTGAAATAAGTGGAAATGGGGAATCTATTGTTGTCGCTAAATGAGCCAGATCATGTGGGCTTTCATTAAAAGATTGCCTATCAGGTGTGAATGTTACATGGTATTTATTTAGGTCTTGGTAGATGTTGCACAGCTACATGTGCTTAACATCTAACGAGTCAATTGTTCTACTTAGGTACTTAATTAAATGATAAATAAATTTGGAAAATTTAAAAATCCTGTATAATAAACAGTTGAACTGATTTTAATGGAAACATAGCTAAGAGACTCTCGATCAAATCCTCTTTCAAACAAAAACACACTTCAATTCGGCCACACAATCGTCATTAGGCGAGTCAACTATGACTATGTTGGTAGTCAATCGGAGATCTAATATTAAAAAAAACCGGACAAGTGCGAGTCAGACTCGCCCACCGAGGGTTCGTAGAAACTAAATAAAAGAGGGAAATCATATTTTTTATATTTTCCTTCATAAACCGAAAAATATACATCGTAAAAATATTTAACACATTCCTTGCTCACCACTCGGATACGAGTGGGGCGGGGCTATAGTAGCGGTGCCTCCCACTCGGATCCAAGTGAGCGTCCCGTTCATTTTGTAGTAGTCAGTAAACCATAGCGTTTGAGGCAGTCAACGTTGTTTTGCGCGGCCACTCTGTACTTAATCGAAATTCGCCTAAAAAGTTTTGGTTCCCAGCTGAAGTGATGGGTCTACAGGGTGCGAAGAATGTGTTAAAAACCTGTTTTAGCTTATGCTAATGAGGCTCTTTCATATGATACCCCACATGATACGGTTAATTCACTTTAAAATTTGGGCCCTCATTCCTTGCATAGAGACACATTTTTTTGTGATTAAATTAAAAATGTCCAGTTTTCGGATTTTTTCCTATTTTTTTTTTTTTTTTTTATCAGCCCTGTTTCTACAAACTGTCCCACTGCTGGGAACGGGCCATCTTCTCATTGTGAGAAGGGTTAGGCCATAGTCTGCCACGCTGGCCAAGTGCGGGTTGGCAGACTTTACACATCTTCAAGACCATTGATAACTCTCAGACATGTAGGTTTCCTCACGATGTTTTCCTTCACCGTTTGAAGTTGGTGGCAATTATCAATACGCACATAACTTCGAAAAGACAGAGGTACGTGCCGCGGGATTCGAACCCAGGACCTGCGGATCTCAAGTCAGACGGTCTCCCGACTAGGCTGCCGGAAACTTACTTTTTTCCTATATGTGTACTCTAACACAATGCTTCTTGCCAAATTTGATAGTTCTAGGTCAACGGGAAGTACCCCATAGGTTTTGATTCCTCTGTGAGTGTCGAAATGTGCGTTTTTTACGACATATTCAGCTGTAACTTTTTTTACGAAAACTGAGAAATTTTATTTTTCTTTCTGCAGCAAAATACTATGGATCTGCGTATATGGTTTTAATTTCAACTCGATACCTTCACGCGTTCCCGAGATAAAGGTCTTGACACCCGGACGTACGGACAGACGGACAGACGGACAGACGGACAACAAAGTGATGTAAAAGGGTTCCGTTTTTTCCTATTGAGGTACGGAACCCTAAAAATTAGATAAAAATCGGTCCATACGGATGGATGGTGTGATCTTTCTGAGGCATCGGAGCTCTCAAACGGTTGAGAGCTCCGATGCCTCAGAAAGACACACACACATATACATAAGTCAAACTTACAAACTTCCCCTCCTCTTAATAAGCCCCTCTTTTTGGATCTGGGGTTAAAAATAGAATTCTTATAATGATATTATTAAAAAATGTTCATGTAACTAAAATATTAATTAAAATTTGAAAGTACTTTGAAAAGATATTGGTTCGTTTAACAACGAACAAATAATACAAAAATAATGATTAGTTAGCAACCATTTTGAAATTTTAAATGTTGATGTGATAATGAACGGCATACACAAATCTTCCCTTCCTCTACTACGTTTGCCTGGTGCTCCGTTCCACATCGTCGTAGTGATGGTCCACCTCTGATCTGTGAGCCTTGCCACGTGGCCTGCCCACTTCCATTTTAGTTTTTGGGCATAGTTTAGAGCATTGGTAGCTTTCGTTATTTTTCTTATTTTAGTGTGTCGTATTTTATCCAGTTTCTTTATTTTTTGCTCTGGCAGTAATTTTCCTACTTTAATATCCGACAGTTAAATTACTTATCAGGTTTAACAACAATGCAATTAAGCTGTAGAGAGAATACAGAAGAAAGCAGCGCAAAATGCACGCGCTGCGCGGTGTAAGGCGGGTAGTTGATAATTTACCGCGCGCTGCGCCGCTCGATACGCGGCTTACTTTGACATCTGACAGATTTATGAGCTTTCAAACGAAATTCGCTGGACCGTTTGCGTCGTGCTTAAACTTGATAGGTCTAGGTATCTCCTGGACTATGCTTTGCTTTTTTAAACGTTTGTGTAGTGAGTAGTGTGCAGCCATTATAGTCTAGTAAAAATAAGATTTGTGACAACATAAAAAACAACTAAGTACATTGTTATTTAAATTAATGTACTAACTGGTGTTTTGAAATACATTTGACACAATTTCATAATGGTATTATAAAAGCTAATTTTGTTACCTTTACACGCTCATACAGCTGAACCGATTGTTATGAAAAATTTGTATAGATATAGCTTTGGACCTGGAGACGGGCATAAGCTACTTATAATCAATCATCACCGTCTTTCATAACTACGCGAGTGAAACCGGGGAACGAAGCTAGTCTATAAATCGGGGATTATTGTTGATCTATGATTTTTAAAAATCATAGATTAACAATAATCCCCGATTAAAGTTAAGTAACGTTTTTCGGTAAGGCCGTAAATCTGTTTAGATTTCATTTAAAGGTATAGTAAATAAATAGTCCCAAATTATAACGTTGGAATTTCAATGAATATATGCGTGTATAAACTAAGTATGTTTTATAAAAAAACCGGACAAGTGCGAGTCAGACTCGCCCACCGAGGGTTCCTTACAAACTAAATAAAAGGGGGAAATCATATTTTTTTTTATATTTTCCTTCATAGACCGAAAAGTATACATCGTAAAAATATTTAACACATTCCTTGCTCACCACTCGGATCCGAGTAGGGGCTATAGTAGCGGCGCCTCGCACTTGGATCCGAGCGAGCGAACGTTTGAGGTAGCCCTAAAAATAACCTTATTATGTCAACCCCATAAAGAAAAAAAAATAAAGCTTCTAAGTTTACGGAACCCTCGGTGGCCGAGTCTGACTCGCGCTTGTCCGTTTTTTTTTTAAATGATAGAGTTATGTGGTAACAAACTTAAAAGAAAAAAATACAGCCGAATTGCTAACTTTCTTTTAGAAGTCGGTAAAAAATAACTCAGAAGTAAGTAACTAAGTATATTAGAATATGGTATAAATGATTATTAGTATTTTATTTTTTATGTAATAAATGTTTATTTTATTTTATTTTTAAATTGTAAATAATAAATAAATAAATAAATATTTGTGGACATTTTACACAACACCATCTATCCCAAACTAAGCAAAGCTTGTACTATGGAACTAGATGGCTGATAGAATACATATATACTTTTTTTTTGTAAATATATACATATGATACATAGAAACACCCAGACACAGAACAAACATCCATGCTCATCACACAAATGTTTGCCCTGGGTGGGGATCGAACCCACGACCTTTCAGTTCAGCAGATAGACGTAGACACACTACCAGCTGAGCCACAAGGCCTCAAAAATTCTCAAATATTCCCAAGGAAAATTAATATAGAGCTTTTGTATTGTGTTTATCAAATAAAAAATATAGATGATAATAATAATAATTGTTGTGTTATGGTACTGTATGCTAGATACATGATTAGTAAAGCATTATTTTGCACAATGTTATGAAGTCCCATTAACTGTTCTAAGCATAATACTTGCAATAAACTTGCGCAACTTAGATCATCTATTTCGTATTCAATTTCGATAGAGATCTCATAATATTGGTAATTTATATAAAGATCAAGAGTTTACTTGCACCTCATTTATTTCCAGCCACGCAATTATCCACCTACCTGTCTCAGCAGTACAAATTACCCTCTCTTTCCCACCCCCCTCCCAAGAGAGGGAGATAAAACGTTTTATTGCCTCCTCAAAATTCGCCAAAAATCAACAATTCAATTCAATGCGACTCATAAAGTTGAAAGATAGGTTTGGAATCGTACTGCATACTACTTGTTCTCGAAAATAATGACGGCAAAGGTGAAGAAACTAAGATGATCCATAAAATATTATAAAAAACCAATGCTATTCGTTGGTAAAGGCGTCACGATGGGCCTATTTGGCTATTTCATTTTGAATGTGCAATATTGTCTGAATAAAATTGTAAAAAAACTAAGAAAAGGTTGGTCGAAAAGTAGAAAAAATTTAAGAGCAAGTTTTTGGTTTCTTTTCTGTACAATTTTGGTATGGACTCAAGTATCTGTCTTGTATCCAACCCTGCGGCTGAAATGATAAGTATCAAAAGTGATATATGTTTGTTAGTTGGGAAATGTTTATGTCATTAAGCCTAAATATTAGTAATATAAAACTACTGACAATGGGGCCAAATTTAATTGTTATTTTATTGGTATATAAGAGTAAGCACATATTTACGTCAGTAATGAGTAAATCTATTTCAAAAAGCAGGCAACCATTTATTTCTTTTGTAATAATGGCTTTTGACCAAAAATATTAAAGTTGGTTTGGCTGGTTAACTCAAAAAGACCTTTCCATAAACTCCTGAATAAAAATAGACGACAATAAAATTACATTTAAATTAATATTTATACAATATCTATTTACTTCTAATACATATTTAATTACCTAGTTACAAACTTTCTTTGTCTTACGTTAAATTATAGTTAATATAAGATAACTCACCTTCTAGTTTAGTTAGTAGGGCCCACTATACAAACAGTCGTAAAATACCGTCGATATCATCCAATAGGTTTAATGTCTTACGAAGAACGCGAGAGCGAGAGATAAACGTCGATAGAGAGAGATGATTCTGTTCAAACACGTGGTTACTCCGCTCTATCCGTAGATTACCTCGGGGGTGCACTCAGGTCAATAAGCTTTACTTCTTGCAGGAATAAGTGGAAATAACTTAGTAGGCACTTTAGTTATTGACGATTGTGGAAGACGTTAAAAAAATGTTTCAATGTTTTATTTAGCCACTTTCAATTCCAATTTCATCAAATCAAATTATAATATTAATATCATATTTTTTTGTTTGTAAAGATCAGTAAATAAGCAAATGGCTCGTCTGATGGTAAGCGATAACTATTGGCTATGATCAACTGCAACAAAGTGCAGCTAAATAGTGTAATAATAATAATAGTAAGGCTGCGCTTCGGTGACCTCTTTGGGGTAACTGAAGGGTTTGCCTGTGCAATTGCAGATGAAGTCATCAAGACGAACAACTATCGGAAATATATCATGAAGGACGGTACGGTCGACATCTGTCGGGCATGCCACCGTCCCGGAGAGTCTCTCCGACATATTATTTCCGGTTGTTCACATCTTGCTAACGGCGAGTATTTGCACAGACACAACCAAGTAGCCAGGATCATCCACCAGCAGCTTGCCCTTCAATACGAGCTTGTCGAGTCAGAGGTGCCGTACTATCAGTACGCACCAGCGCCAGTTCTCGAAAATAGCCGTGCATTGCTCTACTGGGATCGTTCTATCATCACTGACAGGACTATTGTTGCCAATAAGCCTGATATCGTGATCGTAGATCGGTCTCAACGCCGGGCAGTGCTCGTCGACATCACCATCCCACATGATGAGAATCTCGTGAAGGCTGAGAAGGACAAGATCAGCAAGTGGCTCACGAGATAACCGCCATGTGGGATGTTGACTCGACGATTATTGTCCCGATAGTCGTTTCGGCGAACGGTTTAATAGCGAAGAGCCTCGACCAACATCTCAAGAGGCTTGCGCTCGATGGTTGGCTCAAGGGTCGGATACAGAAGGCAGTCATCCTAGACACGGCACGTATTGTCAGGAGGTTCCTCTCTCTGTAGCTCCTACCACCGGCAGCTTGAGCCCTGCCCCGCTGCCGGCGGCACCCTAGTTTTAAGTTTTTTACAATATTTATGTTTCTTTTTTATAAGTTTATATTTGTGTTGTAAAAAATTTTGAATTAAGATTGTAAATAAATAAATGAGATAATAGTAATAGTGTAGTGGTGTAGTGCAGTAATAGTGTTTGTGCAACATTTAAAATCGATTCGCGTTGGTTGTAAAAAGATAAAAAACAGACATCAAGATACATGCAGACGTAGCAGCCTGATATTGCAATATCGCATGATGACTCATGTTTGGAAATCTACAATGAGCTTTTTTGGCTTGTGCCAAACGTGACATTTAACCTTGATTCACGGGAAGATGTAGTTAGTGATGATAAGCATACCTAGTCAAGAATGGGATAGGAATTAACTCTTAAACAAGGCTGAGGGATCACGCCGCTTGGAGCTAACCTGGAAGATATAGATTGACATGTATTAGTGTTGTTTGAATATATCAAAGTAGAACTATGGTTTTAGATAAACTATAACTAATGTACGTCTATTACAATGAAAGAAAGCCGTTTACTACCATATAAAGGATAAATGAGTAAAGCTTTTCCACAACAATGCTACAATAGCTCAGCGCATCTACGTACTCGTATTAATCCAAGCACCTGAAAGATCACGTGTCGGAGCCATCGGGCCGACAGTTAGTTGCTGCTAAGTAGAGGGTGAGGGCACACTGATGGCGGAGAGCGGGAAAATATTTATATAAAATGAAAAAACAATCAAGCTGCATGTAACTAATCAAGGATAAATGAATAAAGCTCTCGCAATATAGCTCTATATTGCAAGAGCTTTACTCATTTATCCGTCATTTTTAGGGTTCCGTACCCAAAGGGGACCCTATTACTAAGATTCCACTGTCTGTCTGTCCGTTCGTCTGTCACCAGGCTGTATCTCATGAACCGTGATAGTTAGACAGTAGAAACATTCACAGACGATGGAAATAAATATTTAAGGGGGCTCCCATACAAAAAACGTGATTTTTTTGCCGTTTTTATAGATAATGGTACGGATCCCTTCGTGCTCGCTCGAGTCCGACTCGCACTAGGCCGGTTTTCTTATCCTTATTCTTACACGCATCTACGTGAAAATCACTGAAAGTTGTTGTCTCGTCTTAGTATTACAAGTAGGAAATAAAAACCTTTTAAAGTAAATGGATTCAGCATCTATCGGCTAATTGTAGAAATTAAATCTATACAACAACAACAAAATAGTACAAGAATTTGATCGATCTTTATGAAAGTCCATAGGGGAGAGCTACGTCCAGTAGTGGACTTCTTATGGCTGAGATGATGATAGTACAAGAAAAACATGCAATAAAAAGGTTGAAGTAGAAAATGAAAGCAATGTTTAAAAAAATATTGAGTTAAAAAAAGATTTTTTCTTGTTTTTTCTTTATTATGTATTTTCTGGCGGTCGCTACCGCTGACAGTATAGCCACAGCCCGCCCGCTCGTGCGGGACCGACAACGCATGTTAATCAGACAGATCGCAGGTAATTGCCGACTCGAGTGTGAAATGCGGGCTTAGCGATGAAATTATCTACAGTTTGGTCTGATTTATCGCACACGTCACCGGTTTTATCTGGAATAATCTAGATTCATCTGGCGCACTGTTGTTTTATCTTGATTAATCCAGTGCAATGTTGGTTTAGGGCTGATCAATTATGCACGTCGATTGTTTGAAATTGAAACTGTAATGATTTGATTACGATTTGGATGATGTTTGGTTTGTTGTATGTGGATAAACTATGAGTCGATTTCACTTGCATGGTATTCAAAATGATAATGATTATGAGCATGACATGTGGGCTCTATATTTTTTTCCATGAAAAGTAGAGTTACGATATTCGGTCATGAATTCTTTTCTTTTCTTAAGATATTACTAAAAAGACACGGAAATCTTTCGCTACACTATGAATTCAAACAAACCCCTACAACATTTACTAAACAATCCACTATTCATACAAACAAACACGCTCAGAAGATCACTTATAATGGCAGTGTATCTAACAGCAAAGACTTTACAATAATCAAAATAAGCGTCAAAGCTAAGCAGTTAGGACATTATTTGTAACTATTACGTACGTAATCATCTTCAATTTGCAATAAGCCTGTGGGTGGGCGGTAGTGGAGCGACAGTGGAGCCACAGTAGGCACCACAGTTGGCACCACCAGTGGGCTCGGAGTGGCGATAATTGCACCACCCGCTGTGTGTCTTTACTATAATGTCACTGGTTATTTTGTTGGAAATTGTGTTGATAGTTTATTAGTTAGAACTTGGTTGGAAAGTTTTGTATACGTTTGTGGGATTGAAATTGTTGTCTGGCTTTAAGGTGAGTTTTATCTGAATTACAGGTTAAGTTTTTAGTACTCTAAATAAAGGAAATTTCCCCATTTCACCATTTAATGACTGAACTGATTATGATAATATTTTACCGCCATTTTGTTTAAATTAATGATTCAAAAATAGCAAAACGCCAGTTTATTTTTTTAAATACAAGTTAAGCTGTTAGCTGTTATACTTTATTTTTAGAACGCTCTTGACGAATTATAAAAAAAATGCAAAATTACTTCTTCAAAGAAGTGAGTCCTGGTAGAAAGGCTTCTTCTGAATCAGTTCTGGGAAACAATACTATTTTCGATGATATTCTCGTACTTATACTAATCATACAATGAAATAAAATGTTTCATCATATCTATTAGAAAAAGTCCACTGCTGGATTTCAAAAAAGACGCGATGCCACACTTGCATCCAACAACACCGACAAAATCAAGACAACATTTTTCTGCCACTTGTATCAGGTCTGAGAAATAATATTTGCATATGAAAAACAGTGAACATCGGTACCAAACAAAAACTTCTTCAATAAATAATCTTCTTACGAAGATCAAAATATTAAATCTGAATATGATTCTTGATCCGAGCACCGTCTACAAATTAGAGGAAGCGTTAAGCTCCTCGGTGAAGAAGAAATCTAAATAGGGCGGGTATCAGACGGGCTCGCGGCTCTCGGCGGCTCGCGGCGGCTGCGGCTCATTGTTACCTGCAGTAGACGCGGGTTTTTACACGAGTAGTGAGCTTCAGGCGTGCAGGCTGTGGTGCAAGATACGAGAGATTGGAACTGAATTAAAAGTTTAAGAATCTGTTGTAATCATTGTACATTAAAATTTTATATGTGTGAATGAATTTCACATAGCCGAGAGTAACAGCTCAATCTCATTCAGTACCCACAATATAGAGTATTCAGCGCGCCAAAAAGCAAAAGTTGATTAAGTCTATAATCTCCCAAAAAGTAATTTTACGAAAGTCAATTATAAAGCGTTTAGTCAAAATTAAAATTGCTACTTTTTAAATCTTCGTCGTATTTAGTACATTTCCCCGCTCCCGCTGCCTCTTATGCCTCGTCCAGCGTGCAGCGCCTGCCCGCGGACGTGATCTCTGAATACTCGGATCGGTTTGAATGCCCGCCCGGGTGCAATAGACGGTGGAATCGCTAAGGCAATGCGGACACGATCTTTACCAACTACCCGCTTTTGGTTCACTTACTGTTGCTTTTATACGTTTTCTGCATTGACTTTGTAAAGTATATTTTAGTTATTGAACCAATAAAGTTTCAAGTTGTTGGAAGGAGTACTTAACTGGACGAGTTTATGTAAAATGTTACATAATGTTAGTTTATGTATTGGGGTCAAAGTTTGGAGTATTTAGAGGCATTTGATACTGCCTACTATTCATTATTGCCATTAACTGCCGGTTTCAATGGAAGACAAGCACTGGTTATATCTATTAGCATTATGTTGAGTTGGAATCGACTTATGACTTAATTATAATAAAAAAAAACTTGAAAATACGACTTAAAAATACGCAATTCGTTTACATGGATAAAAAATCAGTTATTTTGTTATAAAAACCAAAGTACTGAACCGGTTTTCATAAAATTTTCAAACAAAAAAGGATCATCAAAAACCAAAGTTAAAGACAATTCACAATTGGGTAATTGCTGAACAAGCACACAAAAAAAAACATACAGTTGAATTGAGAACCTCCTTCTTTTTGGAAGTTGGTTAAAAAAGTATAAATATTTTTGTTCTTGTAAATTTTTATTTGTAGGTATTTATTCTATTAGTTTTTTGTTGTCACAAAATAAAAATATGTCTAGGTCAATAATTAATCAGACTGCTGCGGTGGAGTTCGGAAGCGTACCCGCAGCTTTGATATCAAGGCGCTAAGGTGGAACACCGTGAGGTTTTAGTCGGGGCACCACTCTGGTGTCGAGCCCGACATAACCCGCTGCTCACCCCCGGGCGGCGGTGTATGCGTAAATGCATTTCCTCACGTAAAAAAAAAGGTCAATAATATCAGACTAGATATTTAAAGAAGACAAAACAAGTTTGAATTACAATTTATCAGAATGCAATTTTTTTATATAGTACCTATGAATAAAATAATTAAATCAATTACAAAATTTCCGTTTTTAAAGCAGCTTTTCGACGTATATTTTGTACCTATGTCTTAAAAATATATCAAATAAATCAACTTGAATTTGAATTTGAATATCTTGATGTTTATATTTTCTTAAGTTTTTTTTTTTTTTTTTTTTTATAGAAGATAGATCTACGATTGTCCACCAACTCGCCTGATGTTAAGCGACGGTGTGGCCGAAGGATGGAGCTCACAAAATACCGGTAAAAAGACATATAGTCTTTCTATCGTTACAAGACACAGGAATTAACTTCTGGAAGTATATACTACTACAGTGTTATATGGTCTCGACTGAACAAAATAATGAAATAAGGACAGCAGCAGTTATGTCAAAAATTGTATATTTTTTCCAAGATTTTTCATTTTGGCGCTATACAACTCGGCAGTTTACTATAATAAACACCAGCGCAATGCATGATAAGAGCCGGCGCACATTCTCCACATATTAACACCTGCGACTCATTGCAAGTCGCGCGCCGTTGGGACTCCAGACTGCAATCGCGAGTGTGACGGGGCAACTTCTGCTTCGTCGTCTTTTATTACAAGTCTATGCTCAGGATTGAAGAATTGAAATCTTTCGATTGGAACGCTAAGAATGTTGGAACTTTTAAACTATTTTTATAATTATTACCAAAAGTTTTTTTTCAAAGTATCTACTTTATTTTTAGTTGACCTGTGTTTAAAGTTCTTCAAGAATTTGGCGGGTAGATGGAAAAATCGTGACAAAAATATTTTACCAACACATCACCACTGTAGTGAGGCATGACTTATTTAGCTACTACTAGGATTATGTTATTAAAACCTGCAAGATCATAATTAATAATAAAAACAAGTGCATTAACCAGGTGCAATTTTAAAACGTGATATTTTTTAACTGTGTCATTTTTAGGCCAGAAAGTGGGAATACTAAATATATTGACGTCCCAATTCATATAACCAAACTAATATTATTTTTAATGTTTAATTAAAAACCAAAAGGCCGTTTAACGCCACATTAGACCATTGTTAGGGAATTAAATGGAAGAGAGAGGGTATTAGAGGGTTAGAAGGCAAGATGTAATACTGGATTGCAGTGACAGAGGGTCAGCCCTTCGTCTACTACGCCAATTTCCCTTCGTCAAAACGTCAACTTTTACGATAACCTCGAGAAAAGAAGCAGCTGATACATTCTATAATTTACTTAATAAATCCGTATTGGCAATAGTAATCTAATTTCGCCGCTTTATAAATTCAATAATTGATAAAACTATATACTTATAATACTGCATACGATAAATGGAACTTCACTATCCACCTGAACCCAATTGAAGTTTCAATACGAACAAGCTCAATACTCGGTCCTAATGAAAAATTCCTTTGCGCGCGTTAATGAACACACCTGTATTCAAAGAAACCCGTAATGAGCTTGCCTGAAAGCACACGTGTTCGCGCACCTTCTAGAAAATTCCTTTCTAGAAATTTCCTTTTTAAATAAGAGCCGAGCCGAGCCTGTAAATGAATCGGCCCGATCTTAAGAACGAGTGAAGGAATGAATGAACGAAACGAACTCCTTTCACTTCGAGAATTTATGCGTGCTTAGTTAGAAGTGGATTTTAGAGCTGGATTTATTTTTGTTTGATTAAATTTTGTTTAGATTTTAATTTGACGTTGAAATTGCTAATTTGAAATTTCGTTTTGTTTCAGGTTGAATGCCGGTTCTTGGTTATTGTAAGCATATTTAAGGTGAGATATTGAAGATGTGTTTTAATAGTTTATGATATTAAGATAGGTATGAGTAGGTCTTGCCAATTACATTTATAAAAAGATGGTTTTAAATTGAAGGAAATTCTACTTTTATCTTTGCTCTGGATTTATCTGTCTACCTCTACTTTTATCTTTAATCTGGATTTATCTGTGAAAGCGTTTATTTTATTTATTGAAATTTAAATAATCATGGTTTATTTCTGAAACTGACTACACAGACTGCATCTGCTCATATTGTTTTAAAATGACCATGAAAACTGAAAAATTTCACACGATATACCTACTATTTGTAACTAGGGTAAGCCGATCTCGTTTGATTTCATAAAATATTTTTGTTTGAACTCTATGAACATAATTATGACCAACATATTTTGTTCTTAATTATGACCATGTGTGATAAAGAAAAATTTAAAATATTGAGTAAGTAATTGAATACAGTTAAATTACTGATATTTACAAATTAAAAAGTTATTTTTGTGGGACGTTAAATCGCAAAATAACTGTATCATATTTTATTGTCTTTTTCATGGAAACCGATCAAAGTTTTCCTAATAATGTGTGCTGAAAACTTGTTTCTCACGAGAGCCTCAAAAAATCCTACAACCGATCTAACGGCGCCTATTTTGGGTACTTATATGTATTTATTTATTAGATTTTCCTCCCTCGAATATTATTCTACGGGGGCTTTGCTTTATTGTTTCTCTTGTCGACAGTTAACGGTTACTCCAAATTAATTCTGTGATACGGCTCCTGATTAAACCCTGATTAAACATAAATCAGAGCCGTCTAAGATTATGAGGTGTGTGATATATTTTTCATTAAAAATGTGGAAGTAATAGCCAATTTACTGTTACAAATAGAGTTAGGTACTGTTCCGTACAATAATTTTGGAGTGCCGTATTACAATCAAGTAAGGTTTATTATCTGAGGGTACAATGGATATCTTATATTGTATTTTTTTTCATACAAGATAGATTTACGATTGACCACCAACTCGCCTGATGTTAAGCGACGGTGTGGCCGAGGATGGAGCTGGTCGATCTAGAAGATATCTATCTATTCACTCTAGCCTTGAAAATTCCAAGATTGTAGGTCTCAGGAAACAGAGATGGCGGCAAAGAATTCCATTCTTGTGCAGTACGCCACAGGAATGTGGATCGATATCGCTGAGTACGGATTTTTGGCATTTAAACGAGAAATGGGTTGTAATTCGCCGACTTTCTGCTAGTCCTGTAGTAAAATGGGGAGGGTGGAATTAGGTCGTGAAGCTCTTGCGCACATTCCCCGAAATGAATCCTGTAGAAAATAGACAGACGTGCTACTTTACGGCGGTGCTCGAGACTAAGTAGCTTCTTGGCAGCTAGTTTATCGTCACCGATTAACCTCACAGCTTGCCGGTCTACTAATTCCAAAGCTTCCAGCTGATACTTGGCTGAACCATCAAAAAGGTGGCATCAGTACTCCATACACGATCGGACCTGTGCTTGATACAGATGAAGCGGTTGTATTTATTCAAAGCCATTGTACTAATAAAAGCAATTTTTTAATGAGTGTATGCAATTCTAAACTTATCGTTTCATGGTGCGGATCAAATGTAATAGGGCGAATTCTGTGGTGCGGATATTTGAAAAAACCAAACGAAGCGTTTTGTTTCCACTTTTATTATACGAACTTCGAAATTGTGGAATACACTGCCTGAGTGGGGTTTCTCCGATAGATATAATTGTGGAATACACTGCCTGAGTGGGGTTTCTCCGATAGATATAATTGTGGAATACACTGCCTGAGTGGGGTTTCTCCGATAGATATAATTGTGGAATACACTGCCTGAGTGGGGTTTCTCCGATAGATATATTTGCGGAATACACTGCCTGAGTGGGGTTTCTCCGATAGATATATTTGTGGAATACACTGCCTGAGTGGGGTTTCTCCGATAGATATATTTGTGGAATACACTGCCTGAGTGGGGTTTCTCCGATAGATATAATTGTGAAATACACTGCCTGAGTGGGGTTTCTCCGATAGATATATTTGTGGAATACACTGCCTGAGTGGGGTTTCTCCGATAGATATATTTGTGGAATACACTGCCTGAGTGGGGTTTCTCCGATAGATATATTTGTGGAATACACTGCCTGAGTGGGGTTTCTCCGAAAGATATGGAATTATGAAAGGTGAAATAGCAGAATATTTTTTGTCGCGATTGGAAGTCTGAAGTTGTCAATTTCGATAAGTATGATGAATTCTCCAACCAAGTTTGTTGTCTGAATATTATGTAGGATGTACGCATATATATTTTTATTTCCTGTAACCAAACAATCGACTATTTTTGCGAGGTTTTACTAAGATTTTTATTTATTTTGCGATATTTTGATTACCTTAAATTTGTGCTTGTTTTTATTTAAGTAATTGTACTTCCTTAAAAGAGGCAGTTAGAGCCACGTTGGGAATCGTTGATTTTATTTATAATCTAACCTCCGAGTCTTGTTTTTACTCAATATTTGCATGTATAAATAATTTTATAGGTTAATTTACAAATTAAAATATAGGTAGTTTTACTTCGAGTAAAACTTTTCATTTAACTCTAAAATTTGAAATAAGGACCTTAACAATTAAACAATAGAGTCCACATTCATCAACCGCTTCCTTCGAGCGTGCCATCGTTCATACAGCACGCATACAATATCTCCCTTTTGAGCTTTGAAATTTAATAAGCGCTTAACACTTGAAAGCCTGCGTGTAAAACAATTTAGAGGCAGTCGCTGAAAAACATCGAGTTTTCGGCTAGCAGCGTAATTGGTTTAGACTACAGGAAAGATTAATTAGTACTGCAAACAGCAGAGGCAGCGCTTTCGAGCGCTTTCATCGCTTTCAGGCGTAATCATGAAACGGAAACACAGTAAAAGTACAACTTTATGCATAACGATTTAAGATACGTTTTGGTATATTTCTAGGGTGATTTATCTTGGCTAAGAAGGAAATGCAGATAGGTAGGCGTTTAAACGTTCATGTTCAAGATTTCAAAGTTGGAAATTGTGTCAAACGATCGCTTTAAGTGCTGCAATTTTTTAACGTTTATTGTGAAGTGGAATGGAAGCGCTTTAAACTGGGACACTACTTTTGTAAGTGCACAAAATATGGTTTTGTTACTCGGAAGGGAAATTGTTAAGTCATATTTAGGTACATTTTACTATTAAAATAATTATAGTTAAAACAATTGAATAAACCGACTTCAAAATACGCAATTCGTTTAATTGGACGATATTTTTCAGTTATTTTGTTATAAAAACCAAAGTGCTGAACCTTTTATGAAATATATAACTCTCTAAGGTTTTACCTTCCAAACAAAATAAGGATCATTAAAACAATGCGTAATTGGCGGTGTAATCGCTAAAAAAACATACAAAAAAACATAGAGTCGAATTTAGAACCCCTTTTTTTGGAAGGCTGTTAAAAATAATAATATCCAAGCAAGTGAATGGCTGAATTTCCCATTAGCGAGAAATTTTCGCCTTATTTTATGCTCGCCTTGTTCCTAGAAGTTTGACGAACTATCTTCGGAGAATGACTTCCGGAAAATTAATTTTACACTTGATAACCCGGAGCTATTTTAGGGTTCCTTCTCCGCACGGAAAGCTAAAAAAACGCCGTGAAATTGAATTGGTAAAATTTGATTGAAATTCCTTGTAGTTCATGGTTAAGATTTGAATTAAGCTGGCGTTTCAAGAGACGCGCCTGACAGCGCCCTGTATCATAGAATACTGAATAGTTAGAAACTATTAAGTCTTCTGTTCTGTAGGATACTTGATAGAGTCTGTTCCGAAAGATAACTAATGTGATATTGAAGTTAATTCTCAACGCACCACAAACTAATTAAAATAACTCAATTCAATAAACGAACGATTTTTTTTGTGAATTGCGATCATATTTTTTTTATTATTGTAGTGATTTGTGCACAGTGACAATGCCATTGTCTCTTGTGTGTTTAGAAAGTGTAACACTAAGATATAATATAAGGCCCACAACACATAGTAATTTGTGAATTGCGATCATATTTTTTTTATTATTGTAGTGATTTGTGCACAGTGACAATGCCATTGTCTCTTGTGTGTTTAGAAAGTGTAACACTAAGATATAATATAAGGCCCACAACACATAGTAATTTGTGAATTGCGATCATATTTTTTTTATTATTGTAGTGATTTGTGCACAGTGACAATGCCATTGTCTCTTGTGTGTTTAGAAAGTGTAACACTAAGATATAATATAATGCCCACAACACATAGTAAAAGGCCTTAAGGATGAGGATTTATTCTCCAAAGTGCTGAGAACTGAGATTTGCCATGATTTTGCTTCATATTCAATGAGTATAATCTCTTTATAGATAAAATCGCATTGGTTACAACAGAATAGTTTAGTAGTTAATAAAAAAAAAAACTTAGAAAACCATGATGATTTATTATGACTATTTCAGCAATAATAAATATAAATTTTGAAAAATTATAAGAAAATCCGTTTACCTGGATGAAATTTTTCCAGTTAATTTCTCAAAAAAACTAAAGTACTGAACCGATTTTGATAAAATTTATATGGGACCACCTCTGAACAATTACCTACCAAACAAAAAAGAATCATAAAGTTATAATAGGTGAGGTAAATGTATAAAAAATAAACAACAAACTTATAAAAAAGTCGAATACATACTTAACTTGTATCATTGTCTTGGTAGTTCTAATTTAAAAGTATCATAATATTTATGTAATGTTGGCGGTGTTACCTGTTGACATACAAAGGTCACACTTCAAATACTAATTAAAAAAACAGAATGTGTAAAAATATGTAAATATGTGTAGCAATTTTACTGGCATTAAAACAAACACATTTCATTCGAAAACTCTGATACAGATTTTGTATCCTCATTAAGTTTTCCACACAACCTTTTTTATCAATCCGAAGCGGTCGGCGGCGGCGGGCGGCGGCGGGCGGCGCCCTCGGCAAATCTTCCTGCGAAAATTCCCAGCACAAAACATTATTTATCGCGCACAAAAACACTATCAACACATTTGTATGTATTGCAAAATTCAATAGGATGGGATATAGGGCCTTTGCGGACTCATCCCGGCCTCTCTTCGGGTTATGAAATTGGTTTGGGCGACAATAAAATACATAATTTAGGTACGCGCCCCCGCTACGTACAACCCTGCGGAGATGTGACCTAGCTCAGATTCGTACAGAATTACTGTTTTATCTGATGGGGTTTTGGGGTTTTTAATTGTTTTGTTATTCATTGAAATTAAACAACATTAATGAATAAATAATGTATATAGGCAGATATGAGATGTTTTAATTTGAAGACTTTCTAGTGTTCGTAGGCACAAGTGAAAATAATTTGTAAATTTTTTTTTCAATGAAAAACTACGAATTATTATTTATTGTTCTTATGAAAAATCAATGTCTACCGTCTTATTAGTATCTAGGTAGAAGTCGTTTACAGTGTGTATAAGTTTTGCAAGTCTGCAGTTGCAAGTTGCAAGTTTTGCTAGTGTGCAGGGGTTAAAATTTTGATGATACGAGTACACTCCTATTCTAATTAAATTTTGATGATCGCTGGATGTAGGCCGCTTCCAACCGGTGTTTTTGGAAATCCATGGGGGAGCGAGGCCTATGTCCAGAAGTGGACTTTTTGTGGCTGAGATGATGATGATTACTCCCGTCACTCACGGGTAGCACGTATGCAAATCATCTCTATTTTTTTAATTTGAATTACCAAATAAGCAATAAATTTTTATGTTTAACGTTTTTGGTACTACTGTTGCGTAATTTTAGCAACATTTATAACAATCTTGAATTTATATTTTGTAAATTGATACACAGAATAGGTAAGAAAATCAAAACATGTTTTTTTTTAAACATTTATAATTTATCTTACAGTAGGTACTTATATTTTTTTTTTCTGGGAAATTAGGAAAACATATTTGGCAAGCCACATAATTTTGTGTTTTAACATTATTTTTCTCCTTTAAAATATAGAAACTGAAACATTTTACACAAAATATTCCAGAGCTGCAAAATTCATATTATATGCAATAACACCTTGCAAATCATAAACCATGCCTGTGCCAAGTGCAGGTAACATTACCTTCTGCTATAGCTGCACTGTGGCGGCACTAAACCGGCCCGCTAGGGGTGTGGGTGCCAACTTATTGTATTAGACACAGTAAATTTTCGTAAGAAGCGCACGTGTGCCCAATGATTATGCGGCGAGAATAGTACGAACGGAGGTGGGGTGTTTTTAATTTTCGGATATGTATTTCCTTGGTCTTCGTTTCCTTTGTTCTAAGAAAGGTGTACTGACTTTTTATGGCAATGTTTCGATAATCTTAAGAGAATACGCTTTTTAACTTTGTGATGCGTACTTTTTTACAAGAATCCATATTTATTAGGTCATATTCTTGAAATGTATTCATCGATAAGCATTTCCTACTCATTTTTGAGTATAAGTACTAAATATTAAGTATTCTGATGCTACGATACGTTCTGTGATATAGATCTATTTAACCCGTTAGGTATTCCTTGCAATAACAGATAAATCAGTCTCATTGCTATCTTTTTACTTTTTCGATGTCGTTTTCAAACAATGAACGGAAAGGCTGCCAAATAATCGTTTTCCGAATTGTGGTACATTTTAATTCAATTATGTCCATAATTTTTAATTATGTAACAAAATAACTCTATATATAGAAAATAATATGATATTTGAATAAATAAAATTGTATTCATAATTATAATGATAACTGACACTGTAATAGTGCTAAGTAATTTATACAAGTACAACTGCGAAAAAAGACACGAAAAGAGTTTTTCGGTAGCCTTAAGAGTTTATCTATCTATCTATCTATCTATCTTAATTCACTAATCCTATATAAAAAAATGTTTGTTTGTCAATTTTGTCCTGAAAATGTTCAGGTAAGTACCTGTAGAACAGACTAAACCAACTAACTAAATATAAAATATCCATTTTACGATACTTATAGCTAGGCATATAATTTTCACCGACGTCACTAAACACCAGATAAACTTTTCTCCAAAACTCATGATAACGTAAAAATGTAGCAAAACTTGTTCCCGACTCAAGCTTTATGTATTGTTTCCAAACTCATTTGGATTAGAAAGGCGACAGTAAAGTTCCATTCAAGGCTTGCTCATCGAAACCAACTGATTGGGGCGGTGCTATTGGCGCAGCTGTTAATAAGTCTTAGTTATGGCCGAGTTGTAGGCAACTGTTTGAAACCAAGGCGGGTGTGGTTTCGATTGCAGCGGATAGCGATAATCACCTTCCGTGTAATGTTTAACCTCACAGTTACTTCTAATATTTATTGACTTGTTAATGTAAAATATCTTTCCTGTCAATCATAATAATTATTAATTAAAAAACGGATAAAACCGACTTCAAATTTTGTAATTCGTTTACTTCGATGATATTTTTTCAGTTATTTTGTTATACGTTACTTTTCTTTCACGCTATTGGGTCTAAAAATGATCAGATTCAGATTTTATTTATTGTTAACTGTGTCTTATGAATTACATCAATGATCTTAAAATACTAATTTGGGTATCAACAATTAAGTTCATGGCGAACATACAATAATTCATTTATAGCTTACATTTGAATAAAACATTAAAATAAAACAATTACGTTAGTGAAATTAAAACTTAAATAGAATAATAATAATAAATCAAATGTTAATAGTAATAAAAATATCTAATGTCAAAACCTAAACACAAATTAATGTTAATTACAAACAAAAAATATGGAATGTTTCACAATACATACAACTCATATCCAATATTAATGTTTGCCTCAGTTTGTAAGTAATCATATACAAATTTTACCAATACGACTTCTGTTATGTGAGCTATAATGATGTATGTATTTGTGTGATAACCATTGATATTTGTTCTATGTCTAGGTGTTTTTATATATCATAAGTATGTAAAAAGTATATTTGTATTCTATCAGCAATCTATTTCCCAGAGTACCAGCTTTGATCAGTTTGAGCTAGATGGTGTGAAATGTCCACCAATATTTATATTTTATTTTAATAATCGCTTGCATTGTAACCCTACCCTGTTGAGTTGACACAGCGCACCGCGCGGCGCTATACTCCGACACAATATTTCGGTGCACGAAGTTGAGTCCGACACGACGTGCGACATGCGGTTGTCGACACATTGTTTACCGCAGCCCTGCAACGAATGTACAACTTTTGGATTAAAACGAGAATTGAACCAGAAACGATGGAGTAACTTTTCTCGTTCTTATCCTGTAGAGATTTTTCTGTTTGTAAAATAGGGTTAGTTTTGAACACAAACAAAGAGAATTGTGATGTTAAACACTTTTTAAACTATCACGGTCATTCATTAAAACATTATTATTATTAATGGAATGTGTACCGTGGTTCCCGTTAATTTTGAGCTCGCGATATTTCCGCACAGTACCATGTTCACTGTAAATATTCCGTTAATAATAATAGTGCTTTAATTGTGATGTTTTTTTACTTTTATAGGGTAACCTGTCCGAAATTCATTTGTTTGAATCTTACTTGCCCGAATCCGTTTTATAGAACTGCCTGATTCCAGATATTTGACTTGACACGAGTTTCGGATTGCTTATGTTTGTTAGCCAACAGTTTCATTTGCCCGAACTGTTATTAGATTAGGTACGTTAGGTTTCTGTATTATGAGAAAAAGAAACCTAACAAACCTGACCTAATAATTGATATATCTCATAACAGAATCTTTGTAAATAACAAGGTTTCTGGATATAACCTTGTTATTTACAAAGATTCTGTTATGAGATATATCAATTATTAGGTCAGCTTCGTTAGGTTTCTTTTCATTATATATACACATAAACTTTTGTATTACAACTATTCGGATGTCAGACGAGTTAGAAAATGAGATTCCGGATTTATTTGATAAAATGTCTTTTGAAAAAAAATACGTTTTCGAGGAAATGATATTCGGTATTTTAGAATTCGGATTATAGACAGGTTAGCCTTTGTAGATGTAGATGAGTGTAGATTAATAAAATAAATAAAAAATGAAATAAAATAGCCTTTTATTTCGTATAGATTATCTAAATTAATTTAAAGTTATCATTCAATTATTTCTAAAACTTTCTTCTTACTCTCTCCACGAAAGAACAATAGTACTTTTAGGCGTCTTATGTACCTATACTGCAATTTGTTTCTAATACATATAATGTTCTTATATTTATGAGAACGATTTTACTGGTAAAATTAGCCGAGAAAAGAAAACGACGTCAGTTTTACTTGTCCAACCCACACCTTGCTTCTGCGTAAATAATTAAAGAAAAAAAAATCATAAATAACATTTTGACTATCACGCCTCATTTGATAATGGCTGTCCTTCCGTCCTGATTTAGTACCGAGATTTGTCGTTAGGGGCGCCACTGAGCTTAAAAATACTGACAATGATAAATCACCTTCAGATATCTGCCGGTAACATTACGCCAGCTATCTGACCGAAATCTGATGGCTCTTTTTACATCTAAATAAAATATATTTTTAACCAACTGCCTAAAAAGAAACATTTTTCTGGTCTATGTATAAAATAATAATATGTAATTTAATGGTATTTAATTTAAGACTGGCCTTGTGGCTCAGTTGGTAGTGTGTTTATGTCTAAGTACCTGCTGAACTGAAAGGTCGTGGGTTCAATCCCCACCCAGGGCAAACATTTGTGTGATGAGCATGGATGTTTGTTCTGTGTCTGGGTGATTCTATGTATCATATGTATATATTTAAAAAAAAAGTATATAAGTATTCAGTATCAACCATCTAGTTCCATAGTACACATTTTGCTTAGTTTGGGCTAGATGGTGTTGTGTGAAATGTCCACAAATATTTATTTATTTATTTAAGTGTTTAATAACAGTTTATCTATACTGTAAATATCAACATTTTAACTTTGAAACTCAGGAAATACAGATTTTTACATCAACATCGGTTAAGCTGTTTAAACTACATAAAAAATAGAGAACACACATCGTCACCACCATCTCAGCCACAAGAAGTCCACTACTGGAGATAGGCTTCCCCCATATATTTCACAAGCCGACTGGTTGAAAGCTGCCACTTATATAAACATAAATACATTCACTGGAAAACATTATCTTCCTTCTTAGGAATAGGAGTAAAACTAGATAAATAAATACACATCCAGCTTGCATGAATCCGTATACTATGTCATTGTTATTTAATTTTATTATTAAAAAAATACGGGCAAATGTTTACCAGCCCGTTTAAAACAAAGAAGAAAGTAGTTATTTCTAACAAGAGCGTAGATAAGGACGCAAGATAACTGTTATGAAACTTTGAACTAACGAGGTGAGAACGAGAGACTTTTATCACTATTAATAAAATTTGTGGACGTGCGAATAAGGAGAGCTGGTTAGTAAGTATTACCTTTTTTATTTTGTTTCATATAAAATATAATTATAGTTTAAAAAACTAAAGCAACCTACTTCTCATGGATGCCATTGTCAGAACTGGACCAAATTGAACGGGAAGCACCAGCTTTCAAATAAAAAAAAAACGGACAAGTGCGAGTCAGACTCGCCCACCGGGGGTCCGTACAAACTAAATAAAAGGGGGAAATCATATATTTTTTTATATTTTCCTTTATAAACCGAAAATATTTAACACATTCCTTGCTCACCACTCGGATCCGAGTGGGGCGAGGCTATAGTAGCGGCGCCTCCCACTCGAATCCGAGCAAGCGTCCCGTTCATTTTGTAGTAGTCAGTAAATCGCCGGTGTTTGAGACAGTCAATTTTGCTTTGCGCGGCCACTCTGCACTTAATCAAAATTCGCTTAAAAAGTTTTGGTTCCCAGCTGAAGTGAAGGGTCTGCAGGGGGCGAAGAATGTTTTAAAAACCTGTTTTAGTTTATGCTAATGAGGCTCTTTCATATGATACCCCACATGATACGGTTAATTCACTTTAATACCCACATGATACGGTTAATTCAAATTTGGGCCCTCATTCCTTGCTTTTTTTGTGATTAAATTAAAAATGTTCATTAAACTAAACATGTCGGATTTTTTCCTATATGTGTACTCTAACACAACGCTTCTTGCCAAATTTCAGAGTTCTAGGTCAACGGGAAGTACCCCATAGGTTTTGATTCCTCTGTGAGTGTCGAAATGTGCGTTTTTTACGACATATTCGGCTGTAACTTTTTTTTTACGAAAACAGAAATTTTATTTTCTTTCTGCAGCAAGATACTATGGATCTGCGTATATGTTTTTAATTTCAACTCGATACCTTCACGCGTTCCCGAGATAAAGGTCTTGACACCCGGACGGACGGAGAGACGGACAGACAGACGGACAACAAAGTGATCCTATAAGGGTTCCGTTTTTTCCTATTGAGGTACGGAACCCTAAAAAGAATCATAATAATCGGTTTACTCAGTCCAAAGGTAACTAACATTAAGTTTTTTTTAAATACGGTCGAATTGAGAACCTCCTCCTTTTTTGAAGTCGGTTGAAAATAAAAATAACGAAAGTCTTTACTAACTTAAATATCAACTCACAATCATAGAAAATGTACAGCCTAATTAGGCTAATTAAGACCTTTACAGAGCTTAATTTATACAAATAAAACTTACTTTGCACAAACAAAATTACTAACTTTAAATTTTTAAAGTTTAAACTTTAAATAAACTAAAAATTATATTGACGTAAACAAAAGTTCCATATGTTCGTGTAAACACTCGAAAATAACTAAACCGTTTTAAAATAAAACATAAATGTAATAAATTTAAAGCTAACATTTGTGCGAACTCCCGACGAAACCATAACTAGGGCCGCACCCGTACGATGCCGCATCCGCAATATTGTTACATCCCCGACATCCCTTCCAAGTGGTTCTTCATTACACCTCTAGACGAGGTAATTGCAGGGTCGACACACACGAGCATAACCTCTTAATTTATTGAACGAAACTAATGAAATTCCTGAGCAAAGTTTATTGCTTGAGGCAGCCCTGTTTCGCGGCAATTTTCGGCCTCTGCTTCAGGGTTGACGCTCTAATCGTTTCTTTAATTATTTTGGAATTAATGTTTTGTCTCCTTTCGTGTTAATTTTGCTGTCCTTTGGAGTTCTCTTTATCAGGTTTTTCTTGGACGAATCGTTCTCGTTTTTTGTTGATTAACGGGAAGAATACAATTTGTCTGCTCTCAATGAATTAGAAATCATTTTTTTCTTGTACTATTTTTAGGGTTCCGAACTTAAGTCGGTAAATACGAATACCCTTATAATATCACTTTGATGTCCGTCTATCCGTCTGTAAAAACCCTTTTTTGTCAGGAATTGTATTTTAACGCTCATAAGGGAATCAAAACCTATAGGGGACTTCCCGTGACCTAGAATCATCAAATTTGGCAAGAAGCAATGAAATTTAACACAAGTACAGAAAAAAATCCCAAAACCCTAAGTTTATAGTTACATCACAAAACAATTACTTTTTTGCTGTTATAAACTTACTCGCAGTTGGTAAACTAACCGCGACATATTATGTCGATGTATGGGGACAACAATTTTCCAACGGCAAAGTTGAGTTTGTCTCTCAGAAAAATCTTCGAGACTCGATTCGTTTTCAAAAGTTCGTACGGAACACTCTTGCACTTGAGCAGTTTTCTTTTTAGGGTTCCGTACCTCAAAAGGAAAAAACGGAACCCTTATAGGATCACTTTGATGTCCGTCTGTCTGTCCATCTGTCCGTCCGTCCGGGTGTCAAGTCCTTTATCTCGGGTACGCATGAAGATATCGAGTTGAAATTAAAACCATATACGCAGATCTATAGTATCTTCCTGTAGAACGAAAAATAAGATTTCTCAGTTTTCGTAAAAAAAGTTAAGCACAGCCGAATATTTCGTAAAAACGCACATTTCGACACTCACAGAGGAATCAAAACCTATAGGCTACTTCCCGTTGACCTAGAACTATGAAATTTGGTAAAAAGCATTGTGTTATAGTACACACATAGGAAAAAATCCGAAAACTGGACATTTTTAATTTAATCACAAAAATAGTGTCTTTATGCAAGGAATGAAGGTCCAAATTTTAAAGTGAATTAACCGTATCATGAGGGATATCATATTATTATGAAAGAGCTTCATTAGTATAAGCTAACACAGGTTTTCAAATATTAATACAATGTATATTTTTCGGTTTATGCAGTAAAATATAAAAAAAATATATGATTTCCCCCTTTTATCTACTAGTTTGTACGGAACCCTCGGTGGGCGAGTCTGACTCGCACTTATCCAGGTTTTTTATAGACGAATAAATTTTTGTTACCCCCCTAAAGACCATATCTGAGGTTTTGACACCTATGAAATAAGCAAACTGGTAGGTAGAATTTGTAACTGATATTTTGTTTTTATTTGATTACCATGAGGTCGTCGATTTCTTGTAGTTCTTATTGCTATTTCTTAGAGTTTGTTACAGTTGTTATGCTCAAATATCACAAAACATAAGTAGGAATCTCTTAAAATTTACACAAAATCACCTCCTAAACAGTTATTTTATCAGACAATAAAATCTTTGCATTAAATGATGATTTGTCTGTAGACCCCAGTTCACAAGTGAAGCGAAGCTCGAAGAGTAAAGTTTTCCATTAAGTCACCGTCCAAAATTGAAACAGCGTCAAGGATTTAAATTTTTAATTTCATCCAATTAGATAGATGTGGAAAAATTCGCGAGTTTGCATTTCTCTCTCCCCTCTTTTCCCCCTGTTGCATTTATTTCGATTCTTAGAGTAACTTATCATCTTAATTTACTGTTTGTTTCTGGGAAAGTTTTAAACCCAAAAGTGGGGTAAATGTGATAAGATTTTAGCGACTATTTAATTTGAATAGTTCCCGTCACATATATTATAAGAGCTTTATTGCTGTTTGCAGCAAACCAATAGGAAAGAAACGGGTAAAACTTTGACATTTCCAGAGATATTATTATAACATTATAAGAACCAAATTCTAATTAAAAATATATTACTTGGATACTGATCAAGATATCGATGTTTTGTATAATTTACGGAATAATAATGCGACATGGTTTGAGGACAATAATATTGACTATCGTCAGTCGAATCAGAATCAAAATCTTTTATTGCATAAAACTGGTACATTTAGGTGGAATAAGTTAGCTTAGTACCGCAGTTTACCCATTTCGGGCGTAGGTACAATACTTATTTTCAGTAATTTATACAGTATTATACAATTATCTAACTTTATCTCTTACATATTCCACAAATGTACCTACAATTTATAATTACTCACAGAATGTTCACCCGAATCCGGTGGAATAACAAGTTCGGGAAACTTAAATCCCCCAAAATAAAAAAAGGTTGAACTGATTTTGATGAAATTGAGCTCTCGAAAAAACCCTCTTTTCTCAGCTATTTACATCTGATTTTTGTATGAAATATGTCTAAAATTCGTTTTTCCCCTGTGACGTGCACCAATCCCTCAACTTGTCACTGCTATACCCTTACATAACTCCGCTTTTCGCTTAAACATCATTGTTAAGAAGAAATTCTTAATTAAGCTTACATTTCTAAATTTTCTACTCAGTAATTGTTACTTCAACGATCAAATTAAAGTATGAGACGTCTCGTTACAATACTTACAGTTGAATTCTCATTACCGTTTCAGATAAGTATTTTTGTATAATTGGTTACTTAGTCACAGATGGCTGCAGAGGGTTGCGGGACTAAGGTTTTTTTTTTTCTGTAGTAAAATACTAACTTTCAATTTATGCCTAATTTCAGTTGTAATAATAGGAGTACATTATTAACATGAGATATGAACTCACATTGAAGGTTTTTAGAGAGGTAGGTTTTTTATTCCACAAAACAACACAAAAGATGATAATGAATATATTACTGATAATTTACAACATTTTGTATATTTTCACGAAGTCGAAAGACGAAGTATTTCCCTTAACAAGGGGGAAGTTTGTTGTGGCGTCGATAACCGGTCAATTTTATGCTCACAAGGTCTACTATTCCCAGATCTAGTAGTTTATTGGTGTTTACAGTGTGTACTAAGTCATACTCAATATAGTTCCAGTACAATGCTTTACTTTACTATAGTTGAAGACACTTCTCGCTTCCAACCGTGGAGACGCTCACTTACCTGCATTTCCTCCCGGTAACTACCGACAGCCATAAACGTCAGCCGCAGGTGTTCCTACTAATTTGTCCAACGTATATAAAACTGAATATTGATACCGCACGTCATGTATTTGCTGTATGTGTAATAAAGGAAATGTGTGTGAGTTATATCGTATGTGACCACAGAGGAGCAATGGAGCAGTATAATTACGTACCTATAGTTATATAAGTACTATACTAAGTTTTACCCGCGACTTCATACGTATAATAAAATCTAGCTCATACTACGCTTTCATCCCCGTCTCAAGCCGCTCCCGTCCAGCTTCCAACCCGTTCATTCCTGATGTAAAAAATCAAGAAACAGAATTTATTAATTTCAAGTTAGTAGCCGCAATAATTGCTTAATTTAATGATATTAACATAAAATCATATTACTTTCATAAAAACTCAACTTTTTTTAAATTAAATTTTTAGCTCCACAGACAACGAGGTCAGTGACCTTTGTAAATTTTACTAACTAATTATAAATACATTGATACGGGAAGACAAGATTTTTCTTTTTAACTAACTTATCTTATTAGTTTATTGTGTGTATACTACGAGAAAACCAGCGATCCGCAAGCAGCACCCGATCACGAGTATGACGCATGTGCCAGCCCGAGCCCTCCTCAACCATATGTTAGGGAAGAGGCCACCCGCCACATTTTATCAATTGTATCCTACGCAAATAAAGACAATATGAATATGAATATATAAAAAAAAAACTAATACAGTTTTTGTACCCAATACCACGTAAATGAGCTTAGTATTGTCAGCTTTTTACTCAAAATTAATTAAAACGATCCACGTCCGCGGATCCATTAAGAGTTTAACCCTAACTACTCAGCTTCATAAAAACTGATAAAACTGCATGATGGATTAGTTAACCGACGATTAGGGCGATTTATCTTAATCAGCGATAATCCGACGGTATTTAACCGCAAAGTTATGAAGTTTCGGGCCATTTCACGGTGTTATGACGTCATTTGACAATCATTTGAAACGTTTTTGGATGGTTCTTTTTTGGGGCGACATTTTATTAAAATTATTGCTTGAGATAAAAAAAAAACAAGTAGGTGCTATAGATTTATTAGTTCATCGAAAGCATGGATACCTTCTGAGTCTGATGAGCACAAGTTTAAAAAACAAAATGAAATTAAAAAAAAAACACCATTATAGATTTTTACAAAACTAGCATGAGATAATTCACTCATGATGTACTCGTAAAACACCCGTTTTTTACTATGAAAGTTGAATGTAATAACAAAAAACAAACATGTTTTAAACAATAACATTGGTCAATCGTAGATCTATAATGCGTAAAAAAACTTGTTTTTCTAGTAGGTATTAATTCTGAACTGTTATAGGTATATTTTTTTTGTTTGAAAACTGTCAATTTTTTACGCAATATAGATCTACGATTGATCACAAAGTCGCCTGATGCTAAGTCATGGTGTGGCCGAGGATGGAGCTCATCAATCGAGAAGATATCTATTTAATCTAGCCTTGAAAATTTCTAAATTTGTAGTTCTCAGGAAACAGAGATGGCGGCAAAGAATTCCATTCCTGATATTAAATAATGAATTAAATAAAACACTTTTTTAAACTATCGCGGTTATTCATTAAAGCACTATTATTATTAACGAGATATTTAATATTCCGCGTGGTGGTAAATATCCCGTTAATAATACATAATAGTGCTTCAATTAAATAAACTTTTTAGAACCATGCAAAAGGAAATCCTGTAACAATGATTCATCATCATCATCATTATTATATTTACCCAGTTAAGTTACCCATATTATGTATAATATGTAGGTATTTTCTTTATAGCTCGTCAGCGTTTCCGGTTCTAAGCAAGTCTCATCCAGTAACTTATTAGAAAATAATTGAATATTGTTTTCAAAACATAACTCCACACCTACATCTTCAAAAATTACTCAACAAAGTGATTTTACAACAATAGCGTTCATTCTTAACTTAACTAAAGGGCAGAGAAAGAAAGAATGTTGGCATTTTGCACTCGGCTCGAACAAAACTTTGAATTACCTGGAGTCGGCGACTTCACTCAATAAATCAAGGAAATTGTACAACACGAGTGCTTTATAACGGAAAAAGAACTAAAAGAATAAGTAAATAATATTTTTCTAGGTTTGTATATGAATCTAGATTTGTACACGATTGCCCAAGAGGGTTTTATTTTCCTAGTAAACCAGAAGTACTTACGGGCGGATGTTGCCGCAAGTATGTATCTTGTTAAAACGTAGACATGCCATATTATTGCTACTTATGGATACTTACAAGATATACTTACGTTATTGTTTCATGGTGGATATTTCAAAAACTCGAAAGAAACGCTTCAATTTAATTTTCATCTTTAAAAATTCAAATTGTAACAAAGTTCACCAACCTACCCGCTAGATGGCGCTAGTTGAAACTTAACACACGCAAACGGTTCACGCAAGGATTTACAGATACAATCCTTAATCCGTATGATTAGAAGTGCAGATTTGCATGGTATCAAGGAACATTGTATTGAACTCAGTTCTAGGCTGTATCAAAGCTGCATGAAGTGACTTCCACCTTGTGGGATCACTTCTGAACGCTCTTGTATACTCTATAAACTCCATCACTGTTACCCTCTTTTTGCACCGGTATCGCTTCCACGGTGGAAAGTCCCTTGCGTTCGAACTTGCGTCCCACGGGGTGAAAGTTTCACCCGTGGGACGATACTAGTCAACTGGTGGTTAGCCGTGTCGACTATTAGCCATATATACTACTTGTTTATTACATTATTAAAGTACCAAGATCTTTACTCAATCGCCGTCATCCACCCCACGTCGCCTTTCTCTTCACCGCGACCACAAACTGACGCCCGACGTGCAGCCCGAAGAGCGACTACAACTGACTCTTAACGTGCAGCGCGGAAGGCTTATTACAAAATTTAATTTTTAACACGCTTCCAATTTTTATTATTAAGACAGCTAAACTTTTAATACACTTCCTGAGTAGATCTTTCCCGATAGATGTCTTTAAATCGAGAGTGAATTAGTTATTTTATAAAGAAGCGCATTCTATTATGAATGCAACGTTGCTTCAAGCGAGTTAGCGACCAAGCGCAAATCAATTAATGATTTAAAAAAAAAGTGATGCATAGTTTAATTTCAAGAGAAACACCACAATGAAACCTAAGGTTAATTAAATGCTTATTCCAAATTTAAAACTTCACGCATTACAAAATCACGGATTCACTCATACTTCACTCTTAGCTATCATACAAAATTAGCTAACACATCAAATATTCTAATTCTCTTCTTACTTCTTCAGTTCCTTCCACTTCGAAATGAACCTCCAAATAAATAGGTATCCGCAAGTGGGGTCCGAACAAAGGCAAATCCTAGGCAATAGTCAGTGCATTCACAGTCTAGACCAATTCCAAGAGAGGTGTCTACTCCATTATATCGGAGCAGATCGGTAATAAGCTGCCTGCTGCTGTTTTGGAACCTTTGTTTTTTTTTCTTGGATAATGGAAAGGGTTTTGAGACACACATTTTTCCATTTGCGATAAAAATAATCAAAACATATAAAACATAAAAAACAAAAACTACAGTAGTTTTCCTCACAAACCGGTTCCAAATCAGCATTAGCTGGTTAAATTAACTAGCGCTGGTTTGTTGGGACTGGCAGATTTTAATATTTTGTTGCTAAAATAATATTTTGTGGTTAGTTTTCAAGATGTATACATTCTTCCTTTGTTCACTTGACAAAAAACTGACAAAGCGTTTCGATCGCGTATTAATCAAAAGTTATTTCCGTCGTAATAATACACTACTTACTTTGTACATTACTTGTATCACCATTATCGTGTAGAGCATGTTATACTATGACTATGATAATTAACTAGGTGCTTAAACAGTTAAAGTCTCTTAACCCATCTGCAGATATCTGTCGGGAACACAAATCAGCCTCAGTGTACCCTAGAAACCTAGATCCGAGGCACAAAGGGCCATTTGCAACGATCGAAGATGCATAGCCTGGCTTACGACTGCCACTCTGTACGTGCTATGTTGAGTGGATGGTCACCATAAATGCCGTAATGCTAGACAAGAATGGCAGGTCATCGTGGTCACCGCAAAGATAGATCTTTGCGGTATATAATTTTTTTCATAATACCTAATAGCGCAGATAAGTAAAATTGATTTAATCTGGATCTATTTCTCTACTTTTATCAGACCAGTCCCTATATTAAATTAGTTAGGATTTGACTTCTTCGTTCATTCCAGCTAGCCACTTTTGCTCTCTCTATTATTGTGTGTGTTTGTGTGTATGGCCTGCGTCAGATGAGTATTGTTAAAACTAGCTAGCCTATCAAATAATAATAAAAGCTTTTCATTTCTAAATTTACCGAGTGACCAAAATAAGTAATTTTTTCTCCAATAAAGTACCAAAATAAGGCACGTAAAATAAAGGAAAGGGTTTAGATTTTCTTCATAAATGTGGTTGTTTGTTGGAAATTAACGAAACTGAGAATCTAAACTCAAACGGTTTTTTTACGAAAATCAGTGAGCTAGGTGACCAAAGTAAAGCTACTAAAGTAAAAATAAATATATAACCATACAGATATAACAGAATCGGGACCTAACATCGTACCTTGTGGAACCCCTTCCATTTCCGTAAAACCAACATCGCTTCACTTGCAGTCACGTCGGTATCTTTAAAGATAGATCTAGGATTATGCAGAACAGTTATCTATCGGCTTAAGCCCCTCGCGGCTACACGGCCCGTAATGCCTATCTAGTGTCAAGCACCTGTTTATGCATAAATAATGGATGACAATAATGGATTAGAGACCCTACCGACAGCTCTAAGTAATACTGGAGATTGTGAGATACCTTGGTCAGTTAGGTTGTTGGAATTCTGTTCATTAATTATTTATTTAAAGGACCTGATCTTGGGGGTTACCACAACCTTAATACAGGTGGCAATCTTATTTCAATTTTACTTTGACCTTTGTCTTGCCCTTATAACCGTAAAAAAAAGCGAGATAAAAGTCAAAGTAATATTGAAATAAGTCTGCTTGGACAATTGTGGTGCGGCCTCTCATCGTTTAACCTTCAATTGAGTTGTTCTTCTGTCAGATGTTTATTTTCTTAATCTGAAAGAAGTTGTAAAGCGACACCACAAATACTTTCTTGCTAAAACACCAACGTAAGATTTAATTTTGTAAGCAAGGTTTAAAAAAAATAATTGAATCGGGCGTTACTTTGTTACTGCCTTTACCACAGGCTCCTCGCCTAGTTTAGGCAACTGAATATCATATACATATTTGCCTATTTCATGCGGATAAAATCTGCTAAATTAACTATGAAATCGCTCTTATTTTAAACGGTAACTCAACGTAAACTACGAGTATTTACTAACACGATTTGAAGGATGCTTTTTCCAGATTAAGCAGCATTATTATTAGATAGAACAGTATTACTTTATTAAATACTACATGCAGTATTTTTTTTTGGATTTCTCATGATTTATTGAAAACAGCGTACAACCCTTAAATATCAAATCAGGGAGAAACCACTCAGAATATGTCTATAAAATGATCATAAAATCTTTTAATTTTACAATTTCATCGCAGCAACTTAGTTTAGCAAAAAAGGGGGTAATTGAAAAATAAATGTATATAATTATTTTTTTAGTTATTTAACTACGAAAAACTATAAATGAAATGGTATTCATCATACTAAAACCAATGAGATTTTATCTATAGAGTGGTAAAACTTATTGAATATGAAGTAAATGCATGGCAAACCTCCGTTTTCATTACTTTCGAGGATAAGACACATCCATATAAAGCCTTTTAGTATTTTGGTCTTATATACGAGTATCTTGGTGTCGCACTTTCTAAACACACAGGATAGCATTATCACTGTTCACAAGTCACGACGTGAAGACGATTCGGGCAATTACCTTACTTGAGGCTTGCCACGTATTGCCGGGGAAAATCTATCTACATATAATATTCATTATTGACTATAACTAAAGCTGTATCTAATATTTGTTTTCTCGAAATATTACAAAAGAAATTAGAATTTCGTAGGAGATATTGTTTGTAAACAAAACAATCCTTTAAAAAACCAACACAAACAAACAACAAAACTATAAACAACCAGATTTAGAAACCAGACATAAATCACATAAGACACCTAAAGTTACGAGTATGTTTCCAAAAAATCGTAGGCATCTCCAAATGGTCCGTGAAGGAGAAACGACCTGAACTTGACCCGACCTGACCTTCCAGGGGTCAGCTGACCTTGCACTTAAGTTTAGTACTTACTTTCTTATCGTACCAAACGTTGAAGTCTAAATTACGACCTGGAGCTAGATTATATTAGGTTCATTTGATAAATTGAATTGTAATTTACAATAATTTCGTTTACCTGAGGTTGTAAAATTTATAAACTGATGTGCTGGCGTTTTACAATCTGAGGGTTTCGTTTAAAAGGTTTGATTTAATTGAATTATTTTATTTATGCTGATCAAAATAAAAGGCCACTATTTTTTTCATTCGAGTGCAGTGACTGAAAGGAATAGTATGATTTTTTAAAGAGTTGAATAATCAGGCATGTTTTCATTATTTTAACCCGACTGCGAAAGAAGGAGGGTTATGTTTTTCAACTGTATGTATATATGTATGTATATTTTTTTTAGCACACCCTAGAGCCTAAACGGCTTGTCGTATTTTTATGTGAGTGGTGTCAATAGATTCGTCTTAGTAGTGAGAATGACACTGGGTACATCAAATAAAAAAAATAAGGATTTTTGCGGCAAAAAGTAATCTCAAAATAATAATGTTTTCAAAATACATCGAGTGTGGTATCAAAATAAAGAATTTTTAACCGTGATTACGAATATATATGTAACTTATGTGTTTTATTGGAGTTTGAAATAGGAAATGCTAATAAATCACATCACACTTTACACTTATAGCATAAAAATAAAATATTTTTTTCTTTCTTTCTTTCAAATGCGAAGTTTGTATCTGTTACTTCTTCACGGTAAAACGGCTTGACGGGTTTGGCTGAAATTTGGCACACAGGTAGCTTATAATCTGGATTAACACCTAAGATACTTTAGAAAGTATCTTATGTGTTTACCCGTTCCCGCGGGAATACCGGGATCTAATCCCGGTATTCCCGCGGGAACGGGTAAAACAGGTTTAACCTATTTCCTACCTCAAAAAAATCACCGACAATTGTTCCATTATAATTGTGTTTTAAGGCAAGGAGCCCCCGCTCCTCGCATCCCCATGCGAGGATTTAACGCATACTTTCTCAAACAAAATCGTATACCCAACATCATATCAAGCGTAACGATTGTAAGATAAACTGCAAAAACTGCTTTTCAGCAGTCGGGTATTTTGTTATTCTATTAATATAGATACGTGTTGTTCATATGTTTCCCCTTTTTCAGGGTTCCGTAGTAAACAAGGAATCTTTATAGTTTCACCAAGTCTATCTGTGCGCGGTTATACTTAAAGTAAAACGTACTAGAAAGTTATAATTTGATATGCAAATGTATATCAGATATACTGAGAAAGTCGTAGAATAAAATCTTGAAAATTTTTTTTTTTGGGTTACTTTTCCTACTTGTAAAGTGGAGATGAATTATTTTATTTCATCTATTCTATCTACGTATCGTTGGATAGATAAACATGGGAGGTGTGCGAAAATCATTATTGAATCTCGGGATCCGTTTGCGAATTATTTTAATGCGAATATTATTAGGCTTTAAATGATAATTTTTGTTAGAGTCAAGTGTCGGGTCTCCCCTCTACCGGCTAAACGATTAATACTGGAGATATGAAAAAATGCATGCTTCAAACTAACACAAGTTAAAGTTCATAGTGTCAAATAGAAGTTAGTTGTTCAAAGTGTCAAATAGTGTTTTAAGTTTACATAAATTTCGATATGCAACTATGGAACGCTACTTTGCATGTGGCACGACTCACACTTGGCCATTTATTTTATTTTCATTCATAGATAGATAGATAACACTTTATAATAAACCACTAACAAAAGTTTCATATCATTATTCAGATAACATTAAATACTTAAGGCTAAGGTCATAGTTATTGTAAATTGTTGTATTTTTTTCTTTTTTTAGGGTCCATACCTCAATAGGAAAAAACGGAACCCTTATAGGATCACTTTGTTGTCCGTCTGTCCGGGTGTTAAAACCATATACGTAGATCCATTAGTATCTTGCTGCAGAAAGAAAAATAAAATTTCTCATTTTTCGTAAAAAAAAGATACAGCCGAATATGTCGTAAAAAACGCACATTTTGACACTCACAGAGGAATCAAAACCTATGGGGTACTTCCCGTTGACCTAGAACTCTGAAATTTGGCAAGAAGCATTGGGTTAGAGTACACATATAGGAAAAAATCCGAAAACTAGACATTTTTTATTTAATCACAAAAAAATAGTGTCTCTGTGCAAGGAATGAGGGCTGCCTCAAACGTTCGCTCGCTCGGATCCGAGTGGGAGGCACCGCTACTATAGCCCCTACTCGGATCCGAGTGGTGAGCAAGGAATGTGTTAAATATTTTTACGATGTATATTTGTCGGTTTATGAAGGAAAATATAAAAAAAATATATGATTTCCCCCTTTTATTTAGTTTGTACGGAACCCTCGGTGGGCGAGTCTGACTCGCACTTGTCCGGATTGACATAATTGTCACTGTGATGAGAACGTCATTGACTATCACAGTTATTCACTCCATTATAATCATTAACTAACCAATTATTAAAGGGATATTTACAGAGTTTTGTATTTATTTTGAGTTCCCGATATTGGTTTTCTTTGCTTAATACTTAATACAACAATTTTGCGATCGTAGGAAATTGTTGCAGAGTCCACTTAGAAATATGTCAGATCTAAGCTAACTGCTAAACAAGAGCCGCTGTGTCTCGATTTGAAAAGAAAACTCTCCAGCAAAATTTCCGGGCATATTGTATAAATGTCAGAATGGCATGCATTATACCATAAAGGGTTTGAACAAATTCCACGTGATAATGCTGATACCACGCACCGGACTCGGCTAAACAGTAGTGCTTTTAAGCATTTGGATTGCTTTTAGATCTTCATCGGTCTGTGAGAATCTGATTGATTTTATGTATATTAGTCTAGCTAGTTTTATATACATAATTTGTGTATGATATTGTAATGACAAACTCGAAGTTTAACGTCTGGTCATCAACTTGCTTGTTTCGTCGCTAAGTTGCATAAAAATCATTATTCTTTCCGCAAAAATCATGTTCAAAAAGCGAAGACTGCTCTTCGTAAATGCTCCACAAATATTCGCCCGCCCGCGCCGTCCACCATACGTTTCCTAGGATATTTTAAACCGTTCCGTTCCCTACAATTTGCCACCGATTCTCGCCGGTAAATAAGAATTTATATTCGATAGCGAAAATATTTTATTTTCGATCGAGAGCGTAATCTTTTCTTGTCAAGAAAATATTCTATGTTGGATAACGTTTGAATTCGTATTTTCTTCTTTTTAAAATATTGATAGAGATATACATTGCTAAAGCGGCAAAACCAGAGGGCAGAAGCAGAAAAAAAGGGCAGAAGCAAAGCTGAAGCATACATAAATGTAAGTCTACTAAAATCGTACGAAATTAAAATGAGTAAAGCCAATAATAAATTAATACGTAAAATAATCAGAATATCTAGCGATGCGCATTTTCTCATAGGATTGGAGACTATTAAAATCTAAAGTTCTGGTCAGCACTGGACTAATACATATAAATAAAGCAAATGGGTTCAAATTCTCTTAACAAACAATGATCATCAGGTATTATTTGTTTTAATTTATGTTACGGAACCCTACCATATGCTGTCTCAGCACCTTCTTAGCCTGTTGTTTAATGATAAACAGAAGCCATTAATAAAAAAATCACGTTGCAGTCAAGCTGCATTTACATGAACATCTCCCAAAAACAGGAATCCAACATCACATTACTGCAGATAATATTATGTAAATGATTACCAATTATTCACACAAACGAGTCTCGATTGCGAATTAATCGTGGCTGCACCACGGTCGCTACACAACGCTGTCACGATCGATCTTCGTCCAATGCAGCGAGATTTACGACCGACAACATGACCATTGCTGTACACAACAGCATTGACAAGAGACGTGGCCTCCTTGCGCTGGTAATGGTTAGGAATTTATGGAAGATGTGGCGAAGAGTTTAGGAAGACGAATATGGGTGGAGGGTAGATCGTGTGCATTCGAGTGATAAGGAAGCAACTGATTTGTGCAGTTCAATTAGTTTAAACGACTAATTAACGTTTTAGCACGATTACATTATAGTATTTTGAGTGAAATGTTTTAGTGTATTTCATTATCGGCTTCAGGTTTATGAGATTTACTTTTAGCCACAGCTTTGCTTCCTATGATAACAAGTACTTATTGAAATTATTTGTTCACTTTTCTAATGCTTTTGTATAAGTTTGTGTTCAAATTACTTACTTAAAACCTAATTACATTAAAGCAAACGAGTAGTTCTGTACATAGTAGACTTCGCAAACGTGAACTTTATTGCATCTGAGATTTCACGACATCAATTAAGTCAACCTGTTGACTGATTATGCTCATTTTTTTTTTTTTATTAACCCTGTTTGTACAAACTGTCCCACTGCTGGGAACGGGCCATCTTCTCATTGTGAGAAGGGTTAGGCCATAGTCTGCCACGCTGGCCAAGTCCGGGTTGGTATGCTCATTTTATTATATTAAAATGGAGTTGAAAATAATTTTCAATATTTTTTTACTAACATATTTATAAAAAAAAATGCTTCTAAGGTATTCGCGATTGTTAATAATTGAAAAACACAACAATCATCTAGTCTTCCCTGGGTCTCCCCTTAATTTAATTATATTTATAACATATATAAATAAGGATTATATATTTATTTATTCTGCATCTATGTAGGTACATTATTAGATACAGTTACAAAATAACAATGAAACTAGGTTTTGGTAACTTGGTTTAGGTAACTAATTATGATTTCAAACTGAAATTTATATTGTCACTCCTTTTATAATATGTTTTTATAATTGAAAAATAAAAAGGATTTTCTAAATTGTTTAATGACGGAGTTAGTAACAAACATCACAATAGTTAAAAAAAAATGAAAAAACCGACTTCAAAATACGCAATTCTATTATTTGAACGATATCTTTTCAGTAATTTTGTTATCAAAACCAAAGTACTGAACCGGTTTTGATAAAATTTATTTGAGATCATCTCTGTATTACCTACCAAATACTAAAGAATCTTCATAAACAATTTATAGGTAATTGGCGGATTAATCGCTGAACAAAAACAAAAAAAAAAACAGTCGAATTGAGAACCTCGTATCTTTTTGGAAGTCAGTTAAAAATGCAACCTCCTTCTTATTTAAGTCGGTTGAAAAACCTACGTAGATTAGAGCCAAAACACTATAAAAACATACATTTATATAAATGAACGCTTCCACACAACGCTATTATGCAGTATTTAAAAAACTGAACAAAGTAAGCTTGTATAAGGACTGACTGTAGCTATTTAAAATTAGTTGCAAAGAACCAATGGTCACAATGGCAATTAATTAAAGTCTTCTTGCAGGATAAAAGACTAAGCGAAGATTGCGTTGATTCAAAACAAGCTAACAAAAGTTTCTCAGTGACTAACGCTTCCAAGAATGTTAGAATTAAAAGGAAACTCTCAAATTCGGTATATTGCACCTAATTATAGTTATGAGCTTAAACATAATTATTTTGATCGAAAATGACGGCCATCGAACATAATGACGGGTTTAGGAACAACTGATTGAAGGGTTATGAGATATTTATGATAATTTTTTAAATTCACCTTCAGGATACGTATAGTCTAAATGCTGCTTTTTATAACCTGATTTTGAATTTTACCTGATTTAAGGTAGGAGGTAAAATATATTTTTTTCCTGTGGAAAGTATTCCGTACTAAATCCTTGCTAATATTAATAAAAGCAAAAGTATCATGGGAGACATGTGACTTTCGCTTTTATTAATATTTATGACATTTTTCTCTGTATGTTACCTTTTCACCATCAAGCGGCTAAACCGATAGTTACGAAATTTTGATACCAAGATAGCTATGAAGCAGGAAATGGACAGAACCCACATTTTATTATCTTTTTTATCCAGTATCCATTTCCACCACCGCGTGGACAAAATCATGGCGCACTTTATTAAGCGTATAATAAATTTTATTGATATTTGTTTAAAATAATACTGAAAAATTTGCTATATAAATTTTAGACCATAGCCTTTTCATTATTTTTCGCATAAACTGTAAATAATGTTCTGTTTTCTTATTTTTTAGGGTTCCGTACCCAATGGGTAAAAACGGGACCCTATTACTGAGATTCCGCTTTCTGTCCGTCTGTCCGTCCGTCCGTCCGTCCATCCGTCCGTCCTTCTGTCACCAGGATGTATCTCATGAACCGTGATAGTTAGACAGTTGAAATTTTCACAAATGATATATTTCTGTTTCCGCTATAACAACAAGTAATAAAAAACAGAATAAAATTATTATTAAAGGGGGCTCCTATACAGAAAACGTGTTTTTTTTTGCTCGCTTTTGATCTATATTGACAACGGCAACAGGTAAACGCTTGAAATATTCACTGAATATTGTGTTATATTATTTACTTTAAAAATAAAAAAATAAATTAAAATGAAATTAATATTTAAGGGAGCCCTCATACAACAAACGTGATTTTTTTGCCGTTTTTATAGATAATTGTACGGAACCCTTCGTGCGCGAATCCGACTCGCACTTGGCCGGTTTTATTCAATATATAAGCGCTGGAACTTATGTAGGTAAATACAAACATACGACTACGTGATAGTTTCATTCAAAATTACGGTCACAGATGGTTTATCAACATTTTGTGTATGATCACGACGTCATTTCTCTTTTTGACATGCACATAAGCGTTCAAATGATGTTTCAAGTCGGTAGACGTTTTAGTCATAGAGTTAGGAACCGAAATTGTGCGAAATTTTGCTTACCTGTCGTATGTAATAGAAGAGTGACATACCCAGCCATAATAGTCCAGCTAAAAGTAGCCTAACTGAGCTAGAGGTGACTCGCTATTTAGCATATTACTATGCATACGACTGATAAAATCATAAGCCTACAATTTGGCTCTCCGTATTCGGCTATAACATCAAACAATTTAATGCTCAAGAGATCAATCAATGTTATGTTCGCGTACTTCGCGTCAAGTGTAAATTAATTAGCTCCGTTAATTCGTGAATAAATAAAGCTTCATGAAACCGTGTAAAAAAATTGACAGCTTAACCAGTCACCAGCCACCCGCCCGCCGGCCCGACAACTCGCCTGCCGGCCGCCTGCGCCGGGTGCCTGGAGAACTATGTAATTTGTGAATACGTAAATTTGATTTGTTGCCTTTTTGTATAATATTACTAACTCTATTGGTATTGGTAGTTGCTTTTTCATATTTTTTTGGTCCGTCATATTTTTGAAGGGCCAGAAACTAACCTTTTTTCGGGGTAAGTTAAACAATTACTCGTAAATCCTAGGTGTAAATAATGTTAATTACAAATCGGATTCAGATCAGCTGATCAGTAATATTATTAGGAGTAACGTAAACATCAATAAATTAAACCTCTACGTGTCCTGGGAACGTTTTGTATAACAAATGATAAGCAATTTTTATTTTCATAATAAAAACACTTATGCGATAACTAAGCAAATGAAGTTTGTCGTAATTCGTACTGCATTATATTATTATTATTGAATCTATATATGTATCTAAATGTATATCAACTCTCAGTATGATCTGACAAGTGGAAGTTGTCCGAATATCGCTTGCAAGATTTTGTCGTCCAACATTCATTCATAGAAATACCTGAATTATTCACAGTTTACCGACGTTGCGGTATCTGTTCTATGATAATAAAAAATAAATATATCCATCTACGTTAAGCGAGTACAGAATATCAAAACTTTATTAAGTATGCAATTTTTTTATTTCGTAAATTAAATAAACAAAATTACGCCATAAAAATGCGTAGTTATTTTTACACTACGTAGAAACTTTGAGCTCGTTAGTGTGGCTCCCTAGTCTATAATATCGATAAATTTGCCTCACTATAGTACCAAATTTAATTAGATGAACTAAAATAGCGTTAATTTTCATAACTCTGAACGTCATAATCGTAACCCGTCGACGGCTGTCACGCTTCATAAATTTAAAACTAAAAAATATCAACAACCATTTTGTTATGATTTGTTACGACACGCCTTTGAAAAATTGGATATTGTCACAAATTAACATGTGGCAATAAATACGTAAACTAAAATAAATATTGCTTTGAAACTAGGAAATTACTTTGAATTCCGTATATAATAACGTAATATTTATGAACTAAGTTTTGTAAAATGATACAAAGTTACGTATTATTGCAGGATTTTGTTGTCATCATTGTTAAACTTTATAGATGTCACAGTAGAATTTAAGTATTTTTGTCGCGATAAAATTGAAGTATTTAATTTATTAACTTATTTGATATTAGAAAAAGTTTACAGTAAATACCTATTATTAAAATTTTAGGTATACAAACCTCATATACTATACATATATCATATACTTTCTTAATATTTATTTATGTAATTTTTTTGGAAATTTATAACACTTCATAGAAAAAATTAAATAAATTTCTGGAACGCAGTTAGTCATCAATAAAATACATAGTAGAGGAAACTTAAGCACAGACGGAGAAAGATTAAACTTTCTAAACTGATAGTAAAACATGTGAAACAACTAAAGGGAAATGAATGCTTTCCAGTTTTGGTAATAATTGAATAAAATAAAAATAAACAAATACACCTCTGCAATTATCAGTTTCGTATCTTATGTTACAGAAAAAGTCCTCGCTCTCAGCGAAGCTATTTAAAAATAGATTAAAAAACTAATAGACTCTCATGATGGATAAGGCAGGCCGTTACGTGTTAAATTATGTCCTCTAGCCGAGACGGTCTTATAATAATATCCTCTCTGATGATCTATTTGTTTTGCGACAAAGTTGCTTTAGAAAATAGTGTTTTAGTTACGGTGTTGTTATTTTTATGCTGTTATTTCTATAATTTTAATGGTGTTGGTTTTTGTTTCACATTAAAACTGGAGGAAAGAAATACTGTCACGGTTTGTAATCTTAACTTTTTTTTTGTATAGCGTTATTCAAATTTTCTCATCCTAACGAGAGCGAACTAACTATATATAACTGTAACTATGTCGTCTCTCCGTCTGTTTGTTTTCCTTTTCACGATCAAATGGCTGAGCTGATCATTATTAAATTCGGTACAGATATAAGTATTTATTTTTACATTAGTTGAATATACGATTGGTGACCATGTCTGATATTTAACGACGGCGTGACCAAGGATGGAGCTTGTTGATCTAGAAGATATTTATTCACAATTTTCACAAATGATTTTAAATATAAATAAGCATACCTACATAAAAGAAATGAATGAATGTGATGATTATTTTTATGTGGTAAAAACGTACCTAAGTTTTTACCACATAAAAATAATCATTACACACATAAATAATCAAACACTATCTTTAAGAATATAGGATTATAGGTAGTTATGATCCCCGGTTGGTCGGAAACCGTTAGAGTCCAATCAACCGTGGAACCTACCACTTTTTTCTGGATAAAAAAGTTTATTTTTTTCATATAGGTTTTCGTTTTCTTCTGAATTCCAGGGAGATACACTAGTGCAACCTGCGGACATTGGCTGCAATTACCAGTACATCTATTAAAAAATCCGACAAGTGCGAGTCAAAGTCGTCCACCGAGGGTTCCGTACAAACTAGCAGATATGAATAGTACAAAGTGAACCTATAAGGGTTCCATTTTTTTCTTTTGAGGTACGGAACCCTAAAAAGTGTCAAGCTCTCAGTGTTACACACTAAATCTTGAGTCGTACACAGGCAAATGTGTAGTTTCTATACGTAGCATAGAACTATAGAACACATCTACATACAAGTTTGGTTTAGAGTAAAGTTATAAGAAACTCTGCAACTCGGGGCAGTTGCGAACACGGGACGACCGCGGGCCATTTATGACAAACTGCTGGGTTATTGAATAACTGTGTTGTGAACCAGTTTACATTTTGTTACTTCGTGTATAATTCTATTAGACGATTCTAGTCAGACTACATTGTTATATCTTCAATAAAGGTTTTTATTTTTATTTTAATGAATAGTTGTAGATAGATCCTTCTTCTAGTTATAGTTTTTAATGAATAAGCAATAATAGTAGGGAAACAAAACGGCCAAGTGTGAGTCAGACTCGCCCACTGAGGGTTCCGTACAAACTAGTACATAAAAGGGGAAAATCATTTTTTTTTATATTTCTTTCATAAACCGAAAAATATACACCGTAAAAATATTTAAAAACCTGTTTTAGCTTAATTAAGCATATTATGATTAGCATAATTATGCTAATGTAGCTCTTTCATACCATACCCCACATGATACGGTTAATTCACTTTAAAATTTGGACCCTCATTCCTTACGTAAAGACACTATTTTTTTGTGTTAATTAAAAAATGTCCAGTTTTCGGTTTTTTTACTATATGTGTACTCTAACACAATGCTTCTTGCCAAATTTCATAGTTCTAGGTCAACGGGACGTACCCCATAGGTTTTGATTCCCTTGTGAGTGTCGAAATGTGCGTTTTTTACGATATATTCGGCTGTAACTTTTTTTTACGAAAATTGAGAAATTGTATTTTTCTTTCTGTAGCAAAATACTATGGATCTGCGAATATTGTTTTAATTTCAACACGATACCTTTACGGGTTCCCGAGATAAAGGTATTGACACCCACCCGGACGGACGGACAGACGGACAACAAAGTGATCCTATAAGGGTTCCGTTTTTTCCTTTTGAGGTACGGTACCCTAAAAACTAATTACCTCACTACAAGATACACAATTATCCTTCCACTGTTCTTTGCGGAAGCCATATTGAAATTATACTTAGTCTGGCCATAAATACTGTTACAGTTAAAAATAAGAAAGATATTACATTTGAATTTGGAATCTGTCATTTTTATACGATTGTTCATTGGTTTTCTAATTTTGGCGCCAATAAATTGTACAATATTTTGCGATATTAAAATGGAGTGGGGTGATAAAGAGAACCGAATCGCTGTGATTGCATTACACAAAGTTGGTATGGAGCCAAATGCAATTTTTAAAACTCTCCATACGCTTGGTATTAGTCAAATGTTTGTGTACCGGGCTATTAATAGGTACAATGAGACCTCCTCTGTTTGTGACAGAAAAAGATCTGGCCGTCCACGTAGTGTACGTACGAAAAAGGTGGTCAAAGCAGTAAGGGAAAGAATTCGAAGAAATCCTGTCCGAAAGCAAAAGATTTTATCTCGGGAGATGAAGATAGCACCCAGAACCATGTCGCGTATTTTAAAAGATGACTTAGGACTTATAAGAGCCTATAAGAGACGCACTGGTCATTTTTTAACTGATAATTTAAAAAAGAATAGGGTGGTAAAATCGAAACAACTACTGAAGCGGTACGCAAAGGGAGGTCACAGAAAAATTTTGTTTACGGATGAGAAAATCTTTACAATTGAGCAACATTTTAACAAACAAAATGACCGTATTTATGCTCAAAGCTCTAAGGAAGCTTCCCAATTAGTCGACAGAGTGCAACGTGGGCATTATCCGACTTCAGTGATGGTTTGGTGGGGTGTTAGCTATGAAGGAGTGACTGAGCCATATTTTTGTGAAAAAGGTATCAAAACATCGGCACAAGTGTATCAAAATACCATTCTTGAGAAGGTAGTTAAGCCCCTTAGCAACACCATGTTCAATAACCAAGTATGGTCCTTCTAACAAGACTCGGCGCCAGGTCATAAAGATCGGTCCACGCAGTCTTGGTTGGAAGTGAACGTTTCGGACTTCATCAGAGCTGAAGACTGGCCGTCGTCTAGTCCTGATCTTAATCCGCTGGATTATGATTTATGGTCAGTTTTAGAGAGTATGGCTTGCTCTAAACGCCATGATAATTTGGAGTCCCTAAAACAATCCATACGATTGGCAGTGAAGAATTTTCCCATGGAAAGAGTGCGTGCTTCTATTGATAACTGGCCTCAACGTTTAAAGGACTGTATTGCAGCCAATGGAGACCACTTCGAATAAGCTTTTATATTTTAAATTGTTTTATATTTATGTATTAAACTAACACACTGTAAAAGTAATAAATATTATTTGCAATAAAAAAAAAAAAAATCTTCGTGACAATATTTATGGCAAGACTAGGTATATATATCCTGTGATACGTACCTGTAACAAATTTCATGTAGCTAATAATGTTGGAATCCTTGTAAAGGTTTAAGCTGGAGAGAGTGCTATAGAAAAAAAAACTCAATAAATATTACATTACTTCGACAGTCAGCTCAAAAAAAAAAATTAAACACAAAGAAAAATGACTATGAGTGCCAAAATAAAAATAAATATATATTTTTTTATTTTTTGCTTTCTTTTCAGAACATCGCCATGTTATTTATAAATACTAAAGAAATACACTCTATTTAGACGAGCCTCCTTATTATCAGGCCTGAAAATCATCCTGATATCGTTTTTAAGATTTTGAAGTCTACCCAAATAAATAACGCGTGGGCTTAAATAAAAGATTGTATTTACTATATCAAGGACGTCGCCAAGGGGGGCAGGTTTGAAAACCCCCTAGAGATTTGAAAAATGTAGCCAACTGCAAAGTAAGCAAAGTCCTAAGGCCGTGCAATTGTACCTGTACCTACAATTCATATTTTTCTCATCCATAATATTAACTTGCCCCCCCCCCACAAGGGGGGCAAGTTCTTTTTCTTTTAAAGCGACACGAAAAAAAGTAACGTTTTCCCACAAGTGTGTAAGCACGTCTATAATGACTCCCGGCACGAACGCAATAAAACAATGTCTGTCAACGAAACATAAATATTTATATCACGCTGTAATTCACGCTGAACGCTGTCAACTGTTTATGTTAATATGTCAACGATTAGCACCTAATTGTGACGCTTGCCCGTCAACCTGTTAAGCTTACTGCATATTTTCGCACAGTTTCGCTGGCCTCATAGTACACTTCACGTTGGTCTATTACCATAGATGTAATTTACAAAATTTTGGATTTCAACAACTAGAAATCTCGTTCTCAAATTAGCAATGTAGCTTTTACTTTGATGTAAATTAAAAAAATACTACTGATTAAGAACGAAGCAAGCTTGCGTAATTATTTTTTGAAAATAAAAGGGAAATATTATATTGTGAGATTAATTCTTCTTCCTGATTCCGCAAAAAGAAAACGAAAAATGACAAATGAACGTTTTTTTGATAGTTCATTTCATGTGACATAAACTTAATAATGATAGAGTGTTATAATCTCTTTGGTAATTGGTTTGGTAATCTTTGTTAATAAATAGGTCTGTAATACTTACATAAAAACTTGATATTGCGTGTGAACCCTGATTTTTTTAGTGTAGAAAATATGTGAAGTTACAAATTTACTTAGGTATAATAAAGCATATTTTGTTGAGTTATTAGCCCTTGTGTCAGTACTGAAGTTCATGTATTATGTCATGCATAGGAGTACGAAAGCCTCGGCGTGCGAGTGAAACTCGTACTTTACCGGATTTAATTAATTTATTAACATTTTCGAAAGCTCAATCAAGGGGATAAGAATTTTGACCACAGATTACCCGATACAAAGGCACAAATTGTATTAGGCACATGTATTATTAAGTAAGATCCAAATAAATATTACACAGTTAAACAAGTTAAAGTATTCTATCGATCCATTTAAGTCACCCATATGATGATATGATGCTTAACATATAATGTGAACTGAATCTGAAACTAGAGTCGGAGAACACACCATTAGACAAAGTTAGAGGTAGATCACCAGTCGCGCACTAGAAAGTTCACTGATTTCCTCACGATGTTTTCGTCCAACTTCAAGATTAAAACGGCAGACAAAAAGTTGAATCCCCAAATAGCAATCCTGACATTTAAAACTCGGCAAACAAAGCGAGTTGTTTGTGCACCCCAACGGGGCGCAGGGGTCCCCGAGACCCACTCCAAACTTCTTCCTTATTAATAAAGATCTGGTGATTAGTAACTTTCGATTCCGAGTTCTGGAGTCGCTATGAGGAGCAATTATTCGACACATTGATTTATTGTTCCCGGCAACTTTTAGAATCGTCCTCAGGAAGTTCCGGCCCTCGGAGACGACTAAAATATAGGAAAGCTTTAATAACTTTTGTTCGCGTTATCTTCTGATATGGCACGTTTTGCTTTCGAGTTATTTTTGCGCTTGATTTATTTTGTAGGTGGATGTTGACTTTGTAAGTGGCTCTTTTGGTATTAATTTAATGGTGTAGGTTTCGAAATGAACAAACTTGTATAGAGTTAAAGTTGTATAATGATATAAAATAATATTTTAATTTTTTCTTTAAAAATACCTCTTTTTGAGTGTTTTTAGGATTCCGTAGTAACTACGAGGAACCCTTTTATAAGGTAAAAAACTAATAACTAAGCCAATTTATATTCGTCATCTCTGTCTCCGTCATCTATATTAGTTTTTTACTCGGCTGCGTAAGTTATGTTTTTTGAGTCTATGTATGTTTCTATGTATATATGTATGTTTTATTTTAATATACGTACTTGTATCAACAGACATTTAATTCGTATCAAATGTAAATTTTCTATAACAGAGTTGTCAGCATATTACAAGTTACAACAGTTTATTAAAATACTATAATATGCTGTAGAGAATATAGAATGTAAATTGAAGACAGTGGTAGTGCAGCTCCTCGGCCCGATATAAATGACAGGACGCATAACCTTCGTAATAATAGTGTCCGTGTGTCTGAGAACAATAAGGCGTACCGTGAAGAGTAATGACGATGTCTGATGTCTGACGATGTATCTAGCGTTCTCTATCATTATATATTTTATAATGTGTTTATATTTATAGTAACGCACCTCAAAAGGAAAAAATCGGAACCCTTATATGATCACTTTGTTGTCCGTCTGTCCGTCCGTCCGGGTGTCAAGACCTGTATCTTGGGAACACATGAAGGTATCTAGTTGAAATTAATACCATATACACAGATCCATAGTCTCTTGCTACAGAGAGAAAAATCAAACATCTCAGTTTTCATAAACAAACGCATATGTCGCAAAAAACGCATATTTCGCCACTTGCATTTTTTTTAAGTGCCGACTTTTTAAAACACACGTGGTGGTTGTGTTCTAGACACAAGTGGGTTAATGAATCAACCCCCACCATGTTTACATTAATATTCGAGATAACACAATATTAGGGGAAAAATAGATTAAATAAATAAATAAATTGTTTCTATAACGTTCCCACCAAGATCTCCTTGTTCAACATTTCCCTCCCAGTGTTGCACCAATAAAGTTCACAATTTCTACCACCATTCCTTCCCGTGGAATTACTGCGCACGTGATCTGTTTACCGAAACTAGCGACGGGTTATGAAGACAGTGTGACGTATGGTACGGTCTGTCCGGGGTCTATCAGACCATACGGTGTTGAGGGTTAACCTTACCACACTTTGACACTGTATGGCCTAGACAAAGATTTATCAAGTATTTTGAAGCCTGTGGGCCTAGAGAAATAATAAGCGCTACACAGAAGGACGATATTTTTTGAAGTTTTTAAACTTAATACGATATCAAATTTTTTACGTTGCCGCCAAAAGTGTAGTTAAAGTATTTTTATATTTTATTATGTAAGGAATCGACCATAGCTTACTTAGTTTTGATAATGAGGGCGTGGTCAAAGATTTTTCTCCCATTTGAAGCTGCGCTCACAATCCGTTTGTATGAAGCAGATCGCATTAAATGCAATTTGGGGGGATTCTTTTGAATCATGATCGGAAAATACAAAGAAAATAAAATACCTAACTCACAATAATCGTCAATTTATAAACTTTTTTTTATCTAGCTGCGCTCTGGGGTTTCACTTGCGTAGTTATGAAAAAACGGTGATGATGATGATAATTAGTAGTGTCCGTATCAGGTCCACAGCTCTGTGTACTAATTTTTGAAGTTCAACCCTTTGATCGTGAAAGGTAACAAACTTCGCTTCTATATTATTGGTTAGGATTAGAATCAAATTTTATCAAAATATTTGACAAACTGCCATCTAGTCTCACGAACGCTGCAGTGTTCGAAACGTCAGGTCATACAATTATGTAAAACATTTGCGATAAATCCGTTAAAATTGCTTCATTTCAATGAGTTACAATCGCGCAAACCTTAGAATATATTACCAAATAACAATTTTCTGGGTTGTCTTTTATGTAGACAGAAACCTTATTTTACTGGATAATTTATTATAGTTAGGTATGTATCTACCATATTTGCTACGGTTTATTTTTATGTTATTCAAATAAGGCGTTACTTTCTTCATGATGTTTTTCTTCAAGACTGTATGGATACAAACCTGTATCCTCTTGCATGAAAGCTGGGCGCAAAACCGACTGAACTATCATTGCTTCAATGCAAGTTTCACAGCAACCTAACAAATAGCTTAGGTACAGGTCCCTCCAAAACGTGTGTGTGTGTATGCACATGTACCTTTATGTATATGTAGGTATGTCGTTTGTGGTGTGCCTACAGCATCCGAGTTTTTTTTAAAAGCTGCATTTTTTCGTGAGGTGCCTTACGTACGGCACACATGAGTAGGTAGGTAAGAGTCTTTTCAGACTTCACAAGTAGGTATTCAGTACTGGCAACGTTCCGTAACGTTGCTTTTTACGTAAGTTTTTTTTTTTGTATTTTGACTATTCAAATATTTTCTTTTTTCTTGTAGTTTCTGTAGTACCGCAAAAAACTTATATTTTGTTATATTCGTCTGTCAGTCTGTATTTATGTAGCAATGTTTTTATTCAAAAATTACACAAGGGAACAAAAGAACACTTTTTTGATATTTTATGGCTGTTATTTACTAATTCGAGGTCGCTGATTTCAAATCTAACTTTAATTTTTTCTCAAACAGCTCTGTATTTGTAAAACGATTCTAATTATTGATAAGTAGTGGTGGGTTTACTAATACTTTTAAGCTATTGCATAGCTTCTATCGCAGGCCTTGAGCGTGGAGACCGAATTAAGAAATTCCGTAACGAAAATAACCTAACACACCGCGCGTAAAGCTATTATGCAATAGCTTTACCGCGGCAGTCTCCGAGTGCCACACGTCTTTTTTTAAATTATAATATATTTTTCTTGATAATCGTTTTCATTATATCTCAACACTAAAGCTGTTATGAAAAAATGTGACATTATCATTTGTTCCGTAGTAATCAAGGAAACCTTATAGTTTCACCACGTCTGCCTGTCTGTCTGTCCGCAGCTTTATATCTACTATTATAATATAAGTATTACAGTACAAGTAAGACTATTAGTACTATTAAGTTGTAATTTGGAATGAATTTTGGATATTAATCACGCTTAAAAAATCTTAGATATTGAAAATATTGAAAGAAAAGCTTTTTGTGGGGTTTTTTTTTTAAAGTGGGGTTGTTTTTTTTTTTTACTCAACTAACCCATCATATGGGGCATCCTTGGAAAGATATAATCAAACATTGGGAATATGTGAAAACCATTTTTAAATATAGAGATCCGTTTGCGATCTAATATATGAAGCTTGTATGTTCATGGTATCAAACAGAAGGCCAAGTTCAAAAAACTTAAATCTAACTTATATATCTACTGTGTTTTCGCTTCGAGGTCTCCCAAGCTGGTACCTAATCTATGATAACTCAAGTAGTTTTTCACTATATTTTATTGATAATGGAACCCTAATATATTCATGACTTGACACGCTCTTGGCCAATATTGTCGGATATTCAACTACATGATCCAGAGAGGAGCAGTTCAAAATTGGACGCTTCTTTTCCGATAATACTTTCTTTACTCCTTTCGGTCGTTGAAAACAAAAAAAGCCATTATTTAACAACAGGATCAAATTAAAATCTTGATTTGTAAAGTTAAACCTCTAAAACAGGTCTTGCCAAAAGCTTTGTACCTTAAATATTTAAGGGGTCGCTTTAATCAGGAAACATCCGAATTGACGCCATTTTCGTTCCTTTTTTAATCAATCGTAATTGTCAAAGCTTTGACGTCCAACCTGCGACGCAGTTAGGAAAACGTTTGCGTAGTGAATTAGTCTTTTATTCTTACACAAAATATTATGCAAATAGCTCAATATTTTCAGTCTCACCGCGACAACTGCTGCACTTGTATCACAAGTCCGATCGTGTGTGGAGTACCGCTGCCACCTTTTTGACGGATCAGCCAAATATCAGCTTGAACAGTCGTTTGACCGGCGAGTTATAAGGGTAATTGATGACGAAAACTGATTGTCAAGAAGATAATTAGTGTCGAGCACCGCCGTAAAGAAGCTTGTATATCTATATTCTATAGGATTCATTTCGTGGACTGCATAGTCCTCGAAGAAGCAAGAGCTTCACGACGACTTCACAACGTTTTAATGTTTAATTACTTACTCGTTATATTAAGTGTCCTTAAATCGCGATCGTAGACCGCAACATCGTTTAACATCAGGTGAGTTGGCGGTTAAGCGCAAACCTATATTGTATAAAAAAAAAGTACGTATGAAAATCACTAAGAAAAAAACATAAACAAATCATTATACCTATATAATTTAAGTAACTATCGATACCTTATTTTTTATAACATGCCCATCTATTTTGCATATGTATTCCATTAAGTTTATTAAAAAAAAGCAGTTCACAAAACAGTTTTCATTATTACTGCACATTCATAAAATATCACGTCATTCAGTAAAGTATGTCAACTTTATTCTGGCAAAGCTTACTGGTAGTTACAAACACTCCATTCACAATGTAGGTCATGTACCGACACTCGCAAGTCCTGCTTTCAGAACGAAATGTGCTGTTTTTTAACGTAATTAGTGTAGCTAAGCCACTACAAACGTGTACCCTGAAAAGGTTATATACGACCATTTTAACAAGAGCTTTGATTATAAGCTGAGTTTAGATACACTGCAACACAATAAGCATTTAAATACTGTAACGTCCATATAGATTTTATGATCTTTATTGACTTATTCATCTTTTTTATTTATTTGTAGTTTTCCATATTTAAAGTATTTTTTTGCCTCTTCCAACCGGTCTTTCTGCATATCCATGGGGGCGGCCTATGGCCAGCAGTGAACTTCTTGTGGCTGAGATGATGATGATGTTAGTATTTCAATATTATACAGATTCTGTCATAATATCAAAATTAGATTTCGATATTTATTGTGATAATAATTAATGTTAAATATTCGAAATTTATGTTAATTATTCTTGAATCCGTTCTTACAAAAACTGCGCAATGGCGTTTAATGATGTTTGAAATAGAGTTAATTAGAACAACACATAGGCTATATTACACTAAAAAATGGTCCGAACACGGTAAAAGCAACGCGTAATAATTATTTCAGACTATATTCAAATTCCTATGAAACCTATGTGGAGGCAAATGTCCAGAAGTAGACTCCTTGTAGCCGAGATGATGATAATGATAATATTGAGATTTATCTGAAGGTACGAAAGTGCTCCCGTCATGTATAAGCCAGCGGACACCGACGGGACCCTTACTCGAGCTATTCGACGGATTTGAACCCTCATATTATAATAATATAGCTTCAACCTCTATAACACTCTAGAGAGTTTTACAATTTCTTTAAAACAATAGAAATAACACACGGCAAATTTTACATGTCGGTTTCTGTCGATAATATATTGCAGACTGTCTGTAGGTAGCCTAACTTGTTCTGTGAGCTCAGATTATACTGGCCATTAATACCACTTTGTGAAGACCTCGTTGTGAGAAAAAGCCGAGCTTTATGCGAGGTCTCGTTAATTTGGGTGATAGTTAACTTATCTAGGCAAAGTTAGGTTGTTGAGCAAAAGTCGGGATTGCTGTAATTGAAATAATTGGTATTTTTGTAATAAACTTGATGAAAACGAGTAAATAGTAAGTACTTATACTTAGCTTAAACTTACTTCTTGCTTGTTAATACAGGTAATGGGGTATATATTTAGTATCAAATGATTTAATTACATTCACCGCTGCTATGTATACTGTCTCAAGTAAAAAACTGGTAGTCGTAATATAAAGCTTGCAGACATCATTTACTGACTTTCTTGTTGCTAGAAATGCTAGGTAATAAAAAAGAGCAAAAATGGTCAAGAGGTCTTAGTGACAAAAGGTGACAAATCTCGCTTAAAAAAGGAAAACTTTGCTACGAGGCGATTTGTCGGGTGATTTTCATATTTAGCAAAAAACATTGGATCCTGAACAAAAATGTATACATATATCAGCAGTAGGTCTTGCGAGCACATAAGTACTTTTTTACCTCAAAACGCGTGAGGTATCGAGTTGAAATTAAAACCATATAAGTAGTACGCAGATTTTTAGTCCCTTGCAGCTGTGAAAAAATCAAATTTCTCAGTTATGATAAAAAAAAAGTTACAACTGTTTATGTCGCAAAAACGGCATATTTTGGCACTTCCGCTTGACCAGAACGGTCTATGAAATTTGGCAAGAAGCATTGTCTTATTAGGTATACATAAGGGAAAAAATCTGAAAACTGTAAATTTTTTATTTAACCACTAAAAAGGGTCTTTATTTATACTTATATCTACGACATTTTAGTGTATAAGAATAAGTTGTAGAGGCGTCTGCTCGAATCTGAATTATAAAGTCAGGCGCGACGGCGGCGCGGGGCCAAGTTGAGGCTCTACAGCCACAGATGGCGCTGGGGTGAATTAAAACAATTCGGGACTAGATATGGGAAAGTGTTGAGGGAAAAACTAGAGGCGAGCCCTAAAAAGAGGTCTCACCTGTAGTCTTGTTCCACAACCAACGAGTACAACTGCGCAACTGAGTACGAGGTGTACTCATAGCGAGGTAAGCTCTAACTTTTTGGTGACCAGTAATAAGTACCAGCTGTATATAACCCTAGTAGCTAAGCTCCACTGACCCATTCTCTAATAGACTCTAAATAAGCTGGCATAATAAAATTTGCAAGAATTCCATGAACGACGAATTGAATTACTTCTTATTATGTATAAATATTTTATTGGTGTATAATATTTGTATTTATCTAAGTATATATCGCACATACGGTGCTATAACGTCACTTATGTAATGTTTGTCAAAACTGAACTGAGTATGAGAAAAGACACCTAATCTTCCTCTTTACTTGGTGCGTTATTGTCGCTTGTGTAGTACGCATGCTTTCCGCGTGAGGGCATTAGTGTCGTTATGGTTTTGGCGCGAATCTGGACGCCACTGGGAGAAACAACGTTTCATTGGTCAGTTGCGCGCGGTCCCCCGCACTAGAAGTAGTCTCCTGGAGCTACAACGTTACTAAGGTAATTGTGACAATTTATTTTTATGTTTTTGGAGCAATAACGGCACTTAGTTAGTTGTCACACTTGTATCTTGAAACAACAATGACACTTGTGTAAGTAGTGACATTGTTTCCCCAATCTTTGTATTTTATGGTTTAAAGTTAGCTTTAGATTAACAGTTTTGACAATATTGCTCCAGTACGAGTATAGTAAGGATAAGCGCGCACTACGATAACATGTCGTTGCGAAAAAAATTCGCAATTCTGTGTATAACAGAAATATACTACAATCCGCGAAATGCGAAAACAAATCGTTTGGGATTTAAAATAGCAGATGCGATAATCAAAACTTTTAATAGTCATCCGAAAATAACAATAAAACTTTTTATCAAGTAGGTACACGTAGATCATTATACCGTATACGTAAAAAATCTTTAAAAGGTCTTGATGATGTCAAAGGATGGACCAGTAACGTTAAGTTATCTTCTTCTTCAAAAGTATTTAACTTAAAATTTATGTTTATTTTCTTGTTTTGTTGTAATTTATGTTTTATTTATGTAACTTAATTTTAAGTAACATAAAATGGTTATTTTCTGTAGTACATCCATGTTAATGTGGATGTACAATCACGTCTTTCGTGGTGGAACAGTATTAACTGTCGGCCTCCGCTATTACGCAGACTAAGCTATTTAATTTCGTTCTTTAAAAATCGTAACGAATAAATTTCGTAGTGCGCGCTTAGCTTAAGGATTCATGTTTTTATTTTATACTAATTTTATTTATTTAAGGTAATTGTTCCGACATTATCAATTGATTCCTTTAACTAACCTAATAAGCAATTATTTAGTGGTAATTAAAAATTACCTATGATATCAATAAATCAGTCGATTGTTTATTTTGTTGTTATCATTATGTGGGTATTTTGCTTCTTTCAGACCCCAAATGAACCAACGCGGCAAAAACCTTGTGCTACTTGCACTTTCAAGTGGCAATCAAAACTCGGTTGAAGTGCAAGATTCAGCCAAATCTACAAGAATGCCATATTCCGAACAAAAAAATACACTGTCTCATCATACAAATTCCGAGAAGCAAGTAGCACCAGCCAACCTAGATGACACAACAACTATTCCAGAGCAGGATGATACTACTTTTGAGAACCCCAGTAACTCTCCGTCTATTTTGTTTGCCACTAATGAAACGAATGAACCAGGTGGTATTGACTTCCCAACAGGCGATTTCTCTGGCTCTGATTCAGGAGATGAATACAGGCCTGGCCCTCGTGCAAGGTCGTCTTCATCCAGTAGCTCCAGTAGCAGTTCCAGCAGTAGCTCCAATAGTAGTTCCAGTGGCAATTCAAGTAGCAGTTCCAGTGATAATTCTGCTGAAAATAATAATTCGAATAATGAGAGTCTTGTTCACGAGCATAACCAACCAGCGCAACCTATAACTACACCAAGAGGCAGAAAGCGTACGCGTAATCCAACAACATGGAAAAAGAGTGTTGCTAAGCGCTTGAAAAATTCTGGTCAACCTTATATCTCAGTAAACACCAAAAAACTAAATCAAGGTAAAACAATGGGACCTACATGTACTTCAAAATGTCGGTTGTCTTGTGCTGCAAAATTTACTGAACAAAAAAGGGCGGAACTATTTGAGTCTTACTGGAAGTTGGAAAGTGTAGAAAGGCAACGGGGTTTTTTAAATGCTTGTACAAGAACACTAAAATGTTCTTACCGCCGCATAAAGACTAACAAAATGTACGATAGAAAAGAAAACACTGCATATTACTTGCTTAATGAGAATAAAGAGATCCGTGTCTGTAAAACTTTTCTCATCAACACTTTGGGTATCACACAACGGATTATTCGAACTGTTATCGACGGCAAAGCGCGGAATGATGGCTTTATTCCACCTGATCAACGAGGAAAACACGGAAAGCAATGTAAATTGCAACCTGAAGTTATACAAGCAGTAAAGGATCATATCGAATCAATTCCAAAGGTTGAAAGTCATTATCTCAGGGCTAATACTAGTAGACAATTCATTGATGGGGGTTTGACAGTCGCAGAATTGCACAGAAATTATTCCGAAATTCAGAAGCAACAAAACAAGCCTATTGTAAACTACGACGCCTACTCACGGATTTTCAACCAAGATTTTAATATTGGATTTTTCAAACCCAAAAAAGATCGTTGCGATGAGTGTGAAGCATATGAAAATGCCTCTGAAGAAGAAAAGAATAAATTACGTGGCAGCTTCAACTTACATCAGGAAGAAAAAAGCTTAAGTAGACATGAAAAAGACAGGGATATGAAAAGATGTCATGAATCTGACAACAACACTATTGTTTTCACCTATGACTTACAAGCGGTGCTACCCTGCCCTGTTGGCAAATCAAGCTCTTTCTACTACAAATCAAGACTTAATTGTTATAATTTAACAATATCGAATGCAAACAAGCAAGAAACAACCTGTTATTTTTGGCACGAAGGGTTGGGTAATAGAGGAGCCATCAAAATAGGGTCGTGTGTGTACAAATACCTGGAGCAGATTGCATTAGAAAAACCAGTCTCCGATGTCATTATTTATTCTGATAATTGCTGTGGTCAGCAAAAAAATCGATTTGTTTTTGCAATGTACTACTATGCAGTGAGTATCTTAAATATTAACTCAATTCAACACAACTTTTTGATTCGTGGCCACACGCAAAATGAAGGTGATGCAGCTCATTCAGTAATAGAAAAATCTGTGACTAGAGCCAAAAATGCTGGATGTATTTATGTTCCTGACCAATACATTTCCCTAATTCGTGGGGCCAAAAAGACAGGCAAACCATTTGTGGTAAATGAAATGAATTATGACGATTTCTTCGATTTGAAATCACTCGAGGAGAACATGAACTTTAATATGGCGAAAAATGTCAATGGTGATGTTATCAAAACTGGTGACATCAAAAGTATTAAATTAACCAAGAATTGTGAAAATTACCAATATCGAACCACTTACAAAACTGAAAACTGGGAAGAAGCAAAAGCTATTGTTCAACCAAAAAAATTACGCGGAAATAGAGGCAATCGAAGAATAGATGAAATTTCTTTAAAGCAAGCTTACACTTCAAAAATACCAATTACAGAACGCAAAAAGCGTGATTTATTGCAATTATTGGAGGCTAATCTCGTCCCAAGATACTATGAAGGTTTTTACAATGATCTCATTTAGGTTTTATTTTACTTATAGTCTACAAAGACACATTTACACTTGCAGGGAAAACAACTATTGTAACCGCAGCGTTAAAGACTCCCTAATTTTCCTGGGAATATGGCAGTGATTCTAAGTTATTTAACAAATTAGTATGAACATAATGATAATTAGAATAAGTAAAAGAATTTGTATTTGATACTGTTGATTATTACGTAATTAGATTTAAATACCATACGGGTACAATGACTGTGATTAAAACGCCTAATTAATAGTAATATAGATAATTGAATTGAGTAGTTCTATAGATAATTGAAATGACAGTGTTAAACCTCCCTTAACCTGGAAATGTAACAATTGTTTAAGTTTTTTAAGAGTGTATACCAAATTTGTATTAGAGATAAGTAAAATAATTTGATACAGTTGATTATTGCGTAATTATATTTTTTAAATGCCATACATGATCGATCAATGATTGATTGAACACCAAACTTCGCCTAATTAATAGTGAAATGATGACTGTTATTAAAGAGTCTGATTAACAGTAAAGTTCTATGTAGAATTAAGAAACTTTGTTTTACTTCTTTGCTACAATAGTAAATATTTTTTTAGAAATGTATGATTTCTTGTTTTATTTGTTTTGAAATAATTGCCCAGTTAATTGTTTTCTAGTGCCATAACGTCACTTCTGCGAGGGAAATAATTTGTTTACGTTTATATTTCTTTAATAGTAATTAGTAAGATGTTTGCTCTTACTTTAAAATGAAGTTAAAAGTTGTAGTTTAAATTTATTATCGTTTTATTTGTTTATCGAGAAGAACTATACGTTGTAATAGGATGTTGAATTTTCAAAAGCTTCTCCTGAAATATTACATCATTTGCATAAGTGACGTTATAGCAACGTATGTGCGATATATTATGCATTTTACAGATTGCACATTTAAAAATCGATGCAAAGTGACAAAAGCACATTGAAAATATAGAAATAAAATTTCAACGCATTTGACGTTAATAAAGCTACGCAAACAAACGGAAAATAAAAGTGCGTCGTATACCAACCATTTATTAACAACCAGTCGCGTAAAAAAATTGTACTTGTCATATAGTCAAGACAACGTAGTAAAACTGACAGTTTTCAAGACTATCTAAGCTACATTTTCAGCATTGTCTCATCCCTAACACCGGGTGTGACATACCCGGTAAAGAAAGACAAACACGCAAAGTTGCTAGCCCGTTGTTGAGATTATTAAATTTCAACAACTTTGAATAAACTGAATCCGGAATTTTTGGGGGTGGCAACATTCCCAACTTTGCGGATTAAATGGCACCCAGGGGTAGTTGATACCTATTAGATTAACGATTTGTTTGGAGCCGCTTGCTCGACATCATTTCATCTTTGCGTATTATAGGAACACAAAATACCGAACGACTTCGTATTGCAATTTACGCTTACGTTGCACATAAGTGATGTTGAGTGTACGTTTTTGCGAGAAAGTATGTGCATAGCCGAAATATATTTAACTGAGTTTTTTTTTAAATAGTTGTAACACACATTTGATACGAAAAAGTCATTTGGAGGTTACAAAAATATTTTTTTTTATAGTTTGTGAGTTTTTTATTGTTATTAACACAATTAATTAAGACACCAAAGAAGCAAAGACAAATATAGTTACATCTCGCACATAAAAAATCAGTCATTCTGCTTAGGACGTACTTAATATAGAAACATACATACACACATACACTCGAAAAGCTCTTTCTTGCGCAGTCGTGTAAAAACCAGTCAAGTGCTAGTCAAGCTCGATGAATTTTGCCTCTTTAGAAATGTGTAAGCCTACGATCAGATATTTTAGTTTGCTTTGCCAAGTAACTACGAATATACCCTAAAAAATACCCTACGAATGTTTACGTTGTGTACGGACCCCTCAATGTGCGAGCCAAACTCGTACTTTGCCGATTTTATTGTGCAATTGCATAATTGACTCTGGAAATATCCAGCATTTTCAAAACTTTGCATCGACTAAGCTCCTTTCTTTTATGAGCACAAAATAAAGGCATACCGCTGACTTCTTTCACTAAATTATATGCCGATTAAAGAATTTTCTAAAAAGACTTTCACATTTTCTTCGGAAAGAAATTATGGTTTTGTCTTAGTTCAAAGTTATATATTTTAAGCAAATTAGTCAAATAGCTGGAGTTAGTGGCTAGTTTAATTAAATTAGCACAATACTGGCCAAATATTAAGAGCATATATATATATATAAATGATACTTAAACACTTTCTAGACAAATTGTAATATCCCTATTACGATTGATTTGCCTAGAACGATTTAGAGATATCGAAATCTATTTCATGTGAATTATAGTTTTAGTGGTTTATATACGAAAATATATTACAAAATTATACAAAAAATAATTGCAATCGGTCCATAAACTTCCAAGATATAAAGTTTTTATATCTCGGAAGTTTATGTTTTATGTTTATGTGTTTTAGTTTATAGTTTATATTCGTTTTTAAGTTTTTGGTATCCCCCATCAAAAACTTAAATTGTTATATCTTTTTTGTCTTTGTCCGTTTCTTGAAAAATGTCAGTTTGTATAGAATTTGTACGGCACACATGACGTCATCTGCGATGCTGTGAATAAATAATGCAGTGTAGATAACAATCATTTCTACGTTAATAATTTGTTAAAATCTTTCTTATAAACGAAAATTTACTCCGATCAAAACGATGTTTTTGGCGACTTGTGATGTTGCTTTTTAGTGTTTTGTCGGACTATTTTTTATAAGTACATTTAGTTAGGCCTCCTGGCTCAGTGGTAGTATGACTGCCTCCTGCGTTGTAAGTCGTGGTTTCGATCCCCACCCAGCGTAAACATTTGTGTGTTGAGCATGGATGTTTGTTCTGTGTCTGGGTGTTTGGTGTATGTATCATAAGTAAGTATGTATTTACAAAAAAAGTATATATGTATTTTATCAACCAGCTAGTTTCCATAGTACAAGCTTTGCCTAGTTTGGGCTAGATAGTGTTGTGTGAAATTTCCACCAATATTTAGGTTTATTATATTTATATCTTCAAAAATTTTATAATATAATTAAGCATTCACTTCATTTTCATACAAAAGGAGGAAACTGTTTTCTAACGTTAAATGTTATCTGATTTCAATAATTATTTTTTGTGTGGTTAATACCATTACTGGGTATGCCTCTAATGTTTGCTTTAAAAAAAACAACGGGTTCCACTCCGGGAGTGCCGGCAAAAGTGAAAACTAAAAAATAAAATAGCAAAAAGACTGACTCGTGAAGGATTTGAACCTCCGCCCTCCGATTGACAAATTGAAATTTATATCGGTGCTCTAACCTATTGAGCTTACGAGTCTTACGTGCATGTGTCGAAAATGAGCAAACGAAATGATGTCATGCTAGAAGGACAAACTTGTACATACAATAATGAAGTTTAAATGCAGAACATTAGAATAGCTTTCTGACTCTCCGTCTTACGATCTGACGATCTGACGCGAGTTTAATATTTTGTACCCATCCCAAAAATGCACAACGCCGCTGAAGAAGTTTTCACTTCATAAGCAATTCAGAGGTCATCTATGATTTTAATCAGAAATTAAATAAATCAACGAAATCAGCCACTGTATAACACAGTTTTCTCCTAGTTCACAGACAGACACACAGATACTTAGATACACAGGTGAAACATATAGCACCCCTCTATTGGGTCGGGGGTTAAAAAATAGTAGGTTGTATACAAAGGAAGCCCATCATATCAAATAGCAAAAGCAGAAAAATACTTACATATAAAAAAATTGAAAATATCAAAACTGCCTTCAAAATAATATATATTTATTACTAAAATTCTAATATGATTATTATCATAAGCACAGCAACCATCTCGGATCGTATACTGTCCTTGTTCTATAATTGTCTTCCATATCTTCAGTTATTGCCGTCGTTGCTTCCGGAACCTCCGCCGCCACCTGCTTATGTACATAATTTATCTATCCTATTATATGTGGTAGTTGTAATTTAAAAAAAGGTATGTAGCACGTAAGTTGAGCGCTGAAGCCAAGGAGCCAAGTACTGAGTAGATTTGATCATTCCCGTTGTCCCCCACTTCGTGTCTCCCGCTGGTGGACCTGAGCCTCAAGGCTGCTATTTGAACTATCGCTTATTCGCCACTCGCTGATACGATTTAGCGACAATTGTGAAAAATCCCTAGTCTATTACAAATTAATAAACTAACAATTTGTCACAATTGTCGCTACATAGTATCAGCGAGTGGCGAACGAGTGATAGTTCAAATAGCAGCCTTGAGGCCTGGACTTGGACAGTACTCCCGCGCTCCACTTAGGTGCTCTACTATAACACAATTTGTATTTGATTTGAAAAAGTTTCAGTTTCGACATTATATAAGTAAATTTGGCAATGTAGGTACAAGTTTCACTCGCTCGCCGAGGCTTCCGTACTCATATGCAACATGGACAGACACACCAGTTCCAAATTATTCAGCTAAATGTGCTTTATATCTATGAATGTAAGTAATATTTTCTATACAGTAGGAATAACCTAAAATGCTCATACAACATACAGTTCAAGTAAGTTAATGTTATGGACATTAGTTAGAAAAATAGTCTGGTACGTTCTCTTTGATGTGACACGAATGATTAGTTAGAGATGGGACTTTGATTTCTTTTTTAACCGACTTCCAAAAAGGAAGATGTTCAAAACTCGACTGTTTTTTGTATGTTTCGTATGTTCGTAACGCGATTACTTTGCCAATTATTATGAATTGATTTTGATCATTATTTTTTTATTTGATAGGCCATACTTCAGAGGTAATCTCATGTTAATTTTATCAAAATTGGTTCTGTACTTTGGTTTTAAAACAAAATAACTAAGAAAATATGTCATCCAAGGAAACGAAATTGCGTATTTTGAAATCGGTTGTTACTAATTGCTAAATATATAATTATAGTTTGAAAAACTGAAAAAAAACGACTTCAAAATACGCATTACAATACATTGTAACTGGCCTTGTGGCTCAGTTGGTAGTGTGTTTACGTCTACCTGCTGAACTGAAAGGTCGTGGGTTCAATCCCCACCCAGGGCAAACATTTGTGGGATGAGCATGGATGTTTGTTCTGTGTCTGGGTGTTTCTATGTATCATAAGTATATATTTACAAAAAAAAAGTATATATGTATTCTATCAGCCATCTAGTTCCATAGTACAAGCTTTGCTTAGTTTGGGCTAGATGGTATTGTGTGAAATGTCCATAAATATTTATTTATTTATTTATTTATTTATTGTACGCGACTTGCTGTTTTCTTTACTCTTTTCTACAGGCACTTGGATGATATTAGACCAGTTATTTTGTTATAAAAACCAAAGTACATCGATTTTGATAAAATTAATATAACACCTCTGAAGTATGAACTACAAAAAAATCAATTCATCGAAATCAATTCATAATTGGGTGAGTAATCTGTGAACAAACATACTAAAAAGAAACATACAGACCGAATTGATAACCTTTCCTTTCATTCTTTTTGGAAGTCGGTTAAAAAGAAAGAAAAGACAAAAAATCAGATTTTTTTTCTTGCCGAATTTTTCACTTATTTAAATTATTATTTTTGTTGATTTATACACCATAATGACGCATATTCTGTAAAAATCATCTTCCTACTATTACGGTTAAAATTTTATAGTATAGAAACTGAAAAACCGCCTTCAAAATACGCAATTCGATTAATTTGATGTTATTTTATCAGTTATTTTGATATAAAAACCAAAGTACAGAACCGATTTTGATAAAATTTATATGGGACCACCTCTGAGGTATTACTCAAACAAAAAATAACCATAAACAAATTCATAATTGGCGGAGTAATCGCTGAAACAACATACAAAAATGATAAAGTCGAATTGATAACCTCTTTCTTTTTGGAAGTCGGTTAAAAAGTAGGATTTGTTTGCAATCGGTCAACATAGAATTACGAAATAGTATAGTTTTTTTTTGTGTGTAAATAAAGAGTTACTTTAAATAAATAAAAAACATAACCTGCTCCTCCCCCGGCTCCTGCTCCTTGTCCGAATTCGAATCCAGAACCACCGCCGGCACCGCCATCTATTAATATAATTCACGCTGAATTAAGTTTTGTTTGGTTTAAAAAAAAAAAAAATTAATAAAAATTATTTAAACCCCATATATAATAAATCATCGATCAGGGTGACTTCGTCTACATTCCTTTCTTGTCATCTTTTCCATTTCGTCAACGTGCTGCCCAAATTAGTCAGCCTATCTACTTGGTCAATTTGTCAACCTTGACGACTCAACTACTTCTTAGAGTTCCGTACCGCAAAAGGAATTAAAACCGGCCAAGTGCGAGTCGGACTCGCGCACGAAGGGTTCCGTACCATTATTTCCAAAAACAGCAAAAAAAAACGCTAGTCTATTACACAGTAATAAACTAACAATTTGTCACAATTGTCGCTACATCATATCAGCGAGTGACGAACGAGTGATCGTTCATATAGCAGCCTTGATTTGAAAAAGTTTCAGTTTCGGCATAATACAATAAATAAATTTAGAACAAACATACAAAAGAAAAAACATACAGACTGAATTAATATAACCTTTCCTTTCCTTGTTTTTGGAAGTCAGTTAAAAATAAAGAAAACTCATCGAAAAATCAATTTTATTTCTCGCAGAATTTTTCACTTATGTAAATTATTATTTTTGTTGATTTATACACGATAATGACGCATATTCTGTAAAAATCATCTTCCTACTATTACGGTTAAAATTTTATAGTTTAAAAAACTGAATAACCGCCTTCAATTGATGATATTCTATCAATTATATTGTTATAAAAACCAAAGTACTGAACCGATTTTAATAAAATGAATATGGGACCACCTTTGAGGTATTACCTACCAAATAAAAAATAACCATAAAAAATTCATGATTAGCAGAGTAATCGCTGAACCAACTTAGGATAATTTTTCTATTAAAAAACCAACTTCCTCCTTCACTATTGTAAACTTTTTAAAGAGACCTCTCTTCACCCGCTCTTTTTTTCTTTTGTCAAGAATGCAATGACAAATGTCATTGAATGTCAAATGCTCGTCTTCGAAGATTAGAAAATGTTCAGATGCTTATACGATAATTCTTAGTATTTGACACTCTTGCAAAGAAAAATGTGTAGGTGGAACTCTGCGATTCTATAATCTGACGCACTTACTCAGGAATACAATGAAAATATTTTAATTTTTAGAGATTATTCAAAAAGTTATAAAGCCATGTTTATAAAATAATTATGGGACCAACTTGGGAGCTCTCTATAAGTATACACCAATTCAGGAAACACAAAAATTGGTTTTCGAATGACGGAGTAATTCGTGTAAGTACATATTAAAAAAAAATACGGTACGAATTGATAACCTCCTCCTTTTTCGAAGTCGGTTAAAAAGTAGGATTTATTTGCGATCGGTCAATATAGAAGTACGAAATAGTATAGTTTTTTTTAATGTGTGAATAAAGAATAAAATAAATAAAAAATACATAACCTGCTCCTCCTCCGGCTCCTGCTCCTGCTCCTTGTCCGAAACCGAATCCAGAACCAGCACCGGCACCGCCATCTATTCATACAATTCACGCTGAATTAAGTTTTGTTTGGTTGTAAAAAAACAAATTAATGAAAATAATTTAAACCCCCTATATAAAATCGATCAGGGTGACTTCGTGTACATTCCTGTCTTGTCATCTTTTCCATTTCGTCAAAGTGCTGCCCAAATTAGTCAGCTTATCTACTTCGTCAATTTGCCAACCTTGACAACTTAACTACTTCTACGAAACCTTTGGTGGGCGAAACTGATTCGCACATGTCCGGTTTTAGTCAATTCACAAAATACTTCATTTACGTTTTAAAGGTTTTCGTGAATGTTACCCAATGACCAATGAAGTGAAACAAATTGTAACGGATCTATCGCGTATATTGTATGTAATTTTATGTCCTGTGGTATCGAATTTGCAGCGTCCGTGGTCAGAGGTCTCATGTGACCACGAACGCTGCTAAGTGTTCGAAACGTCAGCTCATCAAATTATGTAGGTAAAATATACGCGATAAATCCGTTAAAATATATTTCATTTCAGTATTAAATACTTTTTAGTAGACAAGTGCGTTCCATTCGTTTAGATTTACAATGTTTAGTGAGTTAAAACATCAAGTGAGTTAAATGTCGGGCGGGGCCTCATGACATGTCCTAAAATGTCCAATAGTGTCTAGTGTCTAATTCATCACAATTAAGATTTCTATCCCTTGAATTATAGAACACGATGAAAGTAATTAAAATAAAATAAATCGACTTCAAGTCGATTTAACTAAAAAAGCAGAAATAACTGTTACGTAAACTGAAAAAACCGGACAAAGCGAGTCTGACTCGCCCACCGAGGGTTCCGTACAAACTAGTAGATAAAAGGAAATCATAAATCGAAAAATATACGTCGTAAAAATATTTCAAATCCTGTTTTAGCTTGTGCTAATTAAGCTCTTTCAGAAACGGTTAAAGTACTTTAAAATTTGGACCCTCCTGCCGTGCCTAAATACCCTATTTTTGTGATTTAATTAAAAATTACCAGTTTTCGGGTTTTTTCCTATATGTGTCCTATAACACAATGCTTCTTGCCAAATTTCATAGTTCTTGGTCAACGGGAAGTACCCCATAGGTTTTGATTCCCTTGTGAGTGTCGAAATGTGCGTATTTTTCGACTTCTTCGGCTGTAACTTTTTTAATGAAAACTGAGAAGTTTGATTTTTCTTTCTGCAGCAAGAGACTATGGATCTGCGTATATAGTTTTAATTTCAACTCGATACCTTCACGCGTTCCCGAGATAAAGACCTTGATACCCGGACGGACGGACAGACGGACAGACAGACGTACAGACGGACAACAAAGTGATCCTATAAGGGTCTTGAATCTCTGACCTAACATACAAAAAATAATAACAACTTTTAGCTGAATTATAGGCTTGCCCATAAGTTCCTTTATATCTACGTATTTACCTACATTCTTGCAAATAAATTTCATTTCATTTCTAGCGAACAACTACATTTTAAATCGCAAAAAATAACGTAAGCTGTAACTTTAAATTGTCAACTTTCTAAGTATGCTGCTCAAACCGCTGCCCTGGGTAGAACTATACGGAGAACATAACTCCGGTGTAAATGAAGAACAAAATAAAAAATATATATTTATAACCTGCTCCTGCTCCTGCCCCTGCTCCTCCTCCGAAACCGAAGCCAAAACCGGCATTTCCACCACCGGCACCGCCACCTATTCAAATAATTCACACTGAATTGACTTTGTTGCAATTCTTATGGTTCCCATTGCCCCATGGTGCACCAAAACATAATACTACCTCTAAAAATTATCCGTTTTAATGGTTCCTTTTTAATCGACTTCAAAAAAATAAGATTATCAATTTGATATTTGTATGTAATATTGTTAGAATTGCAAAATTTTCACATATGTTACTCTATGTGGGCTTCTAAGCACGAGTGGCAAATTTCATAAGTGAATGTATGCATGTAAGTATGTCTGTTTGTCCACGTATTACGCGAAATCTAGAAGTATTATTTCCAAAGTATCTGCCAAATAAGAGAACAGTGAAAGTTTTTATCAAAATCAGTTCAGTACTTTTCAAGATATGGACTTTTTAAGTTTTAAGATACAAACGTTTCATCGACGCAATTCAATCTACAGGGTGGATTTGAACGAAATGTCATAGGTTTTTACTCATAGTATTTAAAAAGATCTGACATAATTTTTATCCCAAAAATTTGGTATTACAATAGTAGTGAAGTGTGTTTAAAAGTTAAACGAACTTACCGAGTGAACTTTGAGTAATAAATTCTAGTTTCAGGCAAAATGAATAAATACCATTAATAAAAACCGGCCAAGTGCGAGTCAGACTCGCGCATGAAGGGTTTCATACCATTATGCATAAAAACGGCAAAAAAACACGTTTATTGTATGGGAGCCCCCCTTAAATATTAATTTTGTTATAATTTAATTATTTATTTTTAAAGTGAATAATACAGTATTCAGCGAATATTTCAGCGTCTACCTGTTGCCATTATCAGAAACGAGCAAAAACAAGCAAAAAAATCACGTTTGTTGTATGGGAGCCCCCTTAAATATTTATTTTATTCTGTTTTTAGTATTTTTTGTCATAGCGGCAACAGAAATACATCATCTGTGAAAATTTCAACTAACTATCACGGTTCATGAGATACAGCCTGGTGACAGACGGACGGACGGACGAACGGACTAACGGACAGAGAGCGGAGTCTCAGTAATAGGGTCCAGTTTTTACCCTTTGGGTACGGAACCCTAAAACGAGCAAATAAAAGTAATTAAAAAAATATTGACCATTATATTGGATAAGAAGTCATTTTACTTGCGTGTGGCGACATCTTTTCGGTCAAATATATGAGTAGGTAGTGGATTCCTGTAACATTCTTAGAGGTTGGAAAAAAATCCCTTAAAATCCTTTATATTGTGGAATACGCTATTTTAGGGGGGAAACGATTGAATCTGGATACTTTTTTATTCGCAAGTAAATATATTTCTTTTATGTAGTTTAAGACGCTTCATCGTCGACCACAACATCGTTCTACAACAGACGAGCTGGTGGTCAAGCGCAGCCATATCAATTATAAAAAAATATAATAATCTTACCGCCTCTTTGTTGTGAGCTCTGAAATAAAGGCAAAATATATAAATTAAAAAAAAAAAACTGTCATTTGGCATGTTGTTTTTTTATTACATATTACAAAAAAAGTTGCTTATATCACTCAACAAGTAAAGATAAATCTAAAGACACCTCGAAAATAAAAATCGGTCAAGCCGTTTCGGCAAGAAGTACTATAGAAACATGCATAAAAACATACCCACATACATATATTCATACACACAAGTATACATAATCAAAAACCATAACCCTCCTCCTTGCGCAGTCGGATAAAAACAACACTTTTACGGTAAAAAAAATCTGTAAATGTGATAAGGCATATTTTTTATGCTTATTATGCGAGTATATGTTTCTACAAGAAAATAAAATAGGTGTGTTGACGGGTAGGTTAATTTAAATTAATCAATTCAAATAACAATAAAAATTAAGAGAATTTCTACTTACATCAGTAATCAACATCGCTACCACAACGACCAAGCAGAGTTTGAACATTATGTGTGAAACTGACGACTCGGTACGAATTGTACTAAATTTTGTTAAAACGTGTGCTTAATATATAGTGCGTACCTAGTTAAAGTAAATTTAAATATTTTACATTTAAATTGGTTTCTATTGTATTGGTATGGTATGGTATTTATAAGTATTTCTATAACACATTCTAGAAAATGGTAAGTAATCAATATTCATGATGGCACAACACAAAAGTTGAGATACGTACTCGTATTATCGTTTGAAGATAAAATAATTTGTTAAGGTTAATTTTACCATACTCTATACAATTTAGGTACGAGGTCAACAACAACCAGTTGTTATTAGGCGAATGTGAAAGGAGAGATAGATAATAAATAAATATTTGTGGACATTTCACACAACACCATCTAGCCCAAACTAAGCAAAGCTTGTACTATGGAACTAGATGGCTGATAGAATACATATATACTTTTTTTTTTGTAAATATATACATATGATACATAGAAACACCCAGACACAGAACAAACATCCATGCTCATCACACAAATGTTTGCCCTGGGTGGGGATTGAACCCACGACCTTTCAGTTCAGCAGGTAGACGTAAACACACTACCAACTGAGCCACAAGGCCAGTCTAATAGATAGATAGATAGTACTCTTTATTGTAACACCATTGAACAAATTCAATATTAAAAACAACTTACAAAACTAGTGTGACAACAGGCGGCTTTATCGCTAAAAGCGATCTCTTCCAAGCAACCGTGGTATGAACATCAATTGATAGAATAAATAAATCTGGTGTGCAATAGCAGACATCGGGTGCTGTATATATACATACATGTACGCAATATGGATGATTTTATATTTACCTCAAAAAATGCTACAGTCTCTACGCCTGGTACGAGGCGTCGTTAGACTCGTCTTTACTTCTTGAAGTATCATCATTTTTATGTAGTAATACAATTTTTGCAAAAATTAAAAATGACATTATTTCTTTACCTTCAGCGAACTTTTCTCCATAAATAATTGATTATTATGAATAATAGTTACAATATGGACACTAAAGTGATTTTTACACATTTTAAATCTACGGGTCATTCATATCGGGGACAGCAGAGCCCTCAATGCCTCTGCAATGTTGTAGATAGATAGATAATTATTTATTAAAAGACCACACACACCACACACACCACACACACACCACATGTATGTGTATGTTGTATGTTCTTCTTATTTGTTGTCGTTATGTTGTTGTATATTCTCAAATTTTCACTTGAGCATCTCTATCTCTCATTCCAAATCTTGTTAGACTATAGGTATAGAGTTTACTTTGTATTAAGATAGGTACGAGGTTATAAATATTTTACACCACCTGGTCGATAATGTTCGTTTTTAGGATTCCGTAGTAAATAAGGAACCCTTATATAGTTTCGCCATGTCTATCTGTCTGTCTGTCTGTTCGGGGCTTTGATCAAGACTATTAGTACTAGAAATCAGGAACTTGGCATGAATATGAATATTAGTTATACGGAAAAATGGTAGAATAAAATTTAGAAAAAATATTTTTTTTTGGGGCGTCTTCACTACATTCAAAGTGGGGTTGAAATATTTTTATCTCTTGGTCGAGCTTGAATCCAAAAACTAGTCTAGTCTGAAAACTACACTATCAATTCAGTGTGTCAAAATCCGTCAAGCTGTTTAAGCTACATAGATACACTCAAAAAACATAACCTTTCTTCTTACTCAGTCTGGTAAAAAGTACCTACATATTCGTCTGAACAAACTAGATTTTATTAATAATATTATATTTGTAATGTCAGGTACCACCATACCGTCAGGACACCATAATGTCAGGTAGGCATCATGTTAATTATAATCACATATCTGCAAGCTGTCCGCTTTTACTGATATTACACTATTATTGAAGATATGTAAATATTGAAGATACGTAAATATATGTAAATATAAAACCTAAAGGATATATTTAAAACTAAAAGGAATCGAGTAACCAGATTAATCCAAGAAACTAAAAATTCGTACTACACAAAAGAACTTGATAAATGCAGTAAGAAACCAAAGAAAATGTGGAATCTAGTGAACACGTTAGCCAATAATAAAATTAAACAAAAGTGCGCTCCTTCAAAACTTATAGTAGATTCAAAAGACATCACAAATCCACACGAAATCGCTGAAGTATTTAATGAATATTTCTCTACTATAGGGCCACGTTTAGCTGATAAAATACCTAAGAAATTTCATAATAATGATATTCACACCACGTCACAAAATTCCACCCAACATCCAAAAATGTTTAGTTTCAAACCATGTTCAGAAAAAGAAATCCTAACTATTATTAACGACCTGGACTCAAATTGTAGTGTTGGGTTAGACGGAGTAAGCACAAAAGTGATAAAATGTATAAAACATTTAATATTAACAAATTTAACAGCGTGCATTAATAAGCTATTACTAGATGGTATATTCCCTGATTCTCTAAAAGTAGCTAAGCTTAGCCCCATTTTTAAATCAGGTGCAAAAACTGACCCTGGTAACTACCGGCCTATTTCCGTCCTACCAGTATTGTCAAAAATTCTGGAAAAAGTACTACACACAAGACTAAATAAATTCTTGGATTCAATTAACTTTATTTTCGAGCGACAATATGGATTTAGATCGAAAAGTAACACACTTACAGCGACTATTGATCTCGTTACCAAAATAAAACACAACATTGATAAAAAGAATATAGCTCTAGGTATCTACATTGATCTAAAAAAAGCGTTCGACACAATAAGCCACAAATTACTCTTAAAAAAATTAGAGTCCATTGGAATTGTTGGAAAAGCCTTACAAATGTTTAAATCATACCTGACTACAAGATTACAGATAGTAAAAATTGACGACAACGTCCAAAGTGACCCACAACCCATTAACTGTGGAGTGCCACAAGGGTCAATTCTGGGTCCTTTGCTTTTTTTAATCTACATTAATAGCATGCATGAACTAGGTCTAAATGGACATATTACTTTATATGCTGACGACACTTGCTTATTCTACTTTGGTCCATCTATTCATGACATAGTCTCTCAAGCGCAGTATGATCTGGATATACTCTATAAGTGGTTTCAATATAACCTACTGACAATAAATATTTCCAAAACCTGTTACATTATTTATAAAGCAAAAAATAAACAAATACCTACTCACATCCCACTGACGATAAATAATATTTCTCTGCAAGAAAAAACCAATGAAAAGTATCTTGGCTTATATATGGACACCTATTTAACATGGAAAACCCACATTGATAACATAAAAACAAAAGTAGTAACTCTCCGTGGTTCCCTCCGTAACATTGTTCGATGTATCCCTAATAAACTACGACTGACAATTTATAATGCACTAGTGAAGCCGCAACTTATGTACCTTGTTGAAATTTGGGGGAGTGCGATCAAAACAAAAATAGCTGAACTCCAAATCTTACAAAATAAAATCATCAAATCAATCTTCAACTATCACTACCTAACACGTACTAGAAAGATTTATGAAGAAACGAAATTAATGGACATTAAACAATTATATATTTACAACAGTTGCATGTTTATACGAAAAACTCTAAAAAAAAATGTTCATACAAATTTGCTATTCACCAAACGGAAACAAAATGTTTCATACCCCTGCACTCGGCGCGGTAGCTACATTGTCTTGCCTAAGATCCGAATGAACTACGGCAAAACAATGATCACTTTTGAAGGTGCGCACTTGTACAATAAACTACCCTCAAACATAAAAAACATTGACTCGTTCAACATATTCAAGAAGCAGCTCGCCGAACACATTATTAAAAATAAGTTAACATTATGAAAATGCAACTGAACGCGTTGTACGAGTGAATGTTTAAATGTGATGTTTAATGCGTTGTGATGTGTTTGTGTTTGTTTGTATTTATATTTTGGACCTACTATCTGCGATGACGAACTGTATAAATTAAATCATTAATTATGTTCTCATGGAAGTGATGTAATATCTTAATATGAGAATAAATAATCTTTAAACCTATATGTGGTCGTCAGTGGAGTGGTCATTTACGTCATATCATTGGATGTTTACTTACATCCTTCTTACAACTATATTTTTCTTCGCATACCCTGCAATACAATTTTAAGACTATTTTTTTATTCTGGGATAGAGGATGCAATCGCGGGGGGCAGTTAACAACTTCAAAATCTGTCTTATTACTGTCGTCCGGAAACAACGAAAAGCTCCAGTTTACTCGGCATCATTTACAAGTACCATCCAGAAAGCCATAACCATTATAATAGTTAGAACGGCGCTTCCTAATCCCACAACTCCCAAGATTATCCCATGATAATGAGGCGGCCACTTCATTGCTATAACTGAGCTGTAATGGGTCATAAAAGGCCGCGAAGAAACCGACGCGGGCCAATAGTTCGCCGCCACTAAAGCCGGATTAAGACAATCATTGTCGGCGCTGGAAGTGCCACAGAGATTGTGGAAACGCTCCGTAATCATTTGACATGACAGTTATAAAAGCTTCTTACTTTACTGCTAGAGTGTTTGATGTATTTAAATAATAGTTTTACAAACAGTGCACCACGCGAGCACAAACTTTTTGCAACAATACATGTTTAAAAAGGTAACCCGTGAGATCGTAAGTGATCAATTATGCGAAATTCTTGTTCAAAATTGAGTATATTTCCGTCAAATATTTATTAAATTAACGAATACTACCCAGACTACTAAGCCAGAACACTATTACTTTACCCAGAATACTATTACTTTTGTGTACCCAGGAGCCAGTCAAGACAGTGTAAAAAACATAAACCTTTTGTCATTAATACTGCTCGTTCTAATTTGGGCCATTACTCTCCTCTAAACAGAATTATAATTAACTACAATGCAATTCATAATGTCAAAATTGATACAGTTGATGAATGCGGTTTGAAAAACCAGCTTGATATAGATGTTTTTTCGGGCCGTATACATGTTTTTAAATCACGTTATAGAATGATTATTTCTAAAGTGTGATATCCTCACATTGTCATGATAGAATATATAACATTGTAATTTAAATATATATCTATGTACTTTCAATTTGTCAAAAGTATTTGTATTTTTTTGTGTAAATTCATGTAAATTCAATTAAATCATTTTATGTAAATGTGCTGTATAAATTCTTGCATGTAGTTTATACCTGTAATTGAAGTACCACTCAATATGTATCTCACTTTTGTACCTTATTTTTACTTGATTTGTCTTGGTGGTGGCTTTGTTGGTGTAACAATGAAATAAATAAATAAATAAATAAATAAATAAATACAAAATAAATAAAGAAGCCATATCCAGTTAGAGAAACATCTTGCTTCCCAAAACACATAACACAGAGTAAGTTTTGGGGGTAGTTGAACAAATTTTACGTCGGTTTCATTACCCGTCTCCACGCGAGCCGAAATGATAGTTCTAACTGCAACTTACATCATTCAGATTTTACAGGGAATTAAATATGAATTACTGAAGAACTTCTAAAGGCTTCAGGTAGGAATTATAGCGCAGTTAGAAAATTAATGATGCTTACAAAGTATACTTACTGCTGTATCAGTGCTAAGGACTCTACGTTTTCTTCTTGGATCAGTATCATCATCATCATCAATGTATCCAAAAATAATCATGTCGATCAATATAATCATACCTTTTCTAACCCCTGACCCAAAAAGAGGGGTGATATACGTTTGAGGTGTGTGTATCTGCATGTGTGTTTGTGGCATCGTACTCGTAGTTCTAAAACGGATGGACGATATTGGGCTTTTTTTTTTGTTTGAAAGAGTATTTAATCGAGAGTGCTCTTAGCTATGTTCCATCAAAATATAATAAAATAACTGTCTGTAAGACTCTTTGGTAGCTCAATTTAAGGTAACTCAATTTTAAAAAAGTTTTAAAATTGTGTTACCTTCTTTCTTTTAGTACCTACAGGATACTATATTCATCATCATCACCTCAGCCATAAGAAGTCCACTGCTGGACATAGGCCTCCCCCATGGATTTCCAAAAAGACCGATTGGAAGCGGCTTGCATCCAGCGTCTTCCTGCCACTTGTATTGTTTGTACAGGATACTATATTAACCTCTCAATATATTAATATAATTATATAAAAGTAGATTTATATTAGGGTATTACGTAGGAAGACCAGCCATAAAGTGGACAGATTAGAAGATATCATACAAGTGGCAGGAAGACGCTGGATGCAGGCCGCTTCCAACCGGTCTTTTTAGATATCCATGGAGGAGGCCTATATCCAGCAGTGGACTTCTTGTGGCTGAGATGATAATGATGAGATTTATATCATATTATATTTCTTTATATTCATACTTAGATAAATAATTTTAATTACATTCAAGCAAGCAGGAATAAAATCAATTAGAAGCTCGTGGTAGGAGTTTAAATTGAAATTAGGCAGAGGTTCTTTGGCAGTATATTCCGGAGTACGGAATAGGTGGCTCATCGCTTTTGCTGCAGTATAGCACGGTGCAAGCTATAGGCGGTAAGGCTACTTTTTGTGGCTAAATATTTATTACTTTGTTTCTTTAAAGTATAATGTTTTTATTGTGACAAAAACTTAAATAAACTTAACTTTGTTTCTTTTAAGTGGCTATACTAATGTGTAGATAGAAGTCTAGATCGCTGTGAAGTGCTCTATTACCTACATTTTGCAACTATAAATTATACAAAGTTTAACGTTGTCTTCTCTATGCAAAAATATTGACGCACATATTATTATAATTATAAAAATATCTTACGTATTTTAAATTGGGTAATATATACATTGATTCAATAGATCACGTCTCTACAATTCATATTATAGTAATGAATTGATGGTTCTAAAAGTAAATTATCGATCTAAGCAATTGTGATAAAAATTTACAGAAATATAAGTTAAGTATACCTACCTAAATGACTATATGATATAAAAGTTATTCTTATTCAATTTCACACAAAGCATCTGCGAAATACTGCATCTATATTTTACAAATATATATATATATATATAAATATATTTTACGAAGTACGATATTTCGCACATAAAAATGTTTCATTATGACTGGTCTGAATCAAAAAGTAAAGAGTAGGCGTTTGAAAAAAGGCGTTTGCTCAGCTGTGTGGAAAAATAACAAAGAAAGTTATTTACAATATAGATACAACAAACTCTTTGTTTTTGCCACATAATCTCTCGAAAAAATTCTTCCAGGTTTAATCGCCAATCTCTCACAGCTTGCGCCACCTCGCTGGTAAAGCTAACTGCTGGCTGGCTGCCACGGCGCCAGTGGCTGGTTATTAACAGCGCCCGCTTGACAAATGAACCACGCAGGTTGTAAGGAAACTATTCCTATTGTATGATATATAATTTACACAACGGAATAGTTATTTGTGCAACAAGAGAGCAAAGTCGTTTTTTGCTGCGAGTGCTGATTTTGAATACTGAGCAAGCGAAGCGAGCGAGCGTAGCGAGTGATTCTAAAGTAGAATCCTGAGTGTGGCGAGGGATTCGAAGGCCCGAGATGCAAAAAACTTTGCTCTCGTGTAACACACATAACTTTTCACTTCAGCAGCGAGGAGCATAATACATATTTACAGGTTAAATATCAGTTTTATTTGCAGTAAATACTTATTTTCGTTTAAATACAACAATAAGTTAAAAATTCAATAAATTACATTAAAAGACATAATTATCTTTTTGCAAAATTTCTTTAGTTAGTACGAAATTCCGAACGTGTTTGTTTTTGAGGTCGAATTCAAAATCGGAACTTCGAAAGGGCTGGTCTTTGTCTCTCTCTCTTTCTATTGGTGGGAAAGAGATAGAGTGTGAATGTTTCGAATTGTATGATTAACCCAAGGCCGAATAAGATATTCGCGGTTTTCTGAAAAAATAAATTAAAAAGTTACTTGGTCTCACTCAGTGAGCATTTTGCTCTCTGTGAGACAAAGTAAAACCAGTGAGCAAAATCGCATTTTGCTCACTGATTTCAGGCAGCAAAACCTACATGTTTGAGCTACTGAAGAGAAAATAATATGATTAAATAACTGCATTGACATAACTACCAAATGAAGTAAAATTCTGTTGAGGTAGGAAAAAAACAGTGAATTACTATAAACTATCGTATGACTGAAGCGATGACAGATCATTTGAAGGGTACAGGCAAAGAACAGGGAATATCCTAATTAATTGACTTGAATTCTAATGATTGGAATTTAATATATCATAGACAAAGATAAGATTCAAAAAAAAAATTGTGACATTCCCTGTTATTTGCCTGTACCCTTTATTTGATTGTGTGATGGGTCTTTGGTACCGAAGGACGAAATTTGAATTTCATGTATAAATATGAAGTTAGAACTTTTAGTGAAGAAAAATGTTGTGAGGAAAACATACCACATTCCTATAGCTACATCTATAGCTTGCCATTTGTCGCCTAACACAACGATTCTCGCATTGCCACAACCCGAGGAACCGCGTTTTCGTGCGTTTATACCTCGAAAATTTCCGCGCGAACGTGCGTTTTCGCTTTTGCGTCTCCACCGCCGTGTGCGTATATTTATATTTATTTATATTACGAGTACATTAACTGAAACGGCAAAAGCGCTAATTACATTAGCTAAGTTAATAAATTAATTAAATTAATCAATAATAATGTGACTAATTTTAAAAATAACAATTTATTTTCCGTCAAACCACGAGCCGTTCAAATAATATAAATGGCAGTCTCACTTGAGAGCCAGTTCTAACCTAGGTATTGGAAAATATTTAGATAAGCTAGGTATTTTGACCGTCTTAAATTATAACGATATTTATGTTAGCTATAGTCAAATGCGTAGCTTTGGCCAGGGAAATTGGCTGATATTTAAAAATCCACATGTTATATTTAAACATACGGACACTAACAATTGTAAATGAAAACAGTGGTATTAATAAATGTAGTAAAGGGCTGTAGAATCCGCACAATCTCGCCACTCATTGAGACGCTTTTATGGACCATTACCAGCTGCTGGCGTGAACTGGCTCGCTTCACGGCTTCAAACTAATCACATTTACTGGATCAACATTCAAAGCATAAAACAAAGTAGCAGACCACTTCGCACATGACTGATGTACATAGAACGTAACTTCCTTGGTTTGTCTGACTTTTCAGTAGGATTTTGCTAATTTTTAGCAAACAAACTACCTAATTTTTAGTTTTACAATATGTATGAAAGGATGGTTTATTAAACCTTACCTACCTACATCTTTTATATATATATTTTTTAATTTAAATCATGCTGGTCTGGCATCATATCTTAAAATCAGGTTAAAAATCAAACACAAATTGAGTTTGCAGCTCAACTGAACAGTTTGTAACAAAATATCTAACTCAATTCGAATTTAAAAGTAAATAGGTATCTACTACATTAGTTCAGTTATTTTAATTTACTAAGAAGTTATTAAAATACCTACATACTTCAAACTAAAGTTTTTAGTTTCAAATAGGTAGGTACAAAAAATAATTTTCACTGGGCAATTTTCTCTGCATCAATTAGGTACCTATTGTTTTACGGTATTTAAAATGTCAAAGTACGTGGAGGTACTTGCCCCTTTGCTCAAGTATTTTAAATATTTGCAGATAATTACACTTACAAACTATGTTAAACAATTATTTGTTTTATTACACAGAAAAATAATCCATGGCTAGCCTTGTAAAATAACAAACGACAGCTAGCGCCATCTGTGTACCGGTGTGAAAAGCTTGTGGTTCCTCGTCTCGCCGTCACGTCCGTTAGTGCAACACGCTTTGACGCAGTGCATGGTGTTACCAATTTTTTTAACCGACTTCAAACATGATGAGGTTCTCAAACAAACTGTGTTTGTGTTGTATATTTGTTATCACATATCTCCGTCATATCTAAAACGATATTTTTGACGTGATAACGTCATATAGATCGATGAACGCCGGATGCACGCATGAAAAAGTGTCACGTTCCGGCTGAACCGAGCGTGCAAGCGAGAGCGCGGAACAAGCGATAGAGACGCACGATGGCCTAAGCGTTCGGCTTGTGACGCATCGTTGTCATGTAAAATTATAGTCCGTAAGCCGACTTTACAGACAACCTTTTTTTTTTGTTTTTAAACATATAACTTTTAGATTGGTCCCATAAAAAATTCGTCAAAATCTGTTACTTAAGTAGTTTGGTTTTGGTAAGGGACAGATTTAGCTATTGAGCTAAATCTAACAAAACAAAATACCCGACTGCAGAAAAGGGGTTTTTAGGATTTCGTTACGACTGATATGCCGTTGAGTGTATGTTTTTTGTGAGAAAAAGATTGTAAGATTATTTGTGTAAAAGATTTTATATGACGAAAAATAAACGAAAAAGTTCGTTGTAGGTTACGAAAAAAGAACGAAGTTTACGACGGTTACGAAGTTTTGCAAGAGATGTTTTTTTTTTTTTTTATCAGCCCTTTTTGTACAAACTGTCCCACTGCTGGGAACGGGCCATCTTCTCATTGTGAGAAGGGTTAGGCCATAGTCTGCCACGCTGGCCAAGTGCGGGTTGGCAGACTTCACACATCTTCAAGATCATTAAGAACTCTCAGACATGTAGGTTTCCTCACGATGTTTTCCTTCACCGTTTGAAGTTGGCGCAATCAACAATACGCACATAACTTCGAAAAGACAGAGGTGCGTGCCGTGGGATTCGAACCCAGGACCTGCGGATCGCAAGTCAGACGGTCTCACCACTAGGCTGCCGGAAACTTATGGACTTATTATATTAAACTTACGGATAAGACGGATAAAGATGTATTATTATTCCAAAAAAATATAGCGAATGACGCTCTGGGAGAAATCTACCTACTTATGGATACATCTGAACAAATTTTGTATTGACATTGGTGGTATTTACAAACCAGAAAGGACCAACGATCGAAACTTTCTTGAAACTTTTACCGAACAATTAGAATGCTGAAAACGAGTAATTATACTTGGAGACTTCAATTACGATATATCGAGTCATAAGAAACAAACTAAAGAATACAAAAGAGCAATAAAAGAAAGTGGATATAAAATACTTAACAAAACTGATATAAACTACTGTACCTACTCGACAAACACTCAGCTCGCAAACTACCCTAAATCATGTACTAATTTCATAAACGAAAAATTTCACTTGGCTGTGATAAATTCAACCATGTCAGACCACAAACATTTATACCTAGAAGTACACAAATATAAACCTGACAAACCAAAAAAAGTTACTTACGAAGCTATTGACTATGTAAAACTATTCAAAAACCTAAATTCTGAAACACTGTGGATTAACAGTACATATGAAGAATTAGAGACTAGACTAATAGCAGCTATATCCAATAGTAAGACAAAGAAAACAAAGACTTTAAACTCTCGAAGATCTGATTGGATTAATAAAGAAATCCTGGATTCTATTTATAATAGAAATAAACTTTGGAATATGAGCATGAAGGAAACCGAAACAAGTAATGAAGAAAATAAAGAAAAGTTTGAGAAAACTGTATTAGCAGCACGAAAAGAAGTAAGAAAAAAAATCCGAGAAGCAAAGAGAACCTACTATCTCAAAGTTTTTGAAAGTGTTAAGAATAAGTCTCCTAAAATGTGGCAGTTAATCAATTCATTAAGTTTTAGTAAAACTAAAATTCAACAAGCTCCTCTGAAACTCGAGAGTCAATCAGGCAGTCATACTGAAGTTTCTGAAATATGTAAATGCTTTAATGAGTTTTTTGATTATATTGGAACTACTCTAGCCAATAAAATCCCTAAATCATATCACGATATAGATACATACGACAATTTGTACAATAGAAAAACAGACAGTACTAAAGAAACAGTTGAATTATTCAACTATGTCCCAGCTTCTATCGACGAAGTAAGCAAAATAATTAACAATCTTAATCCAAATACTAGCTCGGGTCTCGATGGTATTTCTTGTAAAGCCCTAAAATGTGTAAAAAATTTAATCATTAACAAATTGACAGAGTCCATTAACAAATGCCTAGAATCAGGCTGCTTCCCTGACTCACTTAAAATAGCTAAAGCGACTCCAATATTTAAATCCGGCACCAAAACTAACCCAGGAAATTATCGACCAATCTCAGTACTCCCAATAATATCAAAAATCTTTGAAAGAATCATCTACAATCAACTAGACCAATATCTAAAATCAATTAACTTTTTATATAAAAAGCAATATGGCTTCCGATCTCAGTCAAATACACTCTCTGCTTGTATAGACCTTGTAACTAATTTAAAATGCAAAATAGACAAAACAAAAATAGCACTTGGAATTTTCATAGACCTTAAAAAAGCCTTTGATACAATTAGTCACAAATTACTAATTCACAAACTATCTGCTATTGGTATTAAAGGAAAAGCTCTAAAAATTATTCAATCATATCTGTCTAAGAGATATCAAGTGGTAAAGATTGATGAGGCGACCAGCATCCCAGAATTGATTACCTGTGGTATACCACAGGGATCAATTTTGGGACCCTTATTGTTTTTAATCTACATCAATAGTATTAGCGAACTTAATTTAATCGGTGACGTCACACTGTACGCTGACGACACCTGTTTATTTTACTTTGGCGATGATATGCAAGCAGTAACGAATCATGCCCAAAATGATCTCAATACCTTAAGTGACTGGTTTATGTATAACCTACTAACTATAAACATATCAAAAACAAATTACATGATATTTAGGGCTAAAAACAAAGTAATAGGTGATCTGACACCGCTATATATTAATAATGAACCATTATGCAAAGTAGAATCAGAAAAATATCTCGGCCTCATACTTGATACGCACCTTACATGGAAACCTCACATAAGTAAAATTCGCTCAAAACTTTCTTCCATCCTTGGTATTCTCCGGAACAATGTTCGTTGCTATCCTAAATCTGTTCGTTACCTTATATATAACTCATTTGTAAAGTCTCACTTGCTATATTTAATAGAAGTATGGAGATCAACCACCAAAACGAATTTAGATAAGCTCCAAAGAACGCAAAACAAACTAGTTAAAGTACTTTTCCACCTAAATTATTTAACCCCAACAACTACAGTATATAAAAAAACCCAAATTGATGACATTAAATCAAATGTATAAATACAATACATGCATACTTGTATTACTTGTAAGAAAAATCTTGAAACTAAACATACATACATCAATTACTTTTACTATAAAATCTCAAAGTCGAACAAGATACTTAAGATACGGCAATGACATGTCTCTAATGAAAAGACCTAGAACTAAAAACTAAAATTAAAATAAAAACATTGCTAAAATAAATTAAATAAACCAATAGTAAAACTAGCTATCAATTTGTAAATAACGTACGCAACACGTAATGAGTGCCGAGTTATTTGTTACGCTTGATAATTTACATACTTATCTGCCTGCTTGCCTTTCGCTATTGTGTTATAATATTATTACATCTAGTTTATTTCATGTTAAGTGAATTTATATTCGAAATTAAATAAATATCTTAAACCTAAACTTAATCTAATGATACCTCGCACATCAAAATCGGTCGAGCCGCTTAGGCTGTAGGCGCTCATAATAGGTACATACATACCTACACTTGAAAAACATATCCCTCCTTCTTACGCAGTTGGGTAAAAAGATGCGATCTAGACTGTAAGAAACACTTAACATTGATAAAATAGCTACTTAAAGTCAACAATGTTAAACATGATAAATCATGGCAATATGCGTAATTGAAACATTCAAGTTACTTGACGTGTCACTCGATCCAATGAACTTAACACTTGTATTTTAATGCACTTCTGTTTCATATGAGTCAATTTACAACACCATTCCATTTCCATCTCAAAATGCTTGCTAATAAGATACGATATTCAGTAACATAGTTTACAGTTATGACTTTTTGAATAATTAATACGATAGTGTCATCTGTCGTGATCAATAAACATGTAAAGTGTTCCTTTTTTAAATTAAGACAGTTGCATTGCAAGACAAGTTTGCGTGGCTACTCATAATTTGTTTGAGTCAGGTCTGTTTGTGATGCCGTTCATTTTTAACCGACTTCGAAAAAGGAGGAGGTTATCAATTCGTACCGTATATTTTTTTTTATGTATGGCCACGAATTACTCCGTCATTCGTGAACCAATTTTTATGTTTTTTAAATTGATGTATAGAGAAAGCTCTCAAGTTGGTCCCATAATTATTTTAGAAACATTGCTTTATTACTTTTTGAATAATCTCTAAAAGTAAAAATATTTTCATTGTATTCCTGAGTGAGTGCGTCAGATTATAGAATCGCAGAGTTCCACTTACACGTTTTTCTTTGCAAAAGTGTCAAATGTTGAGGTTTTTCGTATAAACATCTGCACATTTTCTAATCTGCGACAACGAAGCATTTGACATGTCATTCTTGAAAAAAAAAAAACGAGCGGGTGAATAGAGGTCTTTTAAAAAGTTTACAATCGTGAGAGATTTATTGAGCTTGAAAAGTAAAACCTACTTACTCCTCATCCAATGTGTATAAGGAGAAAATAGAGTTACTCCAACGCTTGAGCGCCTTGTTTAATTATTATCCTTACATATATGTATTACAAGTAAACGAAATAACGTACTTTGAAGTCGGTTGTTTCAGTTTTTTTAAACTTTAACATTATATATTTTAGGTACTAATAGATGACTATATATTATACGGGAAAATGTATTTTTTTATGTTTTTTTTTAACAATAACATTGTATATCTGGGATCAGATAATAAAGTCTTAGTCTCTCCAATGATGAAGTACCTAATTAATACATCATCATCATCGTCAGCCCAGTTTAGTTAACTGCCGATCATCCACTTGAGCGCCATTCAGCCTGAACTTCAGCTTTTAGCTTCAAACCACCTGCGATTTCCGTATATCGTCCTACATCGTATATCAGGGTGTCCTACACTACGCATGCCGTTGCCCACGTACGGTCTCCATTCAAATGAATTCAGTTCTACGACATAATTAACCGACTCCAAAAAAGGAGGAAGTTATTCGGCTGTATTTTTTTATGTTTGTTAACTTCATCATTTATGAATCGATTTGATTATTTTTTATTTTTATATGGAAGGCGATATTCTTTCAGATTCGATTCGATATGTCATCCAAGTATAAATGAAATTGCGTATTTTGAAGTCGGTTGTTTCAGTATTTTAATCTATAATAGGTAGTTATAATGTGAGAATGAGTGAATTTTAAATATGGGTAATATTTTATATTGATTCAAAAGATCACTTCTCTACAATTCATATTATAGTAATGAATTGATGGTTCATATTGATTGATTGATTTATGGTTCTATTGATGGTTCTGACTGACCTTGTGGCTCAGTTGGTAGTGTGTCTACGTCTACCTGCTGAACTGAAAGGTCGTGGGTTCGATCCCCACCCAGGGCAAACATTTTTGTGATGAGCACGGGTGTTTGTTCTGTGTTTCTATGTATCTTAAGTATATATTTACAAAATAAAAATTATAATTATGTATTCTATCAGTCATTCTAGTTCCATAGTAAGTACAAGCTTTGCTTAGTTTGGGCTAGATGGTGTTGTGTGAAATGTCCACAAATACTTATTATTTATTATTAATCCCGGGCCACTACTACTTCTTATATAGTAGGTATATAACATAGCGAAAATAACATTTTTGTATGAAGGCCGCACGCTCGGCAACAAAATTATTTCCTTTAGCTTGAAATTTCTTCCTATTCAAAATTTAATATTTGTTCCGCATAAATGTTTTCTTCACGATATATAGCATTACAATTGATCACGTACAAGTATATCTGGAGGTGATAATCAGAAAACAATTACGAACAAGCAACAAATCACAGAACTCGTACGTAACAGTGAGATATCGATTCAATTATATTCAGACTCCGGGCTAGTTACCGACGTAGTGTAGGCTTGGGAGAATTATACGGAACCCATTGTAAATTTTATTAAAATTGTAGTTCATGCGATTCATATGTTTGTGTTATATTAATGTTACAGCACTTAGGTATGGTATACATAATTTCAAAGCCCGTTAAAAATATCAACATCCGACATAAGAGAACTGTTGTCTCGCCATCTACCTATACCATATATACAAAGAGCAGAAAACTGTTTTCTGCCCCTAAACATTACCCTATTGCGATGATTATTTTAATGTGATTTAAATCAAAATTGTCTACGGTTTTTTTTTTCAAATTTAGGCATTAATGAAGAAGTAGAACCATAATAGTTCCAACCATATAAAAAAAAAACGGAAAAGTGAAATTTACTTACAAAAGATTGTGCGACAACGCTTTTCTTAAACCTTCCAATATGAAATAACGTCCTCCACCAAGTTAGTCACGTGGGGTGTCGCTTGAGACGTCACTACCGCCACCTATAGCGTATACTCTAATGTAAAACTCAACTGAAGCCCTTGCTAGTTCCAAAATGTCAAGAGAAACAGACTGTTAAGAGTGCTGATAGTCAAAGTCCCGTATTTATATCACCTTAAATTTTTTTTTTTTTTCTACAAACTAGATATTCTAAAATCATAAACATTGTTCGCCTATAGTATGTATAAGTTTGACATAAAGACATATACATAGACATAATTTTATTGTAACAAAAACACACAGAAAATAAAAAATCATACACTAAATAAAAATCACACAAAATAGGTCACAAAATTATGTTTTTGTCACAATCCGGCCCCAGCTCAGCATAATGCTAGTTGTAAACAACCAGCGCTGGTCTTCCGCTGGAACCGGTAGGCGACGCCACACACGAAAAAACACTTAAAAATAACACTTATTAGCGCAAAAAAAGCAAAGCGCAAGTCTATTATTGAATAAAAAATCCTCAGATTTAGACTACATTTCTAAATCTAATTAAATGTAGAAAATTCTTTCTGAATTGATCTATCCGGATCGCAAGTGAATTATTTTCAACCAGGCAAGTGCTCTCCATCGTAGACCACGACCCGGCAGTGGTCGCGCAAGCCTATTATAGAATACAAATACAAAGCCGAAAGTCACAAAACTTCCATGTTCATTCGTGTGAAGACATGACTTATCCAGATAACATGCATATTACTGAGATAATAGTTGAGCCCGTTTTGATAGAGTCGTACCAATAAAACTTATCTCGGAACAAGCGACGTCGAGTGCTGGAGCTAATCTTATCAGACTCGTGTCGCATCTCTTATCAAAGACAACACTCACTTTGGACTAAAGAATAAGTGAGATGGTTTTTAATATACTTACTTTACTTTTTCCGTACATCTTAGACTAGCTATGCACCGCGGTTTCACCTGTTGAAAGTTATTGATTATGATAAACATGTAGCCCTAGTATATTTCTAGAGCTTTCTGTGTTAAAAGAACTCCCTGTAAAGGCATGGAAAGCAAAAAAGAATAAATTATATTACAGGTACATATATCCCAAAAATCTGTGAAATCCAGTTTACTTCAATCATTTCACCAATTAATTCAATGTCAATTTTATTATAAGGCGTTTTCATTACTTTACAATATGAGAAACATTGTCGCGGTCTTATGCCAGCAAATTGCGAATTTTTCATACAACAGGAGACTTTTAACTGACTTCCAAAAAGAAGAAGGTTCTCAATTCGGCAGAATCTTTTTTTTTTCTATGTTCCTCGATTACTCGAAGATATTTGAACCGATTTGAAAAATATTATTTTTGTTTGAAAGGTATAAGTTTCGGTGGTGGTAAATAGGTGGTCCCATATAAATTTATCAAAATCGGTTAATTAGTTTAGTTTTTAAAACAAACTTGCACATTTTGATGTCGGTTTTTTAGTTTTTAAACAATGAATTCAAAACCGCTTTCAATAATCAAATATATTTACTTGTAACTTATAAATAGGAGTTATTCATGTCGCTTTTTTCAAGCCTCTATTACAACTATATCCAAAGACTAACAGAACCAACGTTAAAACGTTAGAGACATAACATAAATCGTGCTTCGAGAATGATCTAACATCCGATCTCTCTCCGATAGCGGCTCTTGTCTTTCCGATTCGTTACTTATCGTCCCAACTCGAAATCAAGTCGATATCAAGCGATGTTGGTCGTACCTGTTCGATATAACGTTGGGGGTAATCAGAGATTACCCCGAATGACGTCATACGTCAGTGTAATTGCTCTGCAGTAGGTGTAAGCAAGAAGAAAAGTGTTTTGAAACTTTTAATTTCAATAAACTAGGTATATTTATTTTTAAAACCAAATGTGGCCTATGTTTGATCAGCATCTCATTTGATTGTAAGCTACTAATGATAATTAAAAAAAAATATATCAATTTATGTTTAACACTACAAAATGAGAAGTAATCTAGCAAATATCAAAACTATCTGTTATGTATTGAACTTATTTGAATTGGTAACAATTGCTTACGAATTAAACGTCCAATCATAAATATTTGCAAAAAAAAACTTTGGAATTTTAATGTTTTTAACTTAAATATTATTGTCGTTTTGTATCTTAGATACATTTGAATAATTCTAGAACTTTATATTATTTAAAATATAACTTATTATAAGCGTCTTTAAAAATAAGTAGGGTAAACCAGATAGCTATTGCCCACTTAAGGATTTGTAACACACTGACATAAAAAAAACCAAAAGTATTATAGCTAGCAACTTTTTAATACCATATTCTTATAACCTAATAAACTCTTCTATAGAGTGTTAACAGTTTTTAGTTATATCTTACATGACATAGAAAATATTTCAATTAAATAAAAATAGTCTTAAAAGTACAGTAATTGCCCACAGCTTATAGTAATTGCCAACATCACAGTACAGTAATTGCCCAGTCTCTTGAAATTATAAATTAAACTTTAAGTCCAAATAAATATTCAAAACAAAACAATTCAACTTAAATCTAATAGGATAGGTCTTAACATGTCAAAATAAATTGCGTTTAGCTTTATTAACAGCATTAAATAAGTCTTTTGCTGATGTTGAAGGCTCAGAATCACCAGAGACAGATTCATCAATTTTAAAACAACGATGGCACAAAAATAAATGTAAATCGAAGCTGTCAAGTAGCCTATACCTTACGTTACCTACCGTTACGTATATACCTTATGTTTTCGTGAAATGCAACGCACATGAAAGATTTTTGAACAAGCATTACAAGTCAATTCATTTTTTATCACATTAAAATGACAAACTGCACAAGTAGGCTTTATTACACTAGGTTCTATTATAATATTGCTACAGTTATCTTTTTGGATGCTGGTAATTCTTTCTTCTCAATTGTACCTATTTCATTAGAATCCACAGTCCCACTATTAGTATTTATTCAGTAAGGAACTATCATTTTTTTTTAATTATTTGCTTTTGTTTTTTTAGGCTTCTTGTTTGCATTTTCAGCCTTTTTTAACTTCTTCTCTTCTTTCACTTTTACCAAATTTTCTTTTTCTATTCGTTTTGTATGTAATGCCACTTTAAAATTATGAGAGCTTATAGCATATGGCTTTTGCTTAGATTGTCTCTTGCCTTTTTGTATAGGTGTTTCTGGGTAGGCTCGTAAAAAAGACATGTTCTCTGGGAGAATATCTCTCCCAGAGAACATGTCTTTTTTGCGATTTTAGGACTCGGTAGCTGTGATGAAACTTTATAACTGAAACATTGTTGACCATAACAGTCATTGCCCGGGCAATAACTATAGACACTGACATATGGCAATCACTAAAATAATGGTGGGCAATTGCTAAAAGTATACAGATACCCACAACCAAAATAACCGTTAAAAACTATTTTTGAACATTTATTTCCATTTAAAACTAAGAAAATACTATTAATTTCATCATAGCTAGGTAATTACACTTGAATAATGAAATAAACACAATAAAAGTAAACGTTTAAATAAGTACATCCTTAAGAAAATTGTTTAATTATTTACCTGTTTGTGAAACAATTCACCCGTCTTGACAAAATCCGCCATTACTGTTTTTTTTTTCTTCAATGTTGCCAGTTGTAAATTTTAAATTAACTATAAATTAATAATAGCACCATCTGGTAAACTTTAATCGAACTAGGATGATACACAATCAACACCAGACAAGGTTTTGCTTAATGCGGGCAATCATTATCGGTGGGCAATAACACTCTGGTTTACCCTAGCTATTATAAAAACTTAATTTGAATAACGCTTGTTCTCCTGAGTATACTTACCTCATAATTGAATATTATAGTAGCCCAAAACTTTTGCCAGTTCTTTAAATATTAAAGTTAATTTTTACGACCTTTTAGTACAAAAATTAATTTAATGAATGGTAAATCAGTTATCGAGAAAATTTGAGAATATTAATACGTTCGATTGTTTAAAATCAATTTGGCGAGAGAATTGGACAATCAGTTGGACTTTCAGAGACCATTCACTTTAATTGAATAGTTATTTGACTGAATTTTTATTACAAAATTTTTGCTTCATTTGTGAAATTTTGTCTTGAAAAAAAAAAACTGTAGTGTCTTTAGGGAATTAAATTTTAGTGGGTCCCCCGTCCCATTAATGTTAATGTACCCATAATTTTAAAATAAAATTAATACAGCGAATGGATGGGTAGACTTGGAATGAGTTTTATATTAGGTACTACCGGTTCGCATGTGAAAAGTCTTCCAAAGAGGTAGTCGTTATTCCTATAAGATTTTACGGCAGTTCCTGATGAGTTACGGTATGACTAGTCATGTAAACGAAATTACGTATTTTGAAGTCGGTTATTTCAGATTTTTTTAACCGAATCATAAAACGATTTCATCATCTCATCATCATCTCAGCCATAAGAAGTCCACTGCTGGACATAGGCCTCCTCCATGGATTTCCAAAAAGACCGATTGGAAGCGGCTTGCATCCAGCGTCTTCCCGCCACTTGTATGAGATCATCTGTCCATCTCGTGGCTGGTCTTCCTACGCTGCGCTTGCCGGTACGTGGTCTCCACTCGAGAACCTTTCGGCCCCATCGGCCATCAGTTCTACGTGCTATGTGTCCTGCCCACTGCCACTTCAACTTGCTAATCCGCTGTGCTATATCGGTGACTTTTGTACGTCTACGTATCTCTTCATTTCTGATTCGATCTCGTAGAGAGACTCCGAGCATAGCCCTCTCCATAGCTCGTTGCGTGACCTTGAGTTTCCTTATAAGGCCCATAGTTAGGGACCACGTTTCAGTGCCGTATGTCATCACTGGTAACACACACTGGTTGTAAACTTTCGACTTGAGGGACTGGGGAATATTGGACGAGAAGACGCTTTTAAGTTTCCCGAACGCTGCCCAGCCGAGTTGGATACGACGATTGACCTCCCTCGTAAAGTTGGACCTGCCTAATCGGACCGTCTGTCCTAGGTAGACGTATTCGTCAACAACTTCAAGAGTGAAGTTCCCCACAGATATTGGGGTGGGCACTACATGGGCGTTCGACATAACCTTCGTTTTGTCCATGTTCATTTTGAGGCCCACCCGTTGGGAAACTCTATTGAGGTCTTCGAGCATCGTACTGAGCTCTTCCATCGACTTTGCCATGACTACTATATCGTCGGCGAACCGAAGGTGAGTGATGTACTCGCCGTTAATATTGATGCCGAGCCCTTTCCATTCCAGAAGCTTATAGGCATCTTCCAAACCGGCGGTAAACAGTTTCGGAGAGACAACGTCTCCCTGCCTCACGCCTCTCTTCAATGGAATTGCCTCCGAGTTCTGGTCTTGTACTCGGACTGACATGGTGGCGTTGTTGTACAAACACTTCAGCACTTCGACATACCGATAGTCAATACGGCATCGCTGGAGAGCCTCAAGCACCGCCCAGGTCTCGATCGAATCAAAGGCTTTCTCATAGTCCACAAACGCTAAGCAAAGGGGCAAGTTATACTCTTCGGTCTTCTGTATCACTTGCCGCAGCGTGTGGATGTGGTCTATGGTACTATAACCTTTTCGGAAACCGGCTTGTTCGGGAGGCTGGAAGTCATCGAACCTGCGTTCAAGACGATTCGTGATGACCCTTGAAAACAGCTTATAGACATGGCTCAGAAGCGAGATGGGTCTGTAGTTCTTCAGCAAAGTGTTGTCTCCTTTTTTGAAGAACAGCGCCACCACGCTTCTGTTCCATGCTTCTGGCGTTGTACCTTCAAGCACGACGGAATTGAAGAGCCTCTGAAGGACTTTTAGTATCGGTGTTCCACCCGCTTTCAGTAGCTCTGATGTAATTCCGTCGTCACCCGGTGCCTTGTTGTTCTTAAGCTGTTTCAAGGCCATCCTAATCTCATACAGGCTGATGTCCGGGATATCTTCGGTATAATGTCGAGTCAGTTTGGCTCTTGGATCTTTGCCCAAACTGCTAACAGGTTTTGCGACCGATGTGTATAACTGTCCATAGAACCTCTCGATTTCCCTCAAGACTTCTGCTTTGGTCGACGCTAGACTGCCATCTTCCATCTTCAGCTTCGTCAACTGGCTCTGCCCAATAGACATGTCTTTTGCGAACACTTTGGAGCCTTTATTCCGCTCTATCGTCTCTTTAATACGATTAGTATTAAAGGTACGGATGTCGTGTCGCATAGACTTTGATATGAGTCTATTGAGCCGCCTATATGACTCTGCGTCACCGGAAGACTGCAGTTGCAATGAGCGTCGTTCAGCCATGAGGTCGAGGGTATGGCTCGAGAGCTTTTGCGGTCTATTTGTACGGTGGGGTTTATAAAACTTCGCGCCCACCGTACGGACAGTTTCCACAAACCTGTTATTGATCTCATCCACCGATGCGCAGCTCTCCAGGCACTCGAAGCGATTTGATAGTTCGAGCTGAAAGCTCTCGGGGTTTTGGATATGGGCGCGAGTGGGTCGGAGTGTAGACTTCATCATACGGGACCTCTCAAGTTTAACATTAATATTCAAAGTGCCTCGTACCATTCGGTGATCACTTCCGGTTTTAACCATGTTGATCACAGAGACATCATTGAATATTTGTTTCTTGGTGGTCAGGATGAAGTCTATCTCATTTCTCGTAGAACCATCGGGACTCAACCAGGTCCATTTCCTATGAGGTGGCTTCTGGAAGAAAGAGTTCATCATGAAGAGTCCCTCTTTCTCCAGAAAGTCGGCCAACCTCTGTCCCCTGGGGTTCCGTTGTCCATATCCAAATTGCCCCACTCTCAACTCACTTTCGCATTTCCTGCCCAGCTTCGCATTGAAGTCCCCCATAACAACATTAAAATAGGTCTCAGAAGTGTGTATGGCCCTACTAATGTCCTCATACATCACCTCCACCTCATCATCCGAGTGTGCCGAGGTCGGTGCGTATACTTGGATGACCTTCAACGAATATCTCTTGGATACTCTGAGTATCAGGTACGCAACCCTGCTCGATACACTGTCGATGGCAAGAATGCTGTTAACAAGGGACTTGTGGACGAGAAACCCGACACCACCTTGGGACGGTTGGTCGCCCTCCCGGTAGTAGAGTAGGTTACCGGATTTCAGGGTTATCGTGTCCTCACCCTCTCGTCGGACTTCTGATAACCCCAGGATATCCCAATGTAACCTACTCATTTCTTCTTCCAGCTCAGCTAGCTTCTCGTCTGTCCTCATCGTGCGAATATTGTGTGTTACCAGGGCCAGTCGTCGTTTATGCAGGGGGTGGTAGCCGGATCTCTTCCGGAGATTCTTAGCACCCCTTGCTCCGCCGTGACCGGGACCGCTACCGTAGCCCGGAATAGCGGAGCTGCCGGGGACTGGGGGCCTGGTTATTTTGTTAATCTTCATTAGGGTTTTTGCCATTACTCGCCACGCTTGGCATGCGGGTTGGCGAGCGCAGTAGATGGCGTTTTCCGCAGAGGATGCTGCTGCCCATCTCTGGTAGTATTTCCCTTAGCCGGTTCTTACGGCACCCACGGGAAGAGAGGGGGAGGTACTATTCTAAGCCGGTACCCCACGGACAAAAAACGATTTACTTTCATTAAATTAATGTTTACAAACTTTTTTGATTTAACTGCTGAGTGGCATTCAGTGAGCAGTAACAGAGATATAATATACCTATATAGTCGTGTAGATGATTAAAATATTAACTCAATCTTTAGTTTATCGTTCTAAAGCGAGCAACCAATGGTGTGATCCGTTCTTTTATTAAAAACTTAAGCCGTTTTTATTTTATTTTTTAGTAAATTTTTCCATTAATTTATTTTCATATAAATAATAAGCCCCAAGAGGGCATGGACATGTGAACATATTTAATAATTCCATCTTGTATGCTATCATGTAATGTATAGTGCGCCATGCCAACCTTGCTCAACAAAATAAAATTCTGATTCTGATTCGTAACTACTCGTAGTTAATATTTTATAAACGAGCCACAGTGTCACAGTATGACTCGTTCACAAACAAATTACATTGTGGCTTACTCGTTTACGAGTAGGTGAAGTCGTTTTGCCGTCGAGTCATCTGAGCCACTATATTGTAGGTAAATAAAACCATTAGTGTAAATGTATTCCTCTGATTTCTGCGAGTAAAACAATTCTCGTTTAATGAACGCAAGGGCGTATTTTATTTCTTTATCTCTCTCGAAGTAAAACAAGAGAATATCTGGAATCGCCGTGTGGTCGCCGATTTGAATAATCACAATGTTCTTGTGAGTGTACATTTCTTTAATTGAACGCGAGAATAATGGCACGTCTCGCATCGGATGTTTCTTTGTATTGTTTCAGTTTTATTTGAGTCATCACACATTGTATGCTCGTTTATAGCTTTACAAATTGTTAAAAATGTATTTTAAGTATTTTGTGTTAAAACATTTCTAACAGATTATAGTGTTGTCCAAGCGTGTAGTTACATTACATTGTGTTTTGTAAAGATTATAGAAGACAGTGGAAAAGCTATCTTCTTCTAGTTTTAGTATAGGGGTCAGGGACTTATAATGTATGTAAATTGAGTCAAACAAAGATTTTTGTATTTGTATTTCTTCTTCTCAACCATAAGAAGTCCACTGCTGGAAATAGGCCCCATGGATTTCCAAAAAGACCGATTGGAAGCGGCTTGCATCCAGCGTCTGCCCGCCACTTGTATGAAGTCATCTTTCCATCTCTATGGCTGGTCTTCCTACGCTACGCTTGAACCACTCGAGAACTTTTCGGCCCCATCGGCCATTAGTTCTACATGCTATGTGCACCACCACTTCAACTTGTTAATCCGCTGTGCTATGTCGGTACTTACGTACGTCTATGGATCTCTTCATTTCTGATTCGATCTCACGAGACTCCAAGCACAGCCCTCTTCCATAGCTCGTTGCGTGATCGAGCGATACTCAGGATCAATTATTTAATTCTTTAAATATATCTCCTTAAAGTTCTGATATCTTTACAAAACCTAAGTAATATAAACAGTCTGTCTATTTATAACAAATATTGACATGCATCCGCCATTCTCGGTACGATGAAAGAGAATAAATCGATAGCAATTGGTGAGTAGGCAGAGCGGAGGTCGATCACATGACCCGGCGCTGGACCATCTGTCTGGACGCTGGCTAGTGGACGATGACCCTATTATAATTGTTACCACATGTACGTATATTCGTAATCGGTTATTCAATAATTGTTTGTCAATGAATAATTGTAAAATAATGACGTTTAATAGTCCAAAGGAAGTGAAAGTTAAATAATAAAATACAATACTTAGGTAGGTATTATCCGTTATCGCAAACTCTCAGCGTTCTAAATTCGAAGTCTTGTAAAATTTCCCTTCAATCTACCTGTTATCTTATTTTGACAATTCTGGATCCAAGTTTTGCAAATGTTGCGTTGTTGTTGCAAATATATTATAACTTCCAAACTCTTAACGAACTTAATTGAAAGGAAGTTTGTATCTAATTATTTACTCCTTAAAATTTTAGGCGCCTTAAATGAAATAATTGACTAAGTAAATGGAATTAAACTGAATTTGATTAAGAAGAAGCAGTTTCTTAGGAGGTTCGTGATTCTGATTACACCGAGAAATACTAGTAAATTGTTGCTCTAAACAAGTACATATATTAAAAGAAAAACAAAATACCCGACTGCATAAGAACGCTTTTCGTACAGTAACTTGCGCATGCGCTACGCTTGATATCTAACCCTCCTTCTTGCGCAGTAGTGTAAATATGATTTCATTTAGTCTTTAAATATATAATATATATATTTGATTGTCAACTCATGTTGACAATTTTTCCGATTTATTATTTTCAGCTTTTTGCTTTCAAATTTTTGAGATTGTAGCCCTACAAGGGCTTGCCAAAGCTATAAATCTTACGAGGTAATGTTTGTAGAGTTGGGGTTAGGCTCTAAGCTACTTTTTTCATGCTTTGTTTTTTCCCTTAGTTTTAGACAGATTACGGCTAAATTATTTTTATTTGTTATCTCATTTTCAAAAATTTATCTGAGCGACTGATCGATGCGACGCGTGACCAAAATGCTGGCGCGTATCTGGCCCAACGCATAAGCATTGCCATTCAACGTGGCAATGCGGCAGCATGCTGGGTACGCTGCCAACTGGTAGTGGGTTTGAGCATTTGGATTATCTTTAGACCTTTATCGGTCTGGGGTGATCGATGTGCTTTTTGTGTAGTAGTTTAGTTAGTTGAGTCTGTATATTGTTGTGTTGTTGTTTATAAAGGCGCTTGCCATTAAAAAAAAAAACTAAATTAGGTGTTAATTACACCAAAAAAAATTGGTTAAAAAAGATGCAGAGCACGAAGATAGGTTTTAGCTAAATATTTTGATTATTGGTTCCTAAGGCGCCTGGAGTGATCCATTTTTTTTATTTTATAAAATAGGTGAAGCAAAAAGGCAGACGGCTCGCCTGATGGTAAGCGATAACCGTCGCCTATGGACAACTGCAACATCACAGACATTACTGTTGCTTTGCTAACCCGGAAAGGTGCTTGTAGACACCCTTTTTGAAACGCTCTTTCTTGAAGCTCGGCGGGAAAACCTTCCGAGGAAGGCCATTCCACATTTTGCTTGTTCGCGGGAGGAAGGAGCGTGAGAACCTGACTGTATGGGATTACCAGTACTTAATGCAAAATGTGATGTGAGCCTTGTCAAAAGAGTGATAGTAAAGCATTAGAACTTAACAAAAATCTTCACACTTGATGAATGTCGTTTGAAATTGCGAGAAAACCGGAAAATTTATAAAGAAAAAGCAAATTTTACTTCAGGAAATTTTTCAAAAGTCCTGCCTAATGTTATGGTCCACTTTATATTATGTAGTTAGGTATATATGAGTACACCAAATTATATTTATGCGAGCTATGAAAAAGCTATTCTCGGTGTTTCTCTGAAGGATTGTATAGGTAACTAATTAATTCAACAGAGAACTAGAGTTCAGATATCAGCGTATACGCAAGCTGAAGTGGCAGTGGGTTGGTCATATCTGTGTGTCGCAGAATCGACAAATGCTGGACGAAACGCGTCTTAGAGTGGAGACCGAGTTTCGGCAATCGTAGTGTAGGAGGCCCTGAGACACGATGGAGTGACGACTTACAATAGACAATAGATTTTATTGTGGCTAAAACTTCGTAATATTTACATCAGATGCCTATTAAATAATTAACTCAAATTAAGTTTAAGCCACATCCCGGCTCCAGCCCAGCATGGTGCCAATTGCGTTGCCGATTTACGGAGGGAAGCTGGCCGTGGCTGGAAACGGAAAGCTGAAGATTTCGGTCCTATGGACTAGAGTGGGCTGATGATGGTGATGACATGTGTTCTGGAATAACTTTAAAAATGCAATATTAGGTATTATTAAAGTTAAAAAATATTTCAGTTTAGAAATAAAGCTACGTAACCTTAGTAAATTATTTTTATCTACAGTTTTGTATTGTCATCTAAACAAAAGTGACGCTGAATAGAATGCAATTACGTTATTTTTTACCACATATGTACATGTCTATGGCATCTATAGTGTCACCTCGTTCGTACCTGGGCACCTCGCTTCAGAGCGTAGACAATAGAGTCACGGAGTGCGTCTGTCTGTGTCATTACTGCAATGAGTTTTGCAAATAATGCTTCACGTCATCGCCAGACTATGTTCACCAAGTGTATATCAAAATAAGAATAGAATCTTAAAATATAAAGATATCTTCTAGATTGAAGTGTTCCATCTTCGGTCACACCAGGGGAGTTGATGGTCAACTGTATCATCATCATCCGCAGCCCTTTATATCCCACTACCGGGTATAGGCCTCTCGTATCATGCCATTTGCCTCAATCCTGTGCCAATCGTGTCCATTTTCGACCCGAGATGGACACAATACCGTCGTCCACCTATCTTGGTCAACCTATTATGAAGAAAAGAAAGTCGACAAAATTCCATAGATGTTATATAGTAACCAGCACTTTATTGAAACATAGCTAGAACTTGTTTTTTCAAAGGTTTTTTTATGCATAATTTATAATCCATGCCCAATTACAGCATTATAGTACTTACTAATAGTTTTTGAGTAAAGCTACGGACAGACAGACAGACAGACGGACAAACAAACGGACAGACAAACTGACAGACAGACTGACAAACATGGCGAAACTATAAAGGTTCCTTGTTTACCACGGAACCCTTAAAACGTGACCACACGTGTCTTAAGATTTTTTCGTTTCGCTTAAAGAAACGACGTAATATAACTTTCTTGTAAAGTTACGTACAAAGAATATAAATTCCGCCTTCGGAACCGTGTATTTTTAAAAATGTATTTTTTCCTGCTACTAAACTGTGGTTACGTATAAGGAAAAAACTTCTTCGTAGAAGTTTTTTTCCTTTTAAGTAATAATTATGTTTCGTACGTAACTAGTTACGAAACAATAGTTACGTACGCGGCCGAAGCGGATTTATTTACTTGACTCAGGATATGACTAGTACCTACATAGAGATGTTTATTGTATTAATGATACTTGAACAAATTTCAATAACTCTGACGATGGCAAATTCGATGATCACGCAAGTCCAATACAGAGGAAATAATGAAACTGCTCAAGTTTAATTATATTTTATGTATTGGACTATAATCGACACAGGCAGACGCCCTAATTATTCGAGTTCAATAAAAACAATTTATGAAACATGAACAAACAATATTTGATGCAAGCAAACGTACTAATTACGCGAGTCCAATACAGAGAAAAGAAAGAAACGCCATGTATTTTGATTACGAGAAAACGGCCCCTTAAGTGGCTTTGTTTTTTAGACCCACCATCCTTTGTTAACTGTGTCGCTAAGTGGCGGTGTCCTTGCAATGCTGTACATATCAGAGCTGGACAAAAAGTACAAAACCCGCATTGGTAGAACCATAAACATTGCAACAGCTGGTATGGATGTGGCAAAAACTCTAGCTGTTATGGTGCTTATGGTGAAAGTACCAGCCGCAAATTCAATGGAGGTGGCATTGCTATTTGTTTACTGAGATAATTTTTTTAATATCATTGTGCTGTTATTGCTAAAATTAAACTAATGCCACGTATAGACTTGTAAAACGTAACATGGAATGTAACACGCAACGTATCGATTGTATCGTGTAAGGTAGTACGTCTTAGTACATAAAATACGCGGCTTGTGGGCTTGTCGCGTTCTAAACTGATGCAATGTAAAATACTATGAATTTCCTTTCGTGTTAAGTTTCATCTGTCACACGGCGTTAGTATAAGCAAAATAATTATTTTATTTAAATTAGATTAAATATTAAGGTTGTCTGGAAGAGATCGCTGTTAGCGATAAGACCGCCCTTTGTGCCATAGTTTTAAAGTGTTTTTTGTTATTTTTATTATTTTTGTGGTGTCAATAAAGTGTTATTGATTGATTGATTAATATCGTTCAAATTTACATGAATAAAACATAAACATATAGAGCCATGCCATCTTACTTTGCAACGCTTATGTAAATAATATAATTGACAAATAGTTAAATGATTTGAAAAAAGAATATTGCTATGCTATGCTAAGAATACTCATTTATATACAGTTTTTTTTAGAGAAGTGGGTTGTGTTGGGAGGAAGAAGAGGGATGAATTGGCATAGATACGGGATGTGCTACCGTTTGCCGTATAGGAGGGGTGGGATTGATGGAGAATGGAAGGTGCTAATGGTATACATTTAAATACAGTGTACAATGGCTCCGCACATACATTCTCACAAAAATATAAACTCAACACACATTACTCGTAAAAGTTATACTACGAGTTAATACCCAACTCGTAGTTTTTATTTTATTAAATATGTTTATAGCCCTTATGTACTAGAAGCGAAGCTATAGGCAAATACATACTTTAGCTATAGGCTTACATATAAGTACTGTGAGATTGTTTTGTGTGTAAAAGTAGTATGTATTGATTACTTATAAACTTGCTGGAATATTGAAACATCCAAATTCAACTGTGCTCGCTAGTTTCGTACTCTCACCGGGTATCCATTGCCCATACTTGCATTTCTCGTTCGTTCGACAGCATTACCATACCGGGCCAGTCGGGCGGCGAGTACTAATTCAATTTACAATGCTAGATATTCACCTTTTTGTTAGCTTTTAGGACCCTCGCATAATGCGCACGTTCAAAACCTGCTTTTTAACCACCGACGCAAAAAGAGGGGTGTTATAAGTTTGTCGTGTGAATCTGTGTCTGTCTGTGGTATCGTCGCTCTCAAACGGATGGAACGAATACGTTAGTGTCTATAATGTTATTGAGAGAGTTTTTAAAATAAGAATACTATTCTTTCAAATAAATTGACAAATATTTAAATAAATTTAAAATAAATCTCTTTTTTCAAATCATTATGCTTATACCTAATAAGCATAATGATTTGAAAAAAGAAAATGTTCTAGTTATATAATCCAAGTAGTTGCTATGGCACTTTAGAACTTGTAGGTAGGTCGTACCTACTTCTTAGAATTAAAATATTACAGTAGTAAGGGCGCCTTTGAAGTAATTTTATAGGAATTAACACAGACAAACAAACAGACATTGGACCCTCAAGACAAGGCTCCCGCGCTCTTAGTACGGAAATCTGAAAATAAAGACAAATTTAGCAATTCAGTCATCATCGGTATTTTTTTGGGCTACAGAAAGCAATATAAAATCATATAAATACAATCGTACACACAATAAAACATCCTTTTAGCAGTCGAGTAACCGAGCACTTTTAATTCCCCAGTATGTGAAGGCCTTATTATTTTTATTTATTTATATCCAACCTACAAAGGAGTATTCCTTTTTGTGGTCCATACTCGCATTTAGCCTCATTCAATGCTAATAGGCCGATATGGAAGAATGGGGGTAATTGACGTTTCGCTTCCAACCTTCCAAATAGGACAGGCCCCTTCTTGGGATGACAATGAGACTTAACTCGATGTTGAAGCAATTATTTCTAGCCTTTTGTATTAAACTCTACTCCACACCTTAAATTATATTAAAGTATCATTGGCTGTAACGATCTCTGACTGTTGTGTTTGAATGTGACAAGCTTAGACTTTGATAAAGCTTGTCACATATTTTTATCAAAGCCATGCACGGACGATTTTAATAGTACTACATAATTAAGCCCTTGGAGGAATAAGAAAAGCCCAATATGGAAATTTGAATTGGATTTATACGAGACATATCTTGGCTCTTTTTGGAAGGGCCCTTTATTTAATTGATCGATGTGTATATTGGGTAAGAAATTGATAGAAAATTTACTATGAAATGTTTGTTATTATTTTTTGTGTCATTTGGGTACAATTTATATGTTATTATCCTGTGTGTCTCCATACACTTTGCAACAGTATTTGTTGCAAAAAAATCTGTGCTCGCTAAGACTCCAGCTCATTTTCTAAATTCTCATTCAGAATTGAATATCGAATATTTCTTTCAAATATTATCAAAATCAGCCGACAAAATATGGCCTCGCAGCAAACTTCTCTTTTTTACGCAATGTAGATTTACGATTGACCACCAACCCGCCCGATGTTAGGCGACGGTGTGGCCGAGGATCACCTGTATAGTACAATACTCTTTGCCGAGGATGCAGCTCGTCGATCTAGAAGATATCCATTCACTCTAGCCTTGAAAATTCCAAGATTGTAGTTATCAGGAAACAGAGATGGCGGCAAAGATTTGCATTCGTGTGCAGTACGCATCAAGAACGTGGACCGATATCGCTGAGTACGGACTTTTGGATTTACGGATCTTTTTAACCGAAGTCTCAGTACTTTTGGTATCTTGAACCATTTTGCTCATATTTCGTTTTTTTATTTAGATTTTAGTACTAAAACCTATGTATCAAAGTTCGCAATATGTTTGGACCAAAACACAATATGCAGGTACTCCAACAATCATATGGAGAGAAAAAAGAAAAGTTACAATTACAGTACAGTTACAATACACACACAGTTACACGTACATTTTACAATTATTGTTTTTTTACTTTTGATTTGTATATCAACCCACACTACGCACAGCCTAAGTATTTGTTGTAGAAGTATGAAATTTGGAGGGCAGATTACTCATAGTAAATTCTTGAAAGTTAATTAAGTACGAAAATGGGCATAGTGCGACGAAATCCATATTATACTTGCACTTAATACCTAACATAAATATAAAAAAAGCACATTTACATGTTTTTGTAATACTATTTAATTTTATTTAGAGGTAAAGAGATGTGGGTTAAGAAGGTGGGCACCTATATAGGTAGGTCATTTTAAGTTTGGAATCGAAACAGTCAAAAAACTCAATTATAAATGTCAAGAAGCCCCGAGCAGTCGTTTACCAAAAAGTATTGTTGTTTCGCTTACACATTACGGCACTTGTGGCCGTAGACAAGCTCATTAATGTACAAACTTGAGTGAAACGACGCTAAATAACGTTCGTAACAAAGGTTCCTCGACAAAACAAACCCTTAAGATAAACCTAAGACACACAAAACCGCGCAGTAAGTTATCAAGCGATTGTTAAACATAAGTTAACCGTAGGTTATCGTTCGTTTTACAGACTTTATTAAGACAAACGGTGCTTTGTTAACTGCAAGTTTAATTGGCCATAAAACGCGAGATGACGCTCTAAGACGGTCCTGTTCTCTATGTACTCTATAACTCTACGCGCTGCTGATATGTAGCTGAGGGTACAACTAGTTGTGTTAGACTGTTTCACTCGACTTCTCTGCTTTATTTGCAATAATCAGTGGTTTTTTCGGGGTATGAGATGCGAATAAAAATGAATTACTTTAATGTAAGTGCCTTTATTAACTACACAACAAAACCACAAACAATCTACATATTCATAGATTAAGCAAACAAATTACTTTAAGTCCGATGAATGTTCAAAGATAATCGAAATGCTCTAAATAAGAATTAATTTATTTCATTTCACTCTTGTATTTCAAATATCGATGTACCAATGTCATGTTTATTGCCAAAATACTCAAAAATTATCTTCAATCAATATGAAATAATTTGATTAGATAATTATATAATTAAAGCCGCTTAATAAGAATCTGCTTTAAATATTTATACCTTCCTAAAAAGGATTATCAAAATACGTCTTTTTATGCTGACGAAGATATCGGGTGACATACAAAATACAGTTAAGTTTAATGAGATCTTGCATTTTTGGAAGTCGACAAAATGAGAAGTAAATATCTTTAAGAAACATCCCATATTTCAAAGGAACTCGATACTATTACTATTATAGTTAAATCATAATTATAAAATCGGTAAAACCCAAGCTATAGATAAGAGCATACATTGGAATTCGAGGTGTAATTATTAGAATATTTTAATTCAAATATGGTTTTATTTCCTTATTAAACGCCTTCGAAAAAGGATGAGGTTATCAATTCGTACCGTATATAATTTTTTTATGTATGAACACGAATTACTCCGTCATTCGAGAACCAATTTTCGTGTTTCGTGAATTGACATATAGAAAAAGCTCCCAAGATTGGTCCCATAATTATTTTAGAAACATTGCTTTATTACTTTTTGAATAATCCCTAAAAGTAAAAATATTTTAATTGGATTCCTGAGTGAGTGCGTCAGATTATAAAATCGCAGAGTTACTCTGACACGTTTTTCTTTACAAAAGTGTCAAATGTTGAGGTTTTTCATATAAACATCTGCACATTTTCTAATCTGCGACGACGAAGCATTTGACATTCAATGACAAATGTAATTCTTGAAAAAGAAACGAGTGGGTGAAGAGAGGTCTCTTAAAAAGTTTACAATCGTAAGGGATTTATTGCGCTTGAAAAGTAAAACCTACGTACTCCTCATTCAATGTGTATAAGGAGAAAATACAGTTACTTCAACGCTTGAGCGCCTTGTTTAATTATTATCCTTACTGATATTACAAGTAAACAAAATAATGTTCTTAGAAGTCGGTTGTTTCAGTTTTTTAAACTTTAAAATTATATGACAACAATTATAACAATTCATTGTAATGTTTACATATTCTATTTAGTTACCTATTTAAAAATAAAAAAAGACTTGCTGACAGACAAACGTCCCCATTCCCAACAACAATGGAGATGGTTAAAGCATGTAGAGTAGGGATTAATGTAGCAGCAGTAGTGCGTCGTAAACTCAAGGACCTTGTATTACTGAATAGAACCGTTTGACGGCAGCCAGCTCAAGGCTGCTCATAGTTATGCTCCCATCAATGTCAACAACCAAGTTTTTTAGCTTTCAACAAAGGAACTATGTAATGTTGCTATTTTTGTGAGTCTGGCTAAGCTTTGCCACGTCGTAATTTCTTGTACGAGTAGTTTGCTTTGACGTATGACGCTGGTGTGTTGCAAGGCGCTGAATGCAGGCTTATTCCAATCCGTCTATTTGGAAATCTATGGAGAGGAACACCTGCAACAGTAGGCTTTTTGTGAAAGAGATGACGATGATAACTTTTTTTTTAAATAAAAAAATAAAAAAATATTTATGGACATTTCACACAACACCATCTAGCCCAAACTAAGCAAAGCTTGTACTATGGAACTAGATGGCTGATAGAATACATATATACATTTTTTTTTGTAAATATATACATATGATACATAGAAACACCCAGACACAGAACAAATATCTATGCTCATCACACAAATGTTTGCCCTGGGTGGGGATTGAACCCACGACCTTTCAGTTCAGCAGGTAGACGTAAACACACTACCACCTGAGCCACAAGGCCAGTCAATGTTTAAATGTGTGTTTTTATGAAATGTTGATGCTTCATTGAAATGAAGATATATTATATCTAGTGTCTAACAAAGTCTAGTGTGCTGGCTGATATGAAGAAATGAAATGAGTTACCTACGTTTGTTTTTTTTCTGAGAAAGGTACTTAGTGTACAAATAGTGACGAATGCTCTTAGAGGTTGTATCAACAAAATATCATCATGTTTAATTTAGAAGCTTTTTACACTACTCCAATGTTTTAATAATATTTATGAAAAAATGTTCGGACGCCTACTGTTTTCAAAGTCTATATTTCAGTTTTTTATACTATTAAAATAATAATAAATAAAAAATCTCTGTGCTTTAATAGCTGTTAAATACATATAGTGTCTTTTCGTCTCCTTCCTTAATCCTATTTCATTAGAGCAAAATGTAATTAAAAGCTTTCGTAGAAATAATATTCCCCTGTAGTTACACAGTCTATTTAATATAATGTATGGTGTTCATAAACCGAACCCATGTTGCCTGCAAAGCTATGCAGATTTTTACGACACACGCAATGTTACATCGCGCTGACCAGATTTGCATACATTTGATGGCTGACGAGTTTATAAACTGAGCTTAAGCTTGCTAAACTGTGATTTAAAATTAATTAAATTACTTATTTCAACAAGTATCTATAGTAAAAGAAAAACAAAATACCCGACTGCACAACAGAGGTTTTTGCAGTATATCTTACGATTTCGTTAAGCTTGAAACGCTGTTGAGTGTTTATTTTTTTGTGAGAAAGTATGCATAATATAACTGTCATTACCATCATCATCTCAGCCATAAGAATTCCACTGCTGGACTTAGGCCTTCCCCATGGATTTCCAATGATGTCCGAGGGAACATGAAAATCGCTCAAGCCGTTTAGGCTGTAAGCGATCATGTCGAAAACACATAGATACTTACCATACCCATATACCTACACTCGACAAACATAACTCTCCTTGTTAACCAGTCGGGCAAAATGTAAAAACGTCGTATACCTATAAAAACACACACAACATACAATCATGCCTATTTATCAGTGCATAAGAGACCATGAGACCGTTTTACGCCTTATTTCATGGCTAATTTAAAAGTGCCGGTATTATTTTTATTTTTAGGGATCCGTAGTAAACAAGGAACCCTTATAGTTTCGCCATGCCCGTCTGTCTGTCTGTCCGTCTGCGGCTTTGCTCAAAAAATATAAGTACTAGAAAGCTGTAATTTGGTATAGATATGCATATTAATAAATCTGTGAAAGTTATAGAATAAAATGTTGAAGAAAAAAAAAAATAGGGTATATCCCCTGCACGGAAATGGGGATGAATTATTTTTGCTCATCTACCCCATCGTGTAGTAGTGTTGGATAGATAATCCAAAACATTGGGGGTGTGCGAAAACCATTTTTTAATTAAGGGATCCGTTTGCGATATATCTATTAAGCTTTTAAGTGATAATTTTTGTCTCCAAAGTCGGTTGACTTTGGATATGAAAAGATTCGTGCTACTAGAATATATGATAAAATTAAAAGGAAAACTACCACGACTAAGTAGGCTTATCAAGTTATCGAGTTATAGTAGATTAACTTAAAATAATTAAAAAAGGCAAGTCAAAAATGAATATTTCATTTAAATTAAAATAAAATAACTCGTATGTTCGTAGTATCAAACAAGAGACCTTGTTTTAAGGTCACATAATTTATGACTTGTAACTACGGAACCCTACATTGCACGTGTCACGACACGCCACGGCCACTTATTTTTTTTAAATTAGAGAGTTATGTGGAAGGGAAAGAATATAGAGAGTGTTTTATAAAAATGTTGGTTGTAGTGGCACTGGGCCAGACCACTGCCTACATAAACGCAAATTTTCCCTCAAACAAACATCTGGACAGAAGAAAAAAAAATGTAAATCGATATAAAGGCCTATGTTCGCTTCGTTCAGTTAGTCTATAAATATCAAATTTTATCACAACAATGTTCATTTAACACCTCTTAGTGTTAAAATATAACGGCCTTACCAGAAACGTTACTTAACTTTAAGCATTGCTTAACATTTTTGTCACCTTCTCGCTGACACGTAATGACACTTGCGGAAAGAAGACAGAAAATTTAAAACAATGTTAAATGTTAAGTAACGTTTTTCGGTAAGGCCATAGTTGTATAATGCATACCAACATGTAATAATCTCGCCAACTAGTTAGAAATCACGTCACATCACAAAAACCGGCGCCACATCTGCAAATGAATGTTAAAAACATTTAATTGTCATTCTATTCGGTCGGTTGCTAGGCGTATGCAAATGTTAACTATTCTAGCGTTATCTAGGTGATGGATAGGGGGCACTGCCAGCACGCAACCTGGGGGCAAAAATAGAAGCCGGGGGTAGGAAGACGGTGTCATAGATACTGGACGCGGGGTAAGATGGGTTTAACCTATTTTTGTGTGACTCAGAGTTAAGACAGTGAAGTTTTTATATAAAACTCGTAGGATTTTTTACCCGACTACTCAAGATAAGTAATATTTTTTGGATGTACTTATGTGCGTGGATATGTAGTACATACAATACTGGTATGAATGTATGTTACTAGATTATCTCCTACAGTCTACTGTTTTACTGTTCTTGATGCATGAGGTATCGTTAGATTCGCCTTTGCGTATTCAGCGCCTAGATTATCATTTTTTGGAATAAAAATATTAGAACTCTATAAAAATCGCTTTTTCTTAGTCTCCTTCTCCTCTGACAAATAGTTGATCTATTATTCTGTATGGATTTTTTTGATGTCGGTCTTACGAAAACACGGTACACTCAACATCATATTAAACAATGTTTATACAAAAAACCACTGATGCAGTTGGGCATTTGATTTTTATTTTAATACATACTAATTTTATGTACATAAGTATATAAGTGATGGTGAATGGATACTGAGAGAGCTCAAAATACAAACAGACTAAGCGCACAGAAAACTTGAAAAATATGGCAACATTTATAAGCAAATATGAAAAAATAAACACTATTATTACTAACGGGATATTTACCGTAGTTTGCGTTAAGTTATCGGGAGCTCAAAATTAACGCGAACCACGGTAAATATCCCGTTAATACTAATATAGTGTTTTGATGAATGACCGTGATAGTTTAAAAATATTAAAAAATCGAAAGATAATTGTATTTCTCCATTTCTAATTGTTATCCAACTATAGACCAATAAAATATAAAAAATATCACTACTTTTTTAAATAAAATAAAATTATTCCATATTTTTTAAATTTGTTTTTACAAAATTGATTTCACTAATTTCACAATTGTTCTGTTTTATTTTGTTTGCCTATTTATGAATGCTAATTAAGCTATGTTACATATACCTTTATTTCTTATTAAACTATCGTACATTTTCAATTAGTGATAATACCAAAAAGCGTCACGTAAAAACCAGAAAGATCAGAAAACTCCCGCCTATTATCTTCGCGCAGAACATCGCTCACACAACGTAAAGACACGAAAGCCCCTGCATCGCAACTCAAAACTTCAGCAAGATAACGCGCCAAAGCCTGAATAAAATGTTCACTGGATTACAGTCTCTGGGCGGGCGGTAGGCGGTAGTCTAACCGTAGGCGCTTTACTGGGCGGACGGCTGCGAAGCCTTCCGCTGAACAAACAAATAACAAACGTAAATGCGTAAAGTGTTGTGATTTACATTGTAATAAGAACTAGTTTCGTATAACAATTTAGAACCGTAGTTTTAGATTTAGAATCGTGTATTTTTAGAAGTTGAATGAACTGATTTAGATCTTGACAGGTCGGAACAGCTGACTGTGACGTTTGCTTAGCGTAGTAACAGGGTTGTGATTTTATTTGTGTGCTTTTGTGAATTGGTGTTATATAGGTGAGTTTTTTTTCAAGATATATTTCTAAATTTTTTCGTGAATTAATTTAACTCCTATCAGTCTGATAAGTAATGTAATTTTAAAGTTAATTTTATTAATAAACAATCATTTCATTACCAAAATATTACTTTAATAATCTAATTAATATTAGAGTATTTAATATTACTCTATACTATATTAGAGTATGGAGTATGGAGTACCTAATATTTTCGTGATAATTACACTGAATCTGTAAAAACGTTAAGTCCAAAACTGCAGTCTATCTTTCTTCTATTGTATGTTTTTTGTTTATTTTAGACTAATTATAAATTAATGAAGGACCCAAACGTCTATAATATATACCTTTTTAATTTTATTTTTATGAACGCTCCACATAAACATAGGTACTCGTATTTCTATAAGCATGTGTACCTATTTGATATTTTTGCTGTTGTTTTGTAGCAAAATAAGATATATCAATCATCACTTTATATAATTTAGGTCATTTATTAGCTCGACTAATATTACGAATCATCATCATCATCATCTCAGCCACAAGAAGTCCACTGCTGGACATATGCCTCCCCCATGGATTTCCAGAAAGACCGGTTGGAAGCGGCTTGCATCCAGCGTCTTCCTGCCACATGTATGAAATCTTCTGTCCGCCTACGATACCTACATTACCTTAGTAATGTACGATTACGAATATTTATATTAAACAAGAGATAATTTTGTTTTGGTACTCTTCTCCTACTTGGAGTAATACAAAATTATCCTTCAGATTGCTAAATTATCGAGTGACTATTTCCCAATAGATTTAATTTATTAAATCGGTTTACTCTAGGTAAGCGAAGCTCCATCGTCGACTACGATGTCACTTAATATTATGTGAGCTATCAGTCAAGCATTTAGGTGCCTATTTTATATAAAAATCACTCTAATGTACCTACCACTAGAATAGAAGTTAGAATGAATCGCATGTCTAAATCGGTCAACTCGTTTAAGCTACAGGAATTTACAAACAAACACACATACAAAATACGTCACCCTCCATCTTGAACAGTTAGGTAAAAATAACTAACACTCTCGGTTGAAATTACTTGAACTTGCATTAAGCTCAAACCAAAACATACGAGTAAAACAAGTTAACCCAAAGAACCCATACGTTTCCCGACGTCCAATTGGACGCTTGACGCTACCAAGTGATCTTAATAAGTTCATATTAATGCAACGTAAAACAAACCACAAGTTTTCAATACATTTCAACTCTACCTCACTTGAAATAAAGCAGCGTTTTGTTGTGTTGATTCCAGCAGTGAATCATGAGGAGTGCGTTTGATTTATGTCCTGTTACGGTTTTAACTTGCCGTTCATTTGCACGTGGTCGCTTCTCGTTTTTCGATGCAAAATTGATAGCGGAATGTGAGCTTCATTTCAACTAACATATAAATGTTTGAAGTTATTTTAGGTAAGTAAGAAGTGTACGCTTTTTTTATTCTTCTTGTAGACCGACTTTCAGAGAGAGGAAGAAAGAAAGAGGTTCTCGATTCGACTGTATATTTTTTTAAGCGATTATTCCACCGATTATAAATGGTTTTTGATGGCTTTTTTTTTTTGTTTGGTATGTAATAGTAGGTTTCCATACTTATAAATGTTATCAAAATGAGTATTTAGTTATTAATGGTAAACATGGCACTTGACCACAATAATCTGCCTGTATCTACTATGTCGTGTGATGTTAAACGATAATCCACAAGCGATTCACTTAATACATATATGAAATGTTTTGAAAACAAATTGAAATCTAGAGAATAAAAGTATATTTTAACTTTAATGCAATACATATATATCGTCAAATACATACCTGTATATTTTGAATTACTCTGCAAAAACTGTGTTGATGTAAGTAAACGTAATCACTGAATCTGTCCAAGCTCAACAGTATAGTTTTCAGTACACATTGCAAAGGTTTCACTACAGCAGTACTGTACATATACATGGATTAAAATTTGTATTAACAAAGTTTACAATATTTTATAACACATTTAACTATGTACATACACACAATCACGCCTGCCTCTCCTTACGGGGAAACCAGAGCAGCAATGACCATGAGGCCATTTGACGTCACATTTGACTGTGGTTAGAGAGTTAGGTGGATGAGAGAGGGGAGAGGTTTAGAGGCGATTAGACGGTAAGATGTAATATTTGAATATTTAAGTAATTAAAAAAATTGTTTACTTTCCGTTATTGCATTCTGTCGTGTATTTTATATGTTATGTATTTGATAATTGATTAAATTATGAACTTATGAATTATGTCTTTTTTAACAAAGAAAATTAAGAATAAATTTTACATTTTATATTTTAGAATGAGGAGTGCATTGCATTGCTGCACAGGGATTTGAACTATTGAAATTTAAAATGCTGTCATTGTATTGTTATATATAAAGAGTGATGAATAGGCGTGACTTATTTATCTCAGCCATTTCATGAAAAAAAAAAGCAAAGAAAGAATTAATGTGTTCAACGTAGGTCAAGGTAGGTATTAGCAAAATTTTACTAACATAGATAAAAAAATAAAAAAAATATTGGTGGACATTTCACATGAAACCATCTAGCCCAAGCTAAGCAGAGCTTGTACTATAAAAGATAGATGACTGAGAGAATACATATATACTTTTTTTGTTGTAAATACGTACTTAAGGTATAGGTATAAACTATAAGGTATAAAAACACATAGACACAGAACAAACATCTATACTCACCACACAAATGTTTGCCCTGGGTGGGGATTGAACCCACGAGCTACAATCTCAGCAGGCAGACAAGCTGCCAACTGAGCTACGAGGCCAGTCAAAAATACAATGACATAATGTTTATGTTCGTACGTGAGCATGAATGAGATCTTTATTTATCAAGAAAACGTATTTGATTCAGACACAAAATGGACGATTGCCAGCTTTTACAACACCGCTGCTTCACACACTATGAGTAAGTGTGTAAAACATAACCAATTATATTATACAAACCAAGACGATAATGTTCGTTTATCGTAAGACGACATAAGACGAGATGAGTGAAGAATTATTTTGTTTAGTGGCAAGCACGTCCGTCTTTGTAATATTGGGTTCTTGGTTCGATTTCTGTCCGGGCTTATATTTGAATAAAACATTTTAATGTCTGGATCCCAGTCGTCTGACGTCTCTGTCGTTAATACACAACTGGCGAAGTAATCGGTGAAAAAACATACAAAAAAAAACATACAGTCGAACTGAGAACCTTCTTTTTCGAGGTCGGTTAAAATGTCCAACGATATTTATTTATTATTATAAACCCGTTTTCCCCAATGCAATAAAAGGTCTCATGATATGCGGTGACCTTTAAATAACTTTCATAGGCGTAATGAATCCCCGGGTAGGTTACCTATCTACCTACTTGTTCCGGCGAATTTATCGTTGTAATTTACGGCTTGTCCCGGGAAAAAAGGGAATACAAATACGGTATAATGCGGTCCAAATTAGCGAGCTTCGGTTAAGGGCCTCGTGCTGTTTTAATGAGGTCATCTTGTGTGTATTAATCTGGGGTCGATGGATCTGAGACTCTATGAGTTTTTGGTGCGGTGTCTCTGGGAGAGGGTTACTCGTACTAACGTAACATTTTGTCTTCCTCTTGCATAACTTTAATAAAAAGTAAGTAGTTAAAAATGCTTATATTAGTTTATAAAAGGCACGGACCCCGGAGACTGTGGAGATTAATTTTGGTTAAAAAAAAAAAAAAAACATTTATATGTAGATACATACATTGCAGATATAAAATTATATACCAGAAAGAACATTTATTTTAGAGTGTCAAAATGGCTGTTATCTGTAAATCTGTACAAGAAACAATTCTCTAAACATTTCATGCGGTTTGCTAAACGACCAATAAACCATTCAACACCACTAATTTAAGACAATTTCACCAAATCGTCACAGTTTTTACTCAGATGACTGCATCCGTCCTTGAGCCCGCGCCAACATTCGACCGGGGTTTGAATGGAGATGAGACGTCACTGGTACCGGAGAAGAAATAGATGACCTGGGTTATATGTGGAGGGTAACCAACCTATCTATGACCCGAAATACATTTGTATGAATCTTACTTGCTAGAATATGTTTCATATAACTGCCTGATTCCAGATGTTTTACTTGACAAGCTTTTCTGATTCCATAAGTTTGTTAACCATCTGTATCATTTGCCTGAACTGTTATTAGGGGTTATATTTGTTGGAGGTCTGTTTTGTTATATCCGAAAATCTTATTTATTTACAATGGTTTGATTATCTGATAACCATTGCACTTAAACAATTTAGTTAATTTTATGATACCTATATCTTCTAGCTCGATGAGCTTGACCACACTTATGTATTATTAGGTATGTGTCTGGTCAATTATAGATCAATAATGTAAAATAATAATGCGAGTGTTCTGGCATAGTAAATTTTTTTTTTTTTAAATCGACTTCAAAACTCAAAAGGAAGAAATAACAAAACTGGACGTCTACCTAAGTACCTAGGTACGTTCTAGGTACTAATTATTTTTGAGGTCAATGTCTGGCTAGGACTTAGATGGTGATAATTGAGGGTCTGGTTTCTAGTTTCCGTATAATACGTGGACAAATATATATACATACAAATACTTGAGAAATTTGGCACAGTTGTATGTCCACATCTACTAACATATATAAATTTTTTGTAATTCTACCAATATTACACAGGTACATACATACCAAATTGATAATCTCCTCTTTTGGAAGTAGATTAAAAATTATAATATAACAACACGCAATTTAACATTTCTTTATTAATCAAAATGATATCTCAATTGAGTTATGCTTGTACGTTTAAAGTCTACTATAAATTAATTAGCGTATCTTCAAAGGTGTTTATTAGAAATTAATAGGAATTATCTCATCGTTTTGGCACAAATATAAGAAACATGTCTTCATTACAAAAACACTCAATTATCGTAAGCGTGAGTTATGGTCACACATTATTATAATATGTGAAAAATAAATTCTGGTGATACTTTACTTATTTTATAACTCAAGAAAAACATGTTAAAATAACATCATCTAAAAGTATTTGTATTTAAATATTTTTTTAAGGTATGAATCAATTTTCAGAACTATCAGATAAATCTTTGAGGTAAAATACCTACCTACCTTTTTTATTTTATTTTATTCGAAAATAGGCTTGCGATTGACTGTCAACTCACCTGGTGTTAATCGACAGTTACGGTCTACGATGGAGCGCGCTTGCCTAGAAGAAACCTATTCACTCGCGATTTGAAGATTTACCTGCAAGTAAATAGCCCAGTAGATATAATATGTGCAGTGTAGGTAACAGATGAAGGTAGCATTTGTCGAGCGCACATGCGCCCGTGATGGATGCTGCAGATATCGGCTCGTTTGTCTCCCGGACTGGGAGGCCGGCCACCGGCCACCGGCCACCCGTGCCGGTTCATATTTTGCACTGGACTATCAGCGGAATATTTTATATTATTCAATATTATTACTCTAAACGTGTCTTATATGCGAAGCTTAAAGTTACGCAACAAGCTATGTAGAGGGCTACGCTCAGGGTCTCTTTGCGAAATCTATCTATTTTGCGAATTAAAGAGATCCGGAGACGTGTGAAAATCACCGACATAGCTCGGCAGATTAGCGCGGAAGTGGTATTGGGCAAGCGCACATAGCACACGATGGCTGATGGAACCGAAAAGTTTCCCGAGTGGAAACCACGCACTTGCAAGGACGATCAGCCATAAGGTGGACAGACGACTTCATACAAGTGACAGAAAGACGGTATATGTGAGCCGCTTCCAACTGATCTTTTAGGATCTCAGGGAAGCCTTATATCCAGTAGTAAACATCTTGCGGCTGAGATGATGAGCACGATGATGATGAATAATTTTTTAATAAAGATTTTAAAAAATTTAACCAACTTCCAAAAAGAAGTTATTCAGTAATGTTATATCTTCAAAGGCTTAAGTGATATACGCGAGTGAGACAGAACGTTGATTCGAGTACAGATAACGCAACAAGTTTTAATTTTAAACAAAAACTACGGGTCACTCATGTCTATTTTGAGCTGAAATATCCGACTATACTACAATAGACGTGGGTGACCCGTAGTTTTTATTTAAAAATTTGTGAAAACCACGTTAGTTTCCATAGTAAGTTTTAATTTAAATCCACATTAAAACTGCAAATATGTTGGTGACGAACACTCACAAATATTAGTATGGTTTTAAATATAATGTTATTTGTAGCGGCGGCGGCGTGCAATCACGTAAGCAGCATGTCACGAGGACGTCCAGCTCAACTACAGTTGACGTATTCAGGCCAACAGCTGGATATTTGAACACTTTCTTACACGAGTGGTGGTTTCTATTCACTAGCATTTGAATTGAAAATCATTAAATTTTATTTGAATTGTAGCTGTTTGTATGTTTCTTAGATTTAATAAAAGTTTTCCAGTTATCTCTTTTTAGTAACAGTACACCCTCATATTATCGAATATTATCAACATGTCTAAATTGTAGAAATAAATCCGAAGAAGAAAGTATCAAAGTTCATGCGGCATCACGAGCGAGCGGCTCCTTTATCCAATTACTCTCGTTAGGTGCAAACGGTCTACTTGAAACAATCTGATCGGATGTGTGCCCGTCCGACGCGAGTCGCGGCGGACCGCGTCTGCCGCTCCACGCACTCATTCAATCTCGTCATCACTCATCCCTCTTCTTAATCTTTGTCAACGATTTATGTAATATTGTGCTAGAAAATGGCAAAGTAGTAGCCTACGCTGACGATACTGCACTTATTTTCTCAGCACAATCCTGGGATGAAACTAAAACTATGGCAGATAATGGTTTTAGGCAGGTTGTATCATGGCTCAAAGATAACCGCTTAACACTCAATGTAGATAAAACTAAATTCCTTACTTTTTCTGAATCATTGATAGGACAACCTAAACATGAAGTGACAGATATTCGTGCTCATGTCTGCCGAACTCAAATAGTTTGAGAAACTTGTTCCTGTGTGCAGCTTGAGAGAGTATCTTCCATAAAGTACTTGGGCGTAGTCGTAGACAATATACTATCCTGGCATAACCATATACATTTAAATAGTTTCAGGGAAACTGGCTACAGGGCGCCCAAAAAACAGGCTTAGCCTAGTTTGGGGCCCATTGTTGTATTCTTTATGCACAGCTAGCTGCAGAAATGTGACAATTTTCTTGAACATTAGCATTTAAGTTATATTGGAAATAAAATTATTATTATTATCTCATTTATTTATTTATAATCTTAATTTTAATTTTTTTACAACAAAAATATAAACTTATAAAAAAGAAACATAAATATTGTAAAAAACTTAAAACTAGAGTGCCGCCGGCAGCGGGGCGGGGCTCAAGCTGTCGACGGTAAGGGCTACAAACTTATTATTATTATTATTACATTTATTAACTGGAAGAACCCGGAAACTAATGACAATCTTCAAACGACTGAGAAATGTCGCTGATAACACGTTAATTAAAAATGTCTATTATGCGCTTTGTCAGTCCTTGTTGGCTTATTGTGCATTGGTCTGGGGAGGCACACACAAATCTTATCTGCTTAAAAGGGTAATGCTAAATAAGCCCTACCGATATCCTACAGATAAATTATATAAAGAACTAAAAATATTAAATGTTCGACGAATACTCATATTAAAAGCATTTGTATTTTGTGTAAATAAACACAGCAAAATAAACGCAGGAAAGAGACCTGTCCAATTAAAAACCTACTCGTCTTATTTAGCAAAACGTCATAACTGCTTTTCGGGCCCATTGCTTTATAATAGAATTAGTCAGAAGATAAATATAACAGAGCTTCCAAATTCCAAGTGTAAAAGCATGCTAACTAGTTACTTAACTGAATTAACCTATCAAGAGAGAGAGGAACTCTTGCGTATTCTAGAATATGAAAGCTTCACCCAAAAGTTCGTAACATCGTCGCAGAGTTGGTAAAGAGAGTCGCAGAGTTGGTAAAGTTGCCAAAAAAACTCAAACATTAAACTTTAAAATAAAACTTTATCCAAAACGTCAACAAACTTGTAATAATGACAATCTCTCCTCACCTACACCACACAATACACTCATACTTCTTCATATTTATCAAACCTATTTTTAACAAATTTATACTTTTGCAGTTACACTCATCACTTACACCACACACCAGCATGTTCTAACAACTATTATAATTTTTTAAACTACCCTCATTAAATAAATATCATTAATAATTACCCAGTTAAAATTAAACATAAAATGAATCATTTCTCAAATGCAATAATTAAAGCGTGTATTAAAATTAAATTTAAAACATTAGAATTAATATCGAAATATAATTGTATGTAGTTTTTTGTAACTTCAAATATTAAGATAACTAACTTATTGGACTATGTATGTATGTTAATTAAATTGCCTTATTAATAATTGAAAAATTTGTTATAATTATAAGTTGAATTGATCACACTGCTATTTATACGTGTTTGAACGCATGTTAGATTTCATTTATCCTTAATAAGTCACATAGTTTATTTATGGTTGTTAGGTTGGAGATCCGTATTCCCAGAGTTTATTAGCAATTTATACTGTCTCTTAAACAGTTAAACGGTGCTGACAGAATACTTTGTTAGGTGTTTAAAAGATTGTCACCTTAAGTTTGATGCCTGGATACTAGAATATAGATACGAGAAATCACCTTACTGATAGTAATAAGACTTTGTTGAAATCAGCATGATCAGCATAGTTCGTCGTTCTAGTTGTAACTACGTCTCCCACGTTTCTCCACGACTCCATCGGGTAGTAGTTTCTCCTCTTCACCTGGTATGAGTACCCGTCGCCGCCGTTCGGGAGTCTTCCCGAGCCTTGTATAAATAAATCCAGCCTCGGATCACACGGATTGATATACGTCAAATGGGATATTTATTTAAGTAATGAAAATATCCGTTCGCGGACATATTCTGGATGTTGGTTGACATGGGCCTGGATTTTAAGCCGATAGCTCTATATGGAGGGTTAAGTATGTTTTTCTGTTTTTTCAGACATATGTGAGGATATTCATGTATGTAAAAAGGTCCTGAATATTAAACATGATGGTAAGCGGTAGGGCTGGAAACACTTTTTTCAACTAAAACGAATCAAGCGATGGTGGCGCCACCAACGCTTGATTGTTATGATTTTTTCGTCATCTCCTCTCGACCGCTCACTATTACATTCCAATCTTTTGTGACCTTTATCTATGTATATTTAGGCATACCTTTTTTTTAGTAGAATGTTTATATTAATTTAGATCAAAATTTACTCTTCAATCTTAAATCAACATTTATTTTATCTCTATTTATGTTTTACGAGCACTTATCTCTTTACACTGGCTTCAGATTCGTTCAGGATCGAGTCAGTGGCGCCGTAATACGGCCGCCCAGTCAGTTCAATCACGTAATGGAAGGAACGCCGAGGGCGGCATTCACGGCTTCATACCCGACTGAAAGCGAAATCCGAACAGCCGTCATCGATGAATCGAATATTTTATATTCACCGATATACCAGTCATCAATGTGCGAGAATGTCTAAATTGTAAACCCTGAAATGGCTTACATCAATCAATATTTTGGTGAGATTCGAGTTTATTCGTTATTTCGATTGAAATATTTATTTTGAAATGTATTAGGTGAATAAACAGTACAATATATGTATAGTCCGAAAAAACTGACGATAATATTCAGTCAAGGAAAGAGGTACTTTTTAGGGTTCCGTACCCAAAGGGTAAAAACGGGACCCTATTACTAAGACTTCGCTGTCTGTCTGTCTGTCTGTCTGTCTGTCTGTCTGTCTCCAGGCTGTATCTCATAAACCGTGATAGCTAGAAAGCTGAAATTTTCACAAATAATGTATTTCCGTTGCCGCTATAACAACAAATACTAAAAATTAAAAAAAAAATATATTAAGGGGGGTCCCCATACAATAAACGTGTTTTTTTCGTATTTTTTTGCTCAATATTAAAAACGGTAACAGGTAGACGCTTCAAATTTTCACAGAATATTTACTTGTATATTACCTTTCAAAATAAATAATTAAATAACAATAAAGTAAATATTAAAGGGGGGGCTCCCATACAACAAACGTAATTTTTAAGCAATTTTTACTCGATCTCAATTAAAAGGTAGAAACTTGAATATTTGTAAGTAAATATTTAGAAATATATTAACTATAAAAATAAATACCTAATCTAATACATAAAAACTCACAAAATGAAAATAATCCGTGCATCTAAACGCGGTGCGAGCGCCGGTTTAGCGGGGTAGCGGGGGAGGTAACATCACGGAGCGAGCCATAACCGCGCGTATTCGCGCGAGCGTCGTCATGCTGCCCGGATGTGCATCAAAAACCTACCTATAAGTTTGCAATTTACTACTTGGAATTTCGTTGATTTCTTGTTATTTTATAAACAGAACTAAACTTTGTAGATGATAGTACGGAACCCTTCGTGCGCGAGTCCGACTCGCACTTGGCCGATTATTTTTATCTGTTCTGTAATTCTGAGCAATGTATTTCACTAATTTCAGCAGACTTGGTGTAATATTGAGGAAAAACTGTAATTGACATTACAAAACTGTGATTGACATTACAAAACTGTTATTCTGTAATTCCAAGCACAAGCCTTAGTTTTTCATGACCAGAAACATTTTGCAATTTCAAGGAAATTCTTAGTTTGCTCTATTTTGTAATAATAACAAATCGATTTTAATAATGTCAAGAAACTTTTAGCAATTTTTAAAATACTTAACGTGTTATTTGAAATAATATTTAGAATGTATAGTAAATAGAGCACAGCAAACTTCTCCTTTTTGGGAGAAATATCCCTATAATCTTTAATCTCCAACTACAAAAATAATCTTAAACTAAAATATGCAAGTTTTGTAAAACATGAGTTGAAAATACGACCTGCAAGCGATTACGAACAAACATCCGGACAGACGAAAGTAAATTTTGCCAGTTGCTGCAGACCTTTCTTAGCTTTGCTCACTCTGTCAATAAATACACCTTAAACAATAAAATTGATAAGATATTTATATTTAATTTATATATTTAATATTTAATATCTTTAACAATTTCAAAACCAACATTTGATAATCCCAATACAGACTCAGTAAATAGGATAACACAATATGATGAGTTGTGTGTAATAACATCGCAGTAAAATTTCCAATATGCAGTAGGACCAGTTTACCCAGAGTCCAAACAAGACGCGATCTGTGTGTCGGCGGCGGGACTTCGCAGCCAGCCCTACTTGTGCTTACATACTGCATAACTTATTATTGTACTTAGTATTATGTACCTATATTGTAATTTTTTATTTAGCTAGCTATTTTTAATTTATTTACCTTTTTTTTTTGCTTACATACTGCCTATGTTACAATGTATGTATATTGTCATTTTTTATTTACCTAGTATTAGACTTGCGCTTGACCGCCAACTCACCTTAGGAGAAATGTTGTATTGCGCTCTGCCATATTAAATGAAGAAAACTGTTTTTACCGACTTCAAAAAGGAGATTAACAATTTGGCTGTATTTTTGGGACTGCATAAAAAGGAGGGTTATATTATTTTAGCGTGTATGTATGTATATGTTTCTATATGAGCGCCTACAGGCTAAACGGCTAAAACGATTTTGATGTGCAAGGTGTCGTTAACTTTGTCTTGACTTTCTAAGTTTCACGTCATATATTTTGTAATAGTAATAATAATTCGTCACTCGCAAAAATAAAAATAAATGCGTTTTTCCGTAACCTCCAACTAACTTTTTCGTAATAAAAAAGTGATTTTACTAGAATTATTCTAAAGAATAGGCATTTATAATTTTTACAGCGATTTTACGCATACTTTCTCACAAGAAACGTACACTCTACAGCGTAGCAAGCGTATCGAAATAGTAAGTTAGACTAGTATTATTACATGTTCTGTGATTAGACTGCAAAAACCTCTTTTCTGCAGTCAGTTATTTTGTTTTTCTTTTTTTATATGAGTAGAATACTTGTTTTATATTTGTAACCGTAAATTTTTTCTCAGATGCTCTCGCCAAAGGTGAAAAAATTGTGTCTCCTGCTGAATTTCTGAACTATTAGACATAAAAATTCATAATTAACCATAATTTTATAAAACTTTAAATTAAATTTATTTTGAACACTTTGTGATCACAACAACTTATTAAAATACGAAACGCTTTGGCTTCACTTTCATTGTGCGTACCGCCAAAATGTGGAATGCGCTTCCTGAATGGGTCTTTCCCAATAGTTAAAATCTAGGTGTCTTCATATCGCTAGTAAATAGGTTTTTTCTAGGCAAGCACGCTTCATCGTAAACCGTAACTGTCGCTTAACACCAGGTGAGTTGACGGTCAAGCGCAAGCCTATCGTCGAATATAAAAATATAGCGATAAATATGTAAAAGGGAACAAATTTTTTGAGCAGTTATTTAAATATTCGAGATGTTATTATGATCAGTTCAAAAACATATTGAGCAGTTATTTAATTTAATGGCGGTTGATTAATTATTGCGACAGTAAAACATGGACAGTAATAAAAAATCAATTAGTCGGTTATTTTATCATATATTGTCAATTCTAAAAATAATTGTGCAGTCCAATAACTGAATGAGCGGTAAAAATTATGGAAAGTTATCTATGTATATAGGTATAAGCAATAATTTCTTCAGAGATTAGGTTATGGTTATAATTTTTTTTTATACAAATTTATAGATAACAATTTTTACCGCCCATTTAATTATTTTCCTGCTCAATTATATATTCACTGATCCATTTCATTATTATTCATTACTCATTTTTGTTTACTTTACTGCTTAGTTTTAACTGCTCAACTAGTTATTAAACGTGCCATTTATAATTTTTAACTTACCAAAACTGCTATTTACAACTGCCTCTTTAAATCAGTGCCTATGTAAAACTCTTAAGTCGATAAAGTACAGAGGTCATTGACTTTTTGCAAAGTGATCCTAACAAGCTGTAGGTAATCGACAAGTCGTTTTCTTTTAGATTACAGTATTACGGAACCATATCTTGCGTGTCTCGAGGCGGTCTTAGTCACTCATTTATTTTAACATTCAGTACTGTGAACAGACAAGTTCTAAGAATTTATTTCAATGAAAGCCTTGCCAATGTCATCAGTTGTTCAAACTAGGTTGACATAACTCGACACAGTGCGGGGCGAATATGCTTTTTGTCCCATTTTGCGGCAACAATGCACGTGCGGGCGCATTCATTGCCGTGCTGTTTGTCTATGTGTCATGACCCAGTATTGAAGAGCAATGGTATATGTGCATTGTGTGGTTTATGTGCGCCTGGTATTTTACTTTGTATTACAAAAAGATTTTACTAGAAACTAAGCAAATTATTTGAATTGGCATCCAATCTCAGAATTTGCTTTCGTCATTTGATACTTAGTTTCAGTTGAAAGACTGCTTATATTCTAGACTACGCTAGTATTTTCAATTATTCTATAGATGTCATTTGGCACTTTTATATTATACCTAGCTATGAAAATTTTTAGTTACCAGCAAAATAAGTATTTGAGTCCAGAAAAAAATAGTTAGCTAAAAACAAAAAATAATAATTAATGCTCGTTTTTTGATCATCGTTCGTTCAATTATTATAATTGTTAAACTTATTATAACCATGTCATATTTCAGTTTTTTTACGAGATATTTAATGCAAAAATATATACACTGTAAATAGGTAACAACATTAATATCGTTTAAGCAGTCTAGACTAAAAGAGGTTATATAGAAACATAAATATATTTTACCATATAATAAATAAACTCACGAAAAACTACTTTAGTTCTTAAAGCAATCAAGTAAAGGTTTCTGCAATATTTAGTACTAGTTTATATTCGAATGTTCGGAACTCCAGTGCATTGAGCTTCATAACAGTCTGCTAGTTGCCATATGAACTGCGAAGTTTTTGTCCCATATTTTGAGAACAATGCTACCAGTTCAGTGCGGATTTCATGTCTGGGTGACCTACTATATATTTTTTTTATCAGCCCTGTTTGTACAAACTGTCCCACTGCTGGGCATGGACCATCTTCTCGTTATGAAAAGGGTAAGGCCACAGTCTATCACGCTGGCCAAGTGCGGGTTGGCAGACTTCACACATCTTCAAGATTATTGAGAACTCTCAGACATGTAGGTTTCCTCATGACGTTTTCCTTCACCGTTTGAAGTTGGGAGAAATCAACAAGCAATATTAGAAAAATGTTTGTTGCCTAATATTGGTCTGTGAATAGCACTGCAGTAAATGTTTTATCTTTTGAGGGTAATCCGATAAGCTACTGACTGCAAAATCAACAATGAATAAATTATTATACTTATTTAAAAAAACTGAAACAACCGACTTCAAGATACGCAATTTCTTTTACTTTGATGACATATTTTTTCCAGTTAGCTTGTTTAAAATCACTTTATTAGTTTGGTTAAAAAATTTATATGCGACCAATTTGAAAATAATATATCCTTTCAAATAAAAAATCGGTTTATAAACGACAGAATTATGCGTTAATATACATAGAAAATAATTTTCATTATACCATGCACGCTGCTTTTTCAGAACAGTGCAAGTAGTCCTAAGCTCGTGTCCACGTGGTGTGTACTATGTAGTGTACATTTGGAAGCCGCACCCGTGTCTACTCACGGTCCGTCACACACAGCTTGCTAACTTAGCTTTAACCTCGGAGCTTACTCTCAGGTGCTCGTGCTATTCTCAAGTAATTTGACAAAATTCGGTTTTCTCAAAATATTTGTGCTGCGCCTGTGTTTTATTGTCAAAGGTATCTGCTTATACATGTACTGTTTTGTAGTGTTTAGTATCCCGTGCCAAAGATGCGGGAGCCTATTCATGAGGCTTCGGAGTCTGTCTGTCAGTCTCTCGCTCTGTCATATTACACTGAAACGACCGTATCTTTTGAACAGTAATAGATACAAGTCTCAAAGTTGGCAAGATTGTACCGTAGGGTCTACTTTGATGTAAATAAAGAAATACTAAAAACTGGTCAAGTGCGAGACAAGCTTGCGTAAATAATTTTTGAATAAAACCTTCTTGTTGATTCCACAAAAAAGAAACGAAAAATGACAAGTGAACGTTTCATTGACACTTGGTGTCATGTGACACCAAGAAAAAAGAAAATAGGTCCGTAACACTTACCTATTTGGATTTGATATTGATGTGAACGTTAAGCATTTCAAGTAGCATAAATGAATAAACTGTATGAAGTTATACATATTTTTAGATATATAGCACATTTTGTTTAGTAATTAATCCTGGTGTCGGTGTTCATGTTCACGTGTCATGTATAAGGTGTACAGAAGCCTCGGTGTATGAGTGAAACTCGTACTTTGTCAAATTTATTTAATGTACTACTCTTAATTAACATTATAAATAACGAAATATTTAAGCGGTTTGACTGATTTGTCAGTATTTCAATTCCGTCTAATATAAAATTATGTACTAGCTGCGCTCCGCGGTGACGTAGTGTTGTAAAACGGTGATGGTTGACGGTGATGATGAAAAGTAGCCCATATTTGTCTCCAGGTTCACTGTTACCTGTATAACGAACAAAATATGTTAAGAAATGTATACAAATGTAGCATTTTCCGAACTCTATTTTGTAACATTTGTATGACAACAGATATTTTTATTGAGTGTAGATTACATCTACATTTGACTACAATCTCGCTTGATAGAATGTGACGATAGCGCCGTAGACTTTTTTCTTCCAAAGATACCCGACTGTAGGTCTCTGTCCCACAAAACCCAGTAACGTCCTCACAGTAGGTACCCACTGTGAGGACGTTACTGGGTTTTGTGGGATTGTATCCACTAAAACCCCCCTAGTAGCCAGCCTTAGTGCTAGAGGACTCGCTTAGTAAAAAAAGCTTTTGAATATAAAAAGAAAACAATACTTTTAATTTATCAGCAGCGAATTTAAGACAACGCTGAAGTAAGATCTCGGATGTAGTGGAGGCGGCGCAATCCATCAGGATATTACCCGGGCCGCGGATGCGTCTGCCGAGCTAATATTTGTCCTTAGCTCGTTTAGAGCGGCGGAGCGGCTCCTTTGTACCACGGCTTCGAGACACTTACTCAGCCATGAGCAGCGATGACTATAGATAGATAGATAGATGAACTCTTTATTGTACACACCTTATAAGTAATAACAAAGAACTTCAATACGCTAGTGCAACAAAAGGCGACCTTATCGCTAAAAGCGATCTCTTCCAGGCAACCATGGGATGGATAAAAATGTAAAATATAAATCAGACGGGGCGTGCAACGAGATGTTTAACAAGTAACATTATAAACTATAAATGTTATTATTTATATACATATAGACATACATACTAATAGTAATTACATACTAATACTTATATAGAGAGGAATAATATAGTATATTATTCCTCTCTATATCTATATAAATATTATAATTTAAAATAATAATAAATACAACATACGTTATACATTACAAAAAAAAACATACTTAGAATAAATAAATAAGCTATTATTTGACAAGTTTTCACCATACTAGGTCTAAGATATGTGGATTACCGAACTGATAAACATTGGAGTTTTAGAGTTGGTAGAAACAGACCTACATCTAATTTGAACTCTAGCGATAAATTGACATAACTTGCGTTACTGCTGTTTGTCTTCTTTGTCAAACTTGCGTGAATTATATATTCGGCTATCGCTTTAGCAAGTGTCAACAATGGTTATAACCTAACTTTATAAAATAACATACATTACACATCTAAATGCAGAACATATAAGATGATAAAATATTCTTAGAGCTGGAAAATTTTAAGGACATAATTCTGAAATGACCTTTCTGTCAGGGAAAATAGGTGATTTAAAGATTTCTCGATAAGTTAAAAATAACTATTTTCATAAAAAGTAGGTACATTTAACGTTTTTTTTTTTTTTTGTAAAAACGTTGCCGCATGTTTTTACGCTAGACTGTCACTTGTAACAATGGAAACAGTGTCTCGCTCTACCACTGCCTCTGTTAGCACAATCTACAAATTTTGGGGATCTCCTTTCATAGGTAATGTTTTGTTATATTTAGTTGTTGGTATAAAAGATTTCCGTTATAACTTAATTAATCCTAATCCTGACTATAATATTATAAAGGCGTAATTATGTGTGTCATAAACCTTTCTGTTTGCTTGTTACCTCTTCACAGCTAATTGTCTTAACTAAACGGTATGAAGTTTGGTGCAGAGATTCTTTAGGACCTAGAAAAGAATATAGGCTATATTTTATAATCATCACCATTTTGATCACTACATGGGTGACACCACGGTGTCACAGCTAGTATATAATATCTTTAACTCTAGTATAATCATGGTCACGTGTGGCGTCTACATGGTCTCTTGGTCTTTGATACTCTGCCTACCTCGTAACGGAAAGTAGGCGTAATTTTATGTGTACGTATGTATGTAGTATATATATTTAAGATTTTCAATTTATTTTTCATACTAATTAGATTTACGTTTAACCACCAACTCTCCTGATGATACGCCCACTAGTATCTAAATAACCTCCTTTTTTTAGAAGTCGGTTGGTAAAATAATTATCAACTCTAACAAACTCTTGAAAATAAAATGTCATAATTATTTGAATTAGTTCATCATTCAAAAAATAATCAGTCACTTGGTCATAATATCTGCAATGTGGTCAGCCACAACTCCACATTCGAAATTATTTTAGTGCATGTTTGTTCCACCTCCATATAAAAACTGTAAAATAAGGTACCTATAATTCATTACCACGTATAGAAAAAAAAAAATTACAATCGATTTGTATCTAGCTCATGTATAAAAAAAGCCGGACAAGTGCGAGTCAGACTCGCCCACCGAGGGTTCCGTACAAACTAAATAAAAGGGGGAAATCATTTTTTTTTATATTTTCCTTCATAAACCGAAAAATATTTAACACATTCCTTGCTCACCACTCGGATCCGTGTGGGGCGGAGCTATAGTAGCGGCGCCTCCCACTCGGATCCGAGCGAGCGTCCCTTTCATTTTGTAGTAGTCAGTAAACCGCCGGCGTTTGAGGCAGTCAACTTTGCTTTGCACGGCCACTCTGTACTTAATCAAAATTCGCCTAAAAAGTTTTGGTTTTTCCCAGCTGAAGTGAAGGGTCTGCAGGGGGCGAAGAATGTGTTAAAAACCTGTTTTAGCTTATGCTAATGTGGCTCTTTCATATGATACCCCACATGATACGGTTAATTCACTTTAAAATTTGGGCCCTCATTCCTTGCATAGAGACACTATTTGTTTGTGATTAAATTAAAAATGTCCAGTTTTCGGATTTTTTCCTTTAAGTGTACTCTAACACAATGCTTGTTGCCAAATTTCAGAGTTCTAGGTCAACAGGAAGGTACCCCATAGGTTTTGATTCCTCTGTGAGTGTGGAAAGGTGCGTATTTTACGACATATTCGGCTGTAACTTTTTTTTACGAAAACTGAGAAATTTTATTTTTCTTTCTGCAGCAAGATACTATGGATCTGCGGATATGATTTTAATTTCAACTCGATACCTTCACGCGTTCCCGAGATAAAGGGCTTGACACCCGGACAGACGGACAGACGGACAACAAAGTGGTCCTATAAGGGTTCCGTTTTTCCTGTTGAGCTACGGAATCCTAAAAAGACTTTCAAGCCTGAAAAATATAGCTTTTTAAATAAATAGAACAAAAAACTCTTCTCCTGTAAAATTTTACCAATGGTAGTTGTTTTAAATGGTTTAAGTGACGTTAGTAAATAATTTTTTGTACAATCGCTTGCAGTTTATAATTATTTTTTACCCGACTGCGAAAGAAGGAGGGTTATGTTTTTCGATTATATGTATGTATGTATATTTCTTTGGCACGCCCTAGAACAACATACAACTTTAACTAATAAATTAAGCACATCGTTTCATTTTATCAATCATTTCTCAGTTTCACGCCAAATTGTTATCAAAATTACATCTCAAGTTTTAATAAAACAGAAAAGCACTCAACAGAAACGTATTTTCATTTTATTAAGATTATTTCTGTTCTCAAACAGCCTGAAGTCACGTATTAAATAAACAGAAACCCTGAATGTTAATGCAAAACGAATTTAACTGAAATGCAGTATCTAATGGAGTTGACGAAACGCTGTCTTTTTCAAATTCTTTGTAAAGTGCATGACACACTGAGAACTAAGCTAAGAGTGCTAAGTTGCTCCTAGATAATCTGATTTTATCAGACCTAATGTATAAATAAAGAGGTTATCTGACGTTTGTTGACGTTTCAGCATGCAAACATAAAGCTAGCGTCTATTTTTCCTTGTGCTAGTGCTGGTTTGATGAAGCACTAGGTTTGAAATGTTGTCTTAAGACACAAGACTTTTGTATTTTAAATGTCACTTTCAGTTTTAAAACACCGAAATCGCAAAAAAGTATTATAGTCATCGTCATTAAATAAAACAAATTGCAACAGAATTTTGTTTTATAACTTTGTTTTTTTATAATGCTTGCCAAAACTGTCCTATCAACTGTCACGCTTAGCTTAGGGGCTAAACGAATACTCCAATTACGATGACGCTTTGACATTAGATATTTTGGATAATTCGTCAATAAAAAAAATTATGAGCTGTTTTTATGAATAGTATCAACTATAAAACAAAAATTACAATATTCAAAAACCACTAATATTTATATAGCGTGGCCTCGTTCTCAGTGTGACCGCACCCTTAAGTCGTCTTTCCTTCAAATTCTTTCTAAGTCTGTTGTGTTTTCAGAGAGCATCAGTGAGAACTGTATTTGTAAATACAGTACCTACTATAGTAACGTCTGTTTACTGTTGTTTTATGCCTTTGAGAGCAGTTAATGTTCTTTTATAGACAGAAGTCTAATAATATTAACTTTTGGGACACAAAAAAACTGTTCTTGAGTAACTGCTCGGACAAAGTTTATTTTAATTAATTAAAACACTGGAAAGATCGGGGAGGCCTATGCCCAGTATTGGGACACTATAGGCTAGCAACAACAACAATGAAAATGCAATTCGGGCCAAATTGGGCTATTTCAAAATGTATTGGCCATAAAAATTGCCCAATTTTTTTATGGGCCTCACATCTACTTGTAGGTATTCGACAACAACTCCGTGACATTAGTAAGCAACAGTATGATTGACAAAATGTAAGCCATTCCTGAAACAGGAGCTAGCTCTCAAGTGAGACTGTCTAAACACACCGTTACAGCCTGACTACAACATGACTAAGAGTCATCTTGAAACTTAATACTGGGGACCATTAAGCTACTTAAAAATATAAAAAAAAGTTTTATCACATTAACAGAACGAGAACAAGTCACCTAGACAAACCTTATCTAGGTTTTTAAATGCGTTTGTAACAAATTGTATTACCTACTTTATGTATTCAATTTAAAAAAAAAAACTTAAAATCACCCTTTCAACTCTATGCGCGTTGACAAAAATCAACAAAACAACTTCCTATTAAATTGCAACCTAACACCCTAGAAAAAACTTCAGTACCCTCACAAAGTTAAAATTGGGTTCGTCTCAAATTAGTTGCGTTTAGGGGTAGTTTGACTTTTGTTATAGAATACTGTTGCAGACTATCGATGGGGTGGTAAGCCCTAATACTATTTTTTTCTTGGCGTCCGATGTACATGTTACTAGAGATGTGTTTAAAATATCGATATACATATTTTGGGCGCGTTGAGCATTTTATTTTATGGCTAATGTATGGGTAAAGTCGGCTCGAGTAGACTAAGGGACCGAGCGATATAATAATCAATGCGTTGCAGTCAAGTTTTCACTTTTACACACACAATTATTTTGATAAAAATTAACCATCAACTCACCTGGGGCCGCACCACAAGCTTTCAAGCAGTCTCATTTCAATATTACATTGACTTTTGTTTCGCTTTTCTACAGTTGAGAGAGCAAGACAAAAGTCAAAATAATATTGAAATAGGCTTACTAATAAGATTGTGGTAACCCCGCTGACGGAAATTGACGCTGTAGCCGAAGATGAAGTACACAGACCTAAAAAGATTTTAGCTAAAAGACACGTAAATGTTTTCAAGATAAATATATTGGAAGGGCATTTCATATACGTAGCATGTCGATGATAATTCTTCACTTATATATTTTACAACAATTGGCTCTGCTATTGTGTGTTTTGGTTTAAATCAAAAACAGTAACATTCCTAACCAATTATTTATTTACGATCACGTCAAACATGTTACGATATATAAATAGTTATTATTTTCATTATTTGTTACTTTAAAAAAAACGTCAGTATCAAAAATGTTTAAATGTTGTACTTACAAATCGAGATAATTCGCCCCAGTTTCAGTACAAATGTGCCCATAACTAAATAGCAATGATAAAAATATTCCTGACCTGGATAACATCATATAGGTACTGTATGTGTAACGTCAATCAAAACAATCGATATCGATAGTTTGCCCGTCACTACGTACACGCGTTAGGGCTGATCCAAATTGATTTTAACACAATACCTCGACCCTGAATGGGACCCTTATTTGTAGCTGCGATGACACGCCGCCCGATCCATCATCCAGCCTCTATGGGCTTGTCAGTTGTCACTAGAAGCTCGGATGGCACAAATGTGCTGCCACATGATTGAGCAGATGTCCCTTCGGTGTGCGAATTATGGCAGCCAGGTGGACTGTGGTGTATGTTCTGGACGTCTGCGAGAGAAAAATAAACAAGTAGTACTTAATATTAAAAGAACAAGTCTTTATGTTAAAATCAAACAAAATACCCGACTGTAAAAAACGGTTTTACAGTCTGATTTATGATTTCGTTACGCTTGATACGCTGTTGAGTGCACGTTTTTTATGAGAAAGTTTGTGTAAAATCACTATAAAAGTGCGCAATCTTTAGAATAATAATAGAAAAAGTTCAGTGGAGGAGACGAAATGCGCATTTTTTTTATTTTTACGAGAGTTGTGTCATTATTATTACAAAAAATATAGTCCATGCCAGTCAGGAAGTGAATAAGAAAAATTAAAAAATACACAATGATATTGATAAAAAAAAATAAATGAAACATAACATGCAAGCAGCTTCTATCAGAACTTTTTGGAAATCCTTGGGGGAGGCGTATATCCAGTAGTGGACTTATTGTGGCTGAGATGATGATGATGAATCATAACATTGGTAATTAAGACGAAAAATTTAGTAGAAAGAACAATATTTTGTGTTAATTAATGTGATGAAAATTGTACCTAAGGCGTTCAAAGCCTAATGAGCCAAAAGGTCCAGTAAACCAAAAGGACAAGTTACAAAAAAAAAACTGTTTTTGGTCACAAGCAAAAGTTAAGTATTGTTTCTGATCAGAAACAATGCAAAGTATCAACATATTTGTAACATCAGATCAGAAATTTATCTACAATATATACCATATACACGTTAAAAATTGTCCAATTCCAATGAATAACACCCATAGAAATATAAGAAACTTGTAAATCCTACTCTACACTACATAACTCTAAATAGAGGCACGACAGTCGAGATCCTTTCCTTAGAAGGAATATTACAATATTTTGTCACAGATACCTTCCCTAATATAGCTAAATAGTAAGCAATAAGGAATTTAATAACATACCCGAACATACGGACATATTTGCCAATTTCAAAAGGAAAAAAATGTGTAACGATCTCAGTAAATTGCTGAGATGAGGAATATTTTTGTTTAATATCGGAAATGCCAGTACCTATAAATGTTACACCATTTATAAATACACATTATATATTATTTTCGGAAGCAAGTATTGCGTTATAATATATCTTGATTGTAGTACTATTGCACAAGTGCACATTCTAGTCACAAGATGCATAATAATAGATTGCTCTTTTTGGTGGCCAGGCCCAGTAGTACGCCAGAGTAGGTAGGAGGTTAATTCACGTATCATTCTCTGTCTTTAAACTGAGTAAAAATTTTAAAAACAATAGCGATACATATTACTGTGCAATCCTGTAGATCTGGATATGGTCAAACGATATTCCCATGACCTACAAGATTGGAGAGTTGTTTCAGCGAGTTCACTAATTGGTAAAAACGGACCTTCATTAGCTGCGTCGAACAAGTGGTAGATCTACAGACTTCGTTGTATTTGCATGAATTACATTTACGCAAATATATTTCTTCTTGTTTTAGTTATTTTAATAGTTATAACTACGATTATGGTGGTTTGTGGAATAATTTGGTCATCTTCAATATTTCATCTTCATATACACTAAGTATGGATAGTCTATCTGCTATAAATATTTAATTACATATACATATATATATATATATGTTTCTTGCATCGATGTTTAAAATTTCATAGCATCCAGTAAAATAAAAACCTTCATAAAAACCTACAGTTTGTGGGTACTCTTTACACAAGAAAAGCTCTTTAAAAACGGTAGAGAATCAAAATATTAAAATTTAACAACAGTTCAGATTTCAAATTAGCGTTACTTTGATCAACCGATACATCATTTCACCGGCAGCCCTTCAGCAAAATAACTGACGAATGACTATAATTTACCGAGCATAATGTAAGCTTACTATTTGGGACCCCTGTTGGTACCCATCGGACCCTTTTTGGACCCTATGCTACATTCTGTAAATTGCCCATCAACTGTTGTTGTACAATAGGCCCTATTCATTCGACTCCCATTATAAAAATACCCCATTTTATTATTATGTTACAATTTTAATGATATCTACATGTGCTTGTTTGTTGCTTTCTGTATGTCTGTCATCGGGGTTTGGTAGCTAATAATAATAATTTTAGTTAGCGAATCATGAGTTCAATTTATGTGACCATTGTGACCAAGCAGACTGTCCGCTAGTAACTCGACTGCTTATTGAAGAAGGTTGTTTTTACGTGTGTATATATGTATGTGCTACTAGTCGCATCCTCCGTTTTCACTCACGATTGAGAAATCTTTTCTATAAAGACACCTCTTCATAAAAAAGACACCTTAGAAATTTAGTATCTTTTATATTGAAGAAACGATTAGGCTGTACATTTTCTACAAGTTAGTAAAGCAGTCACTCAGAACATAACCTTTTACAGGCAAAGATAGAAGTAGTAAGCTACAAAGCTATATTTATTTATTTATTTTTGTTTTGGAATCTATTAGACAAACCAATGATTGGTACAATGCGAAGTATGCGACAGGTCTCTCCCTTGGATTTCTAACAAAAACGGTCAGAAGCAAGCTTTGTGTTTAAGTGGCAGTAAGACGCTGGATTCAATCTAGCGTCTTACTGGCACTTGTGTCATAAAAATATGATAAGTTGAATCCTGGATTGTAATAAAACTCAAAATGTTCAAGTTCTTTTAATTGTATATAAGTTTATTGGTCTAGAAATTATTTTTATTTATTACTGGCACTAACAAATCCATAAATTAAAATATTGTTATTTAGACATAACTCATGAAGGCTTAGTAACAATTAGAGTAATAATCTACATACTGAGCTGACCTAAACATGATTAAACTTGATCCAAAACCAACAACTTCTCCCCAAAATTCCCATAAAGCTTAATATTATAGCTATCAATCTCCCGAGCTCAAATAAGGCGGATTCTGATAATCCGAATGTCGGAACTGCTACACTCGGCTATCCGATCTTTGTACAAAACGTAATCTAATTAAACACAGACGGATTAATGGAGTGACAATAATCTTATGGCATCAGTGCGGGGTAAGGGATAAGCCAGAATTTAATCAGGGAACCGCAACCCCTTATAAAACCGTATCGATCCCGACATATACTTGTGTGGATAGTTTGGGATCAATCGACATTGGAAACCTTTGTAAGTCTTCAGATATTTTTGTTTGGGATCCATTGTGCTGGGTTTTCTACAGAAAAAAATCGAGTAATAATGCTATAGGATGGGATATTTGATTAAAAATATTAATGAATACAGCAACGTGTATACATATCTGATCTTTCTTTGTGAAATAAATTATTATTATTATTATATATGTATTAAGTACCTACAGCAATATGTATAAATCTAGCAATTATTACGTATTATTAAATTTTCTCTGTGGATTTTAATATTACTATACCTATCATTGTCAAATTGAAAATTTACTGATCAACTGGTAAGATTTGCGTTCGTTTGGATATTTGTATGGATGTCGGTACTCCCGTACAGGTCGTATTTGTCGAATAATCTTGACGCAACTTAGTATAGAGATTCTATATTATTATCTTTTTTTTATTCGAGCGTAAGATTGATAAAAAAAAATATTTTACTAAACTAATAATTTTATTTCAGCGCCATTTACGAACCAATTTTGTTAATATTGCATTTAATTGACATAATATTTATTGAATTATTTGGTAGGTACTTAATTCTAAACAAGAATAACAGATAGAACAAGAATAACAGAAGAATAATAGGTAACATTACCTATGAGCAAAATTACTCAAAGAAGGTTGTTATGATCTAAGATCGCGAAGTTTCAGTCTGAACTTACTGCTAATTAGTCGTGGTTACCACGATTAATTTCGAGATAGCCCACGCTAGAATAAGTGGGAATTGAGTTCTTGAACAAACCATACTCAGAGTACACACAACTCGAGTGGGTTGAACCCAATGTCTAAATATAAACTAAGCACTTATTGGACTAGGCTTGAAATTTCCAAATTTAGCTATGTAAAATCTAAACATTTGAAAACTTGAAAACAAGCAATAAATAAATAAATATTTGACGATTAATAAAAAAAACAGAAACCTGAAATTTTTTGATTCCATCCACACAAAATAATCTAAGTCAGACAATGTTTAGAGGTAGAAAACGACTTTCGACATGTACTGGCAGCACAAAATTCTAAGCAATATAGACTTCTGTGACTCCCAATATTTACGCTCAACGTTTATCTACTTACTAGTAAACCGGACTTAAAATAATTCGAATAGTTTAAAAATTACACACATCAGCAAATGATATAGGCACCTTTTATTGATTGAACATATATGTATAGCATGTTGCTAATACAGGAGGGCTTTCGAAAGAAATTACCTCTCCCCCAGAGATAACGAAAATTAATACGTATTACCTATACACATGGAGAATGCACCGTCAACTCCCTATGAGAATTAATTTCCGAAGTAATTCGTTCTGATCCCACAAGCCCGAATAAGAAATTGGATTTTATTGATCCTAAATCTCACTTTTTTTTATTTAAATACACAGGAACGAAAATTAGAAAATGTGATACATTTTTTAGGTTTTCACGTGTGTGCAATAATCGTAAAGATGCTAAATATGATCAATTAATAGTTGTTCCTTTAACATATGATAGAAAAAGTAGTTCGAAAGTGTATTAATGAAGTTGTTGCGGTTTTATAAACTACAATAAAATTATTTTAGTACAGAATTGTTGTTGAATTTGAATTAAAAGATGTACCGAACCTTCAAAACATCACTTACCCTGCCATTACTAAGTATGAGCAACATTTCAACCCATCCTACTAGTAGTTTTGCGAACAGTAGACCTCGCGGCAGAGCTTATTTGCTGCTCACCTTGAATCATCTATACATAATACCTACATAAAGTTGGTTTAGGAGGCCGTACATAAAATTTTGGCTGATTTCGCAATTTTAAGTGATTTTACAGACGTTATTTCACGGTAATTTTTTTTTCCATAAGTTTAAGCACCTTGAAAGATCAATTTAATTTTAATACACACTTAATACAAAAAATAGGATATTTTTAGATGCCCTTAATTATAAAACAATTTATATTCTTTTAATCGTTAAAAGTTAATTAATAATTTAATTAACTTTTTAACCCACTCGGTAGGCCCAGGCGCAGATGGCGAGACGAACTGGACTCCTTTTGCAACAATTGAACACAAAAAGCTAAAGACCGTGAAGAGTGGAAGGAGGATAGGGAGGCCTTTGCCCAGTAGTGGGACATATCAGGCTGATAATAATAATAATAATATTCTTTTAATAACAAATAATAATTATATAAATGGAGAAAACGTAAAATCAAGAAAATTATTTAGCGCTAAAATGCATCAAACACATCCACGCGCCCTCCTGTTACCTATACGCAATCTGAAGTTGGTTGTCATATCTTAACAACCACTTGACCAATTCTGTTCATTTTTACCACAAGTTGTAATAATTGTGTACTTTATCTATGTACCAAATATCAATAAAATCGGTTGATAATTAACGCCGCTATAAACTTCCCCCCTTTTTATGGGAACCACCCCTCTTATCAAAAATTGCCGACAACAAAAAAAAAATATAATCCATAGAACCTATACACCAAGTTTCATAAAAATTGGTTCAAAATTACGCCCTGTACGCGAGTACGAACATACAAACAAACTGACAGACGAAAGAAAATTTGGACAGTTGATACAGAGACGCTTCGCTCGCTCGGTCAATAAATAATTTATTGAACAGATTGGAAGAGCAACAGAGTTCTGAAGAGTTCCTTAGTTCCACGTGCAAGTTCTTAATATCATACCTAAATAAAAGTTGCATCTGCAGCACACAAGCATCCTCTTAATCAAGTGACACACGTCTGAGTTATTTGCTGTTATCAAATAACAAAGCTCTTGTGTAACCTTGCAAGTTCGCCGTGACTCGGGGTAACTCGGGTTAACTCGGTTTGCAGAATTAACGCGGTGACGGTGATTCTAGCACGTGACGCTTTTGACTGCGGCTGAGACAACGGAGTATTGTTGCTTGACTTACTGCTTCATTTACTCGTTCTCCACTTACGAAGTTTGCATGTGTGAATGTTCGCGAAATAGGACAAAGCTTCTCAAAATCATAAGATGGAACATGGAATCGCAGATGTCAATGTCCCATACAATTTGTTGAGTGCAACCTATATTCTAGAGCAGCAGTTTTTTTTCTGTTTTACGGTTCGTTATAAAGCACCAATTTTTTGTTTTACTTAAATGTAACATTTCTTTTACTGGCATATTGAGATATGACATTTAATATCTATATATCTTCCGGCAGCCTAGTGGTGAAACCGTCTGACTTGCGATCCGCAGGTCCTGGGTTCGAATCTCACGGCACGCACCTCTGTCTTTTCGAAGTTATGTGCGTATTGTTGATTGCCGCCAACTTCTAACGAAGGAAAACATCGTGAGGAAACCTATATGTCTGAGAGTTCTCAAAGATCTTGAAGATGTGTGAAGTCTGCCAACCCGCACTTGGCCAGCGTGGCAGACTATGGCCTAACCCTTCTCACAATGAGAAGATTACCCGTTCCTAGCAGTGTGACAGTTTGTACAAACAGGGCTGATAAAAAAATAATAATAATAATATCTCAACACAGCTGATTTGGAGGCTGAAGTGGGCTAGGAACATAGCACGTAGAACTGATGTCCGATGAGCCGAATAAATAGTTCTCGAGTGGAGATTACGCACCGGCAAGCGCAGTGTAGGAAGAGAAGACCAGCCACACAGTAGACGACCTCATACAAGTGGCAGGAAGCCGCTTCCAACTAGTCTTTTCGAAAAAAATAATCTAGTAGCCACCGTCTGATTGGGTTCTCTATTCGCGGCACACCTCTGTTATTTCGAAGTTATGTGCATAATGCTAAATTACCGGATTACGCTTACCGCGTTGTCGTGGTCAATAAATCCATTTGTTACAAAAAGCTACAAAATGCCAATAAAACAATAAACCTCTACGATGCACAAAATAAACAGCAGGACTGCATCCAAGCAGATCATTTATTTCGATTGCACATCGCTTGACACAATTCGGAGTGTAATAGTGCAGGACGGCAGACGGTGCTTCATTGCGATAAAAACGGAAAGGCTCTTCAGTTTATTTGTGATAATGAACCCTTGCCAGCTCTCGGGCTAGGAAAACCTGAAGAGATAGTGCAATGGAAGCGGCACCAGAAAAACTTTAGGAGGCAGTTGTAAGCTTCCGACTAATGGTTCGAATCCATATTGTACCCACAGGCATGTTATGTCCATGCACTTAGCTTTACTTTGTAAGTATAAAATTTACTACTACGTAATATATAACCATAACTATGACCTAAGTATCAATTCAAATATCAATTCGTCAAACTTGATTTGGTAAGTTCATCTAATTTTCAAGGAAACTTTACTTATATTTTTACAATTAATTTATGGAATTAATAATATAAAAAGAGTAGTTTTGGCGCTAATATAGTATATAGGTCCCGTCACGTAAAAAGAACGCTGGTTTGTTCGCGCTTACGAACAAACCAGCGTTCTTTTACGTGACGGGAACTATACACATATTATAGAACTTTTTAAAAATTGGTGTAAATATTAATTTTTTAACACTTTCCCAAAAAAAAAATTCAAGGTTGGCCGATTGTACGATTTATCTATCATCTATGCCTTCGTTACAGCTCATCATACCTACAACTCTTAACGTTTTTCACTTCAAAAAAAGGTTTTAAAATCAGCTAATAATAGTCAAAATTAGCTAATCATGGTTCCCTGGAAGAGATTGCTCTAAGCGATAAGGTTGCCAATTAAACACCTAGCCCTATGTACTTAATGTTATCTTTGTTATTTTGTTATCATGTGGTTTTTAATAAAGTGTTATCTATGTATCTATCTAGTGTAAGTTAGTCGAACAAAACATTTAGCTTGTGCTCATCTAGCGGGTAGGATGTCTGTGTAGTGTCACGCTAGGAGCGCGCCACCGAGCCAGGACCAGTTTCATACTATTTATGTGGCGTGATGTGCCGCTAATTGGTGGACGAGCAAACACTGCCTTCTGATTGTGATCCTTAACTGACTTGCAACAAGGAGTAGGTTCTCAATTCGACTGCATGTTTTTTTGGTATGTTTGTTCAGCGATTAAAAAAATATAACCGAAATGAGAACCTTTTTATAAACTTACCTTATTTGAAGTCGGTTAAAAATTGATTAAAGGCGAGCGTAGCGCATTACCACGCCTTTGTTTGAAGCTCAAAATTCAGATCGAACAAACGACTTCTTATCTCGTAGCAGCTACGTAAAAAATATTAAATCTCAAAATAGTACACAAATACCACACACAAGCACACTTGTACATGTTGTAGAAACACACATCTATTAATCTTCGTACTAGTATTCGTAATAAATGTTACAAGTACGAGCGAGTAACGAAGAAGAATGTACTACTCTCGATTTATGCGTTCCGGAATGGAGGTTAATTAGTAAGTAAGGGCGACTATTCACAAGGCGGATGGTTTTGATTCTACACTCAAATTTGTACATTATAACATAATTTAAAAAAATATAGTTAATCTGGAAGGAAGTGTTTTAAAATGCAGGACGCAGGTGTCCATGTTCAAACGGTCCTTAGTGTTAATTATGTAGTATATGAGGCTATTGCGGTCTGGAAACTACACATTTTGTATCTCTTAATACTTCTGGAAACTATGGGGAAAAATTGCATAAGATTAATACAGACAAAGACAGTTAAAAAAATGCAATCTAATTATCATAAAAACTTAATCAAATATGGTCAAGAAATTCCGTGAACTGGGTATGTGATACAAAGTATTTCTTGGAACCTTATCAAAAAGGATTCTATATATTATAAGATTTATATTTAATTTGTTTTTGTTACTTTTTAAACATGCTGTGCCGACCCCACCTAGTGGGATAAGGGCAAGGAAATGATGACGATATTTCATTTGTTTTAGTAATAGTGGATATTACATATAATCCATATATTACATACATACATTAATACACGTAATGTCACACTATCCTTAAAATATAAAATAGTGATATGGTTTCTTTAGAGATAAGTGAGTGATTTTATATACGAGTAAATTTACAAACTTTACGTACACTGTTGATTTTGTGAAATATTGTTTCTTATTTTCTCAACACAATTTCATTCAGTCATTGATACAATATGGCGTTACGCCACTTAATATGTACGTAAGGTCATACTGTCGCGCCGTCAATACCAAGCTTTACGGGCATAACCGCTGTTTTTGTTGCCGTTTTAACGAAATTTATCGTTTTCTTTTCCCCCTGATTCGGTCGGTCTGTTTGTTCCCGTAATTCCAGTTGCGTGGGTTCAGGTTACGTAAGGCTACATCGCTTCTTGTAATTAAATCTAACGTTTTGCTTTTTGTTGCAGGTAATGCGGGTTGCTCTTGTACCGTGGGTTCGGTATGTACTATTTTGTACACCGTCCGGGTAATAATAATAATTAATACCTGCTCCGTTGCTTAAATTATCATCACCATCATCATCTCAGCCACAAGAAGTCCTTTGCTGGACATAGGCCTCCATGAATTACCAAAAAGATCGGTTGGAAGGGGCCTGCATCCAGCGTCTTCCTGCTACTTGTATGATATCTTCTGTCAACTTTGTGGGTGGTGTTCCTACGCTGCGCTTGCCGATTCGTGATATCCATTCGAGGACTTTTCAGCCCCATCGGCCGTCAGTTCTACGTGCTATGTGCCGGTGACTTTTGTACGTCTACGGTAAATAAATTAAACGGAAAAACGGTAGTAAATTAAAAACCTTGTCTCTGTGCACGCAGAGTAGAAGTACCTACCAACTACCTACAAGGCAGACAATTGGACGTACAACCTCGTACTAGTAGCAAGCCATGGAGACGGTATTTTAGTGGCTATGATGGTGATGATCTGATTTAAAGTGATAGTGTTATTAAAGAAAACAAAACTTAAAACAGTACTCTTAAATTTACACGTTCGTTCATTCATTCATAGATTTGTGCACTATACTGAACTCTTTGATCCCAAAAGAATATCTGTTGTTATTCTAGTCTAGGCCAAATGTAACAAACTAGAGTTGGACATAATCAATAATGTTCATTTTGATCAAAAACAGCGTCGCGTTTGATTGATCGTTGGCAGCCCTGATCTATAGTTTTAGAAGCTCGTGAGGGCCACACAGGCCGAACTCTTAGGAAAATGTCACAGAAATAAACGAAAGAAAAAATATAAGTACTGAAAATAGGCAAAGAAAAGGCATCTTGGTAATAAGCGTATTTATAATATACAATTTTGGAAGTCCGCTTTTCAGTGTTGTTGGTTCTGATATTAATCAGAACTACAATACCCACTTTTATACAAAATTAACTACCTTTCTATTTGGGCTACGCACTCAGCATTCCTGATAGCAAAAGTGATTGACGTGATTATTGTAAATCCGTAAATCCGATTTAATATAATAATAATTTATTTATATCTAGTAAAACGAATAACGTAATAACTCTCGGCTTGCAAATGAAATTGATGGCTAACTAAACATCTGGATGTTACAAATTAGATGATCTAAGTATTTTAAATCTAATTTCACTGAAACTAAGGACGATTCATCTAATTTTAAAGTCCCTAATGATCATTTGATCTAAAGTTTACAATACACACGTTTACACACGTTGCTCTAAGGTTAAAAGTCTTAAAGCATGACTGAGCTAAAGGTTTATACACTTAATTGATGATAGACTTAATTGTATTTTTTTTATTACTTAGTTCCAAAGTTCATGCACAGCCTGGTCTCCCTCGTCCCGCAAGAGCGGTGACGTCAAATTGTGAATAATGCAGTTATGCACGTTGGTTATTGCGGGTTTGATCGATGGATGCGGGATTTGTCTTTTTAGCCATAAATTCACACGTTGGAGGGAAACATGTTTACAAGTTTATTCACTCGTAAATAATAGTAGTAGTAGGGTAGGACCTCCCTAACATATATGTACCTACAACAACGATTTATATACATACCTAAAGGTAGTAAGTGCATATAAGTCGAATAATAATTAATGATAGGTACTATGCGGTGCTTAATTTTTTTATGTATGTGTTGTAAGTATATTTAGGAATTTCTTTTGATCTGGGAATGTTTCTTAACTATGAAATCATAAAACCACAATTTTATTTTTAAGTTAATACGTACTTAATATCAGAAGAAAGAATTTAATGGATTCTCACAGCGACTTATGTATATTTTTTTTAAAGACACTTGACGTAAAATATATATAATTTCTAAATACGACGATTTATATTTGATTTTGCAAGAAAAAACGCAGCGAATAATGAGGGCGTAATCACATTGCAGTTTTCTGAAGAATTACTTCATTTCACCTACTTTTGCAATTCAACGAATGCTCTCCTATTTCTATACTAAAATCTAAATCCTACACCGTGACGCGATGCACCGGTTAGCTCGCGGCATTTGTTGCGTCGTGTCGTCTGACAAGCGTAAAATGCGCGACGCGACATCGCACGACGCCATGCCATGTCGCTGCCGCGGGGCGGTCGCGTCCATCCAATGTTTGTATCGTTCATTTTCTGTTTTCTTTATCAGAATGTGTGTCATTTTCGGTTGGTTGTCTGGTTTCTGGGTAAAAAGTTTTTTGCATTTTCATTCCGATAGCTGTAAGTGACGCGATACATTTTCATTCCGATAGCTGTAGGTGACGCGATACAATTTCAGTCACAATAAATCTATTGTGGTACTTTAGTAAGTTATATTTTTATAACAATGTTACTGACCAAGTGAGAGGAGCAAGCGAGCGAGCGTTAGTATTATCATCAACTGGCAAAATCTCTCGTCGATAGTATTAGACAATGGGTTCTGTGGTAGAAATTAACTTTATGATCAGGTTTCGTAACTATAATTCAAATAATCCGCAAAACGATTATGTAGGTAGCTCAATAAATTTATACACGTGATGGATATTTCCCAAAAATATACATTGTAGACGATTGGCATTACCTTAAACTACGAACTTTCAACACACATTTCCCAATTAAATTGTACTTACATTAAACTTCAATTTAAATGAACACTTCACAACTAACAACCGCGACTTCGCGGTACCGAATGTCGACTACCCTTTTTCAACCGTGGAAAAACACTGACTCCCGCCACTCGAGCGGGCCGTTCTATAAATAGGTTTTTTTTTAGTGTTCCCAGTACAAAAGTCTTATTTGCCCTATCGATTTAAGAATATTGCTAACAGTAGATACTCGCGCAAAGGTCGTATTTTTCAAGTTATCTTCACAGATTTGTTTGTCATCCGGGACTTTTAATTATTTTTGTTTTCCCAAAGTTGAGGGGGTTGGCCCTGTTATTTTAAACTGTTCCTCTGCTGGGTGTGCAACATCTTGCATATGATCACTCCATAGCTTACTATGCTGGCCAAGTGCCGGTTGGTACTCTTCACGCATCATGAAGAACTTTAAAAACTCCCAGACTTATATGACGTAATGCGGCGGTAAGCAACTATAAGAAAATTACTACAAAAAACCAGATGTGCCACGGGATTTGAACCTAGGAGCTGCAGATTGCATGTCAGAAGGTCACCCAACAAGGCTTCTTCGACTTTTTAGAAAAAATCTATACAGATATAATCATTATTATAATTTTAAGAAATAAAACAACCGACTCAAAATGGGCAATTTTACAAATTTCCAAATATGCATTGGTGGCGCTACCTTTACACACGCTTCAAACGTGCAATTAATTGCATGCGTTTTTTGAATTGTCTTTAAACTATTACTTTACACAATTACTACAAAACTATATTAATAACATTGATATGGGCAATTTTGTTTGGAAAACCAAACTTTTTAACTAATTATGATGAAATTCCGTTCTATGGGACCAATCTGAAAGAATATCTTTTAAAAATAAAGAATATTACAAGTAAATATAGATCACTGATTCCAAATCGGTATATAAATGACGCAGCTACTCGTATGTAATAAACGTAAAAAATATAAAGAATTGAGAACCTCCTCCGGATTGAAGTCGGTTAAAAATAGGCTTTTTGGAAATGTGCAGTGCACTTATTTTGGCTTAAATGATGATGATACAAATAAAAAACACAACACGTCCTATATAATCTAAAAAATAAAATTCACGCATGATCAAACAAAAAACTAAGTTTAACCTAAACCCGTCGGAAACAAGGGTCCGTAAGCTTACAGCGAGGGTTCCGCCATCATTTATAACTAGCACGCCGACAGAAGGTCTCGTCACAGCACTATCTGCGTGGAGTTAGACACTTCCCGAATTAAATATGCAAAAAAATTTGGTAAAAATATTCCTTAGAAAATGCTTAGTAACAAGTTGAACTACAATGGTAAAATTGGAGATACATTTAGGCTGTCTGCAACGAGTTTCCATCACGTGGACGTAAAGTCTAAAACAAAATTCACGAATATGGTGACCTGGGTTAAACGATACTCATACACCGACAATAACGAACTTTAAGATTTTGATATAAAGACTCTATGTCGCCGCGCTAAAGCCTAATTTAGATTGAGAAGTCTAGGACTAGGACATATATTTTGCCGCTGCGAATTGTTTTGAAAATCGAAATTATTTTAATAGTGTAAGGGGTCTAATTAGATCTCATTGAGCTCGGACGGTTTTGAAGACTGACACTAAATCCCGTGTTGATACTGTATCAAAGGCTGCCTATTAAATAAGAAGCTGGATTTTATTGTTGGCAGGCTTTTCTAAAGTAATTGATACTGCAAGTCCTTGTAACTCTATATCAATGAATGTTTCTGAAAACACCCAGTATTCGCGTAAACTCGCGTACTCATTAAAATAAAAACAATTTTTTTTTACTTAATTTTATGACCTGACGTTACAATTTTAACCGGAAATGAATTGTATTATGACTAAGTGTATTTTTGTGGAAAAGACTGCAAATAATCTTCTAACAGAATCGCACTTACGGAAAGCAAAATTTGTTGAGTTCTCTTCATTCGGCGCAATTACGACCCATGATTTAATTCGATATAGCCCTGATAAAGTATAATTGTTTTGTAAATTAATAAAATAAAGATTACATGGTACGATGTTCAGTTTATTACAAGGTAATATAGAAACACTAACTGCTCCGCGATTTGACACGGGTTGTGATCAAAAGTGTTGATAATGATGAAAGTAGTTTATGTATGTTTAAGAGGGAGAGAGAGAGAGAGAGAGAGAGCATATTTCATACAATACATATACTCGAATATCCATACTCTTCTTGTGCAGTCGGAAAAAAGTTAATAGATAAAAAAGTAGATGCTTGTAAGTAAAGTTTTGCCTTCCAAATGAAACCTACTTATCTTATTGGAAGTCCGCAGAATTCCACTAAAGCTGAGTAAAACAAGCTTTTCATTTAAAAAGAATCAAAATTAAAAGAAGCCCAGTCCACCCTCATTAACGTCAAAACACAGTAAGAAAGAAGCGAAACAGTTTGAAAAGTAAAATTGAACGTTTCCCAAGCGAGGCCCAGCAGCCAGCACTAATAAGGAAGACGGCCATCCATCACGTGGAGAGGTTTTTTCCACTTCTCTCCTGAAACGAAGATTTGGACGTGTTCCTTTTGCCAATAATGTTAGGTATTTAACCTCTTTCGCCGACCTGCGGCGCGCGGCGCGCGGCGGCTTGCCTTGATTGATTCGATTTTGGAAAGCTTACGTTTTTTTTTTAGTTTTGTGTTTGGTTTACAAACATTTATTTTCGGTTTAATACTTATAGTACAACGATGGATACTCCTTGTCAAAGATGAGAAGAATATGATCGACGCGACGCGTAACTAACGTACTGGTACATATCTACGTATCTGGTACAACGCATAATCATTGCCATTCATCGTAACATTGCTGGTAGTACGCTGGGTACGCTGCCAATTGATAATGGTTTTGAGCAATTGAATTATCTCTAGACCTTTACTGGTCTGGGGTGATCTATTTGCTTTTTGTATAGTAGTTATTTACTATATCGATGCTTAGGACCTTTTATCAGAGAGTCTTCTTATTTTCTAATTTGTGTTCAGTATTGATAGGTATTGATGAATCAACATTTATAGCAAGAAGTCGAAGAAATTATCACCGAACAACTGCAGTTGAATAGTATGAGCTAATAACCAGACTTTGACAAGCAAAATCATAATTTTTGCATTTAGCGCAATAAGTATGCTCACTAAAAACTTAGCCGCACGGGTTTAATTTCTTGATCTAAGTTATACTTTGTTACGTCTAACGACTTAAATTTTCGATGGCGCATTATATATGCTATCCCATTCAATCTACGGCTTGTTTTGAAGTTCGTCTGCTCAAAGATAAAAACGCAGCTCAATTATATTTTTTTTTTTCAAATACTGACAAGGTCCAAGCCGTGTTAAACATATAATTTTAGGGCCTTCTCTTTTAAAATCTGGATTAAAAGTTGTAGAAGTGGTACAATAATAATTATCACAACCTACATAGCAAGATGAATTTAATTATTTCTGTTATTTTTGTTGTGGCTTAAATATTTCAATTCAGTTATGTGTAACAAATTAATAAATAAATATTGGTGGACATTTCACACAACACTATCCAGCCTAAGGAAAGCTTGTACTATGGGAACTAGAAGGCTGATATAATATAATAGATAATTATTTTTTTATAGATATATAAAAAATATTTGTGTTTTACAAAGTTTCTATTAATTACTTAAATAATTAACCAATCATCAATTATTGTTCCTGCGGGCCCCAAACTAGGCAAAGCATGTATCTTGGGTAGAATACATACCTAGTCTTGCCATAAATATTGACACGAAGAAAAAAAATATTTTTTTATTGCAAATAATATTTATTACTTTTACAGTGTGTTAGTTTAATGCGTAAATATAAAACAATTTAAAATATAAAAGCTTATTCGAAGTGGTCTCCATTGGCTGCAATACAGTCCTTTAAACGTTGAGGCCAGTTATCAATAGAAACACGCACTCTTTCCATGGGAAAATTCTTCATTGCCAATCGTATGGATTGTTTTAGGGACTCCAAATTATCATGGCGTTTAGAGCAAGCCATACTCTCTAAAACTGACCATAAATCATAATCCAGCGAATTAAGATCAGGACTAGACGACGGCCAGTCTTCAGCTCTGATGAAGTCCGAAACGTTCACTTCCAACCAAGACTGCGTGGACCGAGCTTTATGACCTGGCGCCGAGTCTTGTTGGAAGGACCATACTTGGTTATTGAACATGGTGTTGTTAAGGGGCTTAACTACCTTCTCAAGAATGGTATTTTGATACACTTGTGCCGATGTTTTGATACCTTTTTCACAAAAATATGGCTCAGTCACTCCTTCATAGCTAACACCCCAACAAACCATCACTGAAGTCGGATAATGCCCACGTTGCACTCTGTCGACTAATTGGGAAGCTTCCTTAGAACTTTGAGCATAAATACGGTCATTTTGTTTGTTAAAATGTTGCTCAATTGTAAAGATTTTCTCATCCGTAAACAAAATTTTTCTGTGATCTCCCTTTGCGTACCGCTTCAGTAGTTGTTTCGATTTTACCACCCTATTCTTTTTTAAATTATCAGGTAAAAAATGACCAGTGCGTCTCTTATAGGCTGCAAGTCCTAAGTCATCTTTTAAAATACGCGACATGGTTCTGGGTGCTATCTTCATCTCCCGAGATAAAATCTTTTGCTTTCGGACAGGATTTCTTCGATTTCTTTCCCTTACTGCTTTGACCACCTTTTTCGTACGAACGCTACGTGGACGGCCAGATCTTTTTCTGTCACAAACAGAGGAGGTCTCATTGTACCTATTAATAGCCCGGTACACAAACATTTGACTAATACCAAGCGTATGGAGAGTTTTAAAAATTGCATTTGGCTCCATACCAACTTTGTGTAATGCAATCACAGCGATTCGGTTCTCTTAATCACCCCACTCCATTTTAATATCGCAAAATATTGTACAATGTATTGGCGCCAAAATTAGAAAACTCAATGAACAATCGTATAAAAATGACAGATTCCAAATTCAAATGTAATATCTTTCTTATTTTTAACTGTAACAGTATTTATGGCCAGACTAAGTAATTATATACTTTTTAGTAAATATATAGAAACACCCAGACACAGAACAAACATCTATATTCATCACACACATGTTTGTCCTGGGTTGGGATCGAACCCACAACCTACAGCTTATCACGCAGTCATAATACCAACTGAAATGTGAAAGCAGTCAATATTTTCTAACACTAGACAAAATTTTAAGTACATCATATCCTGGAATATCCCAAGCACATTTTTAAGATTCCTGTTTTTAATTAAATATATTATCAATTTGTTTACATTTCACTCCATGCACCATCCGTTACGCGGCTCCCATTATCCCCATTATACCCCATGGCATAATGGGAAACAAAATGACACGACACAGACTAATCACACAGTAAGGCAACTCCGAATTTTAATCCGAAACAATAGAAGACCCATCTCAAGACACAGTGCGGCTACAATCACGCGAAATATTAAATCCTGTCCGACACACGTTGAACAATAAAGATGTGACATGGGTAGATAAATCATCCGTCGCCATGGCGACCGGGACGTCGTGCCTCGTGCCGCAAATTACAAGGGAACGCGATCACAGTGTGTTTGGAGTGGGGGAACTTCTAGTTTTGTTGTAGGGTTGAAGAGTTTTTGATAATTGAATTGTCGTTGGTAAATATTTATTTTCTCTACAGTGGTTTTTAAATCAGGTAGAAATGTAATAAATGGATATTATGCAATAATATAATCTTTTATATGCACACCAGACTATATGTGTGACTTAGTTCTTTCTATGATACGGTGTAGTCGAAGACCGTAAGTATGTTGTAGTCTTGGACATTCCGAGTTTGCTGCTCTTAGGAAACATGGAAGATGGCAGTGACTTTATTTTTTATTTTTTTTATTCGAAAATAGGCTTGCGCTTGATCGTCAATTCACCTAGTGTTAAGCGACAGTTACGGTCTACGATGGAGCGCGCTTGCCTAGAAGAAATCTATTAACTCGCGATTTGAAGACACCTAGATTATATCCAGTCGGAAAGACCCATTCAGGAAGCGCATTCCACAGTTTGGCGGTATATACGCACAATGAAAGTGGTACTCCAGTGAGTTACTATTGTTTTACTTGTATTTTGGTAGTGTTGTATATTGTTTCCTATTTTTTGTGACCGTGTGTCACTGGAGGTTGATTTATCTGTTATATTGGTAAATTCAAAGTTGAATGTGTCGGATCAGGTGTGAAAAACGTCGCCGGTTTCTGTGTGAGCGCACAAGTTTCCACTCATTGGGCAGATGGCGACAATTCGATTGCTTTTTTGACGTGATGTTGGGGGAAGATTAGATAGGTTATACGTCATACAATTTGGAATTGAAAATGTGTAAATAATTGTAAAGACTATTATTAATCTCATAATACAATTTACAAAAAATAAAAACTACTTCAAAACAACCCAATTAACTGAAAAAGGAGAAATAACAGTAAAAAAATCTTATACACAAGTGGTTATTTTCGAATATTTATTTAGGTTTGTCTCAAAATAAGTAAAATCCCAAACATTTACCGATCGAGAGGGTGAGCGACAGCCGCCAAGGTCACGCGACCCCCGAGACTGTCGTCATGTCAAAAATCAACCCCAATTATAAACCCCGTTTCCCTTTATTTTGTTGCTAATTTCATTCAGATTTGGAAACACTCCCAAGTATTCGCAATTCTTAGACTGATCTTTATTAAGTTTGAAAGGGGGAAGAATTAATTCAGCAACGAGAACTTGATTTGCGTGGGTGTGAAAATGGTATTGTTTTGTTTCGATAAATAGTTAATAGTCTTGTTCCCTGATGTTATAGTTTGTACAATATGCATGAATTTTATTTCATAGTAATAATGGTTTGAATTGATATGATGATGTCATCCTAGCCGATTTCGGCCAATTGAGCTTGGATGTTTCGCTCTCACGTGACTTATGTACCTTATTTTTGCAGAAAATGTTCGTGAGCATTCAATGGAAGTCAGGACGCCACAATTATAGTTATATGCTATTCTTATGGGAGGTCTGTTCTTGAGTTCGTCACGTTTTTGGTCTAGTTGACGCTTTCTCTTATCTTCGAATACGTATAATATATGACTCTGCACAAGACGTCTCCACTTAATTCTATTTCCGGCTATGGATTCCCAACGAGAGGACTCAATTTCGCAGTTTTTCATATGTCTCTTCTGAACATCTTTAAATCTTAAGAACTGGCCGCCAGGATAACATTCTCAAATATAATACATATACCAAAAAAATATTTCATTCGGTCAATAAACTTCCGAGATATAAACATTTAAAGTTTTAGGGAAGGGATGCTCTGCCTCTCTCTCTCGCGAAACAACAGTTGTATTGAATTAGTTACAATGAACGCGAACCATGACGTCATCATTTGCTATGCTGTGCTCTCTGTCTAACATGAAATTAAAATGGCTAGTAACTTTCTTAATTTTTAAGGTATTTTAATTTTGATTTTGTAGAATGGATCTATTTGTGGTTAATTTTCATAGGACCAAATAAAAATAATTCATGCATATACTTGTCCACAGTAAATTTTTTAAACGCTACATGAGACAATCTTCTTTGTTTTTTAATCGACTTCAATAAATTGTCAATTCGATATATAAAAAGTTTTCAATATTGTAGACAAGGTATTCATCTTTGTTGATAGCTGTCAAACTAAAATGGCAGTTGTTTGTATAAACACACGTATATATTACTATGGAAATTAACGTGGTTTTCACAGATTTTTAAATAAAAACTACGGGTCACTCACGTCTGTTTTGAGCCGAAATAAACCATAGTTTCAACCGCATTCGGCGGTATTTTTCAAAGTAGCAGCGGACACGTCACTCTCGGTCAGTGACCCTAGTTTTTATTTAAAAACACGTATATCTAATATTATTTCATCAACGTCTTATTAGTAATTGTAGCGTGCGAAAAAAAAATAATAAAAAAAAAGGGACTTTAACCTCGAAAGAGGAAAAAGTGAGGGTGAAAAATAGATTTTCTCCGCACTGCTACAAAAAGTAAAAAAAGGGGAATTACTTAGTTAAGTAGATAAAAAAGGTTACCTAGATAGGGTTCAGCGGAGAGCCATTGAACATTTAGTTCAAGGGTCCTCTTGCTGTTCGGCCGGCTTACATATGGGTTTTAGCTCACAAAAGAAACAAAAGTTTTGAAGTTAATAATGAAGGTTATATTTAGCAAAAATTATGATATAGGTTGAATGTAGGTTACAAATATTCTAGTTACAAAAATACAGTTTAAAGTTCTTCAAGAACTTTGTAAGCGTGGATACGAAAGGTTCCGAACGCGCACAGATATTACACTAATGGCCATTTTACGCAAATAAAAATCGATCGATCGCTTTACTCACGTGAGATTCACTTTTGACGGTGATGATAAATCGGCGGGTCAAAGCACGCGCCGATGGTAAGCTCCTCGCAGATAAAGTGAGCATGCGGTCAATGGACACGCACGTGGAAATGACGTCGGGCGCTGGGCGCTCCACGACGTCCTGAACAGCAGGCTAATGGCGGGCTGATCGTGAAGAAGGATGCTCCATGACGGTGATCCTCGGGAATAAAAATACAACCTAGACGACGGGATGTCTCATCACGCCTCCTCAGGTTCTCCAAAGGTCGTCTCAGAAACTAGGTTGTGGATGTCGCTCAGCCCTGCTCGGGCGAGATCACGCCTGCGTTCCTCGGAGCGTCCTTTCTTCGATCTTCAGTAGAAAGAGGTGTTCTTCAGCCGATGTCCGGAAGTGTAAGCCTTCTTCCAAATCTCCATTTCGACTCCTCTCAACTCATCTCCATAGTGGTGGGATGTCCCTCCGTCGAGTAAAAAAATGTTTCGCTTTCAATCACTCAGTCGATGCGGTAATCGATTAAGTTTTCTTTTGAATAAGTTTACAAAATAAAAAATACTTAAGAATAGTGTCCGAAACCAATTTGTTTTACATTATAAAACAAATGCTAAACTAGCATTAAGGAAAACACTGCTGAAATGCTTTCTTAAAATAAAATATGAAAAACAAAGACGATTAAAAACATCGAATAGATTCGCTTGGAGAGCAGATAGTATTTTGCGGTACGACACTTAGCCTTTATGGTTTGCAATTAGAACAGTCGATGTCTTGCGAAACGTGGCTGTCAGTGTCATCCGTCAAATCCCCGATCTACTCTCGACGCCAGAAAATAACAAAACAAATCGACTTCGGAATTCAATAAACAAAATTACTAAAAACAGGATATAAACTCAAGCAGGTAACAATTACATTGAAAAGAAAGAGCAAACCAAGAACAGTGAATATTGTGATGTTATAAATAAGTGTTATTGTTCTCAGAATTCTACGTAGTTGTGTTGCTTCGCGGATTCGTCATTGGAAAACTGTGAAACCTTACATTGGAATGCATGAAGAATACTATAAGAAGATTTTTAAATAACAGTAGCGATACTGATCGCTACATAATATTTACTGTAATAATATTCTGTAATATCATATCTAGTCCAAGGCCGACGCAGGAGTGCCAACATCTCGAAATAACTTTGTATTAGATTTCCGAGAAACCTTGAAGGAGATAATCATACCTAGGCTTCGTTATCGATAATAATTTCAGTTTAATTATATTCCATGGACAAATACCTACAATCTTATCAAATTATACCTTATGTGTGCACTTGTATATGTACAGTTTAATTGACAAGTCACTTAGTAAGATTTCTTAAATGGAGATACGAGTATCACTCGATAGATACGTACTTTAACACAAGATTTTAACATATTTAAAAAACGCTATTGAAGTGATACTATATTTATATGATTTTTTATGCAAAAATAAGCTCAATTCATTTAGTGTTAGATCGAGTGCGTGAGTATTAGCACGTGAATTAAAGCGAAGAAAAATGTTTTCTTACGTTGTCAGCAAAACTTCACAGAAGCTTCCATTAAAGTCACTATCACTTTACTGAATCATGACTCGGTCTCGGACTTGTAAACAAGTGGCTAGGATTGTGACTAGAACATTTTATAAGTTGTATTATTCAAGAAGCTTGAAGAAAGTACGTAAATTATTTAATTTACGGGTAAGTATAGCTAGTATTTAATAAAATTTTAATACTATTTAATAAAGTTTTCTTCGACACAGGCTAGACGACAAGCGTTGGTAAGTTAGGGCTTGGCCGTCTTTCCTCGAGCAACTCACTTGAAGTTGCGTGAATTTGAATGACACCCACGGTGTCTAATTCCTTATATGCACATATGTAATTTTTAAAAGCTTACGCCTAATATTATTATATAGATCTATGATTATTATGATGACAACTCTCTTTTGATGAGTGACGGTGTGATCGAGGATGGAGCTCATCAATCTAAAATTCTATAGGATTCCCTTTAGCTTTGAAAATTCCTAGATTCAAAAATATACTAGCACGCAGACGTCGCTGACGGTATCCACAAATCTTGCAAATGTCTGCCTAGTTTGGATTGTATTGAATAATTTAAGTGTTATTCATAATATTACAGTAAGTAGTTCAGTTACTAAGAAAACTAGAATTCAAGTTTCAGTTTATGAGAACAATTTCAAAAACAATGCAGGCCTTGAAAATCAAAACTAGACGTTACTGATATTTCTTTTCAAACTTTAATTTTAAAAATATGACGATATTTGGTAAACACCAACAAGGCAGCAAGGCATCACTGAAAACGTATAAAATTGTCAATTTCCGAAAAATCACGACGTAAATCCGGCTCGAAGGACCATCATTTAAACATAACGTCGCATATCCAAGATGGCGGCGATACGGCACTATCGACGGTTATAAATCACGGAGTGTCATGGCGGCGTGCCGCGTGCTCCACTTTTACGCGATGAAGCCACGTCTCAATTTGCTTTTGAATTTACTTGTTGGTGAATACAAATTACAGAGCAATGATATTTTGGATAACTTATGACGGTCAATGATTACATTTTAGACATGTTCTTGTTACTTGTCCTGTCCGTTTCATTTCTGTAGTGACGAAAAATAAAGATTAATCGAACGAAAACCTTGAAAACGTGACACTGGCAGATAAGCACTACAGACAGTTCCATTTTCATATCTTATTATTTTTAGTTTAATACATGCTAATTTCACAAATTCATACATTTTTATATTTGAAAAACTTGCACTTGATCGCCAACTCACCTGATGTTAAGTGAAATCTCAATATACAATGTAGCGCTCTTAACACGAACAAATTCTAAAGATTTAGATAAACCGAGATTATAACTAAAAGAAAACCCTATTATGGGTATAACACTTTATATTTCATTATATTTTTTTGAATTGCGCATGCGGTTTACTACGGAGCACGCTTATCTGAAAGAAACCTATTGGCGGCAAAATTCGTCATTTTGTCGACAAGTTTCTCCAAACAAGTAACAAAAAGCAAAGCAGTTGAAGAGATTATTGAATCGCGTGCGTGCGCGGCACGTACCGCGGTGAACGTTAATATGTGGCGCGTGCGTCGCCTGCCTAATGCCGTGCCGGTGATAAAACGTGCCAGGGACTTTATACCGCTTGTGATTGTGACGCCGTGGGCTTGCACTCTGGAACGCAGTTGTATATTTCATAGACTTATAGAATAGGGGGGATTTTAGTGTCATAAGTGCAAGCTCTTATCACGATGTCTTAAACACCATATAGACAATGCATCTCGATTAAATTAATAATTTATATTTAGTTGCCGCTCGTTAAAAAAAAAATATATATAAAAATGTTAGTTGTCTCATATAAATCGTTGTTTTTTTAAATAAATCTTTATTTTTGCGAATTACATAAATTTGTTTGTTATGCTGAAGCAACCAATGTATGTAGCTAATTGAAAGTAATACTATAGAATATTAACATCTTTTTACACAATAATTTGGAAAAAAGTTTAATAATGAGGTGACCTATAATATAATGAAACAATTTAATGTAATAATTCAGCGTTCTTGACACCGTGACAGATAAATAGATGTACACACTATTGTACTCACTTTAGAACTTACAATCAACAGAACATATTTAAAAACTAGTGTAACAACTGGCGGCCTTATCGCTAATAGAAATCTCTTACAGGAAACCTTATACTGTGATACAGTATACAATTTGTCAGACACTTCGCCTCTGCATCAGTGCGAATATATACTTAATCATTTGGTTTTCTCCATAGTTATTTTTTTTTTATTATTGTACTCGTATTGTTGTTTATGAAAAGTATAACATTTTTTCATAATCTGATCAATAGTTTTTACGTGATTGGTGAATAACCAATTCAAACATGTTCGTAAACAGCCACATTTTAACAAATTATATAGAAGCTGGATGCTATGCTTTATATGCTGTGCACGATTTTTGCAAAAAAAAAACCTATCATGCATTAGAGTTTCGAAGCTGTTTTCTATAATTCTGTTGGAGAACAAACGTGCAACTTTGTTCGACTTTTGATTATGACAACGGTACTCCGTGACGTCATGTCTTCAAGTGTAATGTATAGTCACTTTCCTGCTTTGTCGGTAGTCTGGATTAGTGCCTCTGTTACCTACAGATATTAGATTCTGTCTTTGACCACTGTTTAATGTAGGGGTATGCAAATATTTATTTTTTTCGATTTTTGTTTTTGGAACAGAATGACAAGAGGAGCTAGTTTATCTTAATTATTCCTGATGTTAAACGTTACACCACACCCATAACAATTTAGTGCCAGCCAGTGCACTGCGCTCGTCACTCTAAGATATAACATGATAAATAACATTATTATCGGAAATTTTCCTTATCACATCGCTGGAAACAAACAAAGCATACACACTGATGTTTTAATATTATTAGATACCTACTTTATATTTGTGTTCTTTCTTGTTTTGTTGTTGTCTCAATTATAGTGTATGGTGTTTAAAAATAAGACAATTTCTTAGTTCTTCAAGACCTCTACCACCGTAATTAAAACGTTTCTTGCACGATGGAACTGAATAAAAAAAATACCCAAAATTATAGCTACTTTCAAATAGAATCTAATCTAAATAATGTTAGTAACTTGACCTAAATTCACCTGCACAACTCTATCTGGAGCAAGTATCTGAACACTCCACCTAGTGCCGGAATCATTCAATCAAGTGCGCCTAATTCGGCACGCCACACAGCCGCCCGCCGCCGCCGCCGCCGCGTAGGTACGAGTAGGTACTGCCTACAGACAGATGTACGTAATTAATTTATATTAATCGAATGCCAAACTGACATTACACGCGTCACAACTAATGAATTCATTAATAACGTTGTATCTCTACACACTCGATATATTATGTTGTGTATAGTATATTGCTCTGTGTCGCAGGTGTTATTAGGTGTACAGATATTGAGCTTCTTTGTCTATTCCTGGCTATCGAAGGAGGGTAATTTTTATGTCTAAATTGTCAAAAATGTTAGCACGCTTATGCGTATGTTTTACATCATTTTAAGATCATATGTTTCAAACTCTTTGAGTATATGTATTTAATTTTATTATGTTATCAATTGAAACTATTATTCCTATGAAACGAACGTATGAAATTTACGCATATTTCCTATTATTAACAAGCTATGCGGTGTATAATAATACAAACATCTCCAAGAAACACCCGTTCACGCTGATCTTTCAATGACATTGTCTCTAATAAGTGTCCAAGGTTTATTACAATCACTAACTTTTTAATAACTTCCTTCCAAGTGTGCATCATTACCGCCACCCATCAGTCCCATGTCCCGTCTACACTGAGACATAAATTTGTCATCGTCAGCATGTCCTCACTCGCTCACGTCACGGCGCTCCTCGGCTTCCGGTTCCGCCGCACAGGGCGGCCTACCGCAAGCAAGCGGACACGCCGCCGGGACGCGGGGGTGGGCGGGGGTGGGGGCTAACTCGGGAAAAAGTGAGCTCGAACATACCAAGTAGCTGGTCCTCGTGTCAGATTAGATATGTTTATGTAAAGTGAGTACAGAGTAATTTATTACCGCTCGAAGAGACCTAGTCACAGAAGGGAAAAATTGTATCATAATTATAACTTAGCGATCGATCAACGACAAACATCGTCCGACATAAATGTAAAACCTAATTATAAATTATCAAATTGCTCTGCGTGTACTTTCTTGCGAAAATGTTCACTTTTCATCATATTACTAGCGGAAAGTCGGCACAATACCACATATTGCACATTTCACATTAAATGCCAAAAATCCGTACTTAACGACTTCGTTCCACATTCTTGTTGTGTAATCTTAAAATATTAAAGTAAATAGATAACTAGGTCAACGCTAATCAACAGTCAATCAGACAAGTTGGTGGTTAATTCTAGATCTATTGAATGTAAAAAATATTTTTTAAAGTTACGTTATAAAATTCACAAATCACAATCGGGTGTTTTGGTTACGAAAATATCAATTATCTTGGCTGGATCGATCCATGGCTCCCACGGCCACGCTATACACGGGCGTGTGAAATAGTAATGAGCGACCTCTACGTACGCATCTTCCGCACTAGAATCAGGTTTACAGTTACAGTAATCAGTATGTATGTATATAGGGAGAAGGAAGAGGCTCGTGTCTCACAAACTGTATCCGCACTTTGAAACTCCCGAAGTTGCTATATCCTTCGCGTTTTATTTACTAAACTTGCAAATGAAAACATGGAACACTTAAATAAACAGAATAGATGTTGTGATAACCCTCACTACTGTTTCAACTCACGACTCTTGCATTAAAGAAAAAATGACACTATATAAAAAAAAACTGAATAAAATAATAAAGCTCCATCACTCGCTGTCTCTAAAGCACAAGTGGAATTTTTTTATCTGACGCAGTTAGTTACCACCTCACTGATTAGATTTTTCATTGCGATTTTCTTTTTATCTTATTATATATAAATATATACATATATGTTAGTTTATTATAGATATTTTAGTTAATTTATGTATTAAGATGTAACTTGTATTAGTACTTATATAATTTATTTTTTCTTTCATTCTTTTCTTTGTTAAACACCCCACCATATATTTACTATCATCAGATCTCCATCACAAGGTTGCCTGGAAGAGATCTCCATTAGCGATAAGGCCGCCTGTTTCACTAGCATTCAAGCCCTTTTCGCTATGTAATTTGTGTTTTAGTTAAGGTGTAAACAATGAAGAGTTTATCTATCTATCAAAATGGTGGTTTATCTATTACTTTTTAACGACTTGGACCCTTGGACGACTTGGACTTGGACTTTTTAATCCGTTCCACTATAAAGTGGGACGGGTTTCATTGAAATCTTCATAAAGTACTATTTCACACAACGAAGTCAGATGTTAGATAGTTTTCCCCGGAAATGCGATAAGTAAAAAAAATGGGGACTTTGTAGCCTTCATAGAGTTAGACCTGGGGCCGAGGTTTTAAAATTTGGAATCCAGTATCCCGGTATCCGGTATCGGTAGTATGGTCCTTGTGTCAAGATCCGGATGCTTGGTACTGACCTTTCAGTTGTCAACCCCCATTTAGCGGGTCCCGGTCTTAATTGAGAAGGAGGATAAACGAATAATAGATTAATGCTAATTAGACTTTAATGAAACTTTACAGAGGGTATAAATACCAGCATTTGAGATATATCAATTAAAAGTACCTAATCACACACGTTCGGGTCTATTACAGTGAGTGAGCATTTAAAACAGTAGTTCAGCGGGATCTATTTTTTGCGTATGGAAAGCAGTGTGACGCCAAACATGTGTGGTATTCGTACATTAAACATTATTATTCTGTAACGTCACAGCGAATATTTTGAAGATTTGCTGCATGTTCGCTCCGAAATAAACCTATTTACACGATCGGATCTTATAATACATTCTAATCTTAAAAATGTATAGCGAGTGAAACTACATGACGTAAAATTATATTTAAAATATAATCGTCTTACTTTTAGATATCTTTTGAAATATCATCATTGTCATCATCTCAGCCTCAAGTTTTTTTTCTTACACTTGTTAAAAAGTTAATTAAAAAATATATAAGTAGTTAAAAATACATAATATATTAGTTTAAAAAAGGCACGGACCCAGGAGTCTGTGGAGATTAATTTTGTCAAATAAAAAAAAAGCCAGAAGAATTCCACTGCTGGACATAGGCCTCCCTGGATTTCCAAAAAGACCGTTTGGAAGCGGCCTGCATCCACCGTCTTCCTGCATCTTTGTATGAATCTTCTGGCCACCTTGTGGCTGGTCTTCCTACGCAGCTTTTTGGGAAGTTGTGTATTATTAATTTATGATATAGTTCAATGACTGCCATCAGAAACATAGAAAGATATTAAAAGAGAACTACCGTGGCAAAAAATGGGAACTGACGTATCGATTCTGTTGCTTGTCGAGCAAAGTAATGAAATAAGAACTGCAGCGCCCTCAAATGTCTTTCTAAACAAACTATACAACATTTTTGGTGGCTGGCTGCTAAAAAAAGATACAAGTGGACTGTAACCTTAGACTTGGGAAAAATATATGGACCTACAATGACATCCGTCGATACTTTATCAAAGTGGACCTTTAATAAAATATCCAAAATAAAAAGATATATTCATAATTATATCTCAGTTTTTCAAGATTTTCATTTTAATATTTAGACTTTTAAAGTTTACCAATTTAATGAAGATCTAAGAGAAGAAAGTTTACATAATTGAAATATAAGTTCTCACCAAGAACTTGACCTTAGCGTACCGACCGTGTCAAGGCCGCTGAAATAAATGAGGTAATCCTCGAGTTCTGCCACCGCCTGGGAAATCAGCCTCCTCAGTCCGTGTCTGAAGTGACGGCGCGATTTATGGCACTCCGCCTTGGGACCGGGTGGGAAGGATCGACGTCGTCGCGGGACTGGATCGGGCGGATCGATGGACGTGCTTGGGTGCAGGAGCCTGCCTGCTGCCCTCACGGGTGACAAGCGTCGTAAGTGCAGGCCTTTGTTGACGCAAGGCATTGAAATAATTATGAACTTTTTGAAAGTACATGTAGGTAAATTCCTTGAACGCCGTTTGTTTGTTGTCTATTCACAAAGAAATGGATCAGTTAGTGCTATCAAATGTTATAGATTTATACTAACGCAAAAAACAAAATGATATTTCTTTTGGAGAAGTTGCAAATAATTGTTAAAGTTATTTTTGGTGTTCGATAAAAATGTTCCACCAAGAGCAAAGTTAGCCGGTTTACTGCGCTATACATACTTAATAAGTTATACTGTGGATATACCTAACCTACTAAAATAATTATATTTTTCTCATCCATTAAATTACCCTCTTGCCAGATTAAAACCTAAACTTAGATAATATTAAATCGAGATTTAGTTCGGCCGCAAATATAACGTAAAAGTAGACGTATCAGTAGATTATGACACTGCCAGAACCTGAATTTAAATATAGCTTCAAAGCTTCATAGCTTACTAGCATACTAGTTTGAAAACTTCACTAATCAGCTGTAGCCAACGGTCCCTGCCATGTAGTAAGGACAAACAGTTATTAGTGGTAATTAACCCCCGACCCAAAAAGAGGGGTGTTATAAGTTTGACGTGCGTATCTGTGTGTCTGTGTATTTGTATATCTGTGTGTCTGTTAGCTCGCAATTGACCGATTTAGATATATATTTTTTGTTTGAATGACGATTTTATCGAGTGTTCTTAGCTATGTTTTATCAAAATCAGTTCACCCATTTTTTGTCGGGGTTTTTAAGTTTTCTATACTAATACTTGCTCATAAAAATAAACATGCAAACCTGAAAAACACAAAAATTAACAAAATCGGTAAAGATATTATGTCTTACCATAAGAACTGAAGCCAAAAGTTCTATATGTTCTTACTAAAAATAAAATATTTATCGGTAGTTAATTTACGAAAATTTAAATATAATTATAGATGAGTTAAATAATCTTAAATAAAACTTTATTTAAACAGTTATGTAACAAACAACGTGATTACGAATACGGAAAAAAACTTCTCGGATCGACACTAGTATCGTACCAAGAATAATTATATTTCGTACGAAACTAGTTACGAAACAATAGTTACGTACGCGGCCGAAGCGATAGAAATGCTTTAAGCACATCCTTAATAAAAACAATTTCCAGCTATAAATCTTTGAGCACGTATCTTTAACAGGGCAAAACTAAAGAAACTAGATTAAAACTATTATTTGATACAAAACGCAGTCTGCTCGTACATTCAACAAAACAAATCGTCCAGTTCCAAATTACAAACATTTCTAAGTAGATTTAGTAGCTAGTTGTCTCTCTGGAGCCATTTATTCTGCACTCGCGGGGCAAGGTTCCAAGTTTTTGTAATACGACGGGAATATTTTTGGAAGGCGCGTATCGCGAATTGTTTGCGATTTCGGTGAGGTTCTGCTACGGTTTACTTTTTTATTTTAATGGAGTGGAAGCGACTCTGCGAATGGAGCTTTGGATGTTTCCTTTATGTTTTATTGAATGTTCAGTTTATAAGAACGAACTTGGACAATACTTTATATTATTGTCCACTATTAAATTTTTCTATTTCAGGAAGTTTTCATGATTAAGTATCAAAACAGATTGTTTGAACACGTTTATTGCAAGCATTACTGACAAACGTAATATTGGAAAGTTCTTTTCAATTTACTTTCTATCTTCAACCATAGGGATATATTTGCTCACATCTCTTTTAATGATATAGTATGTAGCAGCAAGATTATTCCGCAGAGACAAAAATTGAGGGAGAGAGAAAGACAAAGATGAATATGAATAATATTTCCAGCACAATTATCAGATGTACTGTCAAATATCATAAGGGGAAAAGAGTGCAAGGCCTTAACATCGGGTAGCATTCATCATGCTACCCGATGTATGCATCGGCAGGCTGTCATGATCAAAGATGAAGTGTAACATTACGCAAGGTTCATAAAACCGCTGAGTTGCAGTAAAAAAGATCATCGCTAGAAAAAGAAGAAAATTAATTCCAACTCTCATCAGACTAATATCTACGAGTAATATTCCTTCCTTACCTTTCCAGAAAAGGACGAATTGCAAAGTTTACTCACCCTTAGCCAAACCTATAAACCATTCGGTAGAAAATTCACACCCCATACCAAAACCCATACAATATTCAAGAGATCTTATTATGCAATGGGACCGTAAGAAGTAAAATCAATATGCCTTTTGTGTTACCAAAGATTTCAGGAGCACCTTAGTCATAAATATTTAATGGGTGTCGAGTTGTCTTGCTTTATGGAAAATGGATATTTTTTCGAATATGTTTCCCGGTTTTATGGGATTATGTGCTCGTGAGGTAGACGAAGATGATGGGGAAAGTTGGTTCCTATTCAACTTTCAATTTATTTAGTTGATGGGGTTTTGCGTTTATTTTTTTGATGCTTCGGTTCTCTAGATATTATATCCAAACGAGGCGAAAAAATAAAAAATTTTTCATTCTCAAATAAATATCAAAAAAAGCAAAACGCTGGTTGATCGGTATTTTGAAAATATTTACATATTATCTGAAATTGAAACATCGCTTAAAATGTTAACATGTGAGTTGTGGTGGTCAAGCGTAAACCTGTATGCAATGAGTCAACTATATTTTATTACCGACAAATACACTTAGCAAAACTTTCTGTCGAAATCTTAAATAGTTACTTAGTCAAACAACCCGCCCTTAACTGTACCTGGTGCAAAATTATACGTACGCAATACACTTGCCGCGTTACCAGGCCGAACGGCGCTTGCCAGCCTTTGCACCAGTAACATGTCGGAGCGGGAATCTCGGGAAAGTGTAAAACGGGAATTGAAAATATGCAATAAAAAATATTCCGAGCTACCGTCAAGTCACGTCGTCCGAGTCAAAACGAGCGGGTCAGATTTTTAGCTTGTTGCATAGACACAATGGTACTCTTGACCAGCTCAAGCCAATTTCACGTGAAAATGTATGATAATAATTTTTATAAATTGACTTAAGTCCTTAAGGTTCTACGTCAGACTGAAAGCTTAGACCAAACGCGAGAACCAATCAGACATAAAAATAACAAACCATCACATTGGATACATCAGTAGCTGGATCTTGGTTTTTACATATTAAAATAAAACGGTCCAGCGATACGGATACGGATATTCCGAGAGTCCCCAACTATTGTTGATGGTTTCGGAAACTCAAATACTGAAGTGATATAAGCAGTATCACAATTTATTTTTATCTGCTAGAGCATGTGTGATAAAGAAGACAATCTACGGGGTTGTGAAATCACTCTGTCAATTTTGCGAGTCATGCTCGTTGCAGATATTAGTCAGTGTTTGCAATGTTGCTATACTCGCAACAGTTTCATAGTTCTTATAATAATAATAATCAGTCATCCTGGACACGGCACGTATTGTCAGGAGGTTCCTCTCTTGGTAGCCCATACCACCGGCAGTTTGAGCCCCGCCCCGTTGCCGGCGGCACCCTAGTTTTAAGTTTTTTACAATATTTATGTTTCTTTTTTATAAGTTTATAGGTATTTGTGTTGTAAAAAAAATAAAATTAAGAATTTAAATAAATAAATGAGATAATAATAATAAAGTAGTTTATTTGAACAATTTAGATGATAATTACAATAATAACATACATTTACATGAGAAACTAATTAGTCATAAATTTAGATAAACTATTGTATTTTTCGAGAACCCTGGATCCCACAGTAGGGTAGTCCTGTGTCGTGAGATCCAGTGCCTGCCTTCAAATAAGAACAATTTAATTACTATGTGTATCTTAATAATATATCTATAGCTTAATAACTAACATAGGATATTATGATATATATATACCTATATATCTCTTTTTCAACAATTACAATTATTTAGCGTATGTATGATGTATAATTTGTATGAGTTTTCAACTTTCATAGCTAAGCTGCCCTGAAGGCGGCTGGCCTATCTCTACTCTTGAACAGCACACTTCTCGTTTAACAATTTAGTTGAGATCAGTTCCATAAACCTAGGTATAAACTGCTCTAAAATTTCCGTACAGTTTTACTCTTTCCGGTAAATTTATTATTTTTTCCGTAAGAAAAACAAATTGTAAAAATTGTTAGGAAATTGTTATAAATGTTAAAAATATAAAAAAATACCGGAAAGAGTAAAAATGTCCTTTTGGAACGTGCGGACGCAAGATGTTCTCAAGTTCAAGAAATGTTCTCGAGCCCAGGAGTGCGCTCGACGAAACCTACTTGCTTTTACACTATTACACGAAAATTCCCTTACGAGCTGGATTATCTCAGGAGCTGGTTATTTCCTTAGCTGGACTTTTTAGCAGGATTTTTTCAACGCAACGTTGGCTTTCTTAAATTAGCTCTTGTGGAAAAACGGAGCCGCACTTAGGCGAGTGTGGAATTTTTAAAGAGTTTATAAAGTTACTACAATGTTAGGTTAAGCGTTTATAAAATCAGGAAGTAATTTGCAAAATGCTGATCATCTATTAATTGCTCTTATGGAGTTTTTTTAATTCACCTTAAAATTTGGTACTTGTTTTGAATTTTCTAATACTTCAAGTTACTTTTAGCGGTTAATCGCACTAATTTATAATGCAGAACTCGTTAGTTTATATTTGTTACAATTTCATGTTAAAACGGCGAAATTAAATTAAATTGGCGTGGATATAGCTTATATCCTGAATTATCCCGAAAAGGACTGGAAGCAGTGGCAGAGTATGGGACAACTGAGTACAGTCTTTCAAGCAGAAACATATGCTATAACTGTTTGTGCCAAATTGAATATTGAGAAAGGTTGTAAGAATCAAACTATTTATATTCTAACAGACAGCCAATCAGCCCTCGCAGCTGTCGGTGCCTGCAGGATTGGCTCTGGACTGGTTTTGGATTGCATCAACGCTCTGAATGAGTTGGGCAAACAAAATGACCTGAAGCTAGTCTGGGTGCCGGGCCATGTTGGAGTCGATGGAAACGAGATTGCTGATGAGCTGGCAAGAGAAGGTTCTAGTAAACCGCTAATAGGACCAGAGCCCTTTGTAGGACTATCTCAGGGGATGGTAAGCACGGCGATAAATGATTACGTTCACAATCGACACAAGGCCGAATGGAACCAGTTGAGTGGGCTCACGCATTCCAAGGCGACCATTGGTGCTGACGGCGCCAAATGGAACAAGAGGATCTGTAAATACAGTAGAATGCAGGCAAGAATTTTGGTGGGAGCTCTGACCGGACACTATGAGAATAGGGGTCATCTCTACAAACTAAAACTTGTTGAAAGCCCCATATGTAGGACCTGCAAGGAAGAGGAGGAGTCCATGAAGCACATCATGTGTAACTGCGACTCAATGGCAAGTAAGCGACTGGACCTCTTAGGAACTGCATACCCGGAACTGGAGGAATATAGGTATTTCGCATCAGGTGATATTCTGAAGGTAATGCAGTCCTTCTTCGGAAAACCTGGTGCGAATGAATAAAGAAAGGGGCAAGCACAAAAGGACCTAATGGCTCGAAGTGCATCCGAGAATCGGACCCCATTTATAAGATAAGATAAGATAAGATCCCGAAAAAATAAACGGTCCACCTACGTGGTTCACCTAGGTGATCCACGACCACTTTTTGTACCCATGGTTTACCCAAATGTACATACTATGTATCCATCCGATTGTATAAATAGAAAAAAAGTAGATGTTGTATAAAAAATCAATTTATATGTAAAACTTATAATAACAAAAAAAATACAGTCTCTATACTTACTATGTACTTTTGAATTTCACTAGTGACGATCCCATTATAAATAAATTTTGAAAGCTCTAAAAATATATCGTGTTTATGACACCCTGATTTCGGGAATTCCAATGAGGTGTTGCCAGCATTTAAAGAGAAAGTAGCCCAAACTCCCCTAGTTGGCAGATGTTATCATACTAGTAATTAGTAAGCCACTCCAGTAGATAAATCAGGGTGTCCCTCTAAGCCACAAATTTCTCTAATCATTATCTACATCTACAACTTTTTACCCCCAAACAAGAACCTGAAGCAATAACGCCGAATAATATACGAAGGTAAACTTTAAATTTTCCACAGCAAAGTAGGGGAAACTAGCAAAATACAGCTTACAAGTGGAGCGAAGTTAGCAGGAAGCGGAAGTGGGTTTATTACTCCCCCCTCCCAGATTTATGGCAGTTTATTGTTTTTTTAGCGGGCAAACCCTCGGCGACATATTTTATTTATTTTGAAGATATTTGAAATAAAAATCAAAGTACATTTTTAAATTGAGTTATTGCTGTTAAAAATGTGTTTGGAAAAGTGGCTAAGTTAAAATTGAAAAAATCTGGTGTATTTGTATATAATTGATGGGTTTATATAAACATTTAAAGACAACGATATGTACACATAATCTGTACTTTATACATTTTGAACTTGCGGACTTTTTAACTTATGTTAACTAAGTTGGGAACACTCTTGGTTACTTAGATCGAGTAGCTTAGAACTAGAAATGAAACATTAAGCCGCCAACTTGCCCGCCAGTATTCGGCAGTTTTGTGTTTTCGTTACATCTAAGAAAATTTCTGAAGTCCTTTATTAACATTTATTTAATTCCATTTTTCTACATTTTTACGATTTTTTTTTGAATGAATTTGTTTGCCAAATATTCGAAATATGAAATAAACCTTTCGGCGGCTTCATAACTCTGACACTAGGGCTGGTCACTCAGTCTATACAAACTAACTAATTATTAAAGTATAAACAAAGGGTTGTCGGCGTATTGGTGATATTTTTGATACAACATACATGCATATATTCATAAACACCGGTAATGCTTATCATTAGGCCGATAATCCCTTTGTTTACTATTTGTGTTAGCTTATAATAAGCAAATTAAAACATTTTTATAACATGTAGCATGACCTCACAATAGGTATTTTATTGATAATATTGATTGGTAAGGATCATGGCGGAATGATTTGCCTAAATATTTGAATAAAGTATGTTGATTTTTATAGATAATATCATGGGAGTTAAATTTATAGGCCCATTTACTGGTTTATGACACACTGAGTTATAAACTGTACGCCATAATTATTACGTTTATCAAATTTTTCAGCTAACCGGCAAAAAAAATCCGGACAGTGACCGCGTCTCTATGGCAAGTTAAAACTTCCCGGTAAGATATTAAGTAGGTAGCATAGACATAAGTTCAGCTGGCGACATGTGGCTCTACACTCGAGTTTAAATGTGTGGTATTAAAAAGAAATCCCAGTCTTGTAAGGAACTGCCGCCTCTTGCTGCTTTAGTGATGGGAATAAAATCTATCGATACAAGGGTCAGTAGCAATTGATTTATTGACATTGAATTTATAATTTAACTAAAATGCATATTTATCTTCTTATTACAATGCATGTCACGCCAAATGCAAAACATACAGATAAATTCAAGGAAAAAGTATATACACATACAAGCAAGCAAATTTGGTCCATCTGTATTTGTACTATGTAAGTCATCGTATCTTTAAATGAAATAAGATGTGATTGTCAAACACAGTTATTCAATAAAATGGAAAATACGAAGATTACCTAATAGAGACATTAAGCAATGAAACTGTCTATTAATAATTTATAACAAACATTTTTCTACACAAATTTGTTATAGCTGCGATCATTCACATTCTTTTATCTCCGTAAAAGTATCAAAATAAACTTACTGGAAAGTTTTTCGGACAATTTCTAGATGTTGTGTGTTTTTCCTCAGCTTTCTTCTGATAAATTAATTAAAAAGTTCCGTCCGTTTAATTTAGTAACGCCGCCGGAATGATCCTCATTATGTTGCGATAAAGTTAATGAATGTGAGATATCTTTGAAGTATTTGTGTAAAAAAATTGAGATAATATTCTTTGTTAAGAACACGCCAGGAATTTTACAAACAATCTTCTGTACGTTGTAAGTTCTGAGGTGTATTGGCATAAAGTAGGTCATTTAAGTTAAACAATGCTTATACGATCTATGGCATATATTTTAATTTTACAAAATTTAAGACATGATGCTTTGTATTCTGGGCAGTATCCGTAATCACAGGTGAGACTAAATAACAGATGTTCAATTTATTGAAAAAAATATCGATATTAATCATATATCAAATTTACGCAATTCTTTCCTTACGTAAGGTATATAACTATGTACCTTAATTATTATTATAAACGTCCCCGTTTTAAGTTTTCTACGTGGCAACCTTTATTTACAAGATTTTTCCTTGTTTGTGTTATATCCCTTATTATGAAAAATACAACATAATAATTTTTATATTCATGAATATTATTCATTAATGTTTAACAACAAGCAATTTCTTGAAAAATAAACTCTGTAATTTTGAGCGTAATTGAGCTACAATTTGGTTTGTATTTGTTATGTATTCTGTAATAATCTGAAATGAATTATTATAATAATAATTTATAAAGCCCCTAAAATCATCATCCGATTCTTTCTATCGATATCGTTCCCCGTCTCTATTTGGACGATAAAGAGGGACGGATATAATGTAGTGCTTTCAAACATTGAGCGAAGTTTGCGTACAGAGCAGCAGACAAATGACAACCGGCCCGAGGCGGGAGCTGCGATATTAGAAGCCTTTAAGATGGGAAAAATAGCAACTTTTACTTGAGGTACTTTTTGGGTGGAGCAAGGCACTAGACAGTCCGATTTTCATTTTATTAATTTTTATTTTAGGTAAGTTTTAGGTTTTCGGAAATCTTTAAGTTAATCACGATGTTTGTATAGTAATAAGTAAGAAATTACGCCAAAATCCTAGAACATGCATTTGTTCAATATTAGGCACTGTATAAGACATGCATGTCACTAAATATGTGAGTATTTTTACTCACTAGCTAGATATATTGGTCTACTTGACATTACGACTGTATGTTTTATTTTTAAAGTCAGACAAAATATGACTTAGTTATTTGTATTAACTGTAGGATTAGTTAAGACACTCCAAGAGCGCATATTTTAATGTCTAGGTATATAATATTATTCGAAGACAACTGATATTTTTTATAAAATATACAGATCACAACAGAAAACGGTGGGCAATAGTAGGATACATTAAGAGTTCATTTCAATAATTTGACTACTTATAAAAAAATTGTTATTCCATAAATTGTGTGAAAACTTTGCTTTTACTATGCAGCAGCTGTTTTTTTTGGCGATTTCAGATTTATTTAAAAAGAACAAGTTGTTTATAAAATACGTTTAATATAGTTATATAAGTTGTCACAAACTGTTACAGTCCTCATAATATAATCTAAGTGTCCTCGAATCGCGCTCCATCGTAGACCGTAGCTGTCGCTTGACACCAGGTGAGTTGAAGGCAAAGCACAGGCTTATTTTCGAATAAAAAAAATGTAATACTAAGGATTCATACACAGCAAAATCAAACAATAGTGTATAAATCAGAATGTTCTAATTTTATTTAATCGCTACCTCATGTGGCTGGTGCCACACCCCCTCGTAAGACGCCACTGATGTTCCTCTGGATGCCGTGAGAAAGAATCGCTGACAACATTTGTTTCAGCGCCGTTTCGGATGCAAGAGCTTTGTAAACTTCACGACGAATATATTTTCCGGAAAAATGTGGTTACGGTATAATGTTTCGGATTAGCTTTTAAGAATTGGAGTTCTTTGGCAAAATACCTTATTATGTCTTCGAGGATCAAGAAAAAAATAAAGGTTTACGTTCCTTATCTTGGCCACAATATCGCTTGTTATCAGATAAGTTAGCAGTCATCATCATATCTTTTTTTTTCTGAAATTTATAAAAATAAATGTTTCTACTCGCAAAACAACTTTGTTTACGATTTATGAACATAAAAACGTACTATTGTTACTACTCTATAGTATGTGGTATGTATAGTGAGTATCATACTCGTATGTGTGGTATGTATGGTTGACAGACCTCATGGCTCAGTGGTCAGAGATCTGCCTTCTGAGTTTTAGGTCGCGGGTTCGATCCCCACCCAGGGCAAACATTTATGCTGAGCATGCATGTTTGTTCTGTGTTTGGGTATGTTTCTATGTATCATATATTATGTATATATTTACAAAAAAAAGTATATATGTATTCTATCAGCCATCTAGTTCCATAGTACAAGCTTTGCTTAGTTTGGGCTAGATGGTGTTGTGTGAAATGTCCACAAATATTTATTATTTATTATCACACAAATGTTTGCCCTGGGTGGAGATTGAACCCACGACCTTTCAGTTCAGCAGGTAAACACACTACCAACTGAGCCACAAGGCCAGTTAAATTATGATCATTATGTCAATTATGATAGATGACAGCTCTGCTTCACCCCCGTTTCTCTCAGTTTCAACATATCGAAATAAAAGACCCATATTTTAAATTAATATCATTCAATAGAGTGAATATTATGAAGACATAACTACACATATCATATTTATCAGGAAAATGAATTCATACATTGTGGTGGTACGTCAACAAACTGAAACTAAAGCGTTTTGTTCGAGTTTATGGAATATCAACCATGAAATGGTTTCACCGTGGTAAATTTAATAGGGAAACAGTAATTTCATTTTCCATAACATCTCATAGTAGTGCGATTAAATATACATACAAGCTTACATTCTATCTTTGTGATCTACGAATATTATTCAGAAAGTATCTGACTTCAAAACGACTTCAATACCGGACCCTACATTACTTACCGGTCCCTTCACTAAGCACAAGTACCTACTCAAAAGTTCCGACTCGTTTCTAAAGATAACGTTTTTCTCTATTCTCCAATTTAGTACAACACACACTAGTCCAAGTGAAGCACAGAATATCTAAAGGGCCGCCGAGTCTAGCAAACATGCGTGAATGTATGCTCTCACCTCGATAGGCGTGCAATATAAGTATAGCGTGCACGAAGTATAAGTAAAACTCCTATTACACAGTATTGTTACGGTTACAACACTATAAAATAATATACAATAGAAAAACAATAATTACACCCGACTGCGTGAGAGCGATTTTCGTAGTTTATCTTACTCTTGTGTCACGCTTGATATGATCTTGAGTGTATATTTTTGCGGGAAAGTATGCGTGACATACTGTGAAATTAAAGTGAACATTCTTGAGGATGTTTTTGTAAAATCACTCATTTGTTACGAAATAGTAAAAACTTTAAATTTTCGAGACTTGTATTACGATTATTACAAAAAAAATGTCTATGACACTTATGATTTAAAGACAAAATCGATGCGTCTTCTGAGTTAAACAAACATACAAACATTATTTTACTACAAACATTATTCTATCCCGAGAATAAATTTTGTCATGTGAGCACAGTAGACTAGTCAGTTTCAAACTCTAAAATCAATATTCAGCTATTTCATACAGCTTCACTATACACGAGCACTTACTGGTCTTACGCGTTCAAAACCCATGAACATATCCATTTATAGCCATCGTCTACCCATCGGTGTAACAGGCGGCCACCTGCGCTAAACTCCGCAAAATTACTATAGTTCATAATAATGACAAGCCATAGGCAAAAACAGTTTGCATAGAGCCTGTTTGTATAAGCAGATAGTTGTCTACAGTGGATAGAGCTTTCTAAGCCCTGTGATGAAGCATAATAGAAGTGGATCGGGGTATGGCTGGTTTATATGAAAATAACGTTTGTGTGAAATTTTTTAATGTAGTTTAAGTGCGTTTTCTAATACTTTTTAGGGTTCCGTACCTCAAAAGAAAAAAAAACGGAACCCTTATAGGATCACTTTGTTGTCCGTCTGTGCGTCTGTCAAGACCTTTTATCTCGGGAATGCGTTGAGGTATCGAGTTGAAATTATAACTATTACGCATATCTTTAGTCCAGCTGATCAAACTGCAGTTGAACAAAAATCAAACTTCTAAGTTAACGCAAACAAGTTACAGCCGTATATGTCGCAAAAAACCACCTACCACAAACTTAAAACCACAAAGGAATCAAAACCTATAGGGTACTTCACGTTGATCTAGAACTATGAAGGTTGGGAATACGCATTGTCATAAATTACATATAAAGGAAAAAAAACGAAAACTGTACATGTTTCATTTAATAACAAAATATACGATCTTTAAGCAAGGAATAAGGGTCTAATTTAAAGTGAGTAAATTGTATCATGTGAGATAGCATACAAAAGAGCTTCATTAGTACAATCTAAAACTGGGTTTTAATTATTTCAACAATTTTTAATTTTCGAATTATAACCAAAAATGTACAAAATATTTATAATTTCTCCCTTGTATCAATGTACTTTGTACGGAACCCTCGGTGGGTGACACTGACTCGCACTTGTCCGGTTTTATTTTAACGTAAGTTACGTTAAAATAAAACCGGGCAAGTGTAAATTTTGCCTATTGTAAAGTGAAAATAAGTTTCATCACCATAATTATCTCAGCCATAAGAAGTCCACTGCTGGCCACAGACCTCCCGCATGGATTTCCAAAAAGACTGGTTAGAACCGGCAGAGATCTTGTCAGCCCCATAGACTATCAGTTCAATATTCAATGTGTTCTAATGTGCTCTGCGGTCTGCCCACTGCCACTTCAACTTGCTAATCCGCTGTGGTATGATGGTGACGTTTACACATCTACGGGTCTTTTCATTTCTGATTCGATCTTCGAGCACAGACCCTGAGAATTGATCTCTCTCTATCATTGATAACGCACGCTGATTGTAAATTTCTGAGGTATATTGGATGAAATATTGGCTTTGGAATTTCCTGAATGCTGCAAAGCCGAGTTGGATTCAACGATTGGCCTCTTTCTCAAAATTGGACTTGCCTAGTCGGACTGTTTGTCCTAAGTGGACTTAGGACCAACGTTTTAGGAATTTTGGTATATAATTTCTAAACAAAAATGTTAAATACAGGTAATATCAGACACGAAGTCCACGAGACAAATAAGTATTAGCTATTTTTCTCGATCACTAGTGGATACTAAACTCTTGTACAAATGATGTACAGACATTGATCACAACTGCTCACAAAAAAATTGTGCTCGCGAGGTCTAATAGTAGTAGTGAGGTCTAATAATGAAGAAATTATATTAAAACCTCTAATGCTTTCATAAAATCCTACGTTGAAACTCCCGTGTCGCGAGCGTCGCACCTCCAGACTGAGACATAAGTATTCATCTAAATAGCACAATAGCTCGACGACAATTAGTCGCCGTCTCGCCGAAGCCTTACAAAGCTAAGCCGTAGACAGCCGTAACGCCACTTTTATTTCGTCTCTATTTACGGCTATAGGTGCACTGGAAGTGGCTTTCGACATGCTCAAAAAGAAGATTCGTTGGAAGGTGGCTTTACAGACTCAGCTTCCTAATCGGTTCCTTATTTCTTTTGAATTTATAGATAGATAGATAAATAGATAACACTTTATTAAAAGACCACAATACAGAAACATTAAATACATAGAGAATAATATTACAGCTAGGTGTTTTAATTGGCGGCCTTATTGCTTAGAGCGATCTCTTCCAGGCAACCTTGCACGGATAGGACAGATGGCAACAGATAGTGGCCTTAAATCAAAACTTAATTAAAATGGTATACATAAAACAACAGTAGTTAATTATATTAAAGGTTATGTTACCCTTTTATACCCAGTTATGTTAAAAGAGGAAAACAAAAATATTATAATGGACCAAATTCTCATTCATATACTTACATAAATATCTCTAACAATATACATACATAATATTTAGTGGGAGTTATCTTGATAGTGTGCTTTTAAACGCGTCTTAAAAACAGCTAAGTAGCCTCGCTTTATTTCCATTGGTAGCTCATTCCACAATCTAACAGCTGTTACAGTAAAAGATGATTGATTATAATTATTTGCTTTTATGTTTGTTTTGAGGAGATAACATTTTGACAGGAAAAGTGATTTGATTGAAATTACCAAAAAATTATGTTAAAATCTAATAAAATCAATTTCAGTCAGCAGGTGCCTGAACAAAATATTTATCATAATTTTATTCTAGTTGATAAAAAAATACTGAATTATAATTTTTTTTTTTTTTTTTTACTATTTATTTCGAGCCCAAAATCTGCGTAACGCAAGCCGTCAGACTATCTTTAAACTAACTGTTCACCAGCATTATCAACTGAAAAAGTTACATCGTTAAAGCGTAACTTGTGTACTGCTTATGTCTAGCATTGGTATTGATTATGAGCTGCTTATCTACGCATTATTATTATTTTTAGCCTGACCAGTCCCACTGCTGGACAAAGTCGTCTCTATCCTCATTTCACTATATTATCAACGCATAAGCCGCGCAACTATTAGCTTTCATTCAATCCCTGTAATAAAAAGAGTTTGAACAAATATGCAGTAGTAGTTTTAAATCTAGACTGTACGCGTCGTTTCCCCCCCAACATTATTACTACCGGCGTGATTTTATCCATTGAAAACAGTGAGGTTATAACTCGGTCACAATGATACATCATGCCACTTCCATGATAGCCTAGATCACTTGACGCAGTATACTGGTAGAAATGTGTGAATTTTCGCTATCGGCGCGTCAAGCACTTGCGAGGCCTCGCAGGTTCCCTTACATTCGTCCTTCTCCAAATGAAAGCATATTTTTGTTGGGATTTTTACTCTGGCTTCTAATTGAAATCATTTTTAAGAAGCTTTTAGAACACTATTATAATTACTCTGGAGACCTACAAGTAATTTTTGTTATTCACACCGCAAATTACGAAAAAACTCAAAATTATTAAAATACTAGAATTAGTCTAGTAAAAATAAGATTTGTGACAACATAAAATACAACTAAGTATTAATTGAATAGATACTAAATAGATAAAATAAATGAATAGATATTTAAATGAATGTACTGGTGTTTTGAAATACATTTGACACAATTTCATAATGATATTATAAAAGCTAATTTTGTTACCTTTACACGCTCAAACCGAACTGATCGTTATGAAAATTAGTATAGAGATAGCTTTGGAGCTGGAGACGGACATAAGCTACTTATCATCATCATAATCATCACCGTTTTTCATAACTACACGAGTGAAACCGCGGAACGCAGCTAGTCTATAAATCGGGGATTATTGTTGATTTATGGTTTTTAGTTATTTTCCTATCATAATTTCAAAACATCACCCCAGTTGCAAATACTATGACCTGCTCCATACAAACGAATATTTTTACTAGACTAAATGGAAATAACAAGGTTTCCTTCAACGATATTATGTTTCCTGTATAAAATTATGTACTATTTGAAATTAATAATTAAAAATATTTTTCCTTATACACTTCAAGTAAGTCTAAAAAAATTATTACGAATTATTATACAAACATCAAGAAACAAAATTAAAATCTCTACAGCAACGATTCCAGACAAGAAATCCAATTTAAAAGACAGTGAAAGAGTATCAAATTAAGGACGCCCAGTTAATTCTGAGCGGAACAGACGTCGTGATTTAGGTATTCCTGGCGGGGTGATCTGCAAGATGGATCATACATGCATGCGCCGGGGCCGCGGGGCCCTGGGCCACACCAGGGCTTGTTTGTTTTATTGGTGTTTTCTTGTTTTGCGAACTTGAAATAGCTCATTTCTATAGTTAGATGATGACTTAAGGTTGACAAAGAAGATTTCTTTTATTGACCATTTTGACTTGTTACTAACGGAAATTATATAAAAAATCCAAGTCCGTTGCTAATAAATTATTTAAATTTAAATTTTAAATTTATTGGCGTTTGGCTCAATTATTTTACTTTAAACAGATCTATGAATGTCTACCAAGTCACCCGAAGCACAGAATATACTATAATAATTCTACGTACCTACCTGAAGTTACCTATGGCCAAGGGTATTTACTCTAGCAATGAAAACTTCAAGATTGTAGCAAATAATTCCATTTCAATGCAATACGCATCAAGAACTTGGACCGATATAGTTAATCCTAGAACCCTACATGGGGTGCTGGGGCACCCCAGAGGGTTTTATTTTTCAATTAATTCTGTTAGTGTTTTACCTACAGTTTTGAACGTTTATGTATTTTAGTTTAGCGATGATTGCTACTCATTAGTCCGTACGGCGGCGTCGGTCGCGCTGTGTGGACGTCTCTACGAGTGCTGTGGGGTGCCTGAGCACCCCAGAGTAGGAATACCGTATGTATTATTATTTTCTATGAATTATAGTTTTCCTAAGTTATTTAATGTATAGTAAATTATTATTAAAATTATTAGCATCGTTTTGTTTTTGAATAAGTTTACCGTGTAGATTTTGCTACTTTTCGTTTTTGATTCTATGAACATTTGTAAATAAACTGATTTTGAGTGAAGTTGTAAATGGTTTATCTTATTGTTTTAGATTTTAGATGGCTGCCAATTGAGGGTTCACTGACGAAGAAATTAATCTTATATTAAATGATGGGATGAAGTTTCGACGTACATTTTTGAAAAAAACTGGGTCTAGAGCTCATTAGCGAGCATTTACGTGAACGTTTTAAGAAGCCAACTTTGAGGAGGGATATAAAAAAAATTACTGCAGCTATCCTCAAAAACCTATGGATAGTCAAAGTTCTGTCTCTGTATGTAAGACTCAAGGACGTTATGGCTTTTGCCGAAGAAATAAAGATAGAAAAAGCAAGACGGCGTGCCATAAGTGCAAAATACCTATTTGTTTGTAGCACCAAGTCAAATTCTGCGATAAATGCTCAACCTAATATTAATTTTAGATTCTAAGACTGATTTTGTATCCTCAAGTCGTTATTAATTATTAATAAAAAAACAGTTTCAATAATTGTTTTTAAATTTTTTAAATAACAGCCATTTTAGTATGGGGTACCCCAGTACCCCTCTGTAGGAATAACTAGTACGCAGGGTAGTGTAGGGTTCTAGGGTTAAGTACAGTTTTTTTTTATCTACGATTGACCACCAACTCGCCTGATGTTAAGCGACGGTGTGACCGAGGAGTGGTGTGGTGTGGGGTGTGGTTGGAGGATGGATTTCAATGAGAAATGGGTAGTAATGTGCTGACTTTCTGCTTGTCCTGTATTAGAATGGGGAGGGTGGAATAAGTTCCAGAAGTTTAGACGATAATTATAACGTAGCAAATGATTCTCTTTGACATCAGGTAATTATTTCTAAGTTACTACACCTTTACAGGCAAAACTTAAATAAAAACTATATAATAATACAATGTAGGCTGCAATCTTCAACACCAATCTAAGTTTATTCTGCACCACGGATTGCAGTCGACCTTTAGTTTAGTATTTTAACCCTCGTAGTGAGCTTTAGAAGGTATTTTACTAAAACTAGGTTAATAGAGTTCCACGTTTCTTAAGCTATATCTTCGTGGAAATGTTGAATTAATTTTTCAGTGCTCTGTCAGAAAATGTCCGGTCGGTTCATTATTAGAAAAGTTAGTGATGCTTTTTTTTTGTTTACATTGCATCATCAATTGTTGAAAAATTACGTAAATTCTTGTATATAATCTGAATCTCGGAAACGGCTCCAACGATTTTAATGCAATTTGGTTTGTTGGTAGATTAGGGGACGATAAATCGATTTTGCTAGGTTTCATTTATAATGAACCCGGGTTTGCTCGTATTTTCAGTTACAAAAAATCCGAGTGGATCTCGGGCGCCCAGGTACTATATTATAAAACATGAAATTTATTTTATTCATAGATAGGAGTGCAGTTGATTGACTACACACAAATATTTATACTTCTGTAGTGTTTATGACGAACCGTGGGTTGCCTGGATAGATCTTATCTTATCTTATAAATGGGGTCCGATTCACGGATGCACTTCGAGCCTAGATAGATGATCCACTAGTCATTTTAGACACTCGGGCTTTACGTATCGAGGAAGAATTATTGGAAAGCATACAAACAAAAAAAAATTAAGTAATAAATAAACACAGGGTGCTTATTTATTACCTTTTGCAGCTGCAAACAGCTGGACCTGTCGTTAGGATATCTGGCGCCGAGTTCAGAACGTGGAAAATAATAGTCTACATCAATTGTATTGGTATCTTTTAATAAAGTATCGTACGAAAGCCTAACAAGTATCTATATTAAAAGAAAAACGAAATACCCGACTGTAAAAAAGCAGTTTTTGCAATCTAACTTCCGATTTCGTTACGCTTGGTACATTGTAAAGTGTACAGTTTTTGTGAGAAAGTATGCGTAAAATCGCTTTATGAGAATATAAATGCGCATTCTTTAGAATAATTCTAGTAAAATCACTTGTTTATTACGAAAAAGTTCGTTGGAGGTTACGAAAAAAAACCACATTTTTTTATTTTTGCGATAGATGTATTTTTTTTACAACAAAAAATATACCTATGATCAAGAAGTAAAGGCAAATCTAACGACACCTCACACATCAAAATCGTTTAGGCTGTAGGTGATCATATAGAAACATACATACCCGCATATTATACATAATTATACATACAAACATACAGGCCTTGACAGGCCTCATGGTTCAGTGGTAGTACGACTGCCTCCTGAATTGAGCTAGTCCTGAGGTCGAGGGTTCGATCCCAACCCAGGACAAATATTTGTGTGATGAGTATGGATGTTTGTTCTGTGTCTGGGTGTTTCTATGTAATTATCTTATGTAGGTATATATTTACAAAAAAAAAGTATATATGTATCAACCATCTAGTTTCCTTAATACAAGCTTTGCTTAGTTTGGGCTAGATGGTGTTGTGTGAAATGTCCCCAAATATTTATTTATTTGTTTATTTATATTTGTCGAGAGTATGTATCTCGAAAAAGATAACCCTCCTTCTTACACAGTCGGGTAATAAGAAAATAGTAGTAAACACTTCAATATTTTGGAACAACTTCTTATTCAAATTTCAAACAGACGAGGTTTAAATTTTCATTACACCCCTAGTCATTACTTACATCTTCTAGTCAAAAGCGTCCAAAAATAGAAGTTCCAATAGAAATTACTTAATCCTAACATCCAAGAGCCGAGTGGTACTTCACAAATACCGATTGCTATTAAATTAAGTTTTGGCAAGGACATTACCTCTCAAGTGCGCGGATCTTGGCAACGAGGTTTTAAAACTTCTTTTCCTGGGGTTATTAAACTTGCGAAGGAAACTTAATAAAACCTCTGCGGATTATGACGATGTAATTTTATTACTCTTTAAATGAGTGCGTGCCTGCTTCGTTTCATTTAATTTGTTTATCAATTTTGGTGATAAAAAAAATGGTGGAGCCACTCGGCGAAATATAGAAGCTATCTTATTAAACCGAAAGGTTCTTGAGTGTGAACCATGTACCTTTAGACGCAGTGTAGGCAAGTTCCCAACATACTGGATTAGTAACTGAAGAACTTCATGGAAATCTGCTATGCTGCGATTGTTGTTAAAGTCATTGGATGAGGCCTGTATTCTGCAGTTTTTTTTCTTTATACAAGGAGCAGGAAATAGGCAGGTAGCTCGCGTGATAGTAAACCATAGGCGTCGCTTATGGACAACTGTAACATTAGTGGCTGACGCCACTGACTTACTGGCGTGAATTTTGCTTTGCTGACCTGAAAATATCATCATAGTCATCTTCTAGATGCCCTTTTTAAAATGATCTTTGTTGAAGCTTGTCGGAAATATCTGTTGAAAAAATCTTCCAAATTCCAAAAGTACGAGAAGGCGGTGATAAAGTAGAAGAAGAAGATAGCTTCGTTGAGTTTAATTTGTGTATAACCTTTCGTGACCCTGTATAGTTTGTATAGTTGTTAGAAATATTGAGAGTGTATTATACGAGAGTGGAGAGTGACGTGTGTGCTGCTCCTTTGAAAAAGACCTCCGAATGCGGTTGAAACTATAGTCGGATATTTCGGTTCAAAACAGACGTGAGTGACCCGTAGTTTTTATTTAAAAAAAGTGTATTATACATACAGTATTAGTGTAGCCTTCGAGTAATGCGCATTGCATTAGTGTGTGTTCTTGACGGAGCGAGCGGAACTTGTACTTTGCTCAAATTTTGTAATGCTATTCTCTAGTCTTTGGATACCTGATTTCCCATAAGTCCATTATTAATTTTATACCTCCAAAAATGTAGGTATGCGCCAGCAAGATGAAAGATTTACTACTTAGGTAGGGCTCCTCATGAAACCTATAGTTCCGAATTTCTATCTGTACTTATATCACGTTATATATATGTATTTTATAATGTGGTGGCGCAGCCATGTGTCAGAAAAAAACTGCGCGACAGAGCTAGAGTAGGTACCATAACTGCAAATATGGTGCGTATGTCCCATAACAGCACGGCATCCAGATGTGTGCTCAGTGCTATACAGTTAATCGATGGTCCGGCTCCCCGCAGAATGCAAACTGCCTGATTAGCTTCCTGTTTGTGTTGTTTCTGGCTGCTGATTTGTGGGGAAACGCGCCCCAGCGAGCGCTCTATGGATATAATAAACTTAACGGAATAGTATTTCTTTTTTTTTATTCTGGATGGAGATTTTGTACTATCTAATTAAATGACAATGAATTGAAATAAAACAGAAATATTCAGAGAAAATGTTTTATTAAATTAAATGTGTTTATATACGTGTTACGTTCGTTATTTTATTCACAATTTAACAAGTCAGTGTTTTGGCATTTAAACTGTTTTATTATTATCTTGAAGAAAATGAACACTATTTTTTTATCTAAAATGTATAATGCTAGTTTTCAGGATCGACGCATAATTTACAATACGCTCAAGTGACTACTACCTAGTGGATATTTCTCAATAAATTTAAGCTTTTTTCCTCATCAACCAACGAACAGTACCGATTTTAACATAATTTTGATCTGAGTAAATAATGTCTTTTTCATGTTATTTCCACGACGCTGACTGTACCTCCACAAACTCTTTATTTGCAGATAGGGTACAATAGCCATCTCCCTTCATAACGCCACATCGTATCCAGCCGTTAATGCAGGAGCCGGTTCGTCCGAGAATGCAAACTGCCTCATCAGGTCTCTCGGCTTTACAGGGGCCGCCCGCCTCCCGGCCGGCCGCCCTGCAGGGCTGATCTGTAGGGCAGGTTCCTAGGGAAACTTGTTAGGTGGGTTCGCGGGGCAGGTTCCTAGGGAAACTTGTTAGGTGGGTTCGCGGGGCAGGTTTGCGTTGCGCTCGTGAAAGGCTATATGTCTTATTACAAATTAAATTCTATTGTTATTTCTCAATTTACGGAATGACTCGTTTTGCTTAGCGTTTCACCCGCGTAGTGAAGATGATGATAAAAATCAACTGTTTGATCGTAAAAACGTAATTTAAAGACAAAAAGATTGAGTTACTTTCGTTTTCCTGTACTGTTAAAAAGAAAGAAGTTATCAATTTGGTGAAAATGGAACAGCATTTTTTAACAGACTTCCAAATAGGACTTCCGATGTTTTTTTGTAGGCTTGTTCAGATTACTTCACAAATGATGAATTAAGTAATGCGAGAAAGAGGTCGCGACCCGAGATCTGGGTTCAACAAATTTCCTTGTCCATTCAGCGCGGTAACGCTGCGAGCGTGATGGGGACTCTCAGATCAGGGTCTGCATGCGTGGGACTTGCAGCATTCCATTAACATTAGTTAAGAATTAGACTTTATTTTATTATATTATGTTAATATATTTAGTATGTGTAGGTATTTTATATATTGTTTCCATATTGTTTTTACTCACATTATATTGTTCAATAAGTCGTTAATTAATAAAAGTGTATTAATTTTGATGATCCTATTTTTGTTTGGTAAGTCTTACTTCAGACGTGGTCCTATATAAATTTTATCAAAATCAGTTCTGTACTTTGGTTTTTGTAACATAATAACTAGTTAAATATATCATCCAAGTAAACGAATTGCATATTTAGAAGTAGTTTTTTTTCAGTTTTTTAAACAATAATCATTTGAAATTTAAGAATTACTTTTATAGCGAGCTTAGGAAGTAGGTTCATCGTTAATTTTAGTCATGACTGCAATATGTTATGTATGCAAAGTTTCCATTTTTCAATCTTTAGTAAAAAAATATTAATGATATAATTGAAAATTCTGCTTCAAATTTTAACATAAAATTCAGTACCTACTTGAAAACTCATGTCTTAAATAATATAAAAATCCGACAACAACATGTAACAACACACTGCAGCATGTCACTGCATCATTATTGCAAAACCTAAGTTGTTCTAGGCTTAACAAAACATCGACTCATTGTAAATAACAAAAACTATCTTTATTTCCTACACCGAGAGTTGAAAGTCGCATGTCAAGTTTTCCCGGTAAGTCGTTACGCTAGTGATGGGGCAGTAGTCAATAAAGTCGGCTTAGTGGCATCGATAACTTTACGTTTTCGATATTTATGCGCTCCAGTTGGCTAGGTACACCTGTTTGGTTAACTGCGGTGCAAACCTAGTTTTAAGCAGCAATTTTTAACTTATTTCACGTCATTTTTATGTTGGGTATGATGTTTTCTACAAATTAAACAAATATCAAAGTTATATCACATAACTTTTAAGAGGAACAATTTACAAATGAGTGTTGGAGTTTCACGATTCCTCATTTATAATAGACACTTAGATATCTTGCGATCAATAAAAACGTTTGATTGTAGAATTTCTCGTTTGAATAAAAATGTTCTCTTTCTTTAGTCACTGTAAGCACTTTTAATTCCACAAATAAAATCTAGTGCCTATTTTTTAAAGATCTACTTAGTTATGGGGAATTATACTTATATAACATAAAAAAATTGTAAAATATTTTGATAAATACTTACCAAATCCCCAAATCCCAACTATCAAGGTTGAATTTTTTCTTTGTGATAAAATATTCCATATTTTATATAACAAAGCAAACCACAAAAAGAATAACTTTCTCTAACGAAATAAACTTATAAAACAAAAGATTCCAAAAAAGTATACAGTACAAAGTATACAGTACAAAGTATACAGTACAAAGTAGAGAGTACAAAGTAAAGAAGAATTACGTTTTTTATGTTGCGTTCTTAAGTTTGAATTTTTCAATTTACCTATTAGTGTCAATAACAATCAATCAATTAACATGTGTTGTTGTATTGTCGACAGGTGAGTTAAGTGAGAGTGGTTGGATGCTAGCGATCAGGCGGCCATGCTGTACTGTTGAAAAGTAATGCATTATAATCAAGGTAAGCACATAACTTTCATAATATGCGTATGGGTCTTTAGCAAAATGTACAAACTACATACGTTACGTTACATCGCTACGTACCACGTAATTTTTATTGTATCATCATCATCCATAGCCTTATTTATCGCACTGGTAGGTATGGTACATTTTATCACTCCATGTATTTCGATTCGATCACTGTCAATCGTCCAAATATCGTCAACCTATTTCGTAACTGACTGATAAAAGTCTCAGTATTTTAACCCTAAGCAGCGATGATATAAAGCCAAATACATGGATGGATGGAAATGGACTTAGCTGCTGGTACTAACATGTACTTTATTTATTGACGTGATAACGCTTAAGGTGGGTACAGACTGGTGAAACGTAACATGAAATGTATCATGCAATGAAAGAATTTACCGTACACATTGCTGCAATGTATCATGAAAGGTAACAACACTTTGCAACAATTTCTCATAGTTTGAACGTCTTGTGCGCGCGAAATGTGCACGCGCGCGGAGCGACTCATGATTTGTCGGGTTTTCGAACGAACACAAAGACGCACGCAGACGTACGCGGGAGGTTCGTAGTGAATGCGTGGTAAGAGCGCGATATGCGTCCACGCTTGCACCGAACATGCAATGAAAGGTAGACTGATACATTTCATGTTACGTTTCACCAGTCTGTACCCACCTTTATATATCGATGAACGCCGGCTGCACGCACGTAAAAGCATGACTCATTGTCACGTTCCGCCTGAGCCGAGCGTGCAAGCGAGAGCGTGAAACAAGCGATAAACGCATGTTATTACGTAAAATTATCGTCCGTAAACCGATTTTACAGACAACCATTTTTGTTTTTAGGCAGTTCAAAATTTTTCAACAATCGACGGGACTTGATCAAAAAGTTATTAAAATATGAAATCATGCCTATAATGATTCATACTATAAAAGTGAAAATGTAACTAGAATTAAAGAACAGCGCGATATATTCGTATAAGTGCAGCAAAGCATATCTAATTGATTTTTGGTGCCATTGATTTACCATATCTCATCATATGGCATTTATACGTTTGTTGTGATTCTTTGAAATTATGATAGGTAAATAACTAAATATTATAAATCAACAATAATCCCCGATTTATAGACTAGCTGCGTTCCGCGGTTTCACTCGCGTAGTTATGAAAAACGGTGATGATTATGATGATGATAAGTAGCTTATGTCCGTCTTCAGGTCCCAAAGCTATCTCTATACTAATTTTCATAACGATCGGTTCAGCCGTTTGAGCGTGTAAAGGTAACAAAATTAACTTTTATAATATCATTCTGAAATTGTGTCAAATGTATTTCAAAACACCTGTACATTCATTTAAATAACAATATACTTAGTTGTCTTTTATGTTGTCACACACCTTATTTTTACTAGACTATTAAGCAATGTTGTGGAAGAGGTGGCACCTTTCGACCACCACTTCTCACACAGAGATGGTGAATTTCCACATCTAAACAAATAATGTTATAAATATAGTCACCTACTGTTGCTTTACCTTAACTCTAAGAGCACAAAACATGACAACCAAGATATCAGGTGACTGACTCCGCCGTACCTACTCTACTAATTTAAACGATTGAAGTATAGAGTATGAATCATATTTATGTATCTATTTACATATCGGGTCCAAACTAAAATTAGCCCAACGCCGGTTCCACCTAATCAAGTTCCTCCTCAGCAATCGCACTCCAATTAAATCAATATAGGATTCGAACTCGCACAATAGCCCCGGTTTCCGTCCGCTTACCCTCCCTCCTGATTGGAAGCGCCCTGTACCTACCTGCAGACACCCCTTAAATATCCAGTTTGCACTTTCCATTCATGATTAGGAGATAGTTTTCCACTGGCTGCTATATCGTGAAGATAAAGTTTTCGCAGCGTAAAGCGACTCAAGATGTTGCAACATGGACATATAACAATATTCAGATGACAGGAAGACGCTAGCTAGTTTACAGCCCCAATTGGTGAACATCCGTGGGGATATCTGGGTTGAGAAGTCAACTACATGTGGCGCAGATGATGATGAATATGTTTTTTGGGGGAAAAAATCAGATCACGGCAACCTTTGACATTACATTCAGACTTGCTTAGAATATTATGTAATAAAATATAGTCCGTCTTAAAATGACTCAAGATTTCATAATAATGTTATTTTTATATACACATATTTTGCATTGTTTACAATTTGACGCTCATAGGTGTACCTACTTTGTACCCATATTTGAAATAAACGAATTGAATTGACACTTTTTTTTAAATGTAGAAATAGGTTTGCAGTTGACCGCCAACTCGCCTGATGTTATGTTTTAATATTAACTTTGTTTTCTAGTTATAATGAGCAGTAGGTAGATGGCATGGCACCTCTTAACATTTGTCGGTATATAGGTATTATTAGATACTCGAAGCAGAAGATTATTTTTTTTAACCTACTTCCAAAAAGAAGGAGGTTCTCAATTCGAATGTATTTTTTTATGTTTGTTACGAGTTTACTCCGCCAATTATAGCTTGATTTTGATGATTATTTTTTGTTTGGTAGGTAATACCTAGTTCAAAGTTTAATTTTAAAGTTAAATTTAATCACAGTCATTTTAGTACATACTTCGGTTTTTATAACAAAATAACTGAAAAAATGTCATGTAAACGAAATTGCGTATTTTGAAGTCAGTTACTTCAGTTTTTTAAACTATAATTAAGTATTACTGCTATCAGTAATAATTATAGTTTAAAAAACCTTCTCTTAAAAAAATCTCAATTTAAAGAAACCAATGTTAACCAAATAGTACTACTAAAAGACTAACCTCTAGGAATCACGCATTTTATAGCAAACTAGTATTTATTTATTTATAGCGCATCTTTAACATATCTCTACCCTGAAAGCACCCTCTAATTGTGACAATATATCGCCCCTGAATTGTGTGAAATCAACCAAAACGGCTGTCTGTGCGCTGGCAGACGGCGTGTGATGCAGGGTGCAGGACACGTTGAGATTATTTTGTACTCGTATACCTATACACTAATTGTAATCATTACTGTCAACAAAATACCTACCTACTAACAAGTACAAATTGTGCAAAGTATTTTTGAGAATATGGCACACCACAGACTACGAATATTAAAATTATGACACTGAATTCCAGACTGAAGGGTCACAAAGAGATTTACCATCTAAGCTCAAACAGAGTGACAAGCACAGTGCACTACCCAGCATTCTCAACTGTGAAAATCCAAAATTCAGGGAGTAATTTAAATTAAGTAGTGTGTATTTTTTTATTTGACAAAATTTATCTCCACAGAATACGGGGTCCGACAAAATTTAACTTTCTAACATGCATACGGCGAACAGTCCAGCTCCCGCAAGCAGCACCCGTTCACGAGTTGACGCATGATCCATCCATCGCTCCCAGTGTGTACCTACTTGTGTATTGGTATGGTCAAGCTAAACTACATATTATGCTCGTCTTGTCACTCAGTAGCACAAAAAACCCTCCCAAAATGTTGCCACCTATAAATAATAATTTGTACACCTAATTTTACCCTAAAAATAAAGAGCGGTTAATGTCTCAGCACGCTGCATATTTAATTTTAATACTCGTTACACATTTTGTAATTATTGCACAATTTGTCATCGCGCACCCCTCGCGCAGCCAGAAACCAAATTAATCATACACCTGGCCGTCACACTTTCGTCTGATTACAGACCTTATTACTTCACCCGCAAAGCTTATAAATATTTTCTTTTGCTTGAATAGTGTTGGGTAAATTCGTGAATTACACAAGCATTAATTACTGAAAATATAGCTTTTCCGATACAACGGTTAAAATATTCAAAATACCAAAAAATCTAACATTAAAATGTATTTTCAATAATTTTGTAAGAGGCCTCCCGGGGCGGTCTTGTGGGATTGAAGCTCTCAATTTTGCCTTTGAAATTTAAAATATACATTTTTAGATAAACGGTTTGGATTAAAATAGGAAATTTTTACTCAAACCAAAATCAAGATGATCAAAAAAAGATGTTTTAGTGGTTAACTCAGCCCGCAGCCCAGTCAGCCCGCGGGTTCAGTTGACCACTTTAAGTTTTTTCGAGGCCACCTCGACACACAAGTCGCATCTCAGCCCACACGGGACAGCGCACAGACGGTGAGACGCCTGTATCACTATATTATGCCGCTATATTTTACATTCTTCATTCTGTAGGGGAACTATATATATTTAAATTATTTGGTTTCCGTCATACAGGTTTGATAGACATAGTCGTGCATAAAGCAATATTCGAGATTTATACCTACTATGTTAAAAAAGTAATTTAAAAAAATTAAACCGACTTCAAACTGAAAAGAAAGAAATAAATCGAAGAAAATCAAAACTGGGCGTTTACCTAAGTACACCAACTATTTTTTGGAGGTCAGTGTCAGGCCTTAATCTATCATCAACTAAGTCCTATACAGACACCGACCTCAAAAAAAAATAGTTGGTGTACTTAGGTAAACGCCCAGTTTTGATTTTATTCGAGTTATTTTTTTTTTTCAGTTTGAAGTCGGTTTAATTTTTTTTTTATTACTTTTATTTATAATTTTTTAATAGTATTTATTATTTTGAAGTCGGTTAAAAACGGTACTTTATTCAATAAATAACTTTTGAAATATGACTTCTAGTTTCTGCGTAATACGTGGACAAACATACATACACTGATGAAATTTGGCACACATGTTTAGAAGCTGGTATATACTAATATATACAACAATTGTGCAACTCTGACAATATTACAAACATACAGGTTGAATTGATAACCTCCTTCGGAGTCGGTTAAAAAGTAATACGCACTTTTCGGTCTCTCAAAGATTGGGATGAAATTGGTATCTCACGAATAAGTGTTGTTCATCCTAGACTATATCATCGCTTTCAAATGACTGGCCTTGTGGCTCAGTTTGTAGTATGTCTACTTGCTGAGCTGTAGGTCATGGGTTCGATCCCCACCCAGGGCAAACATTTGTGTGATGAGCATGGATGTTTGTTCTGTGTCTGGGTGTTTATTTCTATGTAGCATATGTATATAATTACAAAAAAGTATATTACGTATTCTATCAGCCATCTAGCTCCATAGTACAAGCTTTGCTTAGTTAGCGCTAAGGCCGCTACCACACGGCGTATTTTAAACGCGCAGACGACACGCTGCTAACGCACGTATACGCGATTCAAACGAGATTTGAACGCAACCTTGTAACCTAAGCACACGGGGTGATCGTGAAACGTGCGTCTACTGCGTGTATACGCGCAGATACAGCGATACAGATGCGCTGTAACTGCGGCGCGGGCGGTGCCATGGCGTGAGCGCACGCCCTCCTCTGCCCCTCCTCCGCCCTTTTGTACGCGCGTTTTTATCTCGTTTTACGCACGTTCGAATCTATAAAAACGCAAAAATCGGCATCTACGGCGCTGAAACAGCGTCGTCTGCGCGTTTAAAATAGGTACGCCATGTGCTACCGGCCTAACAAGGTACAGCTGAGGCGAAATTTAGGAATCCGCTACAGCGACAGACGCTATTTCTCCTCCGTGTCCTATCACGTTTGTTGCTAAGTGCTGACTACCTCACACTACGCAGAGTACAGTTAGCAAATTAGCTATCCACTTTTTAACCTCCAACCCAAAAAGAGGGGTGTTAAAAGTTTGACGTGTGTATCTGTATAACTGTTTCTCTCTGTGGCGTCAGAAGAACTCAGGACACTTTGTTCGTGTTTTTTTTAAATTTATTTTTTCGAAAATAGGCTTGCGCTTGACCGTCAACTCTCCTGGTGTTAAGCGACAGTTACGGTCTACGATGGAGCGTGCTAGCCTAGTAGAAACCCGATTTCGAATTCACTCGCGATTTGAAGACACCAATGTTTATAACCAATGAAAACTTATACGAGTGTGACGTACACAATTCATTATTTAGTTTAGTCGATTAAAAACTTCAATATGTGATTGTTTTGTAGACCGTACCTAGATCTGAGTGCAGACCACTTGAGACGCGTCTAGTGGCACTAGCGCAGTGCACCTCACTGGAAGTTCAAGGTTGTAACACACGCTTATACATTTTAATATCCAGGTGCTGGATGAGGGTTCTTTGCTTACTTATTTGACACTTGTAAAACAATGTGTTTACTATCTTTGCTAACCCTCCTTTAGCAATTGCTCTTTAAGGTTGTTCCTAATCAGTATATGTCTTAACCAGTAATGAAGAGGCTGGATGCAGTTTATTTTCAACCGGTCTTTGTGGAAATCCGTGGGGGAGGCCTATGTCTAGCAGTGGCCTTCTTTTGGCTTAGATTATAATGATGATGGTTAACCTCCATACAAAACAAGTTATATATCTGTTACATAACTATTCATTACATATTCACTTCTGCTTTATTTAACTGGCTTAATGTTTCGTCATTTTGGATGAACCATTCGGTATACATATATACAATCACGCATGATTTCCCTTACAGGGTAGGCAGAGTATCAATAAATTACAGTTTAAAAAACTAAAAAACACGCTACAAATTATTGTGGTCAAAGTTCATTACAAGACTTTTCTAACAAATCCAAACAAAGCTATGATACTATGTTCCATCATGAAGTTCTAGTTCATATCTTCCGGCTCCATCATCAGATCAGTTCGACAGTACCAATTATTGTATTGTCATCAGAACTACATACAGCTGCCAATTTTTATGACGCTACGATCCTTGGAAGATGTTTACCTTAGATTTCTTTATATAGTTACATACAGGTCTACCTAATAAAAGCGTGTTAAAAACCATGAGACCGTTTGACGCCATACTTGACAGTGGTTAGATGGTTAGATGGAAGGGAGAGGATATTAGAGGGTTAGAGGGGATAAGAGGGTAAGATGTAATATTGGATAAGAAGCTTCAAATAATTCTAGATTATATAGTTTCAGAACGAAACACGCTATGTTACAAACACTGTTACAAAGTAACGCGTGTTTAACAATTGCATAATGTAATTATCGAGATTTAGAAACGTTTCACATTTGCAAATAGCTGGTACTCTACCGGCCGGTGGAGCCGCGCTACACTGCAGCTGGGAGAGAAAGCTCTTCTCTACAGCGCAGAGTGCCTGAAACTGTGCTGCGTTTGTGCAGGTTTAGTAAACCGTCTAGTAGAAGCAGCTACAGTTTCTTTATACTCCGATACTTGTGAAAATATTACTTTAACATAGCTTTTTCAAAAATGTTGCGTAATGTTCTAGGTAGGTATAGGCTAGACGTTAAACTTTGGCTCATCTGTCGGTAGGTTTAGTTTCGGTCAAAGGTGATAGATTTTCATGTTAGTTGTAAGGAAGAAGAGAAAAAATGAGCACTTAAGTAATGCTACGGTCTCCAAGAGATTTTTTTATCGAAAGCACAGGTTAATTTGTCAGTTCAACTCGTTTTTAGGATTAGAGGTTAATGTTACTATTACGTGACTGAGATAGATATGTCACTGTCAGACTTCATCTACAGACTGATGTATGACGTATGTGCGCGGTATTAACTACTCTTCCGTGTTCATGTCGCGTAGCGCTCGCCTCGTTATATAAGTTCCTTAATTAATTTGTTATACTTACCTTTCGCTATCTTAATAGTTTATTTTGTTTCTATTTATTGTTATGTGTCCAAGGTGTGAAAAAATGCCTACTCATTGTAGTTAATCTGCCAAACCGGCCTTTTTCATTAAAGATCTAGAATGTTAATACGTATAACGAAACAATTTCATTTTTATTCTAGTAGAAAACCGATACTATGATTAGACAATTCAAATGGTGTGTCAGATTTAATTCTCCAGAGGACTTTGTCGCTATATGGAGTTATTATTTTCCAACAAACGCAATATTTGCAAATTGAAGGAGTCACTCGACTTGTCACAAAGATCCAATGCGAGTATGTCAGTTCAAAGAGGGCATGGTCGCAGCTCGTCACTCTCCGGCACTCAATAATGCAGCGCGCGTTGCGATCCTGCGCCGCGATACACGGCACATGCGCCCGGAGCTACACCCCGGGACCCGGATTTCACGCACTTTTGTGGATTCTTACTTGGTGGTACAATTTTTATACAATAATGTTTTTACCCAACATGATCGAAAAGAGTATAGTTTTACAAATAAAATAATTTTGGTAAGCTTTAACATCGGCCTTTATTGCCGGTAAATAATATTTGTTGAATAAAAGCAGATTTTAACAGCAAACTTTATTCATATAATTGTTTTTCGAATTTTATCAAAAAGTATTTAATTGAAATTTTTGCTATCGAATTCAATATTTTTCTTCAACCAATACGATTTGCCGCCAATAAGACCGTTAATAAAACTTTTTTTTTACATTATAGATCTACGATTTACCACCAACTCGCCTGATGTTAAGCGACGGTGTGGCCGAGGATGGAGCTCGTCGATCTAGAAGATATCTATTCACTCTAGCCTTGAAAATTCCAAGATTGTAGGTCTCAGGAAACATAAATGGCGGCAATGAATTCCATTCTTGTGCAGTACGCAACAGGAATGTGGATCGATATCTCTGAGTACGGATTTTTGGCATTTCAACGAGAAATGGGTGCTGATACGCCGACTTTCTGCTAGTCCTGTAGTGAAATGGGGAGACTTGACTTGACTTGGAATGGTGGATGTGTGACTTTACTCTTTTCAACCATAATTGGTAAAAATATTTTTGTTTGGAAATCATACCACTAATATCAACTACAGATTTTGTGTTTTTATAAAAAAAAAAAAATTGCACGTAAAGATTATTAATTAATTTTATTATAACAAACTAACGTGGTTGTTACAAATTTTTATTTTTAACCAACGGGTTATTCATTTTGAACCGAATTCTCCGACTATAGTTTCAAGCGCATATAGCGGCCTTTTTCAAAAGGAACAGCGAAGACGTCACTCCCGAAGGACGTCTCGTCTGGTACTGCGAGCTCAAGTCCTTCGATTCATACACCGAGGTCTGTTCCGTGCAATACACAAAATTATATTGCATTGTGTATCAATTATGTATTTTTAACCCCGACCCAAAAAGAGTGTTATAAGTTTGACCTATGTATCTGTGTATTTATATCTGTGCTCTCAAACAGACGGACCGATTTTGATCTAGGTTTTTTATTTGAAAGAGGATTTCATCGAGAGTGTTCTTAGCTATGTTTCATCAAAATCGGTTCAGCCGTTTTTGTTTATCGGTTTTTAAGTTTTCTAAACTTAAACTTGTTTCCTTAAAATGTTCTCGAATTGATTCGTACTTTCAGAAATAGAATAAATGAATGATTATTGTAAATAAGTAGTGTAGTGTATTTCAATATTATGCAGTACCTAAGTACGAGTAAATCAGTATAAATCGTAATAATTTGAAAAGCTGACAAATCTCAAATCTAACCAAACTCCTAAAAACTTACCCAAAAATATACTCCCGCATAGAATATAGATACATAACTCACAAACAACTTCTCTTATAAATCTAGAGTGGAATCGCGTTCTTAAAACGAATTTGGTCCAACTAAATACATATTTCATACTATATCAATAATCTCACCGGTAGCCAGTCTTCCCAATAGCCTCGGGGACCTCGATTGGAAACCCTGCATAGATTATACAGGCTGTGGAAGTAATAACCCAACTCTTGGAGATAAACTTGATGAATATAGAATGGGGGTTTTTATTTATATTAGGGGTATCTTAATATTTACTTTTAAATATAATACTTAAGTACTTTTTCTGTATAAATTATTTGAAATAGAATCTATTACATTTTAAAATCTATGGTGTTTAGATTAAAAATAAATTAAAAAAAAACATAATAATGACTTTAATTGAGAATAATAATAAAATAATAATAATGGCTTTAATTGAGAATACGTAATATTTGGCACATAACTTTGACATTGATTTGATAAAATACACTGGAGCACCCAATCGGTAAAATATATAAACTTGTAATAAATTCAAGTGTGAAGTCTGCCAATCCGCAATTGGCCAGCTTGGTAGACTATGTCCTTACCCTTCTCACAATGAGAAGATGGCGCCCAGCAGTGGGACAGTTTGTACAAACAGGGTTGTGCAATATATGTTAACTTTTATTTAAAATAACGATAATAATTCCATATTCAGCGATATCGGTCCACGTTCTTAATGCATATTGCACAGGAATGGAATTCTTTGCCGCCATCTTTGTTTCCTGAGAACTACAATCTTGGAATTTTCAAGGCTAGAATGAATAAATGCCTTCTAGATCGACAAGTTCCATCCTTGACCACCCCGTCGCTAACTCAAACGGCTTGGTGGTCAATCGTAGATCTATCCAACAGAAATAAATACAATTTGAAATAAGACTTTTACTTTAACAATTTTTTTTTTGGATATGAATACTGCCCACATACACAGTTAAGTGGTACACATTCAAACGCCTGCATTAGTAGCACGGAATTACACATTATTAGAAGCTATTACTCTTTATCTTTAATACTCTGTGGTAGCCTCCGTTATCAGTGAAATACTCTTTAAAATGTCAGTGGTAGAACAAATTAGAGCAAGATAACACAAGGTAGAGGCCGGTGGAGTAAGTTTTTATCTCTCCGCTGGAGGCTGGAGACCTCTCATAATCAATAGCGGTCTGATGGTCTGATTGTACTGAATAGTGGTGTAAGTTTGCAGAATGAGTTTTTATGGCGAGTCTCCGTATCTGCTTTAGTGCTTTAGTTTTATGGCCTTGTTAGTCATGTTCTGGAGTTAGGAATACTTGGTCTAGTTTATTTTGGTCCCGGAAAATAAAATTTGACATTGTAGGGCCGTAGCTAAAGTTAATGAACAATAAGTTTTTATATCGAATGCCGTTTTATGAATATTCATCGGATATGTTTGATCTCCATTCTGCTCTTACTTTTATCGGACCGCGCACGGAAACACGCTGAATCTTATCACGGTGATTCACTTTTTTTTTTTTTGTTATGAAGAGATCTGTAAATGCACGAAAGTCACCGACATAGCACACACACTTATTAGATACGGGCAAAGTCAAAATCAAAGTAAATTTATTTGCGTTTAACATGAGTGATAACCCTTGCTCTGAGGTGATAACACGGATTAGGTATTTTGGAACTACGTTCAGATTGTGAGTTTCTTTATAAGTAAGTGTATTTGTAACGGTCGTAGATGAAACCATTTAAACTCTACTATAACAGTTTGTTAAGTCTATACTCACATAAATGTTTTTCCACACAGAATGGTAGGTATAGATTCATCTTAAAGTGGGTCACCACGCACAACAATGGCCGGCGAGATCTGATAGGCTTCTTGCCAGTCTCCGACTTGGCTCACTCGCAAATACGCCTGGGGGGCGACTTAGTTTATTTAAGGACCGGCAACACCCTACATTGAGGTTCTACCAATTTACTTGACATGTTATACGTGCTTCAATTATGAGATATAGTATTCTGAACACAGAGATTTTATTTATTTATTTATTTAAGACCAACAGCTTATTTACATTTTTGGAACAAAATACTTAATTAATAAAATTAGCCATTAATAGGTCTATCTTAATAATTTCTAATGAAATGGGCGGATATAAAGTTAAACTAAAGTTATCATCGATGAAAATATAAATACAGACATATAAGTAAGTAATATTATATATACATATTTTTATATTTACACTTACATACATACACACTCATTTGGAGTGAAGACTTTAGAACTGAACGTAACGCAAGTTGTCAACTACTACATTGTAGCGTCGCATTATTTTCATTGGATCACTTGGCAATATTTGACTATCATAAATCATACTACGCAAATACTATCGTTACCTGAATCTAGACCACTTTATAATGGCCCAGAGTTTGTAATTTTTCTCTACAAAGGCAATATTGAAAATTCTGGGTGACTTCGATTCAATGGGTGATGTAAACTTTTTGACATGGCTAAACTATCAAAATGTTCACCGTATAATATTGGAACATTTATAATTAATAATGAAATGAATATTATAATTATTATTATCAGCCTGATATGTCCCAATGCTGGGCAAAGGCCTCCCTATCCTCCTTCCACTCTTCACGGTCTTTAGCTTTTTGTGTCCAGTTGTTGCAAAAAGATGAAATGAATAAATAAAATAAATAAATATTGGACATTTCACACAACACCATTTAGCCCAAACTAAGCAAAGCTTGTACTATGGAAACTAGATGGCTGATAGTTTACTTATATACTTCAATGGCTTATTATTTATTATACCTGATGGCCAAGGTCACCGCAGCTTTGCTCCATTTATTCACATAATTTCTTCTGTACATAAACTTACCCATCTAAAACTGATTAAAGCAATGGTTCATAATGGGTAATTGTACAACCAGTTAAATAGAACGCAAGGCATAATGTCAATTATGTGTAACAAAATAATTTCACAAGGCATTCCTGAATCATTCGGCATCCATCATCTAATTTAGGAAAGGAAACACGAAATGACAAACAGATAAATAAGAAGCAATCAGATTTCACGGCTGAGGAGACGTCTGGTAAGACATACAGTCTCATTAATTTACAACATGAGACGAAGGACACAGTAAAAACGCTTGAAGTGGGATATCTTACCTACTAACTAAATTTAAAAATCAATAAAAAAAACTATGTGGATGATAGTGGTATTAGTATTTAAATAGACGTATAATTAAAACTACACATTTTAGATGACAAATTTATGTAACTGCTTAAATTTTTTTTCTACATATTATACATATTTTAACCGACTTCAAAAAAGGAGGAGGTTATCAATTTGTAGCGTATATTTTTTTAAACAAAAATTTAGGTTTGATAGAATATTAGTATCCGCTATATGTGATATAATATTTTTAAATAAAAACTACGGGTCACTCACGTCTGTTTTGAGCCAAAATATCCGACTATAGTTTCACCCCATTCGGCGGTCTTTTTCAAAGGAGCAGCACACACGTCACTCTCGGTCGGTGACGCGCCTTGCACTCACCTTGCCTTGATGTGCAAGGCGCGTCACCGACCGAGAGTGACGTGTGTGCTGCTCCTTTGAAAAAGACCGCCGAATGCGGTTGAAACTATAGTCGGATATTTCGGCTCAAAACAGACGTGAGTGACCCGTAGTTTTTATTTAAAAATGTGTGAAAACCACGTTAATTTCCATAGTGATATAATATATTATCAATTAAATGTGTTTCCCCAAAAAGTTTAGACAAGTTTACAATTGTTTTAAAATCAGACTTCAATAAATATTATGATAACTGGAATTTAATTATCCTCATGTTAGAGAGAAGTTAACTCTACCTTCTGCCAATTTTTCACTACAGCTCATCCATCCCGAAAACTCTACCACATGTTGGTGTCGTAAAATATATTTTCCTTTTAAAACAAAACGATGTTTTGATGCATGCGCGCGCGCACCGCACGCGACGCCTCGGATACGAGCTAATTATGATTGTCGGGTAACAGAGGAGTTATTTTCGAGTTTGTTTTGAGAGATATCTTCCTCAATCTGCTGGGATTTCGAAATAATCGTCTGAAACAAGCATCACTTTTTAACTCTTCGTTTTTCGTTTGTTTATTATTTATTTCTTTTAATTATCGCGCTATTTTGAGTAGAAATATGAGTATTCTGAATCACTCTTCTTATAACGCTTATTTATAGCCCAGAAACATCAGATGAATTTAGAAATTAAGTCGCTTTCTCTGTTTTCTGAGAAATACAATCAAGGCTAGTCTGTATAAACAAAATTTGAGGTCTTAAATGATTACTTCTAGTTGAGGTACTCCATCCTCAGCCACACCGTTGCCTGCTCGGTTACTATCAGCTTACTGGCCTCAAAATCTGTTCTTTCGGCTGAGTGAGAGTAAGCTACATAGATATGAATGTGGTGACTGGGTTTAAGAACCCAGCTCCATTTTATTCTTATAGCTACTGCCCTTTAAAGAGGAGACGAGTTTTGTTGTTGTAAATAATGTAGTTACGTCATATTCATCAGACAGATATGGAAGTTTGAGATGTCTATATATCTACGTCGTGTCACCGATGACATTTTACAAATAAGTATAGAAAAGTTAGAAAACTTTAGAAAACTCAGAAACCCCCGACAATAAAATTGGTTGAACCGATTCTGATGAAACATAGCTAGAAACACTTCTGACTAATTCAGCTTTCAAACAAAAAACAAAAACAAAATCAAAATCGGTTCGTCCGATAGGGAGCTACGATGACACAGACAGACACACATACAGACACGTCAAACTTATAACACCCCCGTCGTTTTTGCGCCGGGTGTTTAATAAGGCTTGTTGCAATTTAATTTACATGATGTATCAATGTTATTCTTAGTTTAGTGACTAGTATTTTCAGCTTACATCAATTATTATAATTACAATTAGGCAAAGTACCGTCAGCAGCGGCACAAAAGCATCCCGAGGCGCGACGCGTGAAAGTGTCCGGTGGTCTCGCAAGCAATTAATAAGTTTGGAGCGAGGGACCCGCGCGCCGGACGTCCGGCCTGCCGGCCCGTGCTCTCTGGATCGCAGTATTCGCAGTACGGATGGTAACAAACTGCACCAACCTACACTTTGAGAAAAACATTTAGAAAAAAAATAAAAAAAAATTGTATCAACTATCTGATTTTCATATTATAAGCATAGTCTCAAGTGTAGCTTAGTTTTTAAGCCAGATGGCGACGTGTGAAAATGTTTTAAGTGCATACATAAGTCTGTTTTCCCTAGCAGGGTACGCGGAACATCAAAGACCAATAAGGGCGTTTTACTGTGATTAGAAGGCCAGATGGAGTGGAAACGGAATTAGATGGTTAGATAGAGAATAGTGATTTTTTTAAAGTTTTTCTTACAACTTCCGGGTTTCAACTACAACAAGTAAAACATAAACCTAAATACCTTAAAAAACTGATACAACAGACTTCAAAATAATTAACTTCGTTTACTTAGGTAACATATTTCTGCAATTGTTATATTTAAAAAAACCGAAGTACTGAACCGATTTTGATAACATTTCTATGAAACCAATGTAAAAGTATATGTTTTAAATAAAAAATAAAAAAACGGTTTATAAATGGCGGAGTTATGCGGTAACAAACATTAAATAAAACCAAATTGAGAACTTCGACATTTTTGAAGGTTAAAATTCGTTACGGGGTCACAAAAACGGTACTATTACTAAATAAAACTATGTATTTCCAAAAATTGTTATTAGTACATGTTATATTACAGTATATTACTTTTATGTTGCTGTCGGTACTAATCCAGTGGAAGTGGCAGTTGCAGAGTCAACAGCGGCCGGCCCGGGGCGGCTTGTACCAACTTTGTTGCACTCGCCCTTCAGTCAGTTAGCTCTGATCTTTGCCTGAATATTGGCTCATTTTGTTTAGTTTTGTATTATACAGAATAATAATCTCTTAGCTATTGAATCATAAGTTAGTATGTACTTAGTATGAATGTTTGTATCCATTCGGCTTAGTATTAAATAATTTTATGAGCATAATGTAATTTTACAAGAGTTATGCCGCATTGTGAAATAATTACATAAACCAAAAAATATACATTGTAAAAATATTTAAAAACCTGTTTTAGCTTGTGCTAATGAAGATCTTTCATATTATACCCCACATGATACTTTTAAAGCACTTTAAAATTTAGATAGACCATCTTTCCTTGCATAAAGACCCGATTCTTTATGATTAAATAAAAAAAATTAAGTTTTCGGAATTTTCCCTGTAGGTATGTGTACTATAATGACAATGCTTCTTGCCAAATTTCACAGTTATAGGTCAACGGGAAGTACCCCATAGGTTTTGATTCCCTTGCGAGTGTCGAAATATGCGTTTTTTGCGACATATTCGGCATTTTCGACATATAGTAACTTTTTTTCATAAAACTGAGTAGTTTTATTTTTTCAAGCTCCAAGGGACAGTAGACTTGAGTATTTGATAATGAATTTCAACTTGATACTCCACGCGTTCCTGATAAAAAGGGACATACGGACAACAAAGTGATCCTTTAAGGGTTCGGTTTTTCCTTTTGAGGTACTGAAAGAGACGTCTTATCCGCGGGCTTGTAGGAGACCACTTGGAATCGACGTACGACGCGTGTGACGGGCGCAAGCACTGAGCCAATACGTTTTGAGTGTTCTAGAAGAGTGCGGAAATGTAGTCACTTGTGAGTGTGCAAAACGTAATCCCCTTAAACTGGCTCAATGCGCGCTGATTCCCCGCCCGTCCGGGGGGGGGGACTCGTCCCGAGTACTGTGTACCGCCAGTACTGTCGCGACGCGAGTGGTCTGCTTCTACTATGCGCCGATGTGCGTGAAACGGCGACGCGACGTGAAGCAGCGATTAACCCGGTCTGACGATGATGATGATGATGATGATGATGATGATGCCGAGACGAGGTGTAGCCAAAACAAATCTTTTTCTTGATCGCTTCTTTATTCGGAGAGAGGAGAGAGCTTATAATTCTTCGGAGTGTGCGTACGCCGGGCCTTGTAACCTGCATCGCTTACCTACGTCGAAGCTTTACCTTACAGAGAGCACCGTAATTTCGGACCGGTTCCGCGGACCGTTTTCACTTTGCGAACCGTACATTTTCTTAAATATCTAGGGACCCATAATGCCTATCCCCATGTATCCTATGTCCCTAGATAGCTCTCTGTAAGACCTATCTTCTGATGCAAGTTACAAAGCCCTTACAATATGTGTTTAAAAGTTATAAAGGAAAGAACTGTGATTTTACAACATAACTGAACAAATATATATCTTATTTTTAACTATTCATCCTACGAACTCTATCCTGTCTATTGGGGAATAAAACTACGGTACATAAAACATTATATTTAGGCCTTATATACTATTTAAACTTAGATTCTACCTAAATATTCTTAATTCTATATTTACATGTACTATCTTTATCCCGCTCGCACCCGCGGTCGAAGTCGCTGGGGGCCGCCATTCCGTAGAGCGCCGTCCTTATCTAATGCTGTCGCCGACATTCTCCCCTTCGTGCGCAGCACCGCTCTCCTGGCCGGCGATGTCGTCCCTAGGTGATTCGTTGCTCGTAGACTCCCCTCGTGATGACTTTGGTGCGTCGACTGGAGCGGGAACCAACAGTATTGCTCTGGAGCTCGGGCGCCTCATGATGCCTCCGTTGGTGCGGACATCGATGACTCGTACTCTGCCATCTGGCCCGGGGTAGGTATTGACGACTTCCCCCCTTGGCCAAGTACCTCGTGGAAGAGTGGTGTCCACGAGGATGACGATGTCTCTGCACTGCAGGTCGCGGCTGGTGATCTTGCCGTCGATCTTCCTCGGGATCAGAGTTGGTAGGTACTCTTTCACCCATCTTGCCCACAAGTGGTCCACCAGTCGCTCTGTCGTCTTCCATTCTCGCCGCCCGATGAGGTCACCGTCGCTGAACACCCCCAGTCGTGGTAATCCGCAGGATCTTCCGATGAGGAAGTGGTTGGGTGTTAGTGCCTCTTCTGCTCCATCTTCGATCTTCTCAACCAGTGGTCTTGAGTTGATGATGTGTTCGGCTTCAGTCATCAACGTGTGAAGAACTTCTTCCTTGGGATGCTTCTCTTTGAGGGTCACATCCAGCGCCGTCTTCACTGATCGAACGAGTCTCTCCCATGACCCGCCCATATTCGGTGCCCCTGGAGCGATGAACTTCCACCGGACTCCCATTTTCTCGGCTTCACTGATGACTTCTTCTTTTTTGAGCTCTTCAAGTGCTTCTTTAAGTTCTTTGTTGGCCCCCACGAAATTCGTACCGTTGTCGCTATAGATGGTCTCGGGCATGCCTCTTCTCGCGGCCATTCTTCTCAGCGCTAGAATGGTGGAACTTGCGGATAGGGATGGCGCTAGCTCGACGTGCACAGCTCTCGTCGTAAGGCACGTAAATAGGGCCCCCCATCGCTTCTCGTGACGCCTGCCCACTGTGACTGTCATGGGCCCGAAGTAGTCCACCGCAGAACTTATGAAGGGGACTTCTCCGAAGCGTAGTCTCTCTCTTGGCAGGTCTCCCGTTGGTGGTTGCTGCGGCGTGCCTCTGTAGACCTTGCACCATTGACATTGGTGTGCCGTCGCTCGTACCGCCGCTCGAAGTCCCAAGATCCAAAATCGTTGTCGTATCTCATTGATGACCGTAGCGTGGTTGCCGTGGTTGAAGAGCCGATGATAATGCGTGACTAGAAGTCTCGTGATGGGATGCTTGCTGTCCAGTAGTACAGGTCGCTTGAAGCTCTTTTCTATCCCTTGCGCAGCGTCGATTCTTCCTCGTAGCCGGAGTAAGCCGTCGTCCAAAGTAACGTCGATTTTCTTGAGCTTGCTGGACTTCTCGAGTGGCTTGCCCTTTCTCATGGCGTCGATCTCATCTCCGAAGCTTTCTTCTTGACATCTTTGTAGAAGAATCTTCACTGCAAGGTCCTTATGTTCGTCTTCTATAGGTAGAAGTCTTCTTTCTTTTTTCACGACGATCTTGTCAGACTTCTCTCGTACTTTCTTCTTGTTTCTTTTCCACGTTGGATCTTCTCTCTCTGTCTTCCGTGAGATGTTCACTCGATGCTTTCTCCTGCACAAGTCCACGAATTGAAGGACTCTTGCCGTCGCCCTCCATAGTCGGTTCCAGCTTGAGAAGCGTGCTGGATCAGGTGTCGGAAACTTGTCGATGATCTTCACTGCAGCGACTGAGAGCGTTTCCTTCTCTTCTCCCGTGGGTTCTGTTTTGAAGTTGCGGGGTGCGGGCCATGTTTCTTCAGGTTTTCGTAGAAATGCTGGCCCCATAAACCATCGATGCTGTCCGTTGAAGTCTTTAGGGACGTCTCTCGTAGCGTCGTCGGCGGGATTGTCTTTTGTAGAGACCCATCTCCATTCCTGTGGCTTCGAGGTGTCTTCGATCTCGGCGAGTCGGTGGGCTACGAAGGGCTTGAACGTTCGTGGATCGGACTTGATCCATGCTAGTACGGTGCTTGAGTCCGTCCAGTACACTTTCTTCCTTGGCTTGACGTCCATTTCTTCTTCGATGGAGTGCGCCATCCGAGTCCCCAGTAATGCGGCTTGTAGTTCTAGCCGCGGAATGGAGACTGGCTTCAGAGGTTTAACTCTCGCCTTTCCTGCTAGCAGCGTCACGTCGAATCGGCCTTCGTCGTTCTCTTGTCTCCAGTATGCTGCACAAGCGTAGGCGGTCTCGCTCGCGTCGGTGAAGACGTGCAGCTCCCCTTCGTGACTGGAGTGACGAATGCAGCGCGGGATCCGTAGCTCCTTCAGCAGTTGAAGGTTTTGCAAGTATCTCCTCCATTGCTCTTCACTTTCCGGCGTAACTTCATCGTCCCATCCGATTCCACTTCTCCAGATGTCTTGCAGAAGTCTTTTCCCTTGTATGAGTACCGGTGATGCCAACCCCATGGGATCGAACGTGGACATCACGGCGCTCGTGACTTCTCTCTTTGTCGGAGTTCTTTCTTGAGTGACGACCTCTTGTACGTTCTTTAGGCAAGTGCGGAACCCCATTTCATCCTTTTCAGTGAACCATCTCAGGCCCAACGTCTTTTCTTCTTTGGAACCCAGCTCGACCTCTTGACTCGTAACGTCGTCTTGAGATAGCTTCCGGAGAACCATTGTGTCGTTAGACGCCCATCCCCTTAGCTCGAACCCAGCTCTTCGGTGAATGGCGTCTACTTCGCTGGCGATCTTGATGGCTTCTTGTTCTGTTGGCAGGCTGTGCAGGTAGTCGTCCATATAATGGTTGCGTTCCACCGCTTGAACCGCTGCAGGATACTTGTTCCGGAATTCCTCAGCGTTGCGGTTCTTTACGTAGATTGCGGTACTTGGTGAACAAGCTGCGCCGAATATGACGGACGTCATTCTGTACTCTTTCGGCTTCCCGTTGCGCAGCTCCCCTCGCCACAGAAATCGCAGGCTGTCTCTGTCTTCCTCCCGTATCTTGATCTGAAGAAACATTTCCTTGATGTCGGCGACGACTGCGATGGGATGTTGCCGGAACCGGAGTAGTACTCCAAATAGTGATTGGAGCAAGTCCGGCCCGGGTAGTAGCATGTCGTTAAGACTCTTCCCGGCAAACTTGGCAGCCGCGTCGAAAACCAGCCTCTTCTTTTTCTTCGTGGGATGAGTGACTGCGAAGTGCGGCAAGTACCATCTCTTCTTAGATGCGGATGTCTGGGGCGCTTCCTCTGCGTAGCCGCTGTCCAACAGATTCTGTACTTGCTTCTCGTATTCCTCTTTGAAGCCCTTGTCTTTGTCCAGCTTCTTCTCAATGCTTCGTAAACGATTCTCAGCCGACTTGTAGTTGTCCGGCATCTCTATGTCTTCTTGCTTCCATAATAGGCCGACTTCGAAGCGTCCATCTTCACGTCTTCGAGCGGTCTTTTCCAATATGTCGAGTGCCCTTCCTTCAGCGTCTGTACTAGGACGGCGTGGCTGGACCCCCAGCGACTCCACGGCGAAGTGTTCCTTGATCATCTTGTCCCATTCTTCTTCACGGGGGAAGACGTGCGCGCAGGTAACGAAGTTCACTTGCTTGGCTGCCCCCGAGTCGTATCCGTGTAGCACCCATCCTAAGTGCGTAAGTGATGCGACGGGCTGATTCTTCTTTCCTTTGCGCGTTCCTCTTGACACGATGAGATCCCAGTTGTCTTGCCCAATTAACAACTTCGGCCGGTCCTCTTCATAGTACAGTTGCTCTACCATCTTGCTCAGGTGAGGATACTCTTCCAACTTCTTCTTGTCCATCGCTTGAGGCGTAAGCTTGAGTTCGTCAATGGTACGCGCCTCCCTGATGGACCTCTTCTTGTCTTGATGGATTCCTCGAAGCTTCATATCCATAATCCTCATGGAATCCTTTTTCGTGATGAGCTTCCCGCCAACCGTCTCGATCGTAAGGGCTTCCTTAGGTCCGTGCAGCCCTAGTTGGTTGGCAATCGACGAGTCCAAGAGAGTCACTGTAGAGCCTTCATCCAGTAGTGCCAGGACCCGGGTGGTCCCTCTCGGTCCGTAGAGCTCTACCGGCACCATCTTCAAGTACGCCCTTGTTGTCCTCGCGGTGTTCACCGTTAGTACGTTGTTGGTGACTTCCACGCTGGACTTCTGCTCGTTCGGCCGCGGTTCCTCATGCAGCAAGGTGTGATGCCATCTCTTGCAGACCTTGCATGGCGGCTTCTTGCAGTTTTGCTTCCGGTGGCGCTCTCTTAAACACTTGAAGCATAACTTGCTCTTGAGTGCTATCTCCCAGCGATCCTTAGTTGGAGCTTCCAAAAACTTCTTGCATTCCAGGAGACGGTGACTTCCTTCACAGTGAGCACAACGTTCTTCCTCTCGATCCATTGCGGCGTGTGAAGACTCTCTCCTTCCTCCCTGAGGTTTCTTCGTTGCTGCTTGTTGGGCGACATATGGACTACACCGGTCCGCTTCCCTGTCGAGGAACCTCCCCAGGTGCACCAGGTCCGGATCTTCGATGTTGTCGACGAAGTCAAACCAACGGTAGCGAAGAACTGCAGGCATCTTGTCTACGATCGTCTTGATCATCTTCGGATCCTGAAGATACTGCGGTTTCTTCAAACTCTTGACTGTAGCTACTACGTTGTTGACCTCGCACGCAAATACGCAGACGTCCCGTGCATTTTCCGTAATTCTGGGTAGAGCGTTCAACTTGTCCATCTCGACGAGTACCAATGTGTCCGGCCTCCCGAAGCGTCGACGAAGTGCTTCCATGATTTCCTCGGGCGAGGTGTCGGAGTACAGAGAGCTCTTGATTGCTCTCCTCGCTTCCCCGGCGATGGCCTTCCTTAATCTTGACATGTTCTGAACTCTTGAGAAAAACTGTGCTGTGTCTTCATATACTGTCTTGAAAGCCAACCACTCGCTTATGTCTCCGTCAAAGCGTGGTAGCTCGTGCATGTAGCTGGGTACGTTGACCTCCCTTGACGTACTCTTGATGGCCCTGGTGATGGCTTCTGACATGTCCTTCGCGACTTGGACGACTGCTGAGTCTTGAGGCTTGATGGGTTCCTCGGCTTCCTTCACCGCTTGTGGTCCCTTCCTGGACATACCGTCCGCGATGTCCTTGACCCATTGTTCCACGTGTTCCTCTCGATCAGACGGATCGCTGATCACCGACTCATCGTCATCATCGTTGAGCTGACACATCTCCAGGCGTGCTCGAGCCAAGGCGGTCGCTGCTTCAGCCTTCTTGAGTTCTTGTTCGTAGAACGCAGCGCGTGCCTCTAACTCTTTCCTTCTTGCCGATTTCGCAGCTCTGGAGACTTTCTTCGGGCTCCTGCCCTCTTTGCTCGTGCCAACACCCATATTCTTCGGGCCCATGCTCTCCGGCTCTCCTCCCGTAAGCGTTCGTTCCTCCGGTGCGTCACCCGTTTCATACGATGTACCCGACGGAAAGGTGCCCTCCGTAGTGGTGCCCGACATTGACGCACCCTCCGTCGTAGTATCGGCGCTCCCGGATACTTCTGGCGGCGTAACTTCCCTTTGACCGCCTTCCTTTTGGCTTCGTGTCACCGGCATCTTCCTGCAGTCGGTTAATCACTCGGCGCGTAGGTATCTTCCAATACTCGTAGAGTCCTATCCGGCTTCTCGAAGGACCAGTTGAAAGAGACGTCTTATCCGCGGGCTTGTAGGAGACCACTTAGAATCGACGTACGACGCGTGTGACGGGCGCAAGCACTGAGCCAATACGTTTTGAGTGTTCTAGAAGAGTGCGGAAATGTAGTCACTGGTGAGTGTGCAAAACGTAATCCCCTTAAACTGGCTCAATGCGCGCTGATTCCCCGCCCGTCCGGGGGGGGGACTCGTCCCGAGTACTGTGTACCGCCAGTACTGTCGCGACGCGAGTGGTCTGCTTCTACTATGCGCCGATGTGCGTGAAACGGCGACGCGACGTGAAGCAGCGATTAACCCGGTCTGACGATGATGATGATGATGATGATGATGATGATGCCGAGACGAGGTGTAGCCAAAACAAATCTTTTTCTTGATCGCTTCTTTATTCGGAGAGAGGAGAGAGCTTATAATTCTTCGGAGTGTGCGTACGCCGGGCCTTGTAACCTGCATCGCTTACCTACGTCGAAGCTTTACCTTACAGAGAGCACCGTAATTTCGGACCGGTTCCGCGGACCGTTTTCACTTTGCGAACCGTACATTTTCTTAAATATCTAGGGACCCATAATGCCTATCCCCATGTATCCTATGTCCCTAGATAGCTCTCTGTAAGACCTATCTTCTGATGCAAGTTACAAAGCCCTTACAATATGTGTTTAAAAGTTATAAAGGAAAGAACTGTGATTTTACAACATAACTGAACAAATATATATCTTATTTTTAACTATTCATCCTACGAACTCTATCCTGTCTATTGGGGAATAAAACTACGGTACATAAAACATTATATTTAGGCCTTATATACTATTTAAACTTAGATTCTACCTAAATATTCTTAATTCTATATTTACATGTACTATCTTTATCCCGCTCGCACCCGCGGTCGAAGTCGCTGGGGGCCGCCATTCCGTAGAGCGCCGTCCTTATCTAATGCTGTCGCCGACATTCTCCTACATCCTACGAACTCTATCCTGTCTATTGGGGAATAAAACTACGGTACATAAAACATTATATTTAGGCCTTATATACTATTTAATTGACACAATATCTCACAACTATCTCTGGTTAAGCTTAAAAGAACAAGGAATTCACGAAAAATATATAGCAATATTGAGAGCTATCTACAATAACTACAAAGCTAAAATCAAAACAGAATCGATAGGCCCTCCATTTGAAATCAAACGGGGAGTGAAACAAGGAGATCCAATTTCGCCCAAGATGTTCACAGCCATCCTAGAAACGATGTTCAGGAAACTCGACTGGTTCAAATATGGCTTGAACATCAATGGCGAACGACTTACACACCTTCGTTTCGCAGACGATATCGTGATACTGGCAGAAACACAAAATGAATTACAATACATGATGAATACTCTAAACACTGAAAGTAAAAAAATAGGTCTACATATGAACCTAACCAAAACAAAGATTATGACAAATGGAAATCCGGGACCTATAAAACTGGATGAGTATTACATAGAGTATGTAGAAGAATATATCTACCTAGGACAATTGATATCATTGCAAGACGCTTCGTCCAAAGAAATAGACAGAAGAATAGCAATCGCGTGGAAGAAATACTGGTCTCATAAAGATATATTTAAGAGCAAGATACCACTACATCTGAAGAAAAGATTGATGGACAATACAATTTTACCGTCTCTACTGTATGGCTGTCAGACGTGGGCGCTGACCAGGAAATTAATAAATAAAATAGGAACTTTTCAAAGAGCAGCAGAACGTTCTATGCTGGGCCTTTCACTAAACGATAGAGTCAAACACGTTGAGATAAGACGGAAAACTAAAATAATAGACGCAATCAAAATGATGTGCAGACTGAAGTGGAAGTGGGCAGGTCACCTCGCTCGTGCAACAGATGGGAGATGGAGCGAGCGAATTGTCCACTGGTTGCCCAAAAACAAAATACGGAGAGTAGGACGGCCTAAAAGAAGATGGTCAGATGACATAGTCCAGGTAGCAGGAGTAACCTGGACTAGATTGGCTCGAGACCGCTTAGAATGGCAACGCAAGGAGGAGGCCTTTTACCAGATTTGGGCGCCCAAGAACACTGAAGAAAATCTATGATAAATGTAATTAATTGTTGGGAAATAAAGGCTATTTTATTTTATTTTATTTTATTTATTTATACTATTTAAACTTAGATTCTACCTAAATATTCTTAATTCTATATTTACATGTACTATCTTTATGCCGCTCGCACCCGCGGTCGAAGTCGCTGGGGGCCGCCATTCCGTAGAGCGCCGTCCTTATCTAATGCTGTCGCCGACAGGTACGGAACCCTAAAAAACCTATAATAACTGATACAACTAATCTACGTTAAAACAACGTCAGGAAGACAATTAATATTAGATTTTCCCAGTTGTTGGTAACCAGCGTTCAAACTCTAGATTATCTAGTTAACGCCCGTTAAACATCGGTTAATAAACGTTCCATAATTGAACGCAGCCTTTTCATTGGTGTATGTCACGCGACACCATTTCGATTTTTCCGTGACATCATATTATTGTTACGTTTATAGCTGTTGTCGGTTATTTTGTAATGTGTGTACAGGAGTGAAAATTGCTGTTTTAATTTTAAGTATTTATTCGTTGTTTTTTTGTTTACAATGATGTCAACATTAATTTATAACTGGATATCAATAAAGAAATTGATTAAAATTTGTCCTTGACAATATTGATGATGCAAAATAATTTTAGTTTTTGCAGAAATTTGAATTTATCCCTTTTATTCATGGAATAAGACAATTGTATTAGTCATTTTAAGTTTTAAAACTTATGAAAAAAATCCAAGGAATCTGAATGCTACAGAGCAACGAAAGTCGTCGATATAATACAGCGGATTAGCAAGTTGAAGTGGCAGTGGGCAGGGCACATAGCACGCATATATTATGATGGCTGATGGGGCTTAAAGTTTCTTCGGGAAGCGTAACATAGGCCTAGCTATTTCAAGGTGAAAAAACGACCTCATTCAAGTGACAGGAAGACACCGAATGTTAGCCGTTCCCTACTCTTTTTTTTTTAAATCCATGGAAGAGTACCACAGCACCTATACTGGTTGCGGCTGGTTATAATTAAAAAGGTTATATGATAATTAAAAAGGTTACTGTAAAATTTATTGAATCAGGCGTTACTTTGTGGAAATTAATGTTAAAAAAAAACTTAAATCTAACTTATACATAATTACATATATCTAGTATGTCTCGAAGTGGAAACACACTAAATATATAAGTTAGATTTAAGTTTCCTAAGGTCGGTGTAGTTTTGATTTCTCTCTTTTTTTGCTCATAAAATTACTTGACGCGGTATTCCGTGAAGTTAAAATTTATCATCGGCCATGATGACCAGTCATAAAGCCACAAATCCCGAAAAATGGCGAAGTATGCTGTGTCATATTCTATGAAATTTATAACGTTATCGCCATGAAAAAGGCCATTGTTGGTGAAATATTAGGAAGATATTATAAATTATTTGTTCAGGGGCGAGGAGCGAGAAAGTAATTGCGGAAGGGTGTGTTGTCAGCGTAAATCATAGCCGGCGTGACTTCACCTGTACGGCGTACGCGTCGCCTGTACGTCTGTACGCCCGTACGCCTGCTTGGGAGGTGAGACGTTTCGGCGCTCGACAAAACTGAATTAGAATTTAAAACGAGTAGGTACATAGTTATTACTAGAAAACAAAATACCCGATTGTAGAAAAGCGGTTTTGCAGTCTAACTTGTTGAATGTACATTATATGTGAAAAAGAATGCGTACAATCTCTTTTACAGCTATTTTTTAACGGTTATAAATGCGCATTCTTTAGAATAATCATTTCAAATTACTTATCATTATGAAAAAAACGTGCGAAGTTAGGATAAAGTGCATTTTTATATTTTGGCGAGAGTCGTATTTAAAAAAAAATTGTTGTCTGTAAAGTCGGTTTACGGACGATAGCTTAACGTGACAACATACATCCACGCGCGAGCTCCGAGGAATGATAATTGAAGCGACAGTCGGGCGCGGCGCACACCCGCTTCTTCCTCAGCCACCGCGTGCGGTTGTAACGAGACAAGGAGCGTAACGGGGACAATGAGCGTAACGTAACGAGACAATGAGCGTAACGTAACGGGACAATGGGTCATTATTTTTCGTGCATGCAGCCGCTGGCGTTCGATTTATTAGACGTTGTCACGTCAATAAAATAGAATAACATAGAATTTCCAAAGTGTATCCTGTAATTCAGCGTTCGGCCAAAAATAAATGTAATAGCATATTCCTTCCAGATATGTATCAGTTCACACGCAGTGAACAGTGTCTTGGAGCGGGATTCTTATTAAAATTCGTAAGACGTAAAGCGCTCTGCTACAACTGCTTTCGATCCCACTTCTGAATGCTAAACAGCTGTGCCAAAATATTTGACAATCTGAATTACATCTGTGTTACGTTTTTGTTATGTTTTGGCTGTATTAAACGAGTAATTTAACGTAATTGTTGATTTTAATAGTAGTTAACTCATTACCAAGTTCTATGTATAAAAATGCCTCATCTATGATTACGTGGCCAAACTTAATAAATCAAATATGGTTGACAGACTAGGTTAATGAAATCCAGCCCAGCCTCATCGAAGATGAAGTTGATCTGACCGATAACACCAGAAATATAATAGGATACAACTTTAAGTTTAAAAAAATTAGAAACCCCTTATAAACAGCTGAACCGAATATGATGAGCTAAGAACACTCTCAGTGAAATTATCTTTCAAACAAAAAAAATGGTTGTCTGTAAAGTCTGTTTACGGACGATAGTTTTACGTGATAACGTCATGATAGATGCGTCACAAGCCGAACGCTTAGGCTTAGGTTCGCTTAGGCGCTTGTTCCGCGCTCTCGCTTGCACGCTCGGCTCAGGCGGAACATGACACTTTTTCGTGCGTGCAGCCGGCGTTCATCGATTTATAAGACGTTATCCCGTCAAAAACAAATCGCTCCATCCGTTTGAGAAACACATACAGAAACAGATATACATATATTATATTTGATTTGATTTTGATGAAGTAGATTTTAATATATTTTTTTCTCAAGCTGAGTGAGTCAAAAAATATATGGTTGTAGCTTTTGATATTTTTTTTATATTTGCACTATTATTGTATTGCTTCCAAATGATATCAAGTTTCAGTAATATCAAGTTTCAGTTTCAGTATTATCAAGTTTCAGCACAGTGACTATAAAATATTGTATTGTTAGTCAATTAGCAACTGAATATAATGAAAGTTATTATTAAAGTTATAGAAAAAGAGGTATATATGTTACTGTAAAAGCCCGAATATTGGTAAATCTTAGGTTTTACCAGTAAATCTTAGGGTTTACCAACACGAGTCGGTAAATGTAAGAATATGTAAAAAAGAAACGATTTTATCGGGCTTTTACCATTAGAATTTAATACATGCTAGGTTTTACCAGGGACGGTTGGTAAATGTTAGTTTTGGAAATAAAACAATGCATATGTTACTGTATTCGGCTTTTACAGTAACATTTATAATAACATTTGTTTGATTGAACGATGTAGCTTGGTGCAACGCAGTCTTAGGTATAAGCAATAATTTCTTCAGAGATTAGGTTATGTTTTTTTTTTTTATACAAAAAAAAACATAACCTAATCTCTGAAGAAATTTTTGCTTATACCTATACCAGGATCAACTAGTTTGGCCTAGCCTAGACTGGTCTATTATGCATTGTTTTATTTCCAAAACCAACATTTACCAACCGTCACTGGTAAAACCTAGCATGTACTAAATTCTAATGGTAAAAGCCCGATAAAATCGTTTCTTTTTTACATATTCTTACATTTACCGACTCGTGTTGGTAAACCCTAAGATTTACTGGTAAAACCTAAGATTTACCGATGTTCGGGCTTTTACAGTAACATATATAATTTTTATTCTTTTCTGATACTTTATTGCAATGCTAAAAGAAATAATAATAATAGAAAACTCAACAGAGATAACAGATAAGTATGTTATTGCATGCTAGCCTATATTAAAACAAATTGTCGGTGAGCAATAATGCAGTGTGACTGTATTAAATAGTTATATTTCAGTTAGATAATTACTTAGAACGCGGCCGCAATATCCACGTCTCGTTAAATCATTTACACGCGCACACAGCGCCGTGTGTCCGATGCCGACTGCACAGAATAATCAGGCAGAGATGTAACTTCCATCTGTTTACCTTGTTCAACAATTATAGCAACCTACCATCTGAAGTTGAGTATGAGAGCTATGTTAAACAACTTAATTAGAGCTTCAAAGTAAAAAGCTTGAAGGCTGGTAGAAGCATGAAATATATCAGCTACCGCTGCAGCTTTTGAGTTGCTAAAATTATTAAACAAAGTGTACTGAACTAAAGTTGTACTAAGAAATAATGCGAAGATCGTAAAATGATTCCAATACCGTTGGGTAAAACTAAACATCAATTTAACACTTATAATTGTACATTTTAATCGTCATGATAAACTAGTCCTGATGCAAAGAATTCAATAAATCGTTGTCTTGATGCCTAATTCGTAGTGGAGTGTGTATTCTTATTCTTATTCGAGATGGGGGCGATAAGTCCTGCACTGACCGCTGACCGCTGTCCCGCTTGGGGTGTATTGTGCATTTCCCCCCGCCAGCATCTACCCAAGCCAGCCTAGCTCCTTAAAATAATGTAGGCAGGCCTTGGGGTGCTGACGTAATAGCTCCAGTGGTGAAAATTGAAATGATGAGAATGATAATGATGATGACAATGACAATGCGATTGCGGATGTCGATGCAAGCCGATGCTGTGGTGGCTTAAGCAAGGATGAAGTCGAAGCTTACGTTGTGTTAGTGGAGTGTGTAGTTCTAGTTTTAAGTTCAGATTACTTTATACGTAATGTGTGAATTCTACAACTCAAATGTGTGTTCCGGTCAGATTACAGAAAAATATAAAGTAAATATAGTGCGATATTTCATTCGCGTTGAATAATTTAAATGTTAAATAATTTTACAACAGTTAGTTCTGTTTCCACGCTAAGTTGATTTCATCTTAATTATTGCTTAACATCAAAGTTGTCATAAATACATACATTTTGGTTAAATACCAACTCTTTTTCCAAGCTTGATCATTGTAATATCATAGCGTTTATATTTAAAAACAGAATTACCAATGTCTTTTCATCCTATAGTCCTCTCCGTACTATATTTGATCGTCTATTATTAGTTTATTACGCTTTATAGATTTTTTGGGAAAGTAGTCAAGTTCAGTATCTGGGTCTATCTAATCTGCGTCAGTGCAAACGTTTTGGCATGCGCCTCGTTGCCGACAATGAGCAAACTGCGGCCCGAACGCGACCCGCATCCCCGATCAGTCGACGTAAATCGCAGATTATAACGCGGAAGGGTGAAAACACTGACGGCTTTTTTGCTATTCGAATTTTGGTTGTAATCTCTTCCTTTTTGTGGCTTGGAGTAATTGTTTTGTTTCTGTAAGAATTTGGTCACGGCACGAATTTAAATAAATGCTATAGGAGGTCTAGATGATGTCAGTATCAATCATTATTAACATTAAACAGCAACCTATGTATTTTGAGACCGACCAATCAGACTAAAATTATATTTAAATGACAAGACTTGAAAATTGCAATATTCTTTTATCTATGATTTATGTACCTATTCAAACTTATCGGTATCTATAACATTGCTCAGTATATTATTTTGGTGCTGAAACCCGAACACTTTCCACTGTTTTTGTGCAAGTTTTTCTATGCACTTCGTACCTTTTTTGATACTTACAATCTTTTCATTGCTTTATGAGTTTTCTACTGCAAGTCCAATTGGAAATCATCTTCTTATCTTCAGCAGGTATTGATTATATTAAAACGACCTGTTCAAGTTTTTTATTCAGGATATTCAGCGCGTCTCAATTATCATACGTAAGCCTATATACTTATTTTATTGAGACATTTTCTGACGTTAAGCGACGGTGTGGCCGAAGATTTATCTCGTCGATCTAGAAGTTAATGTATTCACTCTACCTGAAATTTTATGATTAACTTTAACTTTATGAAAAATAGACTTCCAATTCAGTTAGAGATTACTCCAACCCTTCAGACTCCACAGCTACTGCTAGTATCTCAATCATTATTAATTACCGTGCTGGGTTTCGGCGCATCCACACAACTTATGGTCTGAACTCACCGTCGCCGCCACGCCGCGCCGCTGCGCCGCCGCGCCGACGTGCGGTACCGTCAGCAGAGAAAGCCAGGCTTACGAAATCCTAACTAAAATAATAATCGAGCTTGACCTTACCATTTTAATATTATTCGTTGGAGCTAATCCCCGATAAAACTATTTAATTTAATTTTTCTCGACGATGACACACAACAGATCTTACACCTGAACAATGGTCTCCTTATATACGTATATTACACATATTAAAAAAAACTATTATATTTTCTTCGAATATAAACACTGAGTTGTATTCACCTCCATATTATACCTACAGTAGTATCCTCCTAGTAGTTGTATACAAGTTGTGTGACATAAAATAAAAGTACCCACTTGTCAATTTCGCACATTTTTCCTTAAATCAATACAATTTCCTCCCCAATAACTTAATTTGCCACCATTACAAACCCTCCACTGCACAAGCAATCTCGATCAAACTAGTGTTAGGGTCTAAAGCGCCCCTTCACCCTTCCCATACATTATTACTCAGGTCCAACCGCTGGATAACTCAATATGGGCCCTTCTAAGCGATTTAAGATCACTCCATGGTGCTGTTAAATATCTCAGGGTTGTTTTGATTAATTTCAAGCACGAGACACGGTGTTGATGGTTGGTGAATTGAATTGTGAGGCTCTGTTGTTTCATTTACAATCTGGAAACTAGAAGTGGACGAGGATGGAGCGTGCCGATCTAGAAACTATCTTTTAACTCTCTATTATTCGGAATTCAAAACAATCACACGTCATAGAAAAAATAAAACTAATAAACGGAAGAGTTAACTAGAAAAACAAGAAAAAGTAAAAAACGATTTATTGCATAATTATTATAGTTTAAAAAACTGAAATTACCTACCTTTTAAATGCGTAGTTTCGTTTACTTCGATGATATTTTTCCAGTAAGTAATTTTGTTTTAAAATTGAAACAATAAACACTGAAACTATTTTAATGCAAGTTCTATGGAACCAATCTGAAAGTATAATCTTTCAAACAAAAAAAATGTTTCTCAAAATCGGTTTATATGTAAATGATGGAGTTATGCAAAATTCCAAACCGGTTTATAAATGGCGGAGCTCAGCAGTAGCAAACATAAAATAAATAAAATACAATCAAATTAAGAACCTCCTTCTTTTTTGAAGTCGGTTAAAAATATGTATCGTAGTTTCACCTAATAACTCTTAATAGCCGTTAATTTTTTCAGAATAAAATGAGAATAAGTTTAATTCTAGTGCAAACGTTTTATTAAGAACATGTGTGATCCAAATCTTATCATAACATAATTGAATAAATCCGGAAAGCGTATTTACATACTTAAAGATATTATTATAACCACAGTGTCTTCAAATCGTAAAAGAGTTTATCTGGGCAAGCGCATTCAACTGTGGACCGCAGCGGTCACTTATCATCAGGCAAATTAGCGGTCAAGCGCAAGTTTATTATTAAATAAAAAAGCACACACCTTCTATCATCATCATTGTCTTGCTGTTCTTCCACTAGGTGGAGTCGGCACAGTACGTTTCCTTTCGACACTTCACTCTATCAAACGTGATTTCTACAGTCACATTTTTGACAGACATAATATTATTATCATCTTTCACACTTCTATGTGATTTTAGATATATATGTAGATAGATAGATAAACTATTTATTGTTTACACCACTATACTAAAACACTAATTAACAAGAGAGAGTTTACACGCTAGCGAAAACAACAGACGGCCTTATCGCTAAAAGCGATCTCGTCCAGGCAGCCTTGTGATGGAGATTCCAAACAATAGAAATGATTGACGGGGTGTGCAACAAAGAAAAAGAAAGAGAAAACAAAATACCTAATAGTAATTAGGCAATAAATAAAACGAATACGAATATAATATACATACTTAGAGATAAATAATACATACATTCTAATATAAATTACTTACATCCTAATACTTAAATTACATAAAACATCTACAATTTATAATATGCCAAAAAACGAATAAACTGCTACTACTAAACTTTATCTACCATCACGTGCTCTCGTTTTCTTATTCGCCACCAATGACAAAAAAAGAAAAAGTAAATATCTCCATATTAGGTATTACTTTATGCATTTCAGTCCCGTGTTTTTTCACATAACCATAAATCCATTTGCCGATGTCCATTTCACGGCTAAATAAAAGGGTCATTGACGTCCCCTTCGAGGCGCGTGCATACGCTCGGACCCCTGAAGCCCCTCCAATTGTCCAAAGGAAGGATTTATAAAATTGCTCCATGAATATGAAGCCGGTGTAAAGTCTGGACGAAATATCGCGATGCGTTTAGACGTCGCGACGCATGCTACTCGTATCTGCAGGGAGAGTACACACTGGTAGGTATAGAGCATTAAATATGCCTAGAAGTGGTAGGAAAGGCCTGGAAGTGGCACTAGTCAGGACATATAGAATGTAGAACTGATGGCTGATGGGCCCGAAAATTTCTTGAGTATAGATTACATATCGGCAAGCGCAGCGTAGGAAAGCCAGCCACAAGATGGACAGATTACTTCATACTGGATGCAAGCCGCTTCTATCAGGTCTTTTTGTTTTGGAAATTCATCGGGGAAGCCTATGTTCAGCAGAACGTCCTGTGTCTAAGATGATGTTGATGATAATGACTGTAAAAAGAGAAAGGAAAATTCAATCGATATTATTGGAGATTCATACGTCCGAAGAGTTTCATATCTTTACGGAAATGTTACTGGGTGAAATGCAATGCAAGCACGCTGTCTAGAAATATTGAATGTAATAATAGCCAGACTATGTTGAGATTTAATTTGGCTTAACCTCAGAGGACCTCTGGCAGACAGCGGATTTTTGACAAATATTGGCAGACGAGAGACAGCTCAAAACCCCAAAATTTGATAAATTAACAGATGTTTTTAGCAGGGCTTTGCTAATTGGCCAACAACTACGGATGTAAGTTTAATAAAAATAAAAACAAAACCAGAACCACCCTGAACGCACCTCAATTCCAACCATTCACGTGATGATCCCTCCTGCATTATTCATGACATGCAAATCATATACTCATGCTATATATAGGTTCTACTGACCTATCCAATAAAATATACAACTAAATGGTAGACGATGTAACAATATTGCTTTGTAAAAATAATATATCTGTCATTGTGTGTGCCTATGAAATGCTAGCCTCAATAGAAAGCTAAACGCTATTCAAGTATTTTATCTTTAAAATATAATGGTTATGTGGGCATAATCTTCAAAATCAACCTATAATAGCCCACTGCTGGGCATAGCCCTTCCTTTTGATTATGTCATCCACTCCAAAACACTCTACACAAAATCTTTAAAAAAAAATACGGTCCATCCATTTGAGAGTTACGATACCACAGACATATATAGGTATACAGATACACACTTATAACTCCCCTCTTTTTGAATCGGGGGTTAAAAAGAAAAACAAAAATAACACATATTACACTTCTTTCTAGCGCAATTTTGTAAAAATACTTCAACAAAACATGAAGACTGTTAGTGTGTCTGATAACGACGACTATCTAAAGTGAGCGGTTCATCAAATGCCATTTGCCAGTTGAAGATAAGTAGGTGTACGGAGATACGTCTCCATTTAGCAATGTTGCTCAGTTGCACAAATCGACAATCGATCGGCCGGTTCAAGACCGGAGTGCCGTGAACTGATCTCACATGATAAAATCATCGCTCAGATGTACTATCTGAATAATTGTCTAGTGGTAGATATATTAGTTTAGTTTTCAAAATGTAATTTCTAATCTATGTCTATTGTATTGTCTATTGTCTATTCTATTGTATCTATCTAACGTAATTTCGAAATAAAAATTACTGGTTGTTAAGTATGACACAAGGAAATAAACCCATTGTTTTTTTTTTACTTTTAAACTTTTTCTGAGACACGTTCATTTGAACATTCATTTATCTTACTTAACCACAACTCACGTAGGTAAAGGTAAATAACTTGTATTCAAAGATGATGAAAACAATTAGATATATGATACTATAAAATTGTAATCGCAAAAAGTAATTATTTTGTGATGTACCTGTCAATTTAAGATTTTTTTCTTTTACTTATGCAACATGGCATTGCTTCTTGCCTTTCATGATTCTAGGTGAACGGGAAGTCACCTATAGTTTTGATTCCCTTGCAAGATTCTTTAGATTGCGTTGACTTACAAGTTTAATTTTTCCACTACTCTAAGGAGTAGCAGACTTGAGTATTTCGTATTAATTTCAGCTTGATACCTCTACGCGTTCCTGAGAAAAAGGGGCTTTACAGACGGGCAGCAAAGTGACTACTAAGGGGTTCCATTTTTACTGTCTGAGGTACGGAACCTTAAAAACGATGATGATAATGACGATAGTAAAATGTAGTCTTTGTCCGTCTCTAGCTTTTTAGTAACAAAATAACAATCGCATATGCCTTTTAATCGTGAAAAAGTAACCAATAGATGGAAAGGCAGAGTTCCTTGCGCTTAATATTAGTAAGTATAATTTGCCACTTAAAATGAGTAATATCCTTAATTTAAATTCAAGTTAAGTTGTAATTGACCGCAGTCCGCCGGGTAGGTACCGTGCCATATGAGTCAAGTCAACATACACCGGTATCAACAAACACCGATCTATAATAGCAACTCGACCGCAGTCAAGTCACCACTCCATGTTACTCACTGCACACACATAGTACTACTAATGAGATGGTAAATAGTTCGCGGTACTTGATACTAGAAAGTGGGTTTTTAAAATTTTATAAGGAAAATAAATAAAGATGTCAAATGAGTCAACATTAGGCGATATCTTCGAGAAACTTGAATAATTTCTAATTATCTCATCATCATCAGTCACAAGAAGTCCACTAGGACAAGGACATAGGCCTCCCCCATGGATTTCCAATAAGACCGGTTGCGCGCGGCCCCTGCATCCAGCGTCTGCCTGCCACTCGTATGATATCTTCTGTCCACCTTATGGCTGGTCTGCTTACTACAGACTGCTCTGCCCACTGCCACTTCAACTCGCCAATCCGCAGTGCTATGTCGGTGATTTTTGTACGTCTACGGACTCTTCATTTCTGATACGATGTAATCTATTTGTCTATGTTTATCTATTTGACTATATGTTTTTAACACCATGACCCTAAAAGAGGGGCGTTATTATATTTACGTGTGTATGTGTCTATTCCGATTTTGATTTCGGTGAAAAAAACCGGATAAGTGCGAGTCAGCCTTGCCCACCGAGGATTCTGTACAAACTAGATAAAAGAACTATTGGGTGAAGCTAGTCAAAAGGTTTTTTTTTACATTTTTTCTTTAAGAACATGTAAATTTCATAGTTCTAAGTCAACGGGAAATATCCTATAGGTTTTGATTCCCTTTTATAACATAAACGGCTGTAGCTTTTTTCACGATATTCGAGAAGTTTATTTTTTTTCGCAGCAGCAAAAGACTACAGATCTGCGTATATGGTTTTAATTTCAACTGGATGCTTTCACGCGTTCCCGAGATACAGGTCTTGACAGGCGGACGTACGAACAACAAAGTGGTCCTATAAGGATACTGTTTTTTTCATTTTGAAGTAAGGAACCGTAAAAAACTTCAAGAATACAGATGAAATGGGTACCTACTCATCATAATGGGGGCGAACTTGCTATGGACAGCAGAAGACATACTGGATCAATGATGATGATGACGATAATAATTACACTGACCCCTTAATAATTATGTGTGGCGTTCACTGTTACACTGCTATAATTACACTAAAATGTATGTAAGTAAGTTTCGAGTAGACAACTGTACATTAACGACACGCAGTCAACGGAACCTAATCCAGCCTAAAATACAACAATAACCACCAATGCAATAATATGATATCCGATAAATCGGGCGGCTAATTCCTATCCAGTATACACAGACCCCTCACCCTTTCCCTGACTAAGCGTTCGTAATCAAACATCGGTTGTTATAATGACGTGAAAGGGTCAGGTTTTAATGGACGCCGGCCCCGATAGGATTGAATATTGATGCGGCAGATGGCAGCACATTCGACACATAATTAATTTCTCAATCGCGAGGGTACAACTGACCCACTGGATGCCCATTTACATATTTCGTAATGGCCGGCTTAGAGATGGGGTACGATGATCATTCGAATTGCCTATTTGTGTCCATCATTCGATTGGACCTAAGCCTCTGAGATTGTTTTTCGGAATCTGAGATACACATTTTATTATACAATACAGGCTGTTTAAACACTAGAAATATTCAAGGATATATTAATGATGTCCGTAATGTTTGATTATTTGGAACGAGAATCGAGTACATTCTGTATCAATGTTGCTAGTGTTCATACAGTTTCCAGGGGTAAACTTATCAGGTCAGACCATGAGTGACGGAAGATGCAATATAATAATGTTTTCACTCCACATCGATAAATGCTTGTATATTTTATTGACAGGTTTCTTGTAGATAAGCGCGCATTATCCTGAGCTGCACAATGAGTATTAAGTATGAAAGTTACAAAAAGAATCAAAAACTGACATTATATTTTGCCCATTTTTTATTTTTCTAAATACAAGTACCTTAATTACTGTAATCTATAAACTAAATACAGCGTACATTATGTTTCTAAATCCTGCCAAGTTACAAAACACTGATTTTGTTATTTTAATACCTTAGTTATTTAATTTCTGTGAAATCAACCAAAATTTGTTTCTTGTAAGAAGAGAGGAAATTATTTTGCTATTGATTATTTTTATAACATCAAATCTATTGATGAATCAGGCGTCATATTCTGGAAGTTTGTCTTCAAAATATATGTTGATACCAATGAGTTTATATTTCTATATAAATATATGAATTTTAATTTTAGACAAGGACTAGTTACTTATAACATGCTATTCGATTTTCAAATCTAAAATAAATTCGAATAGATAAAGACATTGTAATCATTTTCGTGAAACTCCATCCATCTCTAGATCAGCATACAACATACATGCATATGGAAAATATCGGTTTGTTTTAACTCAGTAAACTGTATATTTTAGCGAAAAAAGATGTTATTGGAGCGTGTTCGTCCTGAATGGTCGCCATTAGCCGCCGCGCCGTCGCAAATCCGAAAATGGGTCGTTACATTTACATGCCGCTCTCTGTTTTATTATTTGAACGCAATCTATCTTTTCAAATAAACTTGTTCAATATAATGTTCGAGGAAATAATAAAAAATGTTTCTAGCTTAGCTTGTTTTGTATAGTACAGCTTTACTTAGTTTGGAGCTAGATAGTATTGTGTGAAAATGTCCTCCAATATTTTATTTCTAATATTTAGTTAGATTTTTTATGGGGTCCGGTTTGTTAGGACTTAATGTCAAAATGACCTTTGCTTGCTTTAACCTAAACTTTAATTTGTCTTTATCCCAAAATGCCTGAAATGAAGAATGCCTGAATTTACATATGTCTGAAATACTGTATAGGGTTATTTGTAATCACCATCACATACGGGTGGCTTCAGTTCATGTAACAAACAAATTTTATATGGATGTGATTTTTGTTTAGTGAACTTTGAAAAGTCCTAAAAGTTGTTTCTTTAAATCTAAAAAATCAGTAAATATCTTTACCTTAAGGTTGCCTGGAAGAAATCGTTCAAGGCATTAAGGCCGCCTTTGCTTTGTAGAAGCCTTTTTTTATACCGGTTTAGACTTAAGTACTTATTGTTTCTACCTTCTTATATAAATCTAAATTTGTTTAGATGCATTCTTAGATTTTATTTTTTGCTGTACAAATAAAGACATAATTATTTATTATTATTTATTAAAATTGAAAAGCCATAAGAGCTTGATATTATTTACCCGATTGCGTAAGAAGAAGTGTTATGTTTTCCGAGTGTATTTATGTATGGAACCTCCATTGAACTTTTTCTTCCCGAATAATTAATTTTTTGTAAAATAAAATATTTTTATTTTAAAAAGAAAATTAACAGCTAAATACATTCTAAGGAATGTTCATTTACATGAATTACTGGTAATAATAATTACTGTAGCTTTATGCGTACCTACTTCCTTGCAAAATCTTAAACTCAGTAGGTATAGTAAGTAATCTTCTTACCATAGTAATCTTGCGGATTCATGCTCAACGTAAGCTGTTGCTCTAGGAAAATCGCTCTTATGTAGTACCTAGAGTTTTTTTTTTCTTTTGAAATAAATACTTGTTAATTATCAAAGGTACGCTACGTTTTTTTACCCTTGCAAACAAACACAAACTTATAAGGTTACATCGTTTGATAACCAAGTTCGTATGGCCAACATCCGAAGTTACAATAGAAAAGCGACATCGTTACATGGTTGATATTCCGAAAACACGTACGAAACGCTTTGACTCCACTTTCATTGTGCGTACCGCCAAAATGTGGAATGCGCTTCCTGAATTGGTCTTTCCGAATAGATATAATTTAAGTGTCATCAAATCGCGAGTGAATAGGTTTCTTCTAGGCAAGCGCGCTCCATCGTAGACCGTAACTGTCGCTTAACACCAGGTGAGTTGACGGTCCAGCGCAAGCCTATCGACGAATAAAAAAATAAAATAAAATAAAAAAACCGCAAGTGTCGCAGAGGACGGACGGAGAGGCTCAGGCCTTCCATCCCACCCTACCGTGAATAGTATGCCCAACATCCGGCTCCATCGTCAGACCGGCTTTGTGACAGATGAAAATGTAACAATTGTGATTTACATACATTTGTAAAATTTTAGCTCAATTACACGGTGTAAAGTGAACCAAAGATATTGTAAGGCAGGTAAACTTATTGTACAACATGACAGGTGAAACTTAAAATGTTCTACAAATAAACTATTTTTGTGGGATTATCGACAAAACTGGCAAAAAAAAATTAAAAGTGATATTAAACAAACATAAATCAGACGATAAGCTAACTAAACATAAGTTTGTTCCAATTTCGACTAAATTATTATTCTATTATTATTTATTCCCTCGTTATCTTGCCTAACTCCCCAATCCCCATATTCATAACAGTAAAATGGCCGCGCATCCATGCCGTGACCTAACTAACTTCGCCCTACAAAATAGTACATCTTACTCGATTATGAAAACACAGATTAGACCGCGCAGAGGAACTACTATCAACTATGACATTGCTTAAATTTGTGTTTCATCTTTGAAAACAGTCTCGCTTTGCGGGTTAGTGTTTAAATGCAGCAAGAGAATTTTAAATATTTTGCTAGATAAGTAGTAATAACTACTTAGCTCCTATCAGTCCAATAAAAAGAAAGTTTTACTATATACATGAATAGAATAAATTAAATATATTTATATGTATTAGTTGGTGATCATAGACAGTGTATTTATTTATTATACTCGAATAAGTTCACGTTTGATCTCCAACTCCCCTGCTACAAAAGTGACGATGTGGTTGGAGATGAATCACGCAGACTTAAAAAGTACCTATTCACTCTGACCTTGAAAACCACGCTGTAACTCTCTGGAAGCAAAGAAGCCAGCAATTTGTTCCACTGTTAGGTAAGTACACTATGTATGGGTGGTAGTGTGCCTACTTATTCTGTGATAGAAAATGAATGGTAATATAATGCAGCTCAGATGCACATTAAGAGAGTAGTTTCATATACTGGCAAAGATGAGTTTTAGGTCAAATTCAAGAAAAGAAAACTACTGGAAATACCATCAAATAGTATTTCCAATTCTTAATGCTTTATTTATTTCGTGCCACTCAATGTCGGCTGTCGAGACGAGCAAGTCACTCTGCACGGGAATGCAATCCATACCTACTTCTTTATTTTATGAGAACTACAATGTAAGAATCTTGTTGGCTGAAGTGCTTAGATTTATTCTAAAGCAATATGCTCTAGCCTCATGCACACTGTTGTTTATCAACAGACGAATTTGTAATAAAATGTTTATGTTAGGCAACGTAACGAGAAATTAGCAATTTTTAACATATTTAATGTTCACCAGATTCAGATTATAGAGTTATTCATCTGTGTTTCAAGTAATTTGTGCACGCACTCTCTGTAGGTCAAGACGTCGGTCTATGGGGAATAAATTCCCTTAATTACTGGGATTGGTCTCGAATATCCATCAATTTGCGGCCGCTCCCACAAATATCGGATAATGTTGCTTTTTGAGGGTAGTATTTAGTATTCGTAGTAGTCATTTGTTATGGGGGTGCGTTGCGCTTTCCGAAATTGATAGCCGAATAGATTTCTTTTAATGTTAGTAATAACTGGTGCGTTGTAACATTTATTTACGATGGAAATTTGAGATAAGAATTTTCGGAAAATTTTCAAGCAAGTTCATAAATAAATATCTTGGTTTTCATTTTAGGTTTAGTTTTAATATTACAAGCTTATAGTATAACACAGTCTTTAGTAAATCTTTTCTATTTATGTTGACAGAATAGATTAAATAGCTTATTGTTCTCAATTACAAATACCTAAGCTAGACGTTTCACCATAGCTCATTAGAAGTTATGAAATGAAATGAAATAATTTTATTCCGGATGTTTTGCATCCGTTTAGGAGGCAGTTAAGTGAAACTGCTGAAGCAACTCTCTTTTAATTATGATTTTGTTGTAAACAGATGTAGATCTATTGACCACCAACTCGCTTGATGGTATAATAATAATAATATATTAATAATAATCTTTATTGTTATAGATACATATGCCATTCTAATGTAGTAAGTTACAATTATAATGTTTACAACCAAAGCTTACGGTGACTTAATAGTGAGTTCACAGAACCTACACTAAGCAGAGCTTGTATTGTAGGTTTCAGTGGTAAGCGACGATGTGGCGGAGTATGGAAATCGTAATGCAGAAACTACACTGTAATGTTCTTAATTTAGCATCAGGATTTTACTACAAAAATAAAATAGTCGGAAGAAAGGCAAATCTCTCTGGGTGAAGCGGACTGGCAGCATCCATCTCTACATGGCTTATCGATCTCACTACCAATGATTAGTGGGCGCGTTACCACGCTAATTGGGACCATCGTTCATGAAGACAGGAGCGGAGGTAGGAGGGGGGTGAAGTGTCGGACGAAATAAACATCTGTCCGTTTACAGACAGTCTTGAAGGGGTTGCTCTTGCGAGACTATCCGTTGTTTACCGACCGCTTAAGAAGGAGGGTTATGTTTTTCGAGTGTATGTATGTATGTTTCTATATGATCGCCTACAACCTAAGCGGCTTGACCGATTTTAATGAGTGAGGTGTCGTTAAATTTGTATTCACTCCCTGAGTGTCATAGGTTATATTTTTTGTAATAATATTAATACATCTCTCGCAAGAATAAAAACAATCGTAGTGTCCAACGAACTTTTTCCTAGTAAACAAGTGATTGTTAGTACTAGAATTATTCGAAAGAATGTGCATTTATAATCTTTTACAGTGATTTTACGCACAAAACGTACACTCAACAGCGTGTCAACCGTAACGAAACCATAAGTTAGACTCCAAAGCTGCATTTCCGCAGTCGAGTATTTTGTTTTTCTTTTAATTGTTGATGAATTGATGTTTTTTGTTCTGTTATTTGTTACGTTATTATTTTATTCATATTTATTCCTGTCAACCCCACCACACCGATATTATAACCTTGACTTTGACTTGTAACACGACTAAGCTTTCGAATCGAATGCCATTAGCCAATTGTAAGCTTAAAATCCCATTAAAATGACAGAAAAAAACGACGCGCCCACTTCATTCGCTTCGTTACTACCCTCTGAAAAAAATAACATTTTGAATTTCGAACGAGCAAAAACGCGAACGATTACAATCAACGATTGAATGAAACCGAACGAGTGTGCTTCATTCGTTCGAAATTCGATTTAATTGACGCGGCAAATCAACCCATGTGACCGCTGTTGGCCAAAAGAATGAAATCATTATAGCCTTTAAGTACACACACATACCACCACCTCTGTTTCCTTTTCTTTATGACTTTGCTATTTATGCATATATATCTATATCTATGATAATTATGAAAATGAAATTATGCTTAGCAATGATGCTATTTGAGGATTATTGTAACATCTTGAAGAGGAACAGACGAATTTATGCATTATACGTTTAAATTACATCATCATCATCATCATCATCTTAGGCATAAGAAGTCCACTACTGGACGTAGGCCTCTCGCATGGATTTCCAGAAAATCCAATAAAATTTAAATACAATTATAATAATTATTATTTTAATTATAATTAAATTACATACTGACGTACAATCGAATTTATATATACAGAACAAACATGGAAAGAACCTTCAATATATTTGTAAGTAGCAGGCATCGAGCTAATATGGAGTCGCTATCTCAAACAATATTTTTCGCGTACAAAAGTTCGCTACTGCGCTGCAGCGCTGAAACAATGATTACATCATAGCCTTCTAGATGTCTACAGATTACATCCTCTTTTAAACATGCAGCGTTAGATTGCTTCTGGTGTGCATAGAACACTAGTACTCCTAGCGGAGGTGAAGTCCAACTTGGACAGTTCGAGATGGCTCGTCTAGTACCTACTTGTACATATTAGGTCAATAGTAAACAGCTCAGTTTGACGCACTACTCCACATATGAAAGGAGCTAGTATATTCTGGTCAATTTTAAAGCTCCATGTTTGCTCCGTACAGATCAGGTCATTCATTTGTAGATAAAATACATTGTGTTAAAATACAAAGTTAGATTAAAATAATATAAATAAAAAAATAAAACTAAACTATTAAAACACCTAAAGTTAAAATGAAATCGTGGTTGTAGGGTTAATACGTCAAGCGCTCTGCCATATAATAGAAGAAAGCAGTTTTCTACATTCATCGATATCGATAATTGTTTTTTATTTAGTTGAAATCATAAATAGATTTTATACGGTTTTTCTTTTTTCAAATATCGTAATAACTCCTCGGTACCTGGTTAAACTTTTAAAAGTTGAATTAAATAAGCCATAGAGGCGTAACAATAAATAGATTTAATCTATATAAATAAAATACTTAGTTATCGAAATTTGATGTTGTATAAGTACTGTTGTTAAACAAAAACTACGGGTCACTCACGTCTGTTTTGAGCCGAAATATCCGACTATAGTAAAAATAAGTTAAAGTTAAATAAGTTAGTTAGTTAGTGTTGTAGTTGTTTAAAAATGTGTGAAAACCACGTTAATTTCCATAGTAAAATAAGTACTGTTGGTTAAAAGGAAATGAGTAACATCGCCAACTCTATTTTCACCACCGTATTTTGGCCTTCTTTTACATCCCTTAACGATTACGTTTGTAAAAGTTGTCATATTCGAACAATTACAGGTTTGACATTATTCGCAGAGTTATTATTCCCTACATTAGTTATTTTTCGAAGCCCGGATCACGCCTACACTGTCATCGAAAACCCACAACTGCGCCTACATAAGAAAAGAATACATTGTCAAGAATAATTCTATCTGGAAGATACCAGAATGAAAGTTAACTAAAGACTTACTTGAAATAAATTCAACAAGTATAAATATTTCCCCGGCGTCACTAAAATCGAATACATTGTAGTGAATGTTTTAAGAGTAGCATCCAATGTCCCATTTCGGGAAGGAGAGAAAAATGGCCAAAACCGACATTCTAACTTTTGAACGTAAACGTAACACCATTTTAAATCTACCGTAAACGTTTTCAATTTCCAACCCTATCACGTAAGCTTAAGGACTTTTGTGAGTGAATCTATAAATTAGTTGATTTAGTATTCGATGCACAGTCCAATAGAGTCGTATTAGTGAGGTTTTTGAAAGGCGCATGTTACGTTTCGTTATTGGATCTAAAGAATTAGGAGCATAAAGCGACTGAAAAGGGTTTCCATTGCGATCTATCTGTTGCGTAAATCTTTAGTAAACGGGAGTACGTACGTGGATAGGCGTTCAATGGGCATTACCTATCGGGTAGACGGATCTTATACACTTTTGGAAAGCTATTAAGGTATTAACCTTGCTTGGGGTGATTTAGAATTTATAGATTGGAACCTGCGTAGGCGGTGTTTTGTCCAGTCCATATGAATATTAAGTTACCTAAACTGAACTTCGCGCTTGAGCGCTCTCTCAGGTAAGTTTCATAATATTTGGAGTGATTTAATGTATCGAATGATTTTGCAGCTTTTTAGCGAAATACTTTCAATCTCATTAAATTATGTGGTTTTATAAATAAAGTATGTTATATCTGTAAGTCAATATAAAATGTAGTCAAACGGAACTTATAAGGCGCCATAGATACTTACGTTAAACAATAAGCGTGTTTTAGAGTTTTTGGTATACACCAATCATTAATCATTTTTATATTAATTATCTGGATAGTTTATGGTTTTTGGAAAACGGTCTCTTGCTGTCTTCAGTCCAAATATTGAATATTCATAAATATGTTGCTTAACTTTCAATATCATTCAAATTATTGTAATTACATAAAATATGTACTTAAATAAAACTAAGTTAGTTAGTTAGTTTAACTATTGTCTAGTAAAATTAAATGATTTATAACCATCCAAATTGTGGGTAGTTATAGAAAATAAAGTAAAATAATTTCAATTTTTTAATCAAGATCAAGACGTTCAATAAGATTAACTATCACGCCGTGAAACCATTAAATCATCATCATCATCAGCTTATGGCCTTTATATCTGTTACAGACAATTTAAGCGTGCCATTATCTTTACACTGCCAACACAAAGATCTGTATATCGCCACGCAAGTTTTAAACAAACGAAATCTCACGATACAAGTGTGAATTTTGATAACACTTAAGACGTACTAACTATGACAATTTCACTAAACAAAACTCGTAAATAGTTACTTTGTGTAGGAACAAGCCGGCACCACACCCTCCTCTCTCCTTCTCACAGCCGAAATTAAAACTAAAACAAATATTGATGCAGCCGAGACTCAGATTATAATATCAGGCGCGACATCTGGAAATGTAATATTTCCGACATTATAAATGTTAAACATTTAAATACGAGATTACTTGTCTGCTGCTTTCTTATTGGCCCTCTGTGTAAATAATCACTCTGGCACTGAGTTTAAAGTTTTAAAGGATTTAGTAGCTCTGCATAACTAACAATAATGGAGGCTATTGCTTTGCATGCGTTTTATAATGCCATAAAATGTTTTATTGATAATAAAAATATTATGCCTTAAAAAGTGACAACTGCTAGGCTCTAGATTGATATCATACAGTGTTTAATATAATTCCAAATTAAATCTGCAATTTATTTTTTAATTTCGGTAATAAAATAACGGATCAATATTAATTGATTTGGACAGCTGGAATATTTTGTGAAAAAAAATAAAAATGAGAAAAAAATATTGTTATGTGATGTCATACTTCTGACCTCTTCATAATTAATTTAATTGCATTTGCTTGCTATAATTAATAAATATTAAGTAATTAATAAGTGATTATTTTACGTGTTGCATTTTTGTTAAATTTCATCACAAGATGTTCAGCCTTATTTAGCATAAACAAATGAGGAACTGAAAGCTGTGCCTGTGAAATTTAATAGACGAGCGAGCAAAAATCTACAAAACTACAACTCTAATCTTCGTCTGATCTACTCACTAAGTAAACTTTTGGATTGTCTCTCTGTAAAATCGAATCAGGAACGAAGAGATCCGTAGATGTACGAAAGTCACCGACATAGCAATGCGAATTAAAATCCGCAGCAGTATAGCATGACCAGCTACTAGATGGACAGACAACATCATACAAGTGCCAAGATGACGCTGCATGCATACTGCTTCTAACCGATTTTTTTAAACGAGTTCCAAACAATTTGGTTCCCAATTTAAATATAGTTTTTTTAACCGACTTCCAAAAAGAAGGAGGTTCTCAATTCGACTGTATGTTTGTTACAAGATTACGCCACCAATTATGATGTATTGATTTTTTTTTTGGTTAGGTAATATAAATACCTCAGAGGTGGTCCATATAAATTTTATCAAAATCTTTTCATTACTTTGGATTTTAAAACAAAATAACTAGAATAAAGATGTCGTCCAAGTAAACGAATTGCGTATTTTAAAGTCGTTTTTTTCAGTTTTTTTAACTATAATTTTTAAGTATAAGGAAGTTAATTGTGGAGGCCTATGCCCAGAGTGAACTCCCTGTGACTGAGATGATGATAACTAGTCACACACTGTCACATCCCTAAAGCATGTAGCATGCATTCTAAGCTGTTTACAAATTTTGCAAAATAAAAGTAGTTACCTACTCGCCCTAATATTCAAATTGAGATCTATCAGTTACAATACAACAAATCAGACATGGTAAGTGGCAAATCCAACAGTAACCAGCGAATAATCTCACAATCGTAGCTTGCAGCGCTCAGAAGCCTCTTTACCTCTAAATGCCTACCTGCGGCTGTAAATTCACAAAAACAAAAGAAATATAGTCAATAAATCCCCCGGCAGTGTAATATACGTCTATTAGGGCTGCCAATTGAAGTGCAGTAAATCTCTTGACCACCCCAAATAGGCGCTGTTTTACAACTTATACTGGCTGTTCGGGTATATTATACACAACAGATGTATCTGATTCAAGCAGTTGATAATTTAAGAATATTATAAAATAATGAAAGGAATAAGAATTATAATATTTAAAAAAAATGGTACCAAAATCCTTTGTCTGATATAATTAAAGGACACCTAGAATGTGTCTAAATTGTACAAATTGTCAATAAAAATGTTTATCTGTGTTTATCTATTATAAAAAAAAAAGTTAAAAAAACTGAAAAATTGACTTCGAAATACGCAATCCGTTTAATTGGATGTAATTTTTTAGTTTAGTTTGTTATAAAAATCCAAATACTAAACAAACTAACAAAAATTTATATGAGACCATCTCTGAAGTATTAGGAAACAAACAAAAAATAATCATCAAAAACATTTTATGTGAAGTAATCGCGTAACAAACATAAAAACATACAGTCGAATTAAAAACATCCTTCTTTTTTAAAGTCGGTTAAAAATGCACTCAAGCAGCGAATTTCATAATTTAGCAGTTCGTAAAATAACATTCGAGTTATATTTGAGAGCCCGATTGGATATAAAGCTTCATTCGACAAAAACCGACAACGCTTGGCTCAGGCCGCGGTAAGCTCGGGCGAGTCATCACGCACTTTTGCTTTGGGCGAGGCACGTTCTGACCGACCGAGGATTTGCCTCGCACGACTGTCTCGCGAGGTTTCTCGGTCAGTCAGTACGCAGCTATTCATGTTTTGGATGTGTATCGTGAAACGCTTTAATTTCTTAATTTTTGTTCATCCTAAAGCAATAATCTTTAATACTAGATCATCTAGCCTGTCAGTAAGTCTCTTCATTCAAATAATTATATCTATGTATATTTTTAGCATATTTTTGTACGGTATATAATCGTTTACCGAGTACTCTTCCAAAACAGTTTACGTGAGTCATCTCCCCGAACATCCAGTATATCGGTAGTATACAGCTTATAGCTAGGGTTGCCAGTAAAATTGTTTGAACGCCATGCTCGTAAAAGTTTACGTAACGTGGAAACTCGGCTCGTGCTCCAAGTCTTGTTTTAGTGTTTGATCCAGCAGGTGCTCTGGACGAGAGCTACTCGTACTTTAGGAAGTCTATTCAATCATCGGTTTAGTACGTAAGTTTGTATTACTACCGGTATTCTTCGATTTGGGAAAAATTTTGCTAAAGAGAAGCAAAAAATAAAGGACGTGTTAGAAGTACTTGTATCTCGCAAGGAAACTATACAAATTACCTACCGGTCCAAGCGTCCAAGCAGAAGACCAACGCTTGTTGCTTGCAACTAGCTCCTTGCTGATATGCGACTGGGTTGTGACAAAAAGCTGATTTTTTTTATTTAATTTACTTGACTGAATTTCATGTGTAAGATCTCGTTAAATTCAGTTTATTCATCGTTAGATTTATCTCGTTAGTGCCGTAGGTAACATTTTCTAAGCTGCGTGTTGCAACTAATACTGTTCAGCACATTTTGGTGAGTGTTTTTGGTTTTAAAATTAATGATACTTGAACCTCCTCCAAGTGTCCTGTGACTGCTTCACTTCTTCATCAAGACTACACATACGTAAACTTATGACTGAGAAGTATCTATTATCAAAGAAATACAAAATACCCGACTATAGAAAAACTAATTTTACTATCTAATTTACGATTTCGTTACGCATGATACGCTATTGAGTGTACGTTTTTGTGAGAAAGTATGCGCAAATATTCTGCGAAGGGTTTCGAATCCACATTCTTTAGAATAATTGTAGTAAATACACTTATTACGAAACATATTGTTGAAGGTTACGAAAAATCACATTTATTTTTCCAAAAAAATTATAGACTATGCCACTCAGGGAGTGAAAACAAATCTAACGACACCTCGCACATCAAAAGCGTTCAAGTCGTTTAGGATGTAGGAGGTAAAAATAAAAATATATGTATACATACAAACATACATACGTTTACACACACATATCAATATACAATCGAAGAACATAACCCCTTTTCTTGCCCATTTGTTTAATAATTAACACTCCTTCTTACGCAGACGGCTAAAAAAGTAACCACTTTTGATTTAAAAATAAAAAGTTCACCGACTCTATAATCAACATTATCAGAAATTCAATCCAGATGATCGTAAAATCTGTATTTAGTGTGGGCGTATTCGCTACCATACGAGTATAGTATCGGTGCAGTTGATACATTTTTAAAGTTGTCCATACCCAAGGGTGTTGCGGTCCGGCGGTGCCTGATGTGCGGTTAAACCCGGGTATTTGTTACGATGCATTTTGGCGAGGGTGGCGGGACGTGGGGAAAATCATGATTAGCTGATGCGGTATTGAGAATTCCGGTCTTAGAAGACTTTAATACTAGTACCTACTACATATTTAGCACAAAATTCTCCCTATTAGGGTATTTAAATGATATTACGGTGTCCTGTACTAAGCCAAAAGGAGAAAATTGTATTATCTCAAAAAATTACTTTTCATCATCATCTTCTCAGCCACAAGACATGCCTCATATTTCTGTCTTCTGATTTGTAGGTCGTAGGTTCGATCTCCACCCAGGGCAAGTATATCTGCTGGACATGGATGTGTTATTCTGTGTCTGGATGTTTATATGTATATTTATCATATTATGTATTTACAAAAAAAGTATTAATGTATTTAACAGCCATCTGAATTCCATAATATAAACTTTGCTTAATTTAGAGCTAGATGATGTGTGCAAATGTCCTAATAAGTGTGTAATGTGTGTCTTTATAAAAAATAAAGATTCCACAGCTGGACATAGGCATGGAATATTTTTTAAATGTCTCTAATTAAATAATATTAAATTTGAATGATCATCATCATTATTTTAGCCACAAGAAGTCCTCCACTGGATATAGTCCTCCCCCATTTGTATTTTAAATCCATCTAAGCTTCAAAATTAGTAGAAAAAGATTTAAAAATATAAAATTGTGTTTAAGCGATTCTAACTAATCGCTTAAACATAGCTATTTGCGAATGTCAGTCAGTGTCATGGGACGTCACTGTCAGATGCACGGTATGACAACTGCGCTGACATTCATTTGTTTTTTTTTTACATTTTTGGGTTTTAAGTTAAAGATACTGTTTAAAAAATATTTTTGTGTTTAATTGTATATGTATGTTTATATTATAAGCCTATCTATTTATAAGTTGAATACATGATAAGTATTAGTTTTAAGTGTGCGTGACGTGGCCTACCGGTTCCAGCGGAAGACCAGCGCTGGTTGTTTACAACTAACATTATGCTGAGCTGGGGCTGGATTGTGACAAAAACATTATTTTGTGACCTATTTTGTGTGTATGATTTTTTATTTTCTGTGTGTTTTTGTTACAATAAAATTATGTCTGTCTATATCCATGGATTTCCAAAAATCACCGAGTTAATGAAATCTATTTGTTAACCAATTATTGCAGGTCCCGGTTGTTTTTCAATCGTCAAGCCAGGTCAGAGGCCTTTCGGCGGCTTAATAACTCTGACAGCCTAGGGCTGGCCACTCAATCTATACGAGCTTACTTACTTTTTACCAATTTTGGTTTGCTATTCTTATGCATACTATATTATACTATACTTACGTGAAAGAGATTGGGTCAACACATACATACAGAGAGGTGAGTAAAACATGAACTTGTGAAAGGTCAGAGAGGCTGACGCGGGCAGTTTCCTGCGAGTGCGTCCGGCTGGCTGTGGGCTGCCCGCAGGCGGCTCGTCTATAAGTAGATTTATACCTGGAACTTGGACTTGAACTGCATGCTTTGTTTCTCGCCTTCATTTCTTACCTCTGAGATTCGAAGCGAGAGGAGGCGACGAAATTTTATAGTTTTTTTGTTTTATTCATATTATTTTTATTTTAACAATTTTGGAGAAATTAACGTCCTTACTAACAGAGTTATAATTAATACTTAAACACAAATAAGCGATTTACAAATTTCTACTATTAGATTTGATATATCATTTTGAACGCTTTTGTAATAGTAGGTATTTATATAAAAACGAAAAGAAATTTATGTAGTTCCCTTTGATTTGTTCGTGATTTTTTTATTATTAAATTTTGCTATCTCGATATCATTATCAAATATTTACTAAAACATAGGAAGAATAATCAATATTAATAAAAAAAAACATATTTATATTATTTAATACCTGGGCGACCAAGCTCCACTTGATTTTTTTATGGCTAAAAACACGAGCAACCCGGGTTTACTAAAAATGAAACCAAGCAAGATCGATTTATTGTCCACCTACAAACCAAATTTCATTAAAAACGTTTTTTGTAACAGTAGATGTTTGAAATTCAAACACTGCATATATCAAAATACCATGTCTTACCCTATCTAGTTTTGTTTGTTTCTCACATCCGAGTGGCCGTAACTCAGACTCTTCGTCAGATAGTCAGTCTCTCAGGTTATAATTTACAGCGCATGCGCGACCCCAGCCCGATCTAGCCACTCATTGTTTCAACTATTGTTGCTATACTTCTAATCTAGATTTGGACATTTCATATACTTCCTAGATAATAAATAAATAATAAACAAACATTGGTGGCCATTTCATACAATACTATCTAGCCTAAGCAAAGCTTGTACTAAGGAAACTAGATAGTTAATAGAAAAAAGATATACTTTTTATATTGTAAATACATACTTATGATACATAGAAACACCCAGACTCAAAATAAACATCCATGCTTATCACACAAATGCTAGTTCTGGGTGGGGATCAAACCCACGACCTACAGCTTAGCAGGCCTACCTGACAGACTGAGTCGTGAGGTCAGTCCATCTAGATAGATACGTTGTAATACTTAGAAAAGGCATACAATAGGTTATGTTATGGGGCTTTAAGCCTCTGTCTTAGTAATGTTATTTTCTGTTTATGCTCTATGGGTTCGTAGTTGACTACGGGACTCTAAAAAAATACAAGATTAAACTAGAACAGGTAGGTACATTCGTTTTCTGTTGTATAACTCTTAACATTAATTAAGTTTGATTGAACAACACATTAGGTATTAACATCGGAGCTTATCTATATCCAATTTGATCCTCACAAGGTCGCCTCGTATCTCCATTGTTACTGAGGGATGTTTGGGCCACGACCGCGAGCCTGGGCAGGTATCTCCATTGTTACTGAGGGATGTTTGGGCCACGACCGCGAGACTGGGCAGGTATCTCCATTGTTACTGAGGGATGTTTAGGCCACGACCGCGAGCCTGGGCAGGTCACTTCATTGTTACTGAGGGATGTTTAGGCCACGACCGCGAGCCTGGGCAGGTCACTTCATTGTTACTGAGGGATGTTTGGGCCACGACCGCGAGCCTGGGCAGGTATCTCCATTGTTACTGAGGGATGTTTAGGCCACGACCGCGAGCCTGGGCAGGTCACTTCATTGTTACTGAGGGATGTTTAGGCCACGACCGCGAGCCTGGGCAGGTCACTTCATTGTTACTGAGGGATGTTTGGGCCACGACCGCGAGCCTGGGCAGGTCACTTCATTGTTACTGAGGGATGTTTGGGCCACGACCGCGAGCCTGGGCAGGTCACTTCATTGTTACGCGAATGGATGTCACATGTTGTTCGATTGGGTATAGCTTTCATTATTCAAATAATGGAGTAGGTGTTCATCGTTTTAGTCATTTTAGAATAATGATTTTTTCAATTTTTTCAATCTTTTCTATTTTTTTTATTTGAAAATATTGAGCTCCACATACTCTGGGTCCGTGCCATTTATAAAGCCAGCATTTATAAAGTAATACATACTATTTCTTAACCAAGTTAACATTCTTTGTTAGGGTTCCGTAGTAACTACGAGGAATATTATAATTTCGCCATGTCCGTCCGTCTGTCTGTAACAGTCATTTTACTCGAGATTATCAGCTCTGCATAAACGAAATTTCTTGAAATGTATGATTGTAAATGTGTTCCTTGAACCGCAACAAAATGGCGTAGTAAAATTTAAGAAAAAAACATTTTTGTTTTTCTTTTTTTTTTCTAAAATTTTAGGGTGACACTAAAGAAGGGCTAAAAGTTTTTTTCAACCCCACCCAATCGTGTGAGGTAATTAAAACAATGAAAAAATTATGTCTATTAAAATTATTAGATACATACATGCAAGATCAATGAGTGAGCTACACGATTTTAGTATCCCTATAAAAACCAGAGTAAGTTTGTTTACCAAGATGTACTAGCGTTAGATCTCAAAAACGCCCAAACTCAATGAGATCTATATAAACCCCTTGTTTACACTATTAAAATAAATTCGATTTTCAAAATAATTCGAAGCAGCAAAATAGGCGTCTCTAGACTTCTCAATGTAAATTAGGCTTTAGCGCGGCGACATAGAGTCTTTATATCAAAATCTTTAAGTTCGTCATATGAGTATCGGTCAACCCTGGACAATATATTCGTGAATTTTGTTTTAGGCTTTACGTCCACGGGATGGAAGTCATTGGGTAGATATAATAGATTATGCACCAAGGGGATAAAATAGTGTTTTATGTCACGGGCGACATATTGAATCCCGAGTGTAATGTATAGGATTCTAGGGTTAGGGATTTTACTCTTTAACACCCGAGCGAAGCGAGGGATTTCAGACTAGAATCCGAAGTGTAACGAGGGATTCAAGGTCGCCCAAGACTAAAACACCTTTATCCCCGTGGTACATACTCTAATTTTCACACCTACTGCGTGATAATAGAAAGAAATGGTTTTGAATCTACATTATTTAACAAAACAGAGCGCTTTGTTATTTTTAACGTACGAACTTCAAAACTTCCTGCATACGCTATCTGAATGGATATTCATTGATTGACATACATTATGTATCAGTACATCACAATCGCAAGTAAAATAGAGTTTTTCTAGACAAGCCATCTCTGTTTCCTGAGACCTACAATCTTGGAATTTTCAAGGCTAGAGTGAATAGATATCTTCTAGATCGACGAGGTGCATCCTCGACCACACCATCGCTTAACATCAGGCGAGTTGGTGGTCAATCGTAGATCTATCTTCTATAAAAAAAAAAAAAACGCGTTCCATCGTAGACCGTACACGTCGTTCAAAACAAGCGGGATCGGTGGTCAAGCTAAAGTTTCCCATAATAAAAATATAAAAAACAACCTTAATACAATATCAAAAAATCAACACATGTTTCAGTTGTAGCATATTTAATTCTCTTTGGTTGCAGTATTCGTGCCTGTTTTATTTCTTTTTTATGTTCTATTCTCGGTTGCCAGTTCGATTTTCGAGTGAATTCTTTTTGTTATGAACCGGTATGGTAAAAGTATTCATCTCTGATTGGTCTCTGACAATCTATTAGGCTTAAATTCTAAATTCAATTCACATTATATCGTCGCAGGAAAGGCAAATTTACTGAAGCTCCAAATGACCATTTCGAGAAAAAGCCGTTTTAATTATTTTTTTTTCGTTTTTAATTCATAATTTTTTTCCCGGCACACGAATTTTGATGACGTCAAGGTAAACTTTTATTAATTTGTCATTTTCTATGTCCAGAAGTACAAAACATAATAATTGGACTGCTGGTTTGTGATATAGTGGCGCTTAAGTAAAAATGACTTCAATTTACAGTAAAGCAAAATTTTTTAACCGCCATTTGATTCAAATATTTATAGCAATCAAAATTACTTATAACTCTTACGTATATAAATTGGAAAACGACATATTTTCTGGAACTATAACAATAATTTAATGTTCGTAATCTTAAATTACTGAAAGGACTTTTACAAGTCTGGTTTCATCATGTTAAAATAACTTAAAAAGTTATCGGCTCATTATGTTGAATCACTAAAAATCCTGAAAGGTAGGTTATTGTTTTAGTTTTTTCGAGTAAAAAGACGTAAGAGATAACTACATTTGTCTAATCACACCTTTAAAACTACTTATAACTTCAGTTAATACATAATAAGAGCTACTTAAATACTGTAGTGCCAAAATTAAAGTTACTTGAACCATAAATGATAACGTATACTCCATTACTAATGTGTAAGAGTAAAGTCTTAATTGCTTATGATTATGAAAATTCCTATATTTTTTTAATAATCTTACGTAAATTAGTAGGGCATTGAGATGGGCTTGAGCTGGGCTGCCTCCTCTGATAAGAGCTCAGCTCTTAAATTGGATAGATAGCTGGGCAAAGGCCTCCTATTTGAGTTAAGAGGGAAATAGTTTCGAGAAATAAATTAAAATACAGCTGTTAATTCGTATTTTTTTTAATCTGTGAATTGTTTGGTTTTTACCCTTATTCTTATTATTAAGTAATTAACTTTATAATTTTACTCCTTTTAAACAAAAAGCCGTTTACCTCTTCGGCAAAAATAATAAACTTACATTGAGTAACAGAGCCAAATATATCGAGAAAACAAGGGAATGTTGGTGATAAAAATGCAATAACGGACTCCTTAATCGGTAAGTTAGCTATTTATTAGTATGAAAATTATAATAATTTACATAAGAAGCAATAATTATTAGTAAAGTCACCTTCGGTAAGTACCTAAATACCTAATAATTTATGAAATATGCCGAATTGTCATTTGACGCTGGTTCTGTTTTTGTGTATACCTAATCTATAGGTACGAGTATGTACGTTATTGGTTTAGATTGAGCAAGGTAGAAGCATTTAGAATTCTAGATAGTTTTTAACAGGTTTGTCAGGTCTAGACCAGCACGGCAGATATTCGGCACGAGCCATAAGTTCCCAATTTTTGTCGGATATTTTAGCCAGCCATCTAGCTTGAGTAAAATAGTATAAATTATTTACTTAACCGATTTTTATGAAACTTGCACTCTCTCAAATCTCTAGATACCTACATACATAAAAAACTGATGCCGATTTTATTATAAAATAATTATGCATTACAATAATTTATGAATTCGCGGGGATGCAAGCCACGTTTTTGTTGTATAATTATGTTACGGATAGGTGTGAAGGTTAACTTAAGATTAACCGGCTGATGTTAAGTTTATTTTTGAAGAGTGTATAATGTTGGTTTCGGCCGAGAATGGCTTGTTACCTTGTGGTGTCGGCCGAGAAGTATTACATTTACCAAACTGACCGTGTGGTTGTTGCCGACCTCAGTTGATTCCTTTGGGCAAAATTGCGGTCAAGACTTATTTTTTAACCTATAATATCCCACTGCTGGGCAAAGGTCTCCCCTAAATTCATCCACTCTTTGCGATCTAGTGAACAATCCGGCCAGTCCTCAAGGAAGGTGCCCAAGACTTTACCCATTCTTTATAATTATAAAAAACTACATGATATATTAAACGTTTTTTTAATTTATATGAGACTTACTATTCCTTTCTATTTTTTCAGCTCATAATGGAAAGTAAGAAACAGAGTTTTTACAAAAGGTACGCAGCAAGACTGAAGGATGAACAGGAACCTGTACCTGGAACTCCAAAGACACCACTGATGGAAACAGTCTCAAAGCCAGAAGTAGTTAAAAGACTGATATTTAAAACACCTAAAAAAAAAACACAGAACTACAAATCAAATAACTTGAACAAGGAGCTATTGATACCAAAACCAGTTGCTATGCGCAGTGCAAATACAGAAGCTGAACCACCATGCCTTGATTTAACAGTTTGCGATTTGACAAATGACATAAGAGAACTATACCACCAAAAAATTGAGGAGGCTTGTGAACAAATCCGACGAGAACACTTTCATCTCTTCAAAGTGTTCTCGTCGGATTTGTTCACAAGCCTCCTCAATTTCGTGTTGTCGTTAAATTTCTTTGAAAATGTCTAATTCTTTTTGTATTGTGTTTTCTGTAAAATTTTGGTGGTATAGTTCTCTTATGTCATTTGTCAAATCGCAAACTGTTAAATCAAGGCATGGTGGTTCAGCTTCTGTATTTGCACTGCGCATAGCAACTGGTTTTGGTATCAATAGCTCCTTGTTCAAGTTATTTGATTTGTAGTTCTGTGTTTTTTTTTAGGTGTTTTAAATATCAGTCTTTTAACTACTGCTGGCTTTGAGACTGTTTCCATCAGTGGTGTCTTTGAAGTTCCAGGTACAGGTTCCTGTTCATCCTTCAGTCTTGCTGCGTACCTTTTGTAAAAACTCTGTTTCTTACTTTCCATTATGAGCTGAAAAAATAGAAAGGAATAGTAAGTCTCATATAAATTAAAAAAACGTTTAATATATCATGTAGTTTTTTATAATTATAAAGAATGGGTAAAGTCTTGGGCACCTTCCTTGAGGACTGGCCGGATTGTTCACTAGATCGCAAAGAGTGGATGAATTTAGGGGAGACCTTTGCCCAGCAGTGGGATATTATAGGTTAAAAAATAAGTCTTGACCGCAATTTTGCCCAAAGGAATCAACTGAGGTCGGCAACAATCACACGGTCAGTTTTGTAAATGTAATACTTCTCGGCCGACACCACAAGGTAACAAGCCATTCTCGGCCGAAACCAACATTATACACTCTTCAAAAATAAACTTAACATCAGCCGGTTAATCTTAAGTTAACCTTCACACCTATCCGTAACATAATTATACAACAAAAACGTGGCTTGCATCCCCGCGAATTCATAAATTATTGTAATGCATAATTATTTTATAATAAAATCGGCATCAGTTTTTTATGTATGTAGGTATCTAGAGATTTGAGAGAGTGCAAGTTTCATAAAAATCGGTTAAGTAAATAATTTATACTATTTTACTCAAGCTTGATGGCTGGCTAAAATATCTGACAAAAATTGGGAACTTATGGCTCGTGCCGAATATCTGCCGTGCTGGTCTAGACCTGACAAACCTGTTAAAAACTATCTAGAATTCTAAATGCTTCTACCTTGCTCAATCTAAACCAATAACGTACATACTCGTACCTATAGATTAGGTATACACAAAAACAGAACCAGCGTCAAATGACAATTCGGCATATTTCATAAATTATTAGGTACTTAGGTACTTACCGAAGGTGACTTTACTAATAATTATTGCTTCTTATGTAAATTATTATAATTTTCATACTAATAAATAGCTAACTTACCGATTAAGGAGTCCGTTATTGTATTTTTATCACCAACATTCCCTTGTTTTTTCGATATATTTGAGCGGCAACAAATACCTACACACGTGTACTCTCAGTGGCTCTGTCAAGCAGACTGACTGATACGCGGCGTACGCGCGGGTTATAGGTTTTGCAGTATTCCATATTTTTTACTTTAGCGACGTAAATGACGTATTGACCAGCTTTCTATTGTTACTTCTATAACTTTTGCTAAAATATTACTTCATAGTAAAGATACTCAAAGTCAAAAACTTGCTCAATAACAGTAAGGCAAAATTACTTATACGCCACTTCCTGCATAAAAATGGAAAGACTAATATTCTTACAAGCCTTACTTATTATAAATACTTCAATTCAAAATTACTTATACCAACCTTTATGTTTGTTTCGAGTAGTCCAAAAATGCTTATAAAATATTAGCTTTTAAATTGCCGGTTGCCAAATTTACTTAAAATTTACTTGTAATTTATTGCAGGAAAACAAAATTACTTAGGTGACAGACACGAATAAAATGCCAAAAAAGTGTCGTTTAAGGACTCTGGCTGATGAAAAATCCCCTTTTTTTCTATTTACTGAAACGCCAAAATAGTGCTCGTATCGCTATGGGACCCAGACTGATCGACGCAGAAAAAAACGCTGATTCCGAATATCTATATAACTCAATATGCCTATTTTGGCGCTTCAGTAATTCTGCCTTTCTTGCGACGATATCATACCATACAACATTGCAGCCCTAGGGCGTAAATGTAGTACTTTGGACCCTCTATACATGATGTAAAAAGGAACATTATTGGGCAGGTGGTGTGAAAAAGTAATTTGTTATTTAGTTAATGTAAATTTGTTTTGTTACAGGTACGGGAGCTCGTCTTATAAGAAATAATTAGGACACTATAGTATCCTGCTAAAACTAACAGGTATGACAGTGAGTAATGATGAGAAATAGTATGATAGTTTTTTTTTTGAATTCGCAATTTCTTTGATTGTTTTTTGTACGTTTGATAATTTAGACTTTATATGTTATAATTTGTTTTCTGATATAGATAGATAGATAACATTTTTTTAAAAAACCACATAATAACAACAATTTCAGCTAAGGCTTAAATAATATCATTAGAATATAATGTAGTAGTAAAAATTTAAATGAGATATTCAATGCAATAATATGGCTGACTAACATAGTTAGACAGTCACATTATTGCAATGCTTAAGAGGTCAATTTGTTTTGTCAAAATTTTGCCCATTTGGCGGGATACGGCTATCTAAAAATGTTTATTCTATTCTAACAGTTCTATTTATTTATTTTAGAAACACCAACAGTATACATATTAACATTGACTTGACTTAGTAGGTAATCTCTAATATAAGTTCTGATAAGCATACCTTTAACAGGCGTCTACATCATTCTTTATCTAAAACTAAATTAGTTTAAAACGAAGACCTATAAGATAATATAACAGTGATATTATAATCTATTGCGTTAAAAAAAAGTAATAACTTAAACTTGAATGCGTTAAATTTGTCGTGAAATATATCGAGATCGTTTAGCAAAACATTATTTTCATTGTATGTACGACATAGTCTTGGCAGAGGAGAATTATATGATATGTTAGTTTTAGAGTATTTTACATGGAGAATCTTTGAGATTCTGTGACGCGGGTAGTGACATGGTACTGATAGGGAAAACTGCATCAAAATTGAGGGACAGTCAATAAGGCTGTGAACAACTTTGTAAAGAAAAGAAAGGTCACGGATTTTCCCCCTATTGCGCAGATTATTTATTTTAAAGAAAGACAATCGATTGGGATACGGACTTCTGTGTGAAATCCCTGGACATGAAAATGCGAGAGATCTGGTGAAACCTCGTTGAATGCTTTCAATGCGTTGAGAGTGCACCGCATAAAATGGGTTCCATACAACGCTAGAGAACTCTAGAATGCTACGAACTACAGAATTGTACAGTAAAATCTTTGTGTGGTATTTAAACTTTTAGAATTCCTTCTGATGAAGCCTAGTTGTTAGCCTAGCCTAGTTCTATACCTACCCATATACGCAACTAAAGCTATTGTGAATATTATGAGTGTTCACTCCTTTCAACATGTCAATAAGTTTTATACTTACGGATATAACACATTCATTATTATTTATTAGATCTCGTGATAGGCCTTAGAGGCATAACTAATTGTAGTGTTTTTTCGCACATTTATTTAATATTTAACCGACTTCAAAACAAGGAGTTATATGTTCGTTTGTATGTTGTTGTAGTTACATTTGTTGATTTCTACTCCAGTTCTGTTATGAACAGATTTCAATTATTCATTATAAAGAAAATATTTTACTCGTTGTTTCGTACAAAATTATTTTCCTCAGTAGTTATAGAGTGTCATCCATTGATAGCGGTTATTCAGTGTTTTAAACAGTGATACTTGTTTTTTTCTTTCTTATGTTTCTAGGTATAAACTATGAAAAAAATTATTTAAAGCAAGTGCTGTGTGTGCATCTGGAAGTTCCGAACTTTCATACGTTACAAAATCCGGCTAAAACGAGACGCATTGTGATAAAACCAAATATTAGCTCGGATTCCCCACTAGAACTCGTCCGGCAAAAATTCAGCGCAAAAAAATATGAAAAAACTCAAGACGAATATCGCCCTTATGCGAGAGAAAATACAGAACAGCGTAAAGTTAGGAATCGAGCCATATTTCAGCTATTTCTAAATATGTACGATCTAAAGTTGGTTTTCAAAAGGCTAGTGCCTCTTCAAATTTACGATCGCACATCGGCGGATAGTTTGAAAATTGAAAATCGATTTTATTTCGTGCGATGGAAGGTTTGTTTTGCATTGTTTAGAGTTTAAATTTTCTGGATTCGTACGTGAGTGCGGGTATATTATGGATCCAATTGGAACTTACGTAGTAACTGTAATTTAATATGTGGTGCTAAATATAGATCAAAAATTGACCGTTACTCTTGAATGCTATTAATTTGTTACAAAAACAGAATGTGTCACATTCTCTAATAAATATAAAAGGAAATTGCGATTATTAATATATATAACTTGTATTTTTCATGAAACTTCATAACACTCAAACCTGGAGAATGTGATAATCGCGTAGGTTCTATATAAAAGCGAAAAAAAAAAACAGTGTCAATAGGTATCGTAAAGTGCACTTACTTAGCAACTTCATAAAAACAATATATATTTATTCTTAACACAATTTATTACGTGCTGATCTTATCTAAACACTAAAATAGCTAAATACGTTGTAAATTGAGAATATTGTAATAATTCATAATGAAAAAAAATTACATTTAAAAAATTTATTTAAATTAATAAGTTCGTGCAAAAGCTTTTCATAAATAAATTTATAGATTTTATAATAAAATATAAAAAAAAAATCTTTATAGTTCAAAAGTTCCATACCCGGCGGAACTTGAACCGTCATAATATGTATTTGTGAACCTTTACCATTTTAGCCACAGGAGTGTCAATGGTGTAATCGAAACTATTTGGGATCAACTTTTTTTCAAAAACAAATCTTTATTTAGTTCTTCTACAAAAAGGTCGATATTAGAATTATATTTGACTTTGTATAAGTACATTGTAACATGAGATTTCAATATTAACACACGCTTGCCAAAGTGCATCGCAACGAAACGCATCAGTGTGGTTGATTCACCGCGGCAGTTCTATAACAGTTCTATTTGAACTCGGATCCGTCGTAAATAGCCGCTGAACGAGTGAATGGAATGCGAATGAGTGAATGAAAGCGCGTTCTCATTACTGAACGATGTGTACAGTGGAAAAAGAGAAAAAGGCGGTGTCAAGTAGGTACTATCAACTTCTATTTCTCTACCTGCAATATAAGCTCAAAAGTGTGGTTCTTCATTAACATTCTATTATTATATTATTTTTTAAGCTATTGCATAGCTTCTATCGCGGGCCTTTAGCGTGGAGACCGAATCCAGAAATTCCGTAACGAAAATAACCTAACGCAGTAACGCCGATACAACCAATGCCAACTAGAGGCGATTTGCAGAACTAAAGAGACAAGCGTGATATTTCAAAAAGTCATTAAAAGTTCTGCTATTCATCGATAGATGGCAAAACTAAAAATTAAAAAGTATCACCGCTGTGCCGGTCGGAGGAGGGTGTTAGGAATACTGCATAAATAAAATAAATAAATAATTATAATTACATAAGTTGATAAAAAATGCTATGCAATAGCTTTACTGCGGCAGTCTCCGAGTGCCACACGTCTTTTTTCAATTCATTCGATATTCATATTATATTATGTAAGCATTTGCTAAATGAAGATGCATTGGATTGAATTAATTGGTGATGTATAATATTTAAAAAGAAATTTGACAACATCCTCAATTCACAAAATAATTTTATTAGTTTACACTATTAAAGTAAGTTAGTAAAGTGAGTAGCCACACTTACATCGAAATTACAAGCATGACGTGGTTTTTTCTAATATTTTAATCTGGGTGCCTTTAAATCACAAATGAATTGATTTTGGAACACAACGTTGTCAATTAAGTCAAGCGCAAAGCTACAAGTAAGTTTTGAGAATACTTAAATATTCCTGACGTAAAAAACGGCTGAAATAATTTTGATGAAACATGACTCTCAATTAAATCTTATTTCATACATTCTAGATCAAAATCAATCCATCTGTTTGAGAGCTATGATGCTATAGATATAGACAGACAAATGGATACACAGATAAACACTCTTCAAACTTATAACACCCCTCTTTTTCAGCCGAGGGTTAATAATATAATGTTTATGTTAGGTCATGATATAAAAAAATAGATTCGATCAGCCTAAGATATCTGTTTTATTTATACTATAAATAACTTCTGAAATTTTAGTTAAGCCCCAGTTATTTTCTGTATATATTTACATACCAGTATGGCTCTCTGACATGTAGGTCAGCTCATGTGATATGGATCACTTCATTCTGTTGTCTAAGCTTGTCTAAGCTAGACTTAGATTGAGCAACAAAGATCTATATTCAATCCTGCAACCTTTGTTTGCACATCAACTGTCAGATTCTGTCAGTGAGAGAACAACATCAGCAAACAAGGTATTTGTTATTGATATCATGAATTTACGACCTTTTCGATTTGTTTGTAATTTTCTAGACGTACTGCAAGTAAACTGTTATATGAGAAACTTTTAAAATAGTAGTTTTTTTAACGCGAATAAGTCCACGTTTGACCACCAACTCACCTGCGAGTGCCAAAACTTTTTCATCACGTCATAGTGTCCAGAAAACCAAGCTCAAGGTCAGAGAGCCTTGGAGTGCAGTATCTTTCAATTTAGCTTAATTTTAATTGACCGTATACAGAATATGAAACTACATTCCAGTTAGCATTACAATGAACATCATTTATACTACCGCTATTAGGAAACCTACGGAATTGAACGTCAATGTTATTTTTAAGCTTTGATGAAATAATTGATATATTTTGGATTTTCCTAAACTGCATACTATACAGTTTAACTATATAATAATTTTTTGTTTTCGCGATTGTTAACTACGTTTCTAATCCGTACAACCGAGGAATGGAACAACATACCGGCTTCCTTAGCGCCCGAGAGGTACAACATGGGTGTTTAAAGGTCAGAATTAATAGGCATCTTCTAAATCTAAATGCTTCACCTTCGATCATATCGTCGCTTGCCAATAGACGAGTTGTAAAACGCAGACTTGTTGCGTAAAATAAAACACGTTTTATTTTGAATTTAACTTTCTGTATCTATTGTATTCTGTGTCACGTCCACCATTATCCTAATGGGATCTAACCAGTCGGCCGTTTGATGGCGTAATACAGCTAATACACGATTCAAATGTGTCTTTTATTTATGCTGATTGAAGGTTTTTATTTTTTCCTTGGCTAAAATGTACATTCGAAATGTAAATGATTATATTTTATAGGAATTAGGAATAGGCAATATAATAGTTAAATCTAAAAAGTGTAAAATATAAAAGTTTCAAGTTAACACATACACAATCCGAATAAATATATATGTATATATATATATATATATATATTTTGAATAAATATATATGTATATATATATATATATATATATTTATGTTACATTTTGTTGGATAATTAGCCCTGGTGTCAATGTTCCGGAAGCCTCGGTGTGCGAGTGAAATTCAAACTTTGCCGGATTTATTAAACTATAATATGAAAATAGTGATCGATAATCTGACCATGTCAACAGAAAATAACTACTGACATTTTACATAATCATCGCATATATAACAATATCGTAGAAGTCGATGTTTTTGTGAAACGTCACAGGATCAATTTTAGCCTTCTGCGGCATTGTTATATAAGCCATGCTTTGGAAAATACAATTTATCAAAATAGCAATATATTCCGACATTTACCATATCCAACTTTGCAACTGACCTATAAATAGGTCAGCGAGACATTTACTAAACAATGGGCACTATTTCTATTCTATCCACACTCGCACTTATCATTTGAATGACGAGCCGACAACGAATCGTTCACTCGTTCAATTTGTTCATTCAGCACCCTTTCAGCGGATCGAATGAGACTCTCTCATTCACAAGATCGGTTACAATCAGATAGACAGCTCATCTGAATAATCGATTCGAATGGTTCGATTCACGTCACTATAGAAGCGGCCAGTGTTGTCGTTCGCTGTTGTTCGAAATTCGAACATTTGAATTTGAAAAGAACATGAATGTGGAACAGTTCTGAATTGAATCATGTGCGCTTTATTAAACAGATGTAGATGTTAATGGCTTAGATCTTGTGGTGGTGCCCACCTGTTCGGGAAATTTTTACATTCATATATATACAATTTTCCCGTTTCTTTTGTATTTATGATGAGAAAAACTAGATATTATGTATTACGTTCAGAATAATTGGTTGTTGAGTTGGTTTTCATAATGTTATGCATGTTTTTATTCCCCGAACCATAAAGGGAGGTGTTATGTATAAGTTTGACAGAGAATTTTCTAGGATTGAGTGTGGTTCAGCGGTTTTTTATGGCGGGGGTTTTAAGTTTTCTAAACTCAAACGACTCTCAAACATCTTGTGTGTTGTTTATAAAAATTTGTTAGCTTAAATTACATAAACATCAGACAAACAAGTTACGACGTATTGGGACGAATCACGTCGCATCGCATCGTTTCTATACTTGTCGCTTTCCGTCGCTCACCTAGGACCACGGCTTAGAAGAGGACTTTATTTAGGCCTCAGTAAGAAATCCCATAGAAACGTCCTCATCATCATCATCATCTCAGCCATAAGAAGTCCACTGTTGGACATAGGCCTCCCCCATGGATTTCCAAAAAGACCGATTGGAAGCGGCTTGCATCCAGCGTCTTCCCGCCACTTGTATGAGGTCGTCTGTCCATCTTGTGGCTGGTCTTCCTACGCTGCGCTTGCCGGTACGTAGGTCATAGAAACGTAGTGAACGCAAAACGCATAGAACACGTCATCTCGACACCTGCAGCGGCAGGCGGCGGCAGCGGCGCGGCAGACATTGATAGATAGGCGCCATTTGAATAATGCCTCCACTGAGGCAATAAAGGTAATTCTACGGTAAATACCATGGAATAGTTAGGTACTTAGACTAGGTGTGTCAAGTATCACTACTTAGTCTTGTTAACTTCTTGACATTAAATATGACTTAATGTAAATGTGGATCTATACCATACATGTTGCGAGTACGCATGCATGTGTGCTTACCTTTAAAATTTGTATGCCAAGTAATTAAAACAGAAATAAAATACCCGATTGCAAAAGAGCATTTTCATATTCATATTCATAACTTTCGCTTGCGTTATGCTTGATATGCTATTGAGTGTACGTTTTGGCGTGAAAAATCTAATTTAAAATTATTATTTTTTTTATATTTTTTTTTACTAGCTTTTATTTAAATGCTCTAAAACGAAGAAAATAAATTTTATATTGATATAAATAAAAGCTTGTCGCGAGAACACAAACATTTTTTTTTTGTTTCAAAAGAACAAACTAACTTTAATTCTAAGCAAATAATAAGAACGAGTCTAAGTCTTTTGTTGGAATTTAATATTACTGGTACGATGTTGTTTGAAATCTCGCGACAAGCTTTTATTTATCATCATCATCATCATCATCTCAGCCATAAGAAGTCCACTGCTGGACATGGCTTTTATTTATATCAATATAAATTTTATTTTCTTCGTTTTAGAGCATTTAAATAAAAGCTTGTTTAAAAAAAATATTACTAGACTAAAAAAGAGTGCTTGTCAAGACTATTCAAACGAGTTCAAGCTCGACGGTTTTATCTTGATTAGCTTAGGAGTTCCTATGGCCACCTTCCGACGCCATCTTGAGACCCTGGCTGTCATGTAGCACAAGAGTGCTTGTCAAGACTATTCAAACGAGTCCAAACTCGACGGTTTTATCTCATTTAGTTTAAGAGTTCCGATAGCCACCTTCCGACGCCATCTTGAGACCAGCTTCATGGTACCATATTATTGCATTGTCACCGAAGTTACGTAAGTAAACCAAATTTCAACCTAATCTAACGACAGGAAGTGGTTCTAATTTAACTCGCAAGATTTGTCCCATACATACTAACCGCGCAAGTAGGATAAAAGCTTAAATAAATTATATTAATAAGTGGAGTCAATCTATAAGAATAACTAAGTGTCAAGTCTTATATAAGAATGACGCAAAATATGCGCAAAAACCGCAGAAAATGTATTATTATTTTTTTATTGTTTGCGGGGGTAATAATATTATTATCATTGCTAAAAATATAACCTCTAATCTACAAAAATATACTCAAGAAGTAAAGACATAACTAACGACAACTTGCGTATCAAAATCGATTTAGCCTTTTAGATTTATTAATATACAAATTTACATTTAAAAAAAATTGTCAAAAAGTAGTAATCATGAAATTAGTCAAAAAGTATGAAATGGCAAGATATTAAATATTCAGCAACAAACTTCATACCTTAATGGGCAACCGTTTACTGCAGGTCTTAATTCACCGTAACGTTCCGTTTTACGTCTGATATAAAACTCAACCGCTCCTTAAACTCTTTAAAATGCACAGCAAAAACCTTAAACCAAGATAATAAACCAAAAGTTTGAATTAATTAAAATATTTCGAGTTAAAATGGAACAGTGTGTGTATAATCGCGTAGAAAATATACTTATATGGCGTGATACAGCTTTCATTATGTCTGCAGGCGCTTGTGAACTTGGCTTGCTGCGACGAATAATTCCAAGAAAATTGTGAAAATCACAAAATAACTGTTTTTTTTTAATTATACGTAGATGTGTGGATATGTGGGTTGTAGTATTTGTGAAATGAGATGTCAATGATATTTATACAGAAACCTGCAGTACTTTCTGAATCACTTACTATTCATGATTTTTATCATAGTAAAATAATGATAGGTGTTTAATTTATATTAATATCCACACATACTTACGATCAAACATTTAGTACCAGAATGGTTAATCAATAGTTTTTGAGTTATGTAAAGTAATGTTTAAATCTTTCTATGTGTGGCCTTAACTATTTTTATTCTGCATAATAATATAGATTAAACAAGTACCTAGGTTTTTAAAAAAATACTATTAAATCCGTCTACTGAAACGTTTTACAGCTGTAAGATTGTTTTGTAATTTTTATAAATAATTTGATAAAATATAATTAAAGCTATAGATAAGTTGTGACAGCAATAGAGTATCGAGTCTATTGACGTGATAACGTCTTATTAATCGATGAACGCCGGCTGCATGCACGAAAAAGTGTCACGTTCTGCCTGAGCCGAGCGTGCAAGTGAGAGAACGGAACAAGCGATAGAGAAGCATGAGCGGCCTAAGTGTTTGGCTTGTGACGTATCGTTATCACGTAAAATTATCGTCCGTAAACCAACTTTACAGAAAACCATTTTTTTTTTCAGTTTTGTTCATAAAATAAAATAAATATTAGGTAATAATTTTATTAACGTGGTTTTCACACATCTTTAAAATATCTTACGGATTACTCACGTTTATTTTTGAGTCAAAAACTCCGACTATAGTTTCAACCGCATACGGTGGTCTTTTTCAAAAGGAGCAGCGCAGACGTCACTCCCGAAGGACGTCTCGTATATAAAAGGTAATCTTTGTCTGGTACTGCGAAATAAAGCCCGCGCGTGACGTATCGGTTGAATTATAGTCGGAGATTTTGAGTCAAAAATAAACGTGAGTAACCCGTAACATATTTAAAAGATGTTGAATTAATAAATTATAAAGATTACATTCGCATCAGCAAGGCTGCACCTCGCGTGCCCCGCTCGCGTGACGGCCTACCAACGCTTTTATGCGTTTTCATACAGTATGCTACTCCTTAACCTATATAGCGGAATGTAACCGTTTAGTTTAAAGTGAGCCTTACAACGTTTGCACACTACTTGTGTAACTATGGGCTGATTTACTTTTACGTGCACACTTGTATAATTAATAAACTCGCTCGGAAACTTGTTCGTAGAGGTAGAAGCCCTTTAGCAAAGTCTGCTTAAGGCAGTACCAAGCCTTTGCCAGTACTTTATCGGCTAATTAGTACTCGTAGTGTCCAATCATTCTTGTATTTTATGATTTTTATCGAGCATAACGTAATTTAATATTTAAAGTCATAAGCGCAGTGTATTGTTAGGCAAAATTTTATACAAAATTTTGGGTGAATTTGGGTTCCGTAATTGGTCATCAATCAACATCATTATTTCAAATTCCTCGCGTCCAGAAAGCTCAATTCCAAAATGTTGTATAAACAATGAGATTTTTTCTATAGAGAGGTTCTCATTGAATCTGTAGAAAAAGCATGGCAAATCGCAGTTCTCAGCATTTTCGAGGTTAAAACATAGCCTTGGGGCTTTTAATTATTTTGGCCTTATACATTATTATATCCTTGGTGTTGCACTTTCTGAACACACATGATAGCATTGTCACTGTTCACAAGTCACGACACGCGTCTAACAGCGTTGCTCGACGTGTCGCGAGTCGCGACTGAAACCTATCTACGTATTATACATCATTGTGTGTAAATAAATTAATATTTGTGGATATTTTCTTAAAGAGCTAACACTAAACTAAGCAAAATTTGTATTAAATGAACCGGATAATTAATTATAATACATAGAAACACCCAGACACATAACAAACAAACGCCTATAGCTATACATAATTATGTTGAGTTCATAAAAATGATAAGGGCTAAAACGGTCCATTATCGAAGTATTGAGTCTTAAAACATTAAATTATCTCGTAATTTTTAAATAAGAATAAATATTTTTATTTAACGTTAATTAAAATATTTAAATTCAGTGTCTCAAAAGATGTACGATTGAAAAAAATATGTATTATTAGAATGTAAAAAAAATTGGTTGTCTGTAAAGTCGGTTTATGGACGATAGTTTAACGTGACAACGTCATAACAAAACATTGATGAAATGATGATGATGTAACAATGAGCGTAACGCGTAACGGGACAATGAGTCATACTTTTTCGTGCGTGCAGCCGGCGTTCATCGATATATTAGACGTTGTCACGTCAAAAACACATTACACTCTGTGACATGGGGTATAAATAAATTTTAAGTAAAAATGCTTACAACATATTATCTATTTATTATTTGATATATTTGAGTGTTTTACATAAGTACTGAACTATCTACAAATTTATAGCAAAAAAGGTTGTTCGAAAGTTTCGACCATCCCACGTGACACCTCAGTAGCCAAAATGGTAATGGCTCGGTACTGTACCCAGGTACAGATCGGGATGATGCAGGTGCAAGTACCGTCGGATGTGTGTAATTTTTAAACTGTCTATAAATTTGTTGTTTATCTATTTATGTTAAATGTTATGACATAGACAACATAAATGATAATGACTTTAAATACAAATCTAAAATGACACAAATGACAACAATTTGTCGCTTAGTGTACAATCATCCCAGAGTAACAGAAATGGTTGGAAGCATTTAGTTTGAAGAACACTTCGCAGTAATGCATCGTGTGAGAGTTTATACTAATCTATATTTATACCGGTTTTAAAACTTATAAAAAGCGGTTCAGTTTTGCATAATATATAATATGTAAATGTTCATGTAAGAATAATTTATTATTTTAGGTCTTGTACTAGTTTTTCGAGAGGTACTTAGTTTTATTGATTTATGGCAAACTCGGTAAGAAAACCTATCGCAAATATTGCTGATAGTGTATGTTCACTCAAGTAATTCCCTATGCCTATAGGCGTGAGTAGATATAATACATATATTGTATGCTAATACTGTAATAGTTATAGGTGAGTCAATCAGTGTATTTTTTTCGCGAATGGTCGCCAGGGTCCTCTAGAGTCTGGCGTCCTACTTGTAGGCCCGGGTCTTTTCGGCCTTTAGGGTAATCCACCTCTGTAAATAAATAAACGTACCATGTTTTTTTTACATTGTATTTTTTAATTAATATTAAAACATGTAAATTAATGCATAAAAAAACGTTATAAATAGGTAATAGAAGAATGTAATACCTAATTTATTAGACTAATATTTCGAAACTTAGTAGCTAAGTATAACATTGACCATATTTTAATACTTTTTTGTGTTGCACTAGATTACGTTTATCGTTTCATTTCGATTTATTATTATTACTTTTAATATTTGCTTTACAGTAGCCTACTTTATAACCGACTTCCAAAAGAAGGAGGTTCTTAATTAGACTATAGTTATTTTTGTATGTTTACTAAGCGATTACTCCGCAAATTATGAATTGTTTTTTATGAATATTTTTTTGTTTGATAGGTGATATACAGCAGAGATAGTTTCATATAGGTAAATTTTATCAATATAATTTCAGTAATTTGATTTTTATAACAAAATAACTGAAAAAAAATCAGCCAAGTAAACGAATTGCGTATTTTGAACCTTTTTTTTTTAAACTATTTTTTTGTAATTCCAAAGATTAACCAATTTTGACATAAGTACAGTACGTATAAACTACAAAATTTAAATCTATGCACCTACATTTCATCACATATTTTCATCAGCCAATTTTGATTATACAATACAATTTTGAGTAATTTCGGTAACGTAAGTACATACGTTCGTCAAATAATACGTTATGACAGGTGCAAGGAGCGTAACGGCGCAGGCGCATCTGTGGTGAAACTGCTTTTAGGGTGGTTTTAGAGTCATTTAAACGGTCAATAATTGGTAGAGGTCGGTAGGTAGACTGGCTGTAATGACATGAATTAAAATGCTTTCTTCAGACGTAAAGACCCTACTAGTGGTAGGTACGCTTGAGCGAGTTATGAGATTTTTAAGACTGTAATTTTCCACATGTAAAAGATGAATATGAAGATGATGTAAATGAAGATTAGACAACTGAAGAGCGAGAAGTTGACAAAATGTCTTGAGCATTATTCATTTATTGAAGTAACGTTTTCGGTAAGATCCTTACTGTTTACTTAAGAAGAAAGTTGAACGCGTAAACGGCGTCGGTAAAAACATTTCACATAGTATTTTTTTTTTCCTGTCTTTAAAAACTAATTATGATGATAATGATTATATTTAGTTATGATTAAAATCATGAATACCTACTGGCATTTGACTTGTTTATCCACTCAATTTTTATTTATTTAAATTGTTATCAAATTAGGAAAAATAAAACATGCTCTAAATTAGACTTAGACAGAATTTATTATGACATAAATATATATAAAAAAAAACATACAATAGTTAAACAATATAACAAATAAGTTTTTTGTCACCAACTTATTCTAAAAGAAATCTCTTTGATGTTGATAGCAAACAGACTTAGCCAGGAATAACAACTGTCAAGTGATACTGTCGGAAAATGTATAGGTTTTAGACATAGACAGAGACATATTTTATTGATAATTATTCAATTACATTATTAATTAGATAGGTATTTCTCGTATCTAAATAAACAAATTCATTTCTCACTTTTCTTATGTACCTAACTAATAATTTTATATGTCTAAAAAGGTTGTAATGCGCGAGAGAGATAGCTGCGCGCGTTGATCTCCACCTTAAAGGAAGCGAAAATAGAATTTCAACGTACCCAGTCCACACGTATGTATCGTACACCTTCATACGAACTGCGTATACTCGTTAGGTATTTCTAGAATAGGTACATATTTGTGTGAAGGTTTCACCATATTCTTCCATTTTAGAGTTGGAATCCGTAACTTGCTACAATGTGTAAATAGGGCCACGAATTCTGTGTCTTGCTGATTGTACGTATTTTATACGAACGCTCGAAGAGCTCGGTTCGAGAACTCATAGTAGCTGCAATCGCCAACCATTATGATTTAATTTTTGTACAGGGGCTACTGTTAAATCGCTGCTACTTACGTATGTGTCCAACATAACAATTTTCTGAGAGGCTCGTCGTCGACCACCTAAATTGATGCTTGATGGTAGACTGCAGGTTTGAAGTAGCCGATTAATTTGGGTTCCGTGTGACAAAATTACGATGCTGTTGAAAAGCCAGGGCATGCTTACGTATCTATGGCATCGTAGCTCTCAAACGGATGGACCGATTTTAATCTAGTTTAAGTATTTTGTTTACAAGAGGATATTGCCGAGAGTGTAATTTTAGCTATGTTTCATCAAAATCAGTTAAGCCGTTTTTCGCGGGTTTTTGAGCTTTCTATACTTATACATGTCTTTTCGTTTTGTCGTTTTGAGCTTTCTATACTTATACATGGGTTCCGTACCTCAATAGGAAAAAACGGAACCCTTATAGAATCACTTTGTTGTCCGTCTGTCCGTCCGTACGGGTGTCAAGACCTTTATCTCGGGAACGCGTGAAGGTAACGAGTTGAAATTAAAACCATATACGCAGATCCATAGTATCTTGCTGCAGAAAGAAAATAAAATTTCTCAGTTTTCGTAAAAAAAAGTTACAGCCGAATATGTCGTAAAAAAACGCACATTTCGACACTCACAGAGGAATCAAAACCTACGGGTACTTCCCGTTGACCTAGAACTCTGAAATTTGGCAAGAAGCATTGTGTTAGAGTACACATAAGGAAAAAGTCCGAAAACTGGACATTTTTAATTTAATCACAAAAAAATTGTGTCTCTATGCAAGGAATGAGGGCCCAAATTTTAAAGTGAATTAACCGTATCATGTGGGGTATCATATGAAAGAGCCTTATTAGCATAAGCTAAAACAGGTTTTTAACACTTTCTTCGCCCCCTGCAGACCCTTCACTTCAGCTGGAAACCAAAACTTTTTAGGCGAATTTTGATTAAGTACAGAGTGGCCGCGCAAAGCAACATTGACTGCCTCAAACGCCGGCGGTTTACTGATTACTACAAAATGAACGGGACGCTCTCTCGGATCCGAGTGGGCGGCGCCGCTACTATAGCCCCGCTCCACTCGGATCCGAGTGGTGAGCAAGGAACGTGTTAAATATTTTTACGATGTATATTTTTCGGCTTATGAAGGAAAATATAACAAAAATATATGATTTCCCCCTTTTATTTAGTTTGTACGTAACCCTCAGTGGGCGAGTCTGACTTGCACTTGTCCGGTTTTTTTTTATTGTTAGTTGATATTACAAAAAATATAAGTAAGTAAGTAAGTGATAATAAATAAGTAGTGGTAATAGATTTTATAAATAAAAAATACTTATCTTTTGTTTTTATAATGTAAACCTACGAACAGTACGAAAACCCAAAATACCCAAAATAAAATTCAGAATAATAGCACAACTAAATCCACAAATTGGAGATTTCATAATATGCAATACTTGTGGCAGGTCCTCCAGAAAGGATAGTGGTTCCAGATCGACTCCGTTCCGTTCATCAATCACCTCGCCCTCTCAGATGATTGGCGTGATTAGGTAATGAATAACCCAGTTATCATTATTTATTGGAGGGCCACCCTTTTGTAATCACTCTCTAATGATCTTTGCTGTTTCATAACAACCTATTCACTGTTTTATTGAGATTTTGATCGTTACGTTGGAAAATTAAGTTTTTATGGATTATTTTTCTGTTTTTAAAAATATGATATATGTTGAAAGTGATAGATAGATAGATAGATAAACTCATTATTGTACACTATTAAAATAAAAAAAACAAACAGAGAACCTACAAAACTAGTGAATAGTTTTTACACATTTTACGCATATAATTGCACAATACTGGGTTTTTAGCATATTGTCGTTTGTGTTCACTGGCGACACTAGATGATAAATACTATGAAAATTTAAGGAACCACGATAAAGTTGAAGGCCATATTTGAACATTACATCGTGAAGTAATTATAACTTGTCAGATATACCCTTTCAAAGTAAGCTATATTCGAGTGTTCAGAGCATACTTAGATACCGCGGCAACTTTCGCCCGAAAATTACGAGTTTTACAACCCAATGTTCAAACAAAATGTTCATACAACCCTGTCGAATGTCATCCGATTTGTTTTTTTTTTTTAATATTGTAGTAAACTAAATGATGTTAAAAAAACAATAATTATTAAAACAACAATTACTATTATATTTAATAGTCAATTACGTGATTCCGTCTTGTGTCCATAACAAGTACCTAATACCTGTAAAGACAGGAAAGCTCGCGGATTTGAGCCTCTCGGGTTTTGAAGTTTAAACTGTCATATAAAAACATTCCAATGGGAGTGTTTTTATATGCCATTTTCAACTTCTAACTTCAATTTAAACTTCTTTAATATTATTAATTGTTTCCGTAGGTAATCAAAAGAGTATCTGACTATGTATCTTTTTACCTAATGTTGTGAAATGAGTCATGGGTTAGTAACCACAAATTGAATCATAATCTAATATTTGGTGCAGACCTTAAAATCTCAGGCGGCTGTCACATGTCGGCCATTGCAGAAACAAAATCATTAATGTATTCTCAGAAAATTAATAACCACGATTAATTATGCATAGATATTTTATAAAACGTCAGTCTGTCTGTCAGTCTGATGGATGACTCCACGTCGCTGACCCTGTGTCAGTCGTGACTCATGATTTTGCAATGCTAGCGAGCCGCGAGCCGGGCTGGTGAGGTTGTACTATAAGTAAAGAGGTGGCGTGTCCTTCGCTATTACATCAGCTTTAACTTCTTAAATATTTAACTGTTTTAAAGCAGCCACGATGGACGGCCGTACCTGTAAGACCTTGTCCAGAGTTACTGGCTTAGCGTGAGCAATATATAGCAATAATTCTAAATAATGAAATACGAAAAATAACACAGCCAACAATGCAGTAAATACAAAAATCACCGACTTATCACAGTGGACTAGCCAATCGAAGTAGCACCGGTTATATTAGGTCAACGAAGGTAATTTTGATATGAAATAGTTTCAAACGGTGAATGTAAAATGTAAATAAGACCTGTGTAGAATAAGCTTTAGAATAATCTAGATAAATAGTATGTAAGTGACATTGTGTATGTGTATAGAAATGAACAAGTTATTGATTTTAAATGTGAACGAAACGCTTTAGCTCCACTTTTACTGTGCATACCACCAAAATGTGGAGCACGCTTCCTGAATGAATGTTTCCGTATATCTGGATGTCTTCAAATCGCGAGTGAATAGTGTCATGATTTGAATATTTGTTGTATGTGGTGTGCGGTGTTTTAAGTGTTGCGGAGTGGCAGCACTGCTATTTTCTTAATTTATATACTCTGGAGAACGGTGATCGAACAGAATGAACGCTACCCCGGATGATGGCGTGATGTTGTAATTCCGGGGAGGGGATATATCGCGGGCGGACGAGCGCGAGCGGCCCTTCGAAAAAAGTAGTCGCGGCGTAACTCGGTAGCAAAAAGGCGGTCTTAGCGTCAGACCGCTCAGTGCAGTGAAATAAGTGCAGTGTTATAAGTAATAATAAAGCGTCATAAAGTTCAGACAAGGAGTTTTCTTCATATATCAGAAGTGGCAATCAACCTGCGAGCCGAGCCCGGTAAAATCGTGAGTCACCTACGAGATTATATTTTACCCTCCGATTATTGAATATTGATGTTAAAAATTTGTCACGCATATCGAATTGGAGAAAATGGTTCTTAAAAGTGTTGAAACAGGTTGTTAAAATAATTATAACGGGATATTCTTAATACGGGTAGACATAATCTGTTAAGATACTGCAATGAGATGTGATCTGGGTTACTCCCAGATTATTTTATTGTAGCACAGCGATTAAAGATTATAATCCGACGATTTTATCATAACCTAATGAAATTTTGATAGTGTGGTTGGGGCTACTCCCCGATAATTTTATCGTAATTTAAACGAAATGAAGTCTGTTGTAAGTAAGTCATTAGTAAATTATTTCGTTAACATCCCGAGAGACAAGTATACGAAAATATGTTTTTCTTGTTTGAGAACCATTTTTACTTTTTGTATTTGATTATGCTGCAGCCATTCAGAGGAACCATAGCGAGGTAATATTTTTTTGGTGTGATGGTGAGAGTAGTGTTTTTAATAGTACAATGGCTATGGCATATCGGTCTGTGGCCGTGTCAGCGATCAGCAGTGTGTTATTTTTCTAGAAGACTAGTAAAGTGCTGCGAATAAAATATTTTAATTCGGTAACTGGGCTACATCAATACAGCCAATTAAGCGAGCTTCTAAATGTAGTTTTTCTAGAATATTGCTAACAGTAATGCAAATAAAATATTATGGTAAACTTAACAGCTTATTATCTAGCTGTTAAGGTTGGGCTCCACTAAAATTGTGTTCAGATTCAGAACACTTGTTGATAAAAATTTGGTGCAGACTTAAGCGAGCTTCTAAATGTAGTTTTTCTAGAATATTGCTAACAGTAATGCAAATAAAATATTATGGTAAACTTAACAGCTTATTATCTAGCTGTTAAGGTTGGGCTCCACTAAAATTGTGTTCAGATTCAGAACACTTGTTGATAAAAATTTGGTGCAGACCTTTTGCAGTGCGCGAACTTGATCACAATAGTAGATTGCCTGTGTCCACCACCTCAGTTGTGCGTAACTTTAGTATGCGTGCTGTACGGTACATTTGTACACGAACATTTATACCTCGGAAATGTGCTTTACTTTCAGTTTAGTGCGTAAACATGTGTGCGAGTGCGTCGTCGCGGGTACACCGCGAGACCAAGGAGTGCGCGACAAAAGTTCACGGTTTGTCCAATAGAGTGCGCGCACAGTTTGCTGGTGCTGCCCGTAAGAGTTCACCAAGAAATACATTTATGCTGCACTCTGTGCGGTACATAGCCGCACACTGGTGGAATCCTGTATTTACGGTTACGGCCATTTAGGGCGAGTTGTACTGTGTTCGTTTTTCTGTAAGGTTAATAAAGTACCGCAAGTAAAATATTCTAGTACGACAACTAGTCTACTACAACTAGTAGCACTGTCTTTAGTCGTGTAAGTATGCTATAACATGAAGCGAAATTTTGGTATTGTATCTCCACCTGCAACACTATAACTACTTTGTGACGTAACTATTGTAAGATCTTGAACCACATAAGTGTGTCAAACGAAATTTTATATGAGTAGAGCTACAATATTGATGGATTTACCAGAGTATCACTGCGTAAATATTTAATACAGAAGTCTGTTTATGAAGTTGAATTATACAGAGATAACATAGTTCGATTGACTTAAAATCTTAATTGAATTTCGAAGGCATGTAATGTAATAACCTCAGAAATAGTACCATTGTGTACCGGTAACTTGTCGCGAATATTTATCCGTTGACGCCTTGTAATCATGGAGGCGGAATTTAAAGCCGCGCTAAGATATCAGAGTATCGACAGTGCTGAAAATTAAAGTGCATTTCTTAGTGTTAACAACTACACTTAGTGTTACTGCAAGTTTGAAATTCAAGGATTTTTAGTGTTTACGAGTTTGTTAGCTGCAGTCATGTAGGTGAACTGCAGGGAAAATGTTCCAAAGAGTGCCATGTATGTGTGCCGTAAAGTTGAAGTTCGTAGATTTGATGATGTTATCGCTGCAACCGTGTAGGTGAGCTGCAGGGTAATATTCTAAAGAAGTATGGCCATGTAGGTGTGCCGTAAGGAAAGTTCGAAGATTTGATGATGATTTCGCCGCAGCCATATAGGCGCGTTGTAAGGTTGAAGTTTGAAGATTTGACGATGTTTGAAGTGTGAAGATTTGACGATATTTGAAGTTTGAAGTTTTGATGATGTTTGAAGTTTGAAGATTTGACGATGTCGAAGTTTGAAGATTTGATGATGTTCTCGCTGCAACCATGTAAGTGAGCTGTAAGATTGAAGTTCAATTATTCAATGATGTTTTAGCTGTAACCATGAAGGTTTGGTTTCAGGATGATAATTTTAACCGGTCACGGAACACTTAGCTTCCAGCCATGAACGTTTTAAACTGCAGCAGGTCAAGCCTATTCAAAGGAAAGTAGAAGCTCCAAACTGTATTTAATCCAAAATAACTTGATTAACTAAATTTTGTATAATATGTATATGGTGTGCAAGAGTGTGCACAGATCTTGTATTTTAGTGGATTTGATTAATCCAGTCGATTAATGATCATTTTAATGTGATTATGTTAAGCGTTGAATAGCAGAATCATTGATCGGACTTTCCCAGAACCTGAGCACCTGACTTTTAATGATGATATAACGTTATAATTCCAGTTTTGATGTAGTTTCGAGTTTCATAGAGAAAATTTAAATCATATATGAGAGATCAACCGATCGGACACGCAGCAAGTAACCTTGACGAGCATAGCAACTCGAAGTGTCGAGGAGTTTTGACAAATGCCATTATGCTTGAAATTTCCGAAACGTACTAATTAGAATCGACTAAGTCACTTACTTTTGATAAAACGCGTATAGTGCGTTAGAGCGAATAAATTTGAGTAATGAGTAATCTGTTTGCAATTATTAGATTCTCAATTATTATGGTTATTATTATTAGATTATAGAGAGAATGGAAATTACTCCATCAATAAGATTCATGAATTGATAAATGAGTAAGCCTAAGACATTTTCCGAAAAATACTATTCGGTTAAGGATTATTATAAAAATATATATAGATGTCAGCGATCTGTATGTGCCAACGTAATTAGATGTCATGTTTTGAACACCCACGTTATTTTTCGCAACTGCAGAGCAGTGTCTACACTTTGTTGAATTGTCCGCTGGACAGTGACGTAAGCAGTGATGAGCGTTGACAATTATCGTAAAATATATATAAACAAATCTGTATGTAAAATGAACCACTCGATAATATTACAAAACTATTAGTCGAAAGTAAACGTATGTAGTAAACGTTTCTTTGAGAGAAACCCATTTTATGCCTTGAATGAGTTGATGAGAATAGATCTTGCTGAATTCTCGTTCTAATGGAACAGCGGATCATATTTTCTACTTTCTTCCATAAGTGGATTAGCATATTTTTTATTATTCTATTTTGGCCTTTTGAACATTATTATGAATATTGACATAAGTTTGACGACATCCTTTTATTATTTATTATGTTATTGGATATAAAAATGACATAAATAAATAGAATATATTATATCTAAATTAATAAAAACTACGTTAAATCGTATTTTATAACAGAAAAAGCTTGGAGTACAAACATAACAAAAAATACTAATTTGAAAAGGGCTTTTCTAATATAACACTTTTGTTACAAGCCCAAGAAATAATTTGACTTTGAATTTAAGCGATGACCGAAGTTTCTTATCACGAACTAAAGATAATTCAAAGAGAGAACTGATTGATCAGTTTCATATTTCAAACAAAGTAGCCTCAAAAATAGATTGCACCGGTGGCGGTTTTATTGTAAAAGTACAGTTTATGAGTTCAAAAATTAGTCAAATATAAAAACCGAATATTCATAATTAATTTATTTCTTGCAAAATAGGTATACAAACATGTGGTCTTATGATAGTAATAACATTTGGCCCTCTATTTTTGCTGTCAAAGCGTTCAAGTATTTCTAGGTTCTAGATCAATATCGTTAAATATCGTTCGTGCATATGAACATTTTGATAAATCTAGTATAATTTTGGTAAGCATATAACAGTATTGGATCCAGCATACGAAAATTAATCGATAAATAAAAAAATATCTTCATTAAAAATAAGCAATATTTGATAGGACTGGTAACGTTTCCGAAATATGATTGTTAGTTGAAATAAAACGGCAACTATCAAAATCACCACTGGCTTGTACTCAGTGCAAGAGCAGTTATGATATGACTAGTCGACATCATATAGACCTTTAAAAAAAAAAACAACAGAAATTAGTAAGACAAATATTGAGACTAATTTTATTTATGGAAGTGATTACCTGCTTCTTCTCTTTTGATGCTTTAGTATTAGTTCAGGTGTGCACTAAAAGGAATTAAGTATGCTTCTGTGTATAAACATTCTCAGTCTTTACCTACAATTAAGTTTATTAAAACCTAGTCAAGTAATTTCTGCTCTACTGTTACATCAGTACTATAAATATTGGATGGGAAAATAAATATGTCCACATTCTCGGTTTGAGTACTGTTAGTATGTAATGTGTACAGTATTTTTTCTAGCTAACGTGTCATCAAAATAGTGATGACGTATTTGACAAACAACCAACAACTCTATCCTCAAAGAGATTCATATACGAGATAGATTATCGTCGACTGGGCAATTGCAAATACTGAAGTTCTTTGCGCAGATCTCAAGAAAAGAGCACTCGACGGAGAGCCTATCGCAGCATATGCATGGCCGTGTAGAAGGCAAGCGAAGTCCTGGACGATCACCAACACGTTGGACCGACCTCATTAGAAAAGCTACGCAGTCCACCGAAGTAGAGTGTACTCGCAATGCAACCGACCGGCAGAAATGGAGAAGCATCGCGAGAAGAGCAGCTGGCCTGGAGAGTGACGGTGACACGGCGAAGAGCCACCGCCATTGCAACCACGACCACTCTGACTAGAGTGTACGATTAAGAAGAAGAATTTGGCAAACAACAGATTAAAATCCGACAGATGTCAACTCAGGGCATCTGTGATGTGAAGTGATTCAACTTGATAGTACATCAATTTAATGGTAAACAGCAACAGGTATATGCCAGTCAAATAACGGTTGGTGAAGGACTGACAATGGATCAGCTACCTGTAGTTTATCGTGACTAATTTGTCCCTATGATAATGAAATTTAGTGATTAGAAAATAATAATACTTCTGACATTCTAAACTGACAAAATTTTGCTCATGTGCTTTGCCGATCATCCACAAGCTTGACAGAAATTAATGCGGTTGTAGCGACTTGCTAAAAAAAAAGGGGGTTTGGAAAATTATTTCCGTTCTCTTATTCTCTCTATTACACGGATTTGGGGAGTATACGTTACACAATTTTAAAATGCTATTTGGTAATGGCACGACAATGACAGAAATACAGTTTAAAATGTTGATTCCTATGAGAGCACTTACAAAATTAACGTACTCGTGTCACCAAATTATTACTGGAGCTGGTTTGAGTTGGATCTAAATATTTGAATTTATGTGTAATTATTTTTGGACAAAATTTGCTTTCATTTTATTCAAGCTTTGTCGTTGGTCATTTTAATGTTTGGACGAAGAACAAAAAGGAGTATTTATAGAGTTTTTCATAAAGAAAAAGTCTACAAGCCCAAGTCTACAAGGTTTGAATGCTACTTCAGTGGCCACTACAACATTGGGACATTTATATAATGATGCTGCCGTTCGCAATCACTAAGCCAGAGGAGGAAGTAATTGAGTAACCGACAGTAAATTAATAATGCGAATTGAATAAGTTTTTATGTACTTTTTTTAATTATATACCAAACCTCTGGAAATACCAGAATATATACTCGATCCGTACAACATATTTGTACAACAATGATTTATCTGCATAGTGTACATTTACACACGAATAGGAAGCCTCCGGTTCCCAGACCAGCTAGAATAAACATAAAATAATTGTCATATTTAAAAACGAATCCGAGTGTCATGATTACTTGTATCTACAATAATAACTAGATACGACAACGTATACTACAAAGTTTAGTGTGCCATAAGTAGTTTTATAAAATTAGCATAATAATTACTGTATAACTATTTTATTTTGCAGCAAATCTTTAAGGAGTCCAAAGGGTTCGATATGATTAATCAGACTTGCTTTTAGAGAGTTGTTGTGCATCGGGACGTTGCACAAAAGCGGATGGCCGAGTGTCATGATTTGAATATTTGTTGTATGTGGTGTGCGGTGTTTTAAGTGTTGCGGAGTGGCAGCACTGCTATTTTCTTAATTTATATACTCTGGAGAACGGTGATCGAACAGAATGAACGCTACCCCGGATGATGGCGTGATGTTGTAATTCCGGGGAGGGGATATATCGCGGGCGGACGAGCGCGAGCGGCCCTTCGAAAAAAGTAGTCGCGGCGTAACTCGGTAGCAAAAAGGCGGTCTTAGCGTCAGACCGCTCAGTGCAGTGAAATAAGTGCAGTGTTATAAGTAATAATAAAGCGTCATAAAGTTCAGACAAGGAGTTTTCTTCATAATAGGTTTTTTCTATGCTAGCACGCTCCATCGTAGACCGCAATGGTCACTTAACATTAGGCAAGTTAGCGGTCGCGTGGTCGTTTATTTACGAATAAATAAATAAATAAAGACACACATTTTGGCCAACAGGTCACTTTGGTAGTGTTGCATGATGTTACGCCAGCAACATCAGGTAAGGTACAGTTAAATGTTTAGATTGTGAACTATTAAAAAATTAAAGCCATGCTTAAGAGCACTTAGGTAGTCTGAAATGTGGGTCTGCTCTCAATTAAGATTGTTGGAACACACTCAATTCAATTTCAAAATATATTTATTATTAAACATAACTTACTAAACATCGCACATCTCTAGTGTACATTATAAATCCTAGAAGGTACAAGAAATATTAAACATATTTTTTTCTGTTATCAAGTTAAACACTTATAGCAGGTAAAAGATTATATAATTTAGATCTTTGTGTTGCTAGTAATATAAATTTAATAACCTTTTATGTAACCTTTACTTGAGTATTACATTTTTAGCAGGATTTTGAAAACATTTTACATTTATTTTTAGAATACCATAAGAGGGTAGGCAATTTATGTAACAATACCAAGCGCTTAGGCGTAAGCAACACGCGTCAAGCGAGACAGTCGTGTAGGGGTGACGCGCAAGCGCATGACAATCGTACCGGGGCCGCGCACGCTCCGCATATCGCATAGCTTACAGATGAACACTACATAATATATGTTTACTTTGCTTCGGTTTCCTCAAAATGTTTTTTACCGAAAGCTCATGCTTATTTTTGGGTTTCGAGGGACCCACCGCAGAAATTCATTCATTGCCCAACCGACTGTCCCATTGAAAAACTTACGAATAATGTAAGCAGACATGTTACACGTATAAAAATGACTACAAGAATGATTCACTCAAGTAAGAATGTTCAATTTCCGAGCGCTTTAAAAGTAAATTCTCTGTAGAATGCTTGCGTTTAATTTTATAACAGGTGATTATGATTGATTCAGGGTCCTCGCGCACTGCCCGGTGCCCGGCGCCCGGTGCCCGGTGCCCGGTGCCGGCCGCGGGTATTCATTAACAAACTAATGGGTAAGAGAGAAAAACGACGAGCGAGCTCACCTCCGGTACGGTTCGCAGATACCTGCTGCTTTTACTGCTATTTAAAAGTAATTAGGTACTCGAAAAATTACATTCTTTATTAAATTTTAAGATCACATAAGCTAGATGCTGATATCAACCACCGCCGCCCACTTTTATAAATATTTTTCCACGCATCACAAGATTGTCTGGAATTTGGATTGCTTTTAGCGATAATACCGCTTTTCATGCCATTTTCTTAGGTATTTTTTGTGTTATTTATTTATGTAGGGTTAATAAAGTGTTATTGATTGATCGACTAGTAATAATAGACAGTACCTACTAGATTTATTCAAATAATGAAATCATAAATGATATCTGTCATCTAGTCTCGCCTACGACTATGAACATTCCAGTGTTTGAAACGTGTCTTAGTATTTTGTAAGCAAAATATATTTTTAATTTCAATGCTAAATTCTTGATTTTGTACATATTTTATTCTCAAACAAAGTAGATAAAATTAAATAATAATATATCTAAGTACATAGCTTCACCATAACCTACCCAGAAGATACCTAAAGGTATAGTATATATCCCTAACATAAAATAAAAGATGGCATCTTTGACTTTGAAGACAGACTTTCTTTAACTTATTAGGTATTAGAATGAAAGGCGGGCTGCAGTTTCCCGAATTCGTCCCGCCCAAACAAATAAAAAAATCAAATTGATTAAAAAACAATTTCATATTTTTTTCTAACTGTACTCTCACCCATAAAGCTATGTTCACACCGCGCCGTTATGACATGGGCGTTATCTTATTAACAATCTGAACGCGTCAAACATCGCACCATTGTACAATGTACTAGACAGCTATCTTACTACACACAGTATGGACACTTGCCACATACATACTCACACTACGTAGGTGTGAATCTTAAGGCCCTGTCGGTTAACCAGAGGGTTAACCAAACCAGGACAGGCGTAGGTAGGTATGCGTGAGCAAGAGCTCATGTACTTGTACATTTTTTTTTTAAATGTACTATTATTAAATATAGTTACAGAAAAATGGGTATGCATAAACTTAGAGATAAGCATTATAAACATTCAGAGAAAACAAAATAATTTTGATATACTAATTCTTATGGATATTGATTTTTAATTAAAAAACACTTGTATCCATTTTCTAAGTGTATATTTCAAAAATGTTTCTATGCGCGAGCGAGATAATGGACTTACTACTGATTACTGATAGAGCCTTAAAGTTTTGAAACAAGCGCTAACACAAACATCAACTTCCCAGTATCTCTTAGTACTTTTTCTTTGTAGTGCTTAAAACTTAAATAAAACTTTGCAATAACCAAAACAGTGATAAATAAGCAGTCTAACAGGCAGCTGGCAAAAACAAAATACACAGTATAATTAATTTAACAGTATTTTTATGCTAATCAATGTTTTTATGTAATCTTATGCAGCCTAAACGGCTTGACTGCTTTTGATGTTGAAGTTTTCGTTATATTCCTCTTTACTTTTCATTGGCTAAGCATTTTGCTTAAAATAATAATACAAAACCCGCATAAATAATATATGCATTGTATCGTAATGTCCTAAGACAATTAAGCGATCTTATTCTATGGATTGCTCTTTTAAATACATTTGCCAGCTGGCACTTTATCGTGAAAACGTAGTTCAATCAACATTATATCAATCAAAACGTTAGCAAAGTTTCATTGCAAATATTTTTTAGGGTTCCGTACCTCAATAGGAAAAAACGGAATGCTTATAGGATCACTTTGTTGTCCGTCTGTCTTTTATGAAATAGTTTGTCTTTTAAAATACTGTTTTCTGATTAGATTTACTGGTCTGCTTTAAATTAAATTTACGTCTATGTGTTTAGGTATGATTTCAGTGGCAGTGCCCTTACTGCTTGCCTGTACGTATGTCGGTCGTGTGACTCCACAATGAGCGTTACTGTGCGTTATTTCATTGTTGTTTTATTCTAATCCTGTTACAGGTGTTGTTTGTAAACTGTGCCTTAGTGATGTTTCTAATGATTTATGTTCCTATAAGATGCAGATTCGGTTCCTTGTTAAGCTTACGTTTTCTCTAAGATTTGGCGCCAAATCGCTTCAAAATTCGAATGCTAAGAATTTGCGATTTCTTTGTGGTGACACTTATATCTCATGAACTATTATAGTCGTAGATTTCGACTGATAAATAAACGTGAGAAGTCCGTAACATATTTCAGATTTATAAACGTGAGAAGTCCGTAACATATTTCAGATTTATAAACGTGAGAAGTCCGTAACATATTTCAGATTTATAAACGTGAGAAGTCCGTAACATATTTCAGATTTATAAACGCGAGAAGCCCGTAACATATTTCAGATTTATAATTTTAATTTTACTTTTTAATTAAGCCTGAGCCAAGGGCTAGAGCAGAGTCGGTGAATTACCGCAACCTTTGCAGAACTATTGTAATGAGAAATATAACTTACGATATTGACTATTTCTCATGTTTCATACAAACTTCATATTATTATTTATTCATTTTAAAGTTCATCGAATCGGTATTTCGTCTTATTTATCTATATTATGTTTAATTTGTAGTTCTAATGTTTGTAGTTCGTGCCTACATAAAAGTTTTTATAAACTCTTGGTATAAAAGTTTTATAACCGTCAGACATTTAGTATAACGAAGGTGGGCTTAGAGTAATTATACGATATGCCGTTGTTGGAAAATACACGATTACACGCCATTAAAATTAACAACTTTTGTGTTCGATCTTCATTTTTTTTAGTAAAGTTAATTACATCTTTAGAATCCAAATAAGTGGCCAAAACCGTGTCGAGACACGCCTATAGTAGGGCTCCGTGGCTAATGCTGTTTTTTAAAGAAAACTTCTTGGCGAGTATTTTTTGTTTATACTACTCAGTACTATAATGATATAAGTGTTTTATTATATTTATCGATATAATCTAATACCTTTAAACGAGAAATTCTTGTATTAATGTATCTCTAGTGATATCGAGGCCGAAGCTATGAGGGTCTACAAATCCGACGAATCGCTTCGAGAAAAGATAGTCCCGACCGTACCCGCTGACTCACATGGCGGGGGCACGGCCGTGCCCTCAGATATAATAATCTGAATCTCGGAAAGGGCTCCAATAATTTTAATAAAATTTGGTTTGTAGGTAGTAGGTATAGGGGACGATAAATCGATCTTGCTAGGTTTCATGTTTAGTGAACCCGGGTTTGCTCGTATTTTCAGTCATAAAAAATCCGAGTAGAGTTCGATCGCTCAGGTACTGATTGTAATCACAGAATGTTCAAAACAATTTTCCTTGAAAATATTTAGTAAAATTATGTCCGGGAGGACACCATTTTTTCACCATTGGCGGCTATATCTCGCACACATCGCATCTAAGGAAAAATATATGTATATGGAATCTTATTCTTATTTTAAAATACATATTCAACGATAGCCTACACGATGAGGTGAAGAAAGGATGATTTTTTTCAACCCCACCTCATCGTACAGTATTGTGTCATTGACTTTTTCGCAAGTAGGTTAACAAAACAAAAATCGTCAAGTACTTTTCTATTAAATTACAGTATTAGCTACGGTACCCTACTGAAAACGTGTCTCGATACGGTCTTGGCCACTTATTATTTATTCGATCTCATAGAGAGGCTCTAAGAATAGCCTTCTCCATAGCTCGTTACGCGATTTTGAGCTTTCTCGTGAAGCCATAAAAGTTATTTTAGTTATATACTGTAAAATCTATATACCTCGGCTCGGAGGAGTTTTGCCTACACCTACACCGGTTAACGTCTGAGTGATAGTCTCATGTTTTATAGCGTTTCTCAGAATAACTAGACTTTCCCATCGTTATTGTAAGTCTTCATCTTGCTTTCACTGATGCACCACGACGCTGAGCTAGACCAAAGATATTGTATTAGTGGATGTGATAGAATTACTGTCGCCATACGAAAATTCAAAAGTTAAAATGGACTTTTTACACATTACGGCAATGACAATCCCATCCACGTGGACGTAAAGTCTAAAACAGAATTTACGAATATTGTGTCCTGAGTTTACCGATGCTCGATATACCTTAAAAAAATTGTTTTGATCTCTATGTCGCCGCGCTAAAGCCTGATTTAGATTAAAGGAGTCGAAATACAGATTTCACTGCTTCGAATAATTTGAAAATCGAAATTATTTTAATTCGTGTAAGGATCTATGGTTGTCATTCTAGACAGTAGGTCGAAATTTTTTCTTAAATTTATTTATTTAAGTATATTAAACAGAGTAAGTAGGTATAGACTTACATAATTTTTTAACTTTTTTGACCAATGATGCTACATCCTGTTGATACTTGCGGCGAATACAGCATCCAAACAAGAAATATATTTTTCACCTCACAAGCTCGGAAAGATTCTGTTTGTCATTAGAAATCTGAGTGGAAAAGTGCATTTTGTCCGCTAGCGTGGAAAGAGTTTTTAAAATTCGAACCTTTCTATTCCATACTTTTCTATATCGCAAGTCCACTGAAAATGCATTAAATACTTATTTCATGTTAGTGCGCCAACCTCATTTCTTTGAATAATCGCACTGACCAGCCACAGGTGGCAGCGCTGGACTAGCGTTTTCCTCGCTGTAGTGAGGTGAAAAATTTTGTGTTTCACTCGGCAGCAAAGTTATTTTGCATCTCGTACTTTTGAAACCCTCGCTACGCTCAGGATTCTATACAAGTACTCGCCCCAAAAACCAACTTTGCAGCCTTGTCTAACAAATAACTATTATGTACATTAGTAAAGTCTCAAGCAATTCAGATTTCCGAACGTCATCATAAGGTGAATTTGTGATCAATCTAACATAAAAAAATACTATCCATCGTGTACTTCATTTGACTGGAAAACTTGACACCAGGACTAGCTGCTTAACTTCTGTGAAAGTATACTCACAGCTCCAAACTAAAACTTGTAATTCTCATTGTAAATAGTGCCGCATCATCATGTTCCTTGATCCCCATGCCCTGTTACATCTGACCCGGCGTCACCTCGTAAACCCGAGGCTCATGCCGGTTCACCTCCACAATCGCTGGCAACTGTACCCCGAAGGTAATTTACTGTAATCTGCCGTACTTTACCGTATTTTACCGCAGTTTTCCGTACTTTGCCGCATTACCGGTAACAATGAGCGCAATTTATCATCCCGTGGATCACTCGATACCGGTTTTGAATCGATGGATTGATGGTGATAAGGATTTTAAAAGTTAATGGTTTGAAAACGAAATTACTCATGAGGTTCTGAATCTAAAAGAAACCACAAAAGCTTATTTTGTTACAGTAAAATGATTACTGTACTCGTATGTGGTGGGCGTAAGTTTTTACTCTTATACAGCAAATTATGCTTTTTTTTAAATTAACATTAAGCTTCTCTGGGGCTCTTTTTTAATTCGGGACTCATGCCTCTATAAACCAATATTATATCTATTTTTTTATAATTAGTATACAAGAGGAAGACAAAATTACATTTGTCAAAGAAAAGAGTATCTATACATTTACATTTAACTAACATGGTTTAGTCATCATCACCCGGGTGAAACCGCGGAATGCCGGTAGTATAGAATAAAATTAGGGAAACAATGCAATAAAACATAATGAAAAAAACAGTACTTCTTTTTAACCAGTCAAGTAATATATAAATAAAAAAATGCTTTAATTTACATATTAATTATTAAAATCTATAAACAGATACGAGACCAATAGTCAATATAATTGTCAAGAAACTGCTCGTAATAGTGCTGCTTCCACCATCCTCATCATCATCATCTTCAGCCGCGACTGCTGCTTCGAAATTCCACTGGTAGTCTCCATTCACCCTGTAGAACAGGTCCCAGAAGGCCATCCTCCTGTGGATGGGGCGGCGTGCCATGGTCAACTCCGAGCCAATGTTAAGGTAGTGGTAAATGGTGCTGTTTAGAGGAGTCCATCTCACTGGCAGCAGTGTTGTGGTGGACGGTGTTGGGTCACTAGAAATATTAAAAAAAAAATGAAGAAATATTTTACAAACTACCTTAAGTAAACTAAACTAAAACTTGCTAAGTCTTTATATACTCTTTATTGTGTTTACAAATTATTTAAATTTGTTTTTAAAGTTTTTCTTTTTTAGTTTTCACAAAAGGACATTTCATACAACGCTTCTATTTTATATTACATAGATCTACGATTGACCACCAACTCGCCTGATATTAACTGATATGCGACGGCGTGTCCGAGGATAGAGCTCCTCGATTTAGAAGATATCCATTCACAATACAAATTATTTATATTTATTTTTAATTATAGTATTCAGTAAACATTTTCTACAACGCTTCTTTTGTATATTAGATCTACGATTGACAACCAAGCCTACCTGATATTAATCAATGGTATGTCCGAGGATGGAGCTCGTGGATCTACAAAATATCGTACTTGGGACGTACCCACAACCTAGAAACAACTCAGAAGACAGACTCACTACGAACTGAATTGTGAGGCCGGTCAAGATAAATTTTCAAACTAGCCCCTAAATTGTGTGTGTAATTTATTTTCATCATATTAGGGGATAAACTATAACATTAAAATACTTAATGCCATTTCATTTCATTCAAGCAATAGTCAATCAAGCAATGGTACCGAAAAGATCGGTTTAATCCGCGCTTAACAGAATATTGAGAGCCGCCATAATAGAGCTATCTAGGATCGCTGGAAGGCAGAGTTACAGCCTATCTAAGCAATACCACCTGGCTTGTACTGTTGTAAGTAACAAGAAGAGTGGTAATTATGAGAGTGTTGCCTGAGGTAAAGAGCTCTGGAACTCTGGACTGCCCCATGTAGATCACAATGCGCTCCGTCGAGACGCAGAAAATGACCACCAAAAAGGTTTTAATGGGATCCAAATCAACATAAACAAACTACTCCCCATATCTTTCAAATTTATCAAATTGCCTCCAGTCAAGAAAGGTGATATAGATAAATGCACGTGAAATATTTAATTATTACATATTTGGTACTTATCTTAATGATAAGATATAGATAAATTTATTGCAATAACAATTAAATCATTCAGCATCAATTTTTTTTACCAAGTATGATAGATAAATTGTATAGATAAATTGTAAATTGTCAATTCATCGCTTACCTATATCTAGCGAAGTTAGTCCACATGGTCGTCATTGCGTCAATGATGAGTTGGTCTTCAGCTGATATTTGTGCTGGTAGTGATGCAATGTCGAACAAGTAGCGGATATCATCTCCGTGGCTAGCTCCTTGCACACCCGTATTGGAGATACTTGCGGCACTGCGACCTCCGTTGTACGAAAACATGTAATAGAAGACATCGCTTGCACCAGCATCAACAAACTTCCTGATACTTCTTTGTATAGGATGGTTGTACAAGTAGTCCGATTCGAAGTTGACAACCTGCCATGCTTCTTCCTGACTAATAACACTATCACCCAAGTAGAATCTCCTCATAAAACCTTCCATCCTATTTAACCTCTCTTCATCAAAACTAAACATATGGCTTAAAGAGGTGTTGACTAAATCTCGTATGTTTTCAAAGTGAGCTGAGTCTGCATTAATATGCGACGTCAACATTTCGTATTCTGTAAAACCAATCATTATAGGCAAGTCATTAGCTTTAGGAACCAATGAATTTACCCAATATTCTGTTAAGAAAGGTTCTACTCCTTCGAATTGGGTTTCAGCACACGGTTTGAATTGGATATCCAGTTGTGAAGCTGCTCTTACAACATCATATGTATCTGCATTTGTTAGAGATCTAAGAGCTTCACCGACGCTGCTGTGTTCGAGTCCAAGATAGGCCGCCATTCTGACAGGTGCCTCTCTGTCAGGCTCGTATAGAACAGTCTGTGCGAGGGAACTTCCACTCTGTATAATAACTTTATTGTAAAGTTTATCTTGTTCAGAAAGCAAGTGTAGATCAACAGAATGTGCACCGGCGCTATGGCCGAACAACGTTACTTGATCTGGATTTCCTCCAAAAGCTCCAATATTATCCCTGATCCATTGTAAGGCGAGACTTTGGTCTTTCAGGCCCTGATTTCCAGGGACCCCGCGTCTGTTAAGGCACATGAATCCATAAGCTCCCACGCGGTAGTTTATAGCTACCAGGATTACGTCATGTCGGATTAAGAATCTGGGTCCGAAGATGTCTTTGTTCCCGCGTCCTCGAAGGAAGAATCCTCCGTGAATGAACACCATCACTGGTAACTGGCTTGCGTCAGTGGCTGAGGTTGGAACGTACACGTTCAAGCGGAGGCAGTCGAGAGAGCCAGTGATGATTGATCCTGTAGAGTCTGATTGAGGACATACGTAGGAGTCATTGTTGGCGTCGTATATATCACTTACTGCTGGATATGGAGATGCTACCTAGAACCAAAAAAATTGCTAATTATAACACATACATTTTTTGGACAAAGAATAAAAATAAAGGCGCTTAAACTGTTAGGAGTGCGACAAAAATATAGATAAAAATAGACTTACAGTATTAAATATTATTACTTTACTTGGTTATTGAAGAAATTTTTACATAACGAATATGAAAATTAAAGGTACAAGTATATTTACTGAAGCCACCACCGATTTCATCCCTAAGATCATACGGCTACTGAAACCGTAATCATTATCTCTTATTAGCGGTTATCATCGCATTCGCTTTTGTTTTATTTTACTAGAGAGCAAAAGAAAAACTTAAGCGATTATAAAAAAAACAAAGTTGATTCTATTCAATTTTTAATTTTGACACACTTTTTTGTAGAAAACTGAAGATAATAGCGACTGCGAGCTAATTATGAACAGTAATCAGATGCCACAGTTGCCGGTGGCTGGTGGCTGACTTGGGTGGTGATGATATGACGTCCATGCTTTTGATAAATGATTAAAGTACAATAATAATTACTATGTAGTATTATATATATAATTAGATATTGTATAAAGACGCGTATGCACAGTAATATATACAGCACAGTAACAGACTGACAAAACAGTGCATTTGAGAATTATATTATCTTACTTGTTTATGCCATTGTAACTTCTTATAAGTACAATGAAACCTAAAATATTTTTAACCGACTACACCGATTACTCCGTCATCCCTGAACCAATTTCTGTGTTACTTGAATAATTATAAAGAAAAAACCCCCGAGGCGGTAACATAATTATCACAAAAAATAATTGACATATAATATTCTACTTATTATAAAATAAATTTCACACTTCTTCAGTTTTCATTCAGGAAACTTTTAAATATGCAACTATCCATAGGTCGCTGGTTCAAATCCGGCTCAAAGGGCCACAATGTCGAGGACCGAAGTTCTAAATCAGTCTCTTTTCTGCTTATCATTGTTTAATTGCACAAAAATAATAAAAATCAAAATAAAAGAAACATACCAAATGAATAAAAATATATATTTAAAATTGTGGTCAGTACTACACAATTTAAAAGGAAGGTGCGTTTCGCACACCATCAAATATGAATAATTCGATTCACCATAATTTTTAACCTTGACACAGTTTTTCTGCTACGTTATTTCTATAAAAACGAAATTATGGCAAATACTTACCCCAAAAGGGTTGTCGGAATTGACCTGTCCATACGGAATACCTAAAAACTCATAGTAATCTCCATCAGCAGCCGCTGCGCCGCGGAAACGACCAACACCCGTGTCTACAACTCTTTGATCAGAACATTCTAACATCGGCAGCAATATCAGAATTGCGAAATATATCGAGGACGCCATGCTCTTGCAAAACCAATCGAAAAACTGATAAACAGCTCTCATTACGTTGCTATATATTTTCGTATTGAGATAATAAATAAATTACGATAAAGAATGATAAGTTTTGGGATAGCCATCAAATCGGTTTGTTTATTTGATCTGCTGTAACACGGTCAAGACAATCATTGTTCACCTCAATCATTGATCAGTATCATAGACTAGCATGTATAAGTAGATTATACACAATTTTATGAAATGTTTCTTAAATTTGACTTTTAAACTTTCTATGCTGCGCTACAAAGGGTGAACATCATCTTAATAGCAGATTCTGAACATGATAACAAAAAACTTATTTTAAAACTCAATTCAAAATTTATGAAGGATAAAACAAAGATAATTATCAACGAATTCTACGCTTTTGATTAATTCACCGACATTCCCTATTACATTATACCTACATTTGCATTACATTTACTATTTATTTATTATTTACATTTGCGGCTTTACCGAAAAACGTTACTTAACTTTGATGAACGTCTCAATTTACCTATTTATCCGCTTTTGTACATCATAACAAAAAACCTTCTGTTCCACGTCTAATTATTAAGAAAAAGCATCACATGCTATCAACGCTTCCTACACGTTGTAATTAATTCACCGTTTTCTTGAACTACACAGTTGGTATTTCAATTAAAAATCTCAAAACTTAAAATCCGACACTAAAACAAAACCTGGCGAGTGATGGCGAGCAATCCTTACAAACAACTCGACATCACTTTACCTTGGCAAGAATAGACATCATTACTATTCATTTCAACTAAAGCTAATTAGTATTAGCATGACAAATCATTTCATTCATACATATGTATGTAGATTATGTCTGAAAATAATATATTAATGGAGTAATAAAGAAGTAATATATTTGGATTAGTAGGCACCTAAATACTACGAGTATTATCCGTCTAATAAGTGGTATCTGACAATCATAGTTGATTAACTAACTTATCATAAAATCAAGAAAGAAGAAGAGTATATGTAAAACTGGATTCAAATACAACCAAACAGTTATTACAGCTAAATATTAAAAACGGCTTGAGAATGACGAGTCCGGTGTTCTGTTACATATCATAAAAACTACCAAGGGCTGCCAAGAAACAACAAAAACCTTTGCACGGTTTTAGGATGAAGCTGAAAAGTTTTATTTATTTTTGTACGACTGGAACTCGTACTTTACCGGATTTATTTTGTAGAACCAAAAAGGTTTTATCTAGTAAAATCTGTACCTGTCTATAGGCTACTAATCATCACACATTTACATAGATACATAAATATTCATATCCACATGCCCCAGACCTAAGATATCTTCGCAATTGACGAGGTAATTTTCAAGGCGTGCCGTGACTCGCTATTTGACAAGGATTTTTTTTAATTTCCCCGAGCCTGGCTCGAAGTCGACAGGCGTGTGAGACGACGGTAATTACATGTTAGGAAGTAGGTTAAGTGTGGAGGGCGCTTATGGCGAGAAAATATTACGTCATCGTGACATGTGGCTTTGGCACTGCTGGAATGAATACGGATAACCTATTGGGGGTTTAATTGTGTGACAGAATCACTTTGGTAGTTATTGGTGATAAATTTATGTCTACTTAGATTTAGTTTATTGCAAATATGAAATTGATTATGTTCTTATTTCATTTCGACTAAGCTAAGAAGTATTGGAAATTAAAACTTCACATTTAAGTTTATACTTATAGCGTTTTTACTTCAGTATATTAATTCTATAAACGGAAGCTCTCGTGAGCTACTTTTATGGTAGTAAGTTCTTCTCTTTTGAAGTAAATAAGTACAAGATTTGTCTACGCCAAAAACCTATACAATTTTAAAAATTAATATAGTACAAAGTTTCGTGAAAATTGTACGAAAATTACCTACGACATAATAAGTAACTACATTTATCCCAGAAGAGGCGCAAGCCTCGCCATACCTGCAAGTTGCTAATAAAAAACAACGAAACAGATGAAAGTAATTTTTGCCAGTCGATATCGCTCGCTTCACTCGCTTGGCCAAAGTTCATCATCTCAGCTATAAGAAGTCTTACTGCTGGACATAGGCCTCTCTTTTTAAAAGCTTTTATTCTACTTGCCCTGTTAGTATGTTAGTATGGGACAAATCTTGCGAGTTAAATTAGAACCACTTCCTGTCGTTAGATTAGGTTGAAATTTGGTTTACTTACGTAACTTCGGTGACAATGCAATAATATGGTACCATGAAGCTGGTCTCAAGATGGCGTCGGAAGGTGGCTATCGGAACTCCTAAACTAAACAAGATAAAGCCGTCGAGTTTGGACTCGTTTGAATAGTCTTGACAAGCACTCTTTTTTTTGTCTAGTTTTTTTTTTTTTAAACAAGCTTTTATTTAATTGCTCTAAAACGAAGAAAATAAATTTTATATTGATATAAATATAAGCTTGTCGCGAGATTTCAAACAACATCGTACCTATCTACTAAGTAATATTTAATTCCAACAAAAGACTTAGACGCGCGTTCTTATCATTTGCTTAGAATTAAAGTCAGTTAGTTCTTTTGAAAAAAAAATATATGTTTGTGTTCTCGCGAAAAGCTTTTATTTATATCAATATAAAATTTATTTTCTTCGTTTTAGAGCAATTAAATAAAAGCTTGTTTATAAAAAAAAAAAAAAAAAAATATACTACTATTACTTTTTTTAGGTCTACGTTTCGCCCCCAAATCGCCTGATATAAAACGATGGTGTGATCGAGGATGGAACACGTAAATGATAGCTATTCACTCTAGCCTTAATTACTACAAGAGTTTATATTCCCAAAAAGACAATTGGTAACGGCTTGCATCCAGCGTCTTTATACCACTAAACTTGTCAAAGTAACAATCTGACATTGTAGAGTCTGGCCAAAGTTATCAAGTTCAAAATGTCACGCACCTTTTTATTTACTACAATATCAGAAAAAAAGTAAGTACTTACAAATACCGAGACACTCTTGCAAAAATTGTGAAACTTCCGGATTAGCTCGCTACTTTAAAAAAACTTCACAGGGGGATTTAAAATTGCAAAAGTTTGTGGAGCGCACTTCGCCGTGTGCTGTATGCATTTATACGGTACTAAATAGCCCTTAAGGCGCTGCCGGAGTAATTGAACGTGAGTGGACCGTGAAAACTTGACAATGAAGGGAATTAGTTTTAGATTGTGATCGCCTTAAGGCTGTCGATAGATGACAGTGCGCGTCAGTTCTTTGTTAGGGTTGTCAGGAAATTTTGTGTGTCAATTATGTAAAGTGAAACTGTGTATAAAGAAAAATATTGTCTGGAAACCATAAAACGTCATTTTGTTAGAACGTTTAATTCCTAAAATGTTGAATTCGCAACATGTTGAATCTAAAAAAGTTTAATTTTACAAAAATTTACTGACTAGTTGCTTACTTCAAATTGAAAGAGAATATTCGACAGAATATATCCAATTAATTTTAGCAGCATAACACATAATAAAGGTTTCCATTGAAGGCTAGGCATGATATGCTGCATTTAAAGTTAGTCTTCCATTCATAAGAATAAATACTTAGAGTAAACATTATAACTTAGGGTATCCACAACAGCTAACAGCAAAAACACCAAGTGTATGTATATTTTGCCCACGTGTCCAAAATGGAGGGAAATATTTTTAGGGTTATGCAAGTACTTCCCTTTATTGACTACTACAACTAAAATTACTTGAGTAATTTTGATGAGTATTTTTTGCTACATTTAATTGATACCCACCATATAAATATTATAGTCGTGCATTTTACAATGATATATTTTTTAGTAATATTTTTATTACGCACTAAAAATAAATAGCAAGTGTGGCAGCCCTACACAATTGTATTGAACCATCAAATGTTTTGTCAAAGGATTATTAAGGCCCTCGAGTTTTTTATCTATTTTAATGAACATAATATAAAAATGCATAAAGTTTGTCAACTCGGCTTTGAGAAGCTTTATTTTTTAAGACACAATTTTGTTCAAATCCGATTATACGAGACAATGTTTGTCTTAGAAAAACTGTCTTAGTAAAAGAATTACATATGGTACCACAGTTAGTTATACTTTTTAAAGTTTACCGTAATTTTTAAGTTGTATGTTAACTGGAACCGTTTGTGAAATATTAACCTTTGAAGTGATCATTTTTGTTAGAGTCAAGTGTCCCCCTCCCCCCCTACCGGCTAAACGGTAGACTTTGGTGATATGAAAAAAATCATGCTAGTAGAATATATTATATAAGTAATAGGGAATAAATGACAATTTCGTGCAAATGTCATTTGAATTAACTTATCAATCAACATAAGTTAACTCGTATGTTCATATTTTAAGTTCACGTAACTTCGGATCCCTACATTGCGGGCATTGATGGCGGCTTATTTTTTAAAGACAATTTGACCGACATAAATCCTAACTTCTTAGCTTTCTAAGCTAACTTGCCACTTGCGGCCTTATCGAAAAACGATACTTAACTTTAAGCATTGCTTAACATATTTTGTCAAAAATCTCGCTAACGACATCTCGTAATTACACTTGCGGAAAGAAGACAGAGAATTTAAGACGATCCTTAAAGTCAAGTAACGTATTTCGCTAAGGCCGTTATTATCTGTATAAGCTGTCTGAAACATTTGTTCGTCAAATTGGTTTATAACACTATTTTCTACTTGTTTCTAAAGTATATTTTTTGTAAGTTTAATCATAATTTTTTAGTTGTCAAAACATTGGCATGCGCGATTGAGACAGATAAATGAGTTGTTATCTATTGCGCCTTAAACACCCTACTACACGACGTAGTGTAATAGAGGCCTACGTTATAAATGTGCGGAAGGAAGGTTTCGGACCGGTATATAAGTAGCTATATCCACAGCTCCGGAAGCCCACTTACAGCAAATGAAACATTTCTACCCCAAGATGATTATAATAAAGCCGGCGAGGCCGAACAGAGGACGTTTAACTGGACCGCTGAACGCAGACACGTAGAAACGCGCATCTTTTCTTTTATTACTTGAAAATCATATTACAATAAAGAAAGTTTCCTACCCTTATCTTTAAGGCACCCTAAGGTATCCGGGGTACGTGATGTCTGCACCTTGCATTTTGTTATTACTTGCCGACCCTGAGGGTCAACCCGCACTAGGATGTGCATTGGAAAACTTAGCTTAATGATCGATGTCTATATTTTTAGAGTGGACTCAAGGAACCTAGCTACAAAGCTAGCGTTTCGTAAATGGCCGATGCGGCGAAATACGCGTTCAGTCGACGCGTATTTTTATTCAATGATTGATTTGCGCTTGACCGTTAAAGTACGATACTTTATTGAAACAGCATATTTTTTGTGTGATTAATTTAATTACCATTATTTTTATTGTTTTTACCAAAACAATATGAATTAGAATAAAAAAAATCTATTTCAAAAAATAGTCTAAAACAAATTTAATATTCGACATTTCTGAGTGTTTTACTCACCTAAGTATCTACAAATTCCCGTCGGATGTGTGACATTTTTAAACTGTCTATAAATTTGTAATTTTTATAAGAAAAATATCATATCTATTTGACTTTGAAAATGTTCCCTGTCAGTGTACTTACATTGTCTTAGAGTAGTGTAGTGTTACCCTAAAGTGGAGGGTGTGGTAAGTGGCTAGTAATTAGGGGGTGTAACTTAGATTGGCTTTTTAATTCGACTGGATTTGTTCCCGGGCAGATGGGAAGGGATGCTCGTGATCGTTTGTCACTTAACTCGTAATACCGGGACACGAGCTTCGTGGAAACTGCCACTAGAGGGCGTTGCCACCACATCATCAAGTGACAACATCATTGAAATTGAGTAAGTTTTCCCTAACTAGTAATATTTTACTTATTTATTTCGGTACGCCAACAGTGAACATATTACACATTAGTTGTCTACTTAGTGCTTACATGGTTCTGTTAGGATCACCTTTTATACAACTTTCATAGAACAAGGGTTAGACTATATAATGTAATAAGTATATCTACAGTATTTGTCGAAATTTTATGCATATTTTAATATTTCGGATTCTCAGGTTGTGAATAACAAAATTTGACATATTAAGAGACGTAAAGATAATAAAAAACCCGGACAAGAGCGAGTCAGACTCGCCCACCGTGGGTTCCGTACAAACTAGTAGATAAAAGGTGGAAATTATATTTATAGGGTTCCGTACCTCAATACAAAAAACGGAACCCTTATAGGATCACTTTGTTGTCCGTCTGCCCGTCTGTCCGTATGTCCGTCCGTCGGGTGTCAAGACCTTTATCTCGGGAACGCGTGAAGGTATCGGTACCGTGCGGCGTGCGTCATGTTCGTATTGGTCGCACATCACATCGAAATGACACCTTAAGGCTGCTCTATTTATTACCTCTTCACATCATTAAAAAACCTATTCCAACCGTTTTCCACCCAACACTTTCCCTTAAATCACATCACAAAATGCAAAACGGCCAAGCCTTGCCATACCGGAAATCCTTAAACTTTTACGTCCCATACATTACACCATAAAAATACCTCTCATAATAAACTACAGGCAAGTTGATGTGTAAATTTTCCGTGCCCATAAAGCTGGGTGTCCGTTTTTCGACGCGAAACCCGGATAAAGGATAGACAGGCCCATAAATTCCGGATGAACGAGAATCTTGTGTGCGTCACTTTGAAATAAAGTTGTTGCTGTTTAGAATAAGCCTACGATCTCAGGGAAGTGAGCTAGGTGAGGATCCAGGGGACTGTTTTATGAGATAAGCTTCATTTCTGATCGCATTACATTTTTGCTTACATAAGAGATAGGCAATAAACATATATATTTTTTAATTTCGGCATGTTAAATTACAAATATGTAGACAGTTTTAAAATTTTAGACATTTGACGGGAATTAAACAACCGCAATATACCATGCAATCTTGTACCAATACGGCCACGAAGTTGTCACGTGGGATGTTGAAAATCTCTGAACAGTCTTTACTCAGACTTTCAGCGTATGTGGCGCCACCTGTAAACACACACTAAAAGCATTGAAATCTTTACATGTACTTATTTGTTAATCCTTAAGTATTAGTATATAAGTATATTGTTTTCTGTTTAATTTTAGCTTCTACTTCCAATCGATAAAAATGAGTTAAAAAATAATAGAGTTTTTTTTTTATCTTAAACCGTTCGAAAAATGTGGTTTAATCTATTTTAGATATAAAAATGTTGTATGAGCCTTCATAAGAAAACAATATTTTTTAACCACAGAGATGTGTTCAAAATTTATTGCATGTATCAGTCATCGTAGCTCCAAAGAAACATTTGCTTAAGTTTTTTGTTTTGATTGCGATGTGATATCAACAATATATCCAATAAAAATGTTCCATACATTCATTTTATGCTAACTATATTTGTATCAATTTTTTTCATGTTAAATTTATTATATTATTTCTTCGAATTATCAAATGAGTGTGTAACTACACAAAGTATTGTAAAGGTCTAGCGATAGATAAGTGCCTATAATCTTAATATAATCACAATAATAATTATTTTAATAAATACAAACAAAATATGAAGCGTGTAGCTCCTAGACTAGAACCAGAGATTTATACTGTTTGAGGCGAGTTTACAATGCTCAATATTTTACAGGTTTCAGCGTGAGAAAAACTTCACTCCTCGGATGAAACATTACGATACAGAACTAACAGATGGCGCTGCTAGAGACGTGCACAAACAATTATGTTGAGCGAAAATAGCCTGTAATTTTGTTGTACTGCAGATATCTGAAAACGTTTTTCAAAAAGAAATATAAATAGCGTCAGTAGAGTTACAGAGGTAGGACCAATGAGATTTTATCTATAGAGTGGTTATACTAATTTAATATGAAGTAAAAGCATGGCAAATCTCAGTTTTCAACCCTTTCGAGGATAAGACACATCCTTGAGGCCTTTTAGTATCTTAGTCTTAAATATCTTGGTGTTGCACTTTCTAAACTCCCAGGATGACATTGTCACTGTTCACAAATCACGACACGCGTACGAGTATAACAGCGTTGGACGACGTGTCACGACTGAAGATGAGTCGGGCGATTACCTTACTTGAGGCTTGCCACGCAGAGTCGGGGAAAACCCATCTACGTAGGTATAATACATCATTGGGTAAAACTCAGCATCCTCCTGGATAGCTTTATCAGTAATTCAACCGCCAAGCATTTCTAGTACCTAGATACATCTGGGTTTTGAGGTTATATTATTAATATTTAAATTCAAAATTCAAAAATTTTAAGAATATAAATACGTTATAGAATTTCACATATCTAATTACGACTATAGACTGTTTGAACCTGCTTAAACACAAAAACAGGTAGCTGTGGACCCAGCTCACTCGTGTATCACTCAACTTGTGTCGATTGGTATTGGTAACATTGCATACGTATTTATAGACGACAAAGGGCGGCGAGGTCTGCACCGAGGGTATCTGCATCGCGGGCATAAATTAACTCCTTGCAATACTGGCCAACGCACTCGGACATGACGATTTCGTATTATGTACGGATCGCAGAAAAAATATGCGTCATAATATTTATTATTATGTTCTAAACACAAAATTAATGCTCAAATGAAAGTGACTGGCTTTTTTGATAGATTTAGGTAGGTTTTTTGATAGGTTAGGTTAATTTTTTTTGTTTGTTAGAAACAAACAAAAAATTAAACAAATCTGGTAAATTTACTAAAAAGAAAACAAGAATTATTTTTCGTAATTAATGTTTCTCAAATAAGTGCTATGAAAGTTTGACATAATATGATTTTGATGCCATTTATTTCGGAATTTGACAATTTACAAGGTTTTTTAAATAAAATTTACATATATTTTTCTCAAACACCAAAATATACGGTTTCATTGCAGCCTGTTTGAAAAAATGTAGCAAAATAATAATATTACTATGGAAACTAACGTGGTTTTTACACATTTTTAAATAAAACTACGGGTCACTCATGTCTGTTTTGAGCCGAAATATCCGATAATAGTTTCAACCGCATTCGGCGGTCTTTTTCAAAGGAGCATCGCACACGTCACTCTCGGTCGGTGACGCGCCTTGCAAGACCGCCGAATGCGGTTGAAACTATAGTCGGATATTTCGGCTCAAAACAGACGTGAGTGACCCGTAGTTTTATTTAAAAGTAATAATATCTTGAAATACCTATGAAATGACTCAATTGTTATTATTTTTTAATTTCACTTTTTTTTTATCACATGAATCACTCCTCCCTGTCACTGCAAGCCTATATTTTTTACATCTTACCTCTAACCCCCTAATATTCTCTCCTTTCCATATAACCCTCTAACCATAGTCAAATGTCTTCATGGTCTTTGATGCTCTTCTGTAAGGAAAACTAGGAGTGATTATATACATGTATATCTTATTAACAATATTATTTTATATATTATTTTTCGAACCATACACAACAATGCAGTAACCGATATCAGAGTGCGTCCATCGAACTCGTAGTCCGCGACCTCTGACCCGCGTGGGCTGCGCTATCCTTACTGCTGCGCTACATATGTATGACGTTTCAATGCATACACCGTGCATGATTGTTACATTACAAGTATACGGCTCTTGCTTCGGATACTAATTGCGATGGATTCATTGCCTAATAAAGGAGTAACGGTAATATATTGAAATTATCTGCTTGAGTGAGATATTTACTAAATACCTATATTTAAATAAATAGTTATATTGTATTTAAATTCAATTCAAGTCAGCTTAAAATTTGTTCATTTCAAGGGTTTGTCTCATTGTGTGTATCTGATATATTTGTACTTATCTATGTAATTATTGACGGTTGTAACATTATGTATACCTACTTTAAATTGTTGTATAGTCTATAAATAAACTTTAATATTAGCAGCCAAAACCAAAAAAGAAATTACCTAATAATACTATGATTCTTCATTTATGTTTCGTTAGTAATATTTTTAACCGACTTCCAAAGAGAAGGAGGTTCTCAATTAGACTGTGTGTTTTTTTCGATGTTTGTTCACCGAATACTCCGCCAGTTATACATTGGTTTTGATTATTCTTATTTTGTTTAGTAGTTAATACCTTAGAAGTTATTTATCTAAATCGGTTTAGTACTTTGGTTTTTATAACACAATTACTGAAAAAATATCGTCCAAGTAACGAATTACATATTTTGAAGTCGGTTTTTCAGTTTTTTAAACTTTAAATATATTTTTTAATCTCGTACATGCACATTTTAGGATGTTAAAATAAAACAGTCCTGCAAACTCTTATCTATATTTAAATTAAAGCTACCTTTCATAGTTGTCATCATCGTCATCACTTTTTATTATCAGCTCGTAAGTAACCAGGGCATAGTCAGATATCTAGAGCCATAAGGCCGCCAGTTGTTACACTAGTTTTTTTATTGCGAATAGGTCCACGTTTGACCACCAACTCGCCTGTTGGAAAGCGACGATGTGGTCGAAGATGAAGCACGCAGACCCAGAATATACCTATTCACACTGACCTTAAAAAGTCCCAAATTGTATCTCTCAGAGAACAGAGAAGCCGGCAATACTAGTTCTTAAATAATTTATCTTGATAGTAAATTGTATGGTGTGTAAAATAAAGAGCTTAACTATCTATCTATATAACTAACGTCTCGAAGTACATGTATGGTATTCTGTGGTCTCAACTGAAAAAAATAATGAAATAAAGACAGCTAGCGACCTCTATGCAACATTAGTTCTCTAGCTGAACCAACTGTATCAAGTTAGGAACACAGTAATGTAAGTGATGTCCAGCCGGCTGTCTCTACGTCATCAGTGTTGCGGTAGGTCATTACGTAATGAGGTGATAACACCGGAACCTCGGCGTAACCTCCGTTATGAAGATAATTTACGATTATTGCTTTATCAACCGGCATATGTTACATTTTATTGATATACCGGTCGGTGTACTGTGGATTTGTGGACAAACTGGCAAGTGCAGTGTAGGAAGACCAGCTGTAAGGCGAACAGAAGATATCATACAAGTTGCAGGAAGACGCTGGATGCAGGCCGCGCGCAACCGATCTTTTTCGAAATCCATGGGGGAGGCCTATGTCCAGCAGTGGACTTCTTGTAGCAGAGATGATGATGATGATGATTCGACTGAATGTTTTTTTTAAGGTTGTTACGTGATTACTCTGACATTTATCACATAGTTTTGATATTATATCCTTTTGTTTGATTGGCAATAGTGCAGACGTTGTCAAAATCAGTACTTGGTTTTTATAACAAAATAACTAGAAAAATTTCATCCAAGTAAGCGAAATTGCGTATTTGAAGTCGGTTTCTTCAGTTTTTGAAACTATAATTATCTATATTCATACTGACTGTAGACTTTTTATTTTAGGTAACAGCAGAACAGCAGTGACTGGTAACTAAAAAAATCTGTTATAAGATGTTAAAATCGTAAACAACGGGATCCCGCCATCAATTCTGGGGGAGGCCCTTCAAACAAATTAAGCCTTGCAAACATTACGGCCGTTCTGGAGCAGTGACCAACAACGCAACGGATATGGAATGGACGATTCTACACACGAACGGGCTGAATTGACACATGTGTATAAAAGTCTTAGAAATTCATTTGGCAAAAATAATTACGTAATAAAGATAAGAAAACATTTTAATTCGCATTTTTTGGTTTGGGAAGGAAATTAAGGATGAAAAATATTAACGAACCAACTGTGTTATATCTATGTAGATGCTCATAATATCTACGTCTGTTATTATAGGTATACAAGTGTCATTGAGGTGGCATTATATAATAATGTGTTTTACTACAACTCGTCATATTATATTGTGTATATTCAATGGTTGGATTAAACACGCGAAGAGCGTTGAACAATGATACTTTATATATAACATTGCCCCACATTAGGCAAAAAATCGTGTTTCAAAATAAGTACCACTTACATTTACAATGTATTCTGTCAGTTAGTTAGGCTTCATACGTTAACGAGTAATAATCGATCAACCTAAAAAATGTACTTAGAGACGTAAGATATCAGGGTTTCGTGCAATTTTCACTTAAACTAACATAAATTAATTCGTATGTTCATAGTATCAAACAGGGGACCCTGTTTTAAGTTTGCGTAAATTTTGTTCACGGTCACGTGGATGTCGTGACACACACTTGGCCGTGATTGTTGGTTATTCAAAGATAGAGTGCATAGAATTGTTCTATTTCGACGTGATCCACTTTTGGTCACATTTTACTATCAGGCGATTATTATGTCAAACATAGTTAAATAAAAGTTTTAAATCATTGGAATGGCGGGTCCATCTGACTATAAGTCCGCGCAGTCGTCGTTCAGCCCGTCGCCGGCGCGTGTAAGCCGAGACTCCGCGCGCGTCGCGACAAATAACTCAGACTGCTGAAACTGTAAAGCTGTTATAAATTGACACTAATTACTTTATTTTTGACCCTTCTGACGGGGATGTAATTCGGGGCCCAGATTGCTGACTCAAAAAATCTCTTTGTTATTTTCGTGTCCTTAGCAGATTTGATTATTTTTCTCTCCCGTCCCGTTGTATCCATCCAACGTTGATGTTGATTATTGTGAGATTCTTAAATTTTATTTATTTACATAAAAACCTACCCTAGGTTTAGGTTCTTAGGTTTCTATAATTATTACGATCGATCCGTTAGAGGTTGTTTAATAATTGATTCTTAATAAACATTCGTTATATTGAGATCACTAACGAACGAAAACATATAGATAGGTTTAATTCTTATAACCAGGCATTTCCTCAAAGGCAGTATATAGATCATAGCAGTTTATAAATCTAAGTACTTTTATTTTTATCCCATATAAAAAATTCTGCGAAAATCGGCAAAATACAACGGTTGTTTTTTTCGTGAATTTTCAAAGTTGTAGAACAAATGCCTTTTTTAACCCCCAACCCAAAAATAGAGGTGTTATAAATTTTACGTGTGTATCTTTGTATCTGTGTGTCCAATTTTGATCTAGTTTTTTCGTTTGAAAAATGACTTGATCGAGAGTGGTTTTAGCTATGTTTCATCAAAATTGGTTATTTTTTTGTCAGGGGGTTATGATTTTTCTAAACTTATGCTTGTATATCTTATAATATAAAGTATGTGTCATTAACATCTCTACACGTCTCCATATAAAACAATTTACGAGTTAATCACTTCTATTTTTGAGTTGAATAGTTTGAACCGCATACTGCGGTCATTTTCAACAATTGCAAAGCAGATGTCCTTCAGGAGTGACGCCTGCGCTGCTCCTTTTGAAAAAGACCACCGTATGCGGTTGAAACTATTCTCGGAGATTTAAACTCAATAAATAGACGTGAGTAACCCACAAATCGTTCAAATTAAAATTGAAAATATAGTTCTATATCAAATTAACTCAATCAAGTACTACTGCACTCTATTCATGTATTTTTGTTCTAGGAAACTCCAAAAAATAATTATGTATTTCTATCAGAAATACCTACTAACTGGCCAATATAGAGTAAGCCCGCGATATCGCTAAAACTCCCGACGATTCGAACTTTTCAATGCAAAGAAGAACAAACGAGCTCGTATCCGCATCTCCCGAGGATCTCTACAACCTAACTGCCCAATTTTCTATCAAAAAAGGAAAGGAAAGGGAATCAAGGAAAAGCATAACAGTCCCTAATTATACGCATTACATTTTAGCAAAATGTTACTTGTGAAGCTGTTTGCCCAACGGTTATTTTTATTGGGCCAAGATGGGGCCTTTTTATGGAGCTGGAGAATGAAGGATAAACGAAAGGCTGCCTTAACTTGGGATCATTTTCCACATGGGGATTCGTGCTCGGGATAAACTTATCATTATAAAAACAGACTTTTTGCAGACAAGCGAATTCATAGATGAAGCCGAGCTTTGTCAAAGTTCTTGACACCAAAAATAATTAACAGTCTATGTATTGTATATTTATAATTTTTTGATGTCAAGAACTGTTATTACTGAGAATGAGAAGTAGGTGAACACAACCTCACTTTTTCACTTAAAAAATATTGTGTACGAACTGTTTTTATATTTTAAACGTAGCTTTTTGCTATCAATCTGAAAAAATAAAACAATAACGAATAAATAGGAAACAATTTACGAAAAAGTGACTATTTGAATGATTAATTATTTGATATTTTCCTTCATCAAAATCTAGCAATGCGATCAGGTTGTATAAATAAATAAAATTAATAAAAGGTAATTTTATTTTAGCACTTTGTCGGCGTTATTAATATATATTACCAAGTTACAGATTTTTGGTAGGTACCTATACATGTACTAGGAGGTCTCTGAGCCAAGCCGCGGTCGGACGGACGGACAAACGGACATGGCGAAACTACGAGAGTTGTAGACTACGAACACCTAAGAATAGATAGATAGATAGATAGATAAACTCTTTATTGTACACACCTTAGAAACTTACAATCGAGATAAGATATATATGTATAAGAAAATTTGATAAGAATTACTTAAACTTATACCTAAAAAAACACTTCTATCCGTTGACAAATGCTAATTTAATCTACAACCTAATAGTATATAGGTACTAAATATAATAAAAAACTGTATACCTAATAATACCACAGAAGACTTTAATAGCATGGTAATAGTGCTTCGCACTCATCAGGCTTGAGTGATGAAACAATAATCAGAACAATATGCCTCATAGTTTTGTAGAGAATTCGAAATATTCCGACTAATTTCTGAACTCTCGAGAAATCTTTTATTCAGATCTGAATAAGAGGATGTCCTCAGACATCCGCCCGGACTCCGGACGGCTGTGGAGCCACTAAAATAGCTGCTATTCAGACAATTACTCGTTGTCATTGTAATACTCGTACTCGTACTACTACTATGTAGTCTGTGAACGTAAGAAATTTTATTTTTTGTCACGCTTTGAGTAAACAAAGAGGCTTTGAATAAACTTTATATAATTTGTCAAACGACAGTTTTTTTATTGATTGTAGTTTAATTGTAGTATCATAATAAAAATTCAAAGTCCAATGAATTTGATTGTACCTACACAATTATGCCGTTCTCGTATCTGTTTAATCAGTTACCAGAAAAGGTGGCACTTCCCCCATGACTCAATAGATTGACGATCTCCTAAATAGATGTTCTGTTTCCCATGTGATAATTTTGCTACATAAACGTTCAGCTAATTAAGCATACAGCTCACTAGGCGTGTCCCGCTATTGGTTGTATTAATACTTAGACTTTCTGATTAGAAGGCTCTAATAATATGTCCACCTATCATTGTTATGCCGTGTTTTATTTTGTTTGACTTGAGCTTGACAGCAAACTCACCTGATTAAAGGACGCTGCGGTGTGTACACGTTTATGTGGCATTTGACCATAAATTGTACGATAGGAAGTGACGGTGTGGATTCGAAGATAGGTAACGATGGCGATGTTGCACATTTAGCTAGGAAATAAGAACAGGTTCTCAAGTGCCGAAACATACTCTTTTTTAGGGTTCTATAGCCAACAAGGAACCCTGCATCGCCCCCTAAGATTTTACCATATCCATCTGTCTATCTATCCGTGGTTTTTTTTCAAAGACTCTGTAATTTTATATAAGTGTACATACTAATCACGCCGACAAAATGGCAAAATAAAGCCTATAATAAATAAAATGCTATTAATGCTAAATAAAGCCTATAATATAGCCTTTGCTATTTTTAAGTGTCGATATTTTTTTCTATTCTATTCCATAGTGTGGGATAACATAAATGGATAGTTTGAAAATATTGCGGGCACATAGATTACGGGCTTACGAAAACCATTTTTTAATTCAACCATTTATAAAATATTAAGCATTAAGTTAAACAGATCACTTCTGAGATTTGAACTCTAGATTTGAACTTGTACTTAACCACTTGACTATTATCACTATTTTCTAGTTCGCTGATTTCATGGCCCTCACTCTCCTTTCTCTAACACAATATAGTGGAGCGCTCCGTAAGGCAAATTCCTGGTTCTTCGTACTCATTGTTCCGTCAAACAATGACTGGCCCAACGGTCACCGTCGACTCTCTTCCATCGCGACCTTGTACCTTCCCGCCTTTAATATAAGTGTTAAAATCGTAAATTAACCGAGCGATGTAATATTTTGAAGACATGCGAGTTTCATATTATGCATATTTAAGGCACCGTGTAGCCCGTTAATAATAGCTGATTTACAATAGAAAACAATACAATAACCAATTCTCTTCAAAGGTCAAAGAAAAGTAAAAAATACGTGTCACAACAATAAAATGGATTTCATTATATAATAACAAAAACATAGTAATAAACAAATAGTTTGTGTTTTTGATTGTTTTTTTTGTGTTATACAAACTTTTATTTAGGTTCAGGTAGTATTGATACAGGTAGACGGTGGACATAAAAATCTTGTAAATGATATTGACATTTTCGACTAAGCTGGGATTGAGTGTGCGTTTTTAACTTCGAAGACGCGCATCTTAGGCCTTAGGCGTAAGAACGCGCCGCGACAAAAAAAAATACAATTTTTTGTCGCTGCGCGCACCTTAGGTCTCTAAGCTAGGACTATTACTTAACGATGTTCTATAACAGTGGATAAAGAACATATTTTTATTCGTCACAAGTGTAATTTTATTCTGCATATTGTGGCGAAGTTTTAGTAAAGCGACCTGAAAAATACACATACATAGGACTTTCCACATTATATATGATACAACTTAGTAAACTCGTGTTAATCTTAAAAGCAACAATGTATTGCGTTGTTGTCAACAAGTTTAATGAAGTACGGAGCAACGTTTTTTCCACAACAATTTGCTTACAAACTAAGTACTTATTCGCGTCAAATTGATTATATTTTTAATAGCATACCCTCATTAGTACGCTCCGTAACTTTTTATGACAGATTCATTAAAGCAGTACCTATTTGTCGTGTTTTTTATGAAGCGACAAATTAAAAAAAACCTTTCCTCAGTTTGCGAGGACTTGGAATGAGAAATAAGGGCGTGTATTCGCATTTTTATAATTAGTTTAGGCGCCGGGTCACCTTAAATTATGCGCGTTGTATGTCAATTGTTTGGTAAATTAATAGTGGGATTTGCTAATAACAAACTAAAATTGTAATTGTGATAATTAAATACTCAGTGATGATACTGATAACAAACAAATTAGATTGTATTACAGAAAGATACATTTCGATTTCATCGACAGTTCGAACAGGCGAAACCTAGAACAGGCGAAAGTCCCCTGACTTTTTTGTAGGTACCTATGTCCGAAAGTGAAGCTGGTGAAGCTGGTACATTATATATATTTCTTTTTCTCCCAATCAAACATGAAATAAGCTTAAACTAAGATTAATCAATCCCACCGCTGTGTCATTTCAGTAACATTTTCAGCCATCTAGTACCATAGTACATTTGGGCTAGATGGTGTTGTGTGAAATGTCCACAAATATTTATTATTATTTATACATCACATATAAACAGCAATCACTGTTTACAACTCCACTATAGAATGTTTGTTTACATAATTCCAAATGATCGACGTGTCTTCAGCCGTAAGCCATAAACTCCGAAGACAGTGCAAGCCATAAAAATGACACACCGATTCGGGGATTGTGATACATCAATTAGCTTTACGAGCGGCCATTAAAGTGGTTTACCCTAATAGACGGAGATCTAAGGCGAGGGAACACTCTTCATAGTATAACGAGTTGTAAATTTTGAAAAGCTATGTTCGGGCACAGAAGTGGTATCTGACTTATTTTTATTCCTTTACATAACTATAAGCATTAATGAAGATGACATAAAAATCTATAGCAGTATTATGTAGAGGTTGAATCTATTTCATCCTATAATTTAGTTTATTTTCATTACCTAATCATAGACGAGTTTTAGATCTTATTTTTAATACTTATTTAAGAAAAAAAAACATACAGTTAAATAGAGAACCTCCTCCTTTTTGAAGTTGGTAAAATAGCTATAACAGGGTGGTTCCTTATTTATTATTGGTTTATTGGTTCCAGTTTCGTATTCGGCTCCGTAACGCTCCGTCCCCGTTCGGACTCCGTTTCGGTTCGGCTTCGTTCGATGTTCGGGTGTTTATCAGGGGTATATCTATTTTTCCAAATAATAATTACATTCATAATGGTGAAAAACATTGAAACAGTTTTAAATAAATATTTCTACATAAATCAATGTAGGTAAATCACTTTTAGTTGATTAGATTTGAGTTTACTTTTTGCACAATTTGTTTTAATGATCGAATTGTAGGCAGGATGGGAATTCATCATATATCTCAGAAATCTCTCTCTATACCTAATTGGAATCTAAATAAAGCATGTTCAAAATAAATAAAAAAGTATATGTTGCAATTTCAGGATTTTTTGATATTGCGTAGTCTGTTCAAATGTTTTAAATCTTCGTACATTTTTGTCTGTGAATGTACCAAGATTTACGTTACGCATTTCAACAAAAATGAATCAATTTGAGCTTACTTGTTAGCGACTTTGAATTTGATTACTTTTTATCCCAATACCTCTAAATTTACCTTTATTTGTGGTTTACTACATTTTACAACTCTCTTTGTTAATTTTATGTCTTGTTTGATTAGCGTGGACGTATCAGTTTTGATGGCGCTTATTTTGATCAATATTTTTGTTGTTATAAAACGTGACTGTAAACTATTCTATAGATATTGACGCTTGTGCCGCTATCATGTTGAATCTACGTATAAAAAGTGTCTTAAAAATGGTCATATTTAAGCATTATCAAAAGGCTACACAAAATTACCCTATAACATACGTAATGATTAAGTAAAACTTAAATGAAATGTAGTTAGCCTAGTTTGAATCAAAATCTCCGACGATACTTTCAACCAGATTAGGCGGTATTTATCTAAATGCAACGCAGTGCCGCATATGTAACAACACGTCAAAAATTGTGTGGTTGAAACGTTAGTTTCCATAATATTATGTGATTTTGTATATGAAGTCATTATTGTTCATTAATTTAAACAAATTAATTTCAACTAGTGAAATACAATTTTGAAATTTGGTGGGTAGATATCAGTTGCAATAAAAAAATATGTTTTTGTGTAAAATTTCAACCTATCATACAAGTGGCAGGCAGACGCTGGATGCAGACCACTTCCAACCGGTATTTCTGGAAATCCATGGGGGAGGCCTAGGTATGTCTAGTGGACTTCTTGTGGCTGAGATGATGATGATGATCAACAAATACAGAATAAATATGTCGACTTTCCCAGAAAGAACCCAGATTAAAATCATATATTAAATGTTCTCTCACCATTAAATCAGTAATTAGAATGTAACAACGACGCGGCACCAATTAAACACATTCACACCCTTCAAACACATTTTTCGGTTTAACACTTTTTGTTGTTCACTCTTAACACGTTTAATTGTGTGTGACACGAACTATTGCTGTTTGTGAGCATAATTAACTTTTTGTAATGTTTAATTATTGAAAGGAGTTTTGACGGGATCGTTGGAAAGAAATGTCTCTTCATTTCTGTTTAATTATTGAAAGGAGTTTTGACGGGATCGTTGGAAAGAAATGTCTCTTCATTTCTGTTTAATTATTGAAAGGAGTTTTGACAGGATCGTTGGAAAGAAATGTCTCTTCATTTCTGTTTAATTTTTCTTAACTTATTATTTCTAATTTTACTTGTTGAAAAATTCTAATTTTTCATTTAATTATTGTTTGTTTTTATATACAAGGGTGGACAAGTGAAATATGGTGGCACCGCTATCTCACTCGCACGCGGTACCTTTTCTTAGATATGAACTTATTGAAAATACGTTTGACAGATATTCTATCTTTAGATCGAAAAGAACACTAAAATAATGTATTAAATAGCTGATATTTGTATATTAATAACATATATTAATAATAAATAGCTTTAGTTGTTGTTAGTATGTTAATTTGACTAAAATAAAATGTGTAAACGTGGAAATTTCGTCCATAGATCGTTTATTTCGGTCAAAATAACAGATATAAAAATAACAGCTATTGTAGATACATTGTAATAGTGTTCAAAGAAGTTAAATAGAGAAAACTTACCTTTTTTGATACCCCAGATACAGCGATAACTGCATATTTTTTAGGCTCAATAGTCTTACTTTTATGCTTTGTATTTGTGTTCTCTCTTTTTGTTGTAGTGTACCTATGGTGTATAAAAATAAAATATTTTCTTTCTTTCAAAATTTGTCAAAAGAAATTTCAATAATTTTATTAAAAAAACGCCGCGTGCGAGCGATACACGGCGCTACCCTACTCTTAGCCTTAAACATCTTTTCAAGTTCTCGGCAAAACTCCATAGTAACGTAGTAATAAAGTAACTAACACTTTACAGAAATAAAATGTCGACTTTGTTAAGTAAGTGTAAAAATGAAGAAAAGGTTTATCGATTGTGAATAAAACCGCAGTATACGACTAGTGTTAAGATATTACGTCTTTTTATTGTTTTAAATCGTTTAAATCATCAATTATTTATTTATAATTATTTAAGAAAAGCCCCTCGGCTCGGGCGCACAATCTGTGATCTCTGATTCCTCCGATATTGGTCTACATGTGGCCTCAATTAAAACCATTTTAGTCAGAACCCGCGATAATGATCCCCTTGTTAAAATGCACCCGTGTGAAGGAGCCTTTACTGTTAAGGCGAAGATACTCGTCCTTTTCTAACTGATATTATTCATTCTAAAAACCAGTTTATGACTTCTATTCCTTAATTTATAATATATAAAAATATTATTTTAATGTTATGTATTTTAATACCACATCAATATATTTATACCACAACACTATTTTATAGGTACGAAATTTTAATCAATTCTTTTTACAGAATAGCAGATTTCTTTTATAAAAAAATTCAAAAACAACATTTATTAGAATATTTTGTTCTGCAGAGAAGCAAGTCTTAAAACGAATATAAAATATTTAAATTCCGTATTTTGTTATTAAATGCATGAAGCTTTTAATTTACAAGATAGAATTACGAAAAAGTAAAGATTTATTTGCTTGGAGCATCTCCTTAACGTTAAACTGACGTTAATTAACTATGACATCGCATCAGTTACATCTATTGCTCTCCCATTCTAACATTCGCTAAAAAAGAGATGGAGCATTTTTAAATTGATTGTTTCCTTTTTCATCCACAGTTTTTTTCTCATCGACTTCATATAAATTACATGAACTCTATTTACATTGTAGTTAAGTTTAAAATAGCTTAACAACTTTGTGGAGATATTATCTGTGCAGATAATGATTTTGTTTACGCTTCTTGTCAAAAGTTATGATTTTGACACGAAAGTCGAGTTACTTAAAAAGTTAATCTTTCAAATTAAATGTTATCTTGATCACTTACAAGAATTTTAATTTTCTTTAAAGACCGTTACGTTCATGTTCGCTGGAATACTTACATGATAATATTATACAAAGATTTTATGATGTTAAAAAATAAAATTATTTCTGAACATGCAGTAGTTGCAGAACCGACCAAATTCTCGGGACTTAAGACTCGGGACTCGGGACTCAAGACACAAAACTAAAAACACAAGTCTTAAGGCTCGAGTTCCAAGACACGGGACTCAAGACTCGGGACTTGGGACTCGGGACTCAAGAGAAAAGAAACAACTTAAAAATGGTAAATGCGCTGATTTCAAATCCTGGTGAGAGTTCAAAGATTTCACATGTGAAAACTTTCTTCTTCAAAGAAAGGTGAAACGAGATAGAACGTGATTTTTTATTAATTTGACAGCATGAAAAAACGATTCTCCTTAGAGACGAAAAGTATATTTTCGGCCCTGTGTACAGGCAACTTCAAGCGTACTTACCGAGTACGAGGAATGAAAAATTACCTACATCATAAATGCCTTACCAATCCGTTCAGTATATAGTAGTAACGGAATTTCACGAAGACACGAATTTCCGCTGTACTCACAAATAATATTTTTATTCTGAGAAAGTACAAACCGAGGAAATTAATTTTCACCGTACTTATTTCTCTGTAATTAAATTTTCGTGAAAATATGGTATGATTTTTATTTTCAAAATTGTATACCTTCCTAGAACCTATAATAAGCAAGTACTTAAATATAAAAGTAATGAATTTAATTTTCAATAATACATTATTTTAGATGTCTGACAAAAGCACTATTTACTTTATCTTATCTAACTTTATTTATGGGCGAGAGGAGACCTAGGAGGGGTTACCACAATCTTAATAGCAATTTAATTTCAATATTACTTAGACATTTGTCTTGCTCTTTAAGCTGTAGAAAGAGCGAGATAAGAGTCAAAGTAATATTGAAACAAGATTGCTTGAACGCTTGTGGTACGGTTCCAGCAGACTTAGACAAGTAGCAAACGTTTCTATTTCTTGCGCTTCGAAATGCTTGAAATTCTTAACTGTGATGTGGCGTGACTTGACATTTCGTTAGCTAAAAATGTCAATCCCATACATTCGTTTTTCTATACTACTTGCGTTCACGAAATTAGAATGCCACTTAGCTAATCCCCCTGAAAACAGAAAGCGAGATAGAGTTGACCAAAATATGGCAAAGCTACATAAAGTCCGGTAATTGTATGGAAGTAAACATGGGCCTTATTCCGCGCGCGTCGCCGATATCTCAGATGCCGAAAATATAAAATTTTACTCGAAAACATAAATCCCGCACGATTTTACTGTCGGATACGATCGTCCGCCGCCTTTACGATCTCGCCATCGACGAATATCGCTCGCTAATTTTGAAATGTGGCGAAATAAGACGCTTTAGTGGAGTGTGCCCTCTAGAAATTATTTATTGCTCACCCCAAAGCAGCTTTGCGACTTTTAATATCTTAGGTATGGATTTTATTGAATTTTTCGATGCCATATTTTAAGCGGTGAAGGCTGTGAATATTTGTGTTTAATATTTTATTCGTGTTTGTGGTGACCTTAAAATAATATATGTATCTAGCTACAGATTATGGCATCCTAGTCAATTTTTTACGTTCAAATTGTTACTAAGAAATATTTGTACGTTTCCTAAGCTTAGTCTATTCAAACAAACAAATACAAAACACACTAAAATACAAAATGTTACAAATTTCTCTTACTGTTATTATATTTCAGTTAAATTATACTTGAAACTTTAAAAAAATAAACTACATAACTAATGTTATGCATATTATGTATAAAATTAGTTATATAGTATTGATTTGCTTAATTATAGTTACTAAAGTAGATATAATTTAGCTAAAATTCCATAAGTGAAGCATTATAGGTAAGCCCGATAGTAATAAAGTTTGCACTTATTTTCCTTTTTTATTATTTTTATGTATTTATTTATATTGTAATATTTAAAATTATAATGACATATCATTTACATTTAAGGATTTATGAAGAAAATGTGTACCGAGTTAATACTCACTTTATTTTGGCGATTGCTAAACGTAATTTTTATGACCACTGACCCGTACAAATGTGAGCAATAGTGTGACCGAGGATAGTGTGAGAAAAAAAACCCTTTTCCAAAAAATTGCTTTACTCACGATACCATAAATGTGTCCGACAGGCATTTCAAAATTTAATTACCTATTTTCATCAAGTTAATCTCTCTCTCTCTTTTCTTAAAATTAACTATCTCTCATCTATCCGCACAGCAGTTATCTATCTATTTCCTTCAGTAGTTTCAACACAGACTTTCACCAACCTCGAATGGTTCCAGTCAAAGTGCATTTTTGGATAAGCATCTGAGCCGCGTCATTGTGTGGAGCCGCCGATGCGTGAGCGACCCAATTTTTTGTCCAAAAATAAATTGATAACGTAACCGATACTCTTGTGTTTTCGAGCGACGGTTTATGTGATAGTACTGGCGATGACAAAACTTGCTAACAAAAAAAAAACTAAGTATACATTTTATAGCACGTGTGCAATACACGTGATGACTTAGCACTTTAGATGAAGCAAAGAGATATCTATTTTTTAATTCGAAAATAGGCTTGCGCTTGGCCGCTATCTATCTTGAAGTTACAAGCGATCGTTGTGGTCTACGATGGAGAACGTTTGCCTAGAAAGAACTTATTCATTCAAATATTTGAAGACGCACAGATTGTATCCATACGGAAAGGCATATAAGTACAAGAAGGGCATTCCATATTTCGTATCCATTGTTAATTTACTGTCGATTATCTTTATTAACGATGTTACATTACAATCTCATTCTAATATGAAGGGGCTTGTCATTCAAGTAATTCCACTTATTATTTCGGTCGTTTTTACTTTCAACCTCGGCCGGCAGCCTTTTTAAAAGCCTTTTTAGAAGTAGCGACCAATTTATTGCATCTTGTGACTACTAACCATCACCATGCATCCGCGTGCCTTTCATTATGTATTAATTTTAGCGATAGCAGTTTTATTGACGACTATACTTGGTGCATTCCTGATTTATGTCCAACATGTTGAAATTGCCTTTATTTTAAAATCTCGCGCAACATTAATGTGTGGTTTTTCATCAAGTCATAAGACATCAAAACGGTTCAAAATAGAATCTGTCAAGGCATAGCTTGTGCAACACATGGCATGATCTACTTACAAGCAGTTTAACATCACTCAAATTTGTTAACTGACTGCGCAAGAAGGGATTTTCCAGTGTATATGTATTTATTTATATAATAAGTAGGTATACCTACATATAAAATACTAAGTGAATCTTCAGACTTCACAAACACACCATATCACGAAAAAAATTGTTTCTTAAAATAGTTCAAAGTTTTTATTTGAACAAACTCACGTTTATTTTTGAGCCGATTTCTTCGACTATAGTTTCACCCGCATACGGCGGTCTTCTTCAAAAGAAGCAGCGCAGACGTCACTCCCGAAGGACGTCTCCCCGACATATCCCGAGTAACCCGTTTATTCATAAATGTGTTACAACCACGCTATTTTTCATGATAAAGTTCAAAGTTTGGAATAAAACCATAAAATCCTATGCAACATACATATTATCCAGTCGGTTTTTTGTATTATACTTGTTACTTTCTCATCACTCGACACATGCCCACAAAAGAGAATGGTCAAGCTGGCCTACAAAAAATACATGACAGATTTCAACACCAAAATATAAAAACAAAATATATCGTCCGTGTGTCTGCAGACATCACGATTTGACAGCCGGTATCGGTTACAGTATACGGATGTGGAATAACTAAACGCAACTCGATAGGGTACTGTCGGACTGTGGAGTAGTGGACCGCTCAGGTCGCGCAGAGATACCCACGAAATATGTGGTGAACGTTTTATCAAGTACGTTATTAGACTAGACACGGTACCCTGTATATAAGTAGAATAAAATGAGTTATAGGTATATGCTATGATTTTCTTATACCATATTTTGTGATGATTCAGATTTTATTAATTACTAACTACTGAAGTACTACTACTACTGAAGGCACCACTTAAGTAATTAAAATGTTTAAAATATGTACAGCCATCTCTGTTTCATGAGAACTACAATCATCAATACATATCAAGGCCAGAGTAAATAGATATCTTCTAGATCGACGAGCTCCATCCTCGGCCATACCGTCGCTTAACATCAATCAATCAATAACACTTTATTGACATCACATTATGGTAATAAAATAAACAATATAGGTACACATAATAGAATGGCACAAACACATCAGGCGAGGAAGTCGAGGTAAACAAAGTACATCGAAATGAAACTGTTAAGTAATTTCCATGCTCTTGAATAGGCAAAAATTACGGTCTATTACGACCATCTTTCAAATTTGATTTACTCGTTGAATATTATTGTTTAATCAATACAATATGAGCGTAACTAACCTATCCAAAGTGCATAGTAAAGTAAGTCCAAGGGTTCAGTAGTTATTGTTATGTTGAGCAAGAGATCTGGTTATCTTCAATCTCGATGTCGACCTTGGAGGAAGTGAGTCAGTGGGCGAGCACGTGTAGACTAAGAGCAGGCAGCCTGTTTCGTCTGTCAGTGTTTATTTTTAGACCAAATAGGAAACCAAAAACTTGTGGTAACGTAATTTTTTCTCATATATGTATGAATATGAGAAAAAATTACGTTTTCTCATATTCATTTTTATGTGCAATCGACACATTGTTCCGTTAGATTGCGGTTATTACTTGTGTTGCCATATTTTCTTCACATTTATTGTATGTACAGTATTGTAGTGTTGTATGGTACGATAAACTGCATCTTCAAAATATCATCACCATCATAATTATATTTTAAGCATTCTCATGAGGAAGATCACAGTATGGATTTTTGTTTTTTACCGACTTCAAGATGAAGGAGGTTAACATTATGGCTGTTTTTTTAGGGTTCCGTACCCAAAGGGTAAAAACGGGACCCTATTACTAAGACTTCGCTGTCTGTCTAACTATCTGTCTGTCTGTCTGTCTGTCTCCAAGCTGTATCTCATAAACTTAGATAGCTAGAAAGCTGAAATTTTCACAAATGATGTATTTCCGTTGCCGCTATAACAACAAATACTAAAAATTTAAAAAAATATATTAAGGGGGGGGGGGGTCCCCATACAATAAACGTGTTTTTTTCGTATTTTTTTGCTCAATATTAAAAACGGTAACAGGTAGACGCTTCAAATTTTCACAGAATATTTACTTATATCTGTATATTACCTTTCAAAATAAATAATTAAATAACAATAAAGTAAATATTAAAGGGGGGCTCCCATACAACAAACGTGATTTTTTTGCCGTTTTTATATACCTATAATGGTACGGAACCCTTCGTGCGCGAGTCCAACTCGCACTTGGCCGGTTTTATTTATTTTGTTTTTATGTCTGTTACCGCATATCTCCGTCATTTATAAATCAATTTCATTTTTTTTTGTTTGTAATAATATATACTTTCAGATTGAGTTGAAACAGTTCCATAGAAATTTTATCAAAAAGTTCAACAGTTTAGTTTTTATAACAAAATTGCGCATTTTGAAGTTGGTTTTTCAGATTTTTAAACTAAGTATAATTTCTCGCTTTGCCTCTGCTATCAATCTTTACAAGCCGAAAGAAATCTAGTTTATTGTAACCAGAATCGAATAACATAAATAATGAGTTCTTACTGACAATGAAAACAGATCTGGTATATTGAGCAAACCTTCTGATCCCACTCAAATTTTGTCCCATCTCTTGCACTATTTGACCACATGTTCAAACATGTGGTTTTAGAACGTAAATAAGCAAAATGTATGTTTTTCTAGCTGTGCGTAGTTTGCAGTCACTCGAACTGACATGGCCCCAAACAATAACACTTCTTAAATGTATTTAAATAATCAAATTAATTACGTAATTAAATTGCTTATACCAATAATAAAACAATGTAACTTAATAACGTGAAAAGCCACTTTTATCCTACAATTATGAAATAACATTTACCTTCTTTTGTTTTTTTTTTCGTTTCCTGTGGCTTTGGATGTTGTGCTTATTTGACATTTTCAGGGTAATCACTAGTATATTTCATTTAATAATTTTATTTGAACGTTATATTGCGTTGATATGTAAAATCAAAGAGTTGAACCTTTTAAAGAATCAAAGTGGAATCGACAAAGATTAAAAATAAAACCAGACGTAGCATCCCTTTGTAATATCAATGCAGGCACTTACGCGCTATTTGTTTTGGAACATCTGTTTTGTGTCAAGACTATCGTAAAAAACTTAGAGGGGGTTGAATATCTAAAAAGCTTTGTGATGGTGATTATAAATAAACTTGTTGTTATGTCACTGTGTTTCACTGACGTTGATTTATAGAGCTTTAGAAGTTAGTTTATCTTTCTTGTTTGTTTCTAACAATACTCGTTAGCCAGTTTCAGATGTCTTTCGTTGTCCTAAAACCTCTGGCACTATATTAATTATATTTAATCTGTGTTGAGCAACGGACAATGCAGTCAGATTTCATGGGTATACGCGATTTACATTTTCACACAACTTGAACATAAGGGATTTTACAGGGCCCTTATTCCGTATGACCATCGGCCGTGTTACGTGAGCGTGACGTGGGTGCATTAAAAATGAAAATTAGCCTTTAAGTTTAAGAACCGAAAGACTAATTTTCAATGTAGATGAACCCACGTCAAGTTCACGTAACGCGGCCGATGGTCATACGGAATAAAGGCCCTGAGACTTTAATACCTAAAAGAACAACGAATGCTGTCAAACTTTTGACAATATAATTAAACTGTAGCCCACGATTGTTTGTCGTATAACAAATAGTCAGTCATTTTAGAGATTTGCTAACAACCTGAATATACATAGCATTATACATGTTACCATAGGTACTCGACCTTTATGAAATTTAATTCTAAAGTAAGAACCTCATATATAAATTAAAGTGGATAAGCGTCATGTCGCAGACGCGAACGCACCGTCTTGGTGACAAGCTTTTGTCGCGGATTATTGCAGCCATATTGGACATACTTTTATAAATAAATGCAATAAAGGTCACGATGGCCTGAGGATTTCTGTCCACATATAGAAATGACTGGAAGCGAAGCTGTTGATTTTAAAATTTAGATCAAGTATCCATAAAATACTTGACAAACTCGCTCTGTTGTCCCGTTTTCGATCAAGGATTTTGACACTGGCTAATTTCTATTTTTTTTATTTATTTCAACATCTAATTTTTCTGTTTTTTAGAGTTCCGTACCTCAAAAGGAAAAAAACGGAACCCTTATAGGATCACTTTGTTGTCCGTCTGTCCGTCTGTCCGGGTGTCAAGACCTTTATCTCGGGAATGCGTGAAGGTATCGAGTTGAAATTAAAACCATGTATGCAAATCCATATTATCTTGCTGCAGAAAGAAAAACAAAATTTCTCAGTTTTCGTAAAAAAAAGTTATAGCCGAATATGTCGTAAAAAACGCACATTTCGACACTCAGAAGGGAATCAAAACCTATGGGGTATTTCCCGTTGACCTAGAACTATGAAATTTGGCAAGAAGCATTGTGTTAGAGTACACATATAGGAAAAAATCCGAAAACTGTACATTTTTAATTTAATCACAAAAAATAGTCTGTATGCAAGGAATGAAGGTCCAAATTTTAAAGCGAATTAACATGTGGAGTATCATATGAAAGAACTTCAGTAGCATAAGCTAAAACAGGTTTTTAAATATTTTTACGATGTATATTTTTCGCATTATGAAGGAAAATATAAAAAAAATATATGATTTCCCCCTTTTATTTAGTTTCTACGGAACCCTCGGTGGGCGAATCTGACTCGCACATGTCCGATTTATTGTTCAGGTTTTTTAATCCAAAGTGTGTTGAGTTCTTCGCCTGGCGTTAGTACAATCCAATAGTAAAACTTACTGGTATAATGGCCATGGCAAATGGGGTTTTTCATTAGTAGTTGCATGACCTATATTTTAAAATATGTAGGTAAACTATGACACTCGGGAGGTGCAAAAATCTACCGAAGCCTCATAAATCAGCATCAGTCAAGACGTTCACGCTAGAGGAAAGTTTATAAAATATTATAATATTAGTTTTTAAGCAATCGGGGAAAATGGAATACAACTACGTCAATTTGCAAAACCACCAATGCTGCAAAAGTCATGCATTTTAGGTCATCCATATTCAACAGAAGATTCAATTGTTGAATTTCATCAAAATAAATGGTTTTTTATCCATTCTGGGAGCTCTCGTGTAGACAGTAATTAAATTGCAAAAATGTTATAGAGATCTCGATGGAGTGCGATCCTTACAAACACCACTTCGCATCTACTCGTCTGACCACACGTGAATGCGCGTGGGCGCGCCAGTACTTATTTATTTGCAATTTCTTTATGCATTCACTGCACAAAGCACATGAGACTCTTGGAACTTTATCGCAATACATTTTTCCCTAAATTATTTTAAGCTACAAAGGTAATATACATTTTTGTACAATGACGAGGTTCTTGTCTATTTGTAGGTTTTTTAGTTTATTTTAAATTTTACAATTAGCTTTTGTGCGTTCTTTGAGTCGTGGAATTTTATTTATACCGCAGATAAGTAAACCTTATTATTAATTGTGTGATCATATATTGCAATCAGTTTCAGAATAAGATGATTTTAATATCTTTCGTTCGAATGGGGACTTTTTATGATTATTGCTATTAATATTTTATTTCATATTCTCAATATTTGATTTGTGATACTGTATGAATAAATTTATCGAGGTTTTAACGTCAATATAAACCTCGACGAGGTTTTGTATTTTATCGCTATATTTTTATTAGGTATGTCTCTCTCACTCTTGACTGTCAATTCACCTGTTTCTAAGCGACGATACTGTCCACAAATCAAAATAGAGATTTGAAAATATTCAGGTTATAGGTAGGTATGTAATAAGCCATAATAAATAATATGCATACATTTTAACAATTTAAGGATATAATATGTTTCACCATGCCAGAATAGTGTATTAACCATCTTGAACCCTACCATTTCGTAATGGTCAAATAATCTGTCAACTTTTGTCTTTTCAATTTAAAATTACATTAATTTAACCCTTGCTTTACACCCTTGTACACATAATATGCACATAGGTAGTAACCCTACCAATAATGCTCGTAGAGTCAAAAGCTCTTTATCCTCCCTACTTCCGCTACAAAAGCGTGTAAGTTCAGATACAGTTGTACCAAAAAGGAGGCAAATCTAACGGAAATTGTGCCAGATTGTAACTCTAGTGTTGTGCTAATCCAAACCGTGCCATCGGCGCTCTGAAATATGATACCGAATATAAGGAAGCTGCGGCAAAGAGGGCGGACGGTAGAAGGGCCACGCAAATATATTTACCTATTTTCGGATCGGAATCCGGAGGACGTGATATATCGCCGGGATACTAAATTACCGTGGTAAAAGTAAAACGAGTTGTGTCGACTGCATGCCCTACATTTTATGGTTGGGCGAATTCGTTTTATGGTGGTGATGGAAAGTAGTCAAATGGAAAACTATTTACTTTGCGCACATTCTTTCCGGACAAGTAACGTAATCGTTTAATGTAATATTGCACTTGAATACTTACAATAACACTTACAAAAATCTTGGAAAAAAAATGTTGTTTTAATTGTGGGTCTTTAGTTTAATCTTCTTCTGTGTTCTAGGGCATAAAATAAAATAAATATTTATTTTCATTTCAAAATCAAGTTCTATTTTGGACATTTAGGTATATTGAAAGTGTCGAAATTTGTTTTTCCTCATTTTTCCCTCATGGGAATTTAAGATTCGTCTAGGCAAGCGCACTCCATCGTAAATCGTAAAGTCGTTCAAAACTAACTAGATCGGTGGTCAAGTTCAATCTTTTACATCTAATGAAATAAAAAAAAAACCGGCCAAGTGCGAGTCGGACTCGCGCGAGAAGGGTCCGTACCATTATCTATAAAAACGGCAAAAATCACGTGTGTTGCATGGGAGCCCCCCTAAATATTTATTTTATTTTAATTTATTTATTTATTTTTAAAGTGAATAACATAACACAATATTCTGTGAATATTTCAAGCGTCTACGCCGGACGGACGGACGGACGGACAGACAGCGGAGTCTCAGGAATAGGATCCCTTTCTTACCCTTTAGGTACGGAACCCTAAAACACCCTCAGTACAATATGAAGACAAATGTTGGAGTTATAGCGTATTACATCCTCTTTGGTTGAAGTGACTGTTCGTCGTTCGTGACTGTTTTTTCTCTCTTTATTATGTTCTATTCTCGGTTGCCAGTTCAATTTTATAATTAGTTCTTTTTGCTGCGGGCCTGTATGGTAGAAGTATTCATTTGAGTTAGTTGAGACGTAGACAATAACGCAGTAGTAAACGTAGGCAATACACAATACTTTATTGTGACAAAACATAATACAAAACAAACCGAGAATAATACGACCAAAAAAGAAAATATTACACATGTTTTTTTTAATCACAATCCAGCCCCAGCTCAGCGCAGTAGCCTTAAGTTCTAAATTTAAATCACATTAAGTCATTGAGTGATTTATTGAAAGCCCATAAAATATTAAAGCCATAACGTACTTTAGACATAACATAACATAACATAATTTAGACGTAACATAACTCTTTACATGACGTAAACAGGAACATTAACGAGCAAGTGGTGTAAAAATACTTTTATTCAAACAAATTATAAATAACTTCTTCTGTTGTAATCTAAATGCCCTTTAGCCAACTTTTAGGCATCGTCTGGATGGACGCGTAATCTAAAACATCGGCCTGACTACCGCGCATAGTAGGTACGTAGTTAAAAGTGACTAGATCTAGACTTGGCAGAATGTCTAGAAGTCGTTATCATTAGATGTAATTGCATATACTTATCTATTAAAAGTACTCATATTCATATTCATTGTATTGTAAAAGTGGAAATCTTTCGTTAAACCGTCACCTATTTTGTTTCTAGCTCGAAAGCTACAATTTTGAAATTTCTAAGGAAATAGTAAGTAAATATCTTATCGTTTGATATACTCCACCCTCAGCTACACTATGAACTACTAAGTACAAACTCGCTTACAACAAAGCGAGTTTGTGGTCAAACGTAGATCTATCTCGTATAAAAAGCGTACATAATTATGTCTAAAGACTGTTGAATTTGTAGCTTACTGATTTCATGTAAATATTTATTTTTATAATAAAAATGTAATGCGTTAGTACCTACCTACTAGTGCATGTAAGGCTTGTCACATCTACACAGTGTGCTTGACTGTACTTTGTCGGCACATAAAGCTGTCAGCCGCTATCTCGGCATATTGCAAGGCGTGCCGACGAATACGATAACTGCATAGCCCGACCTGTTTGAAAAACTACCTCTGACATACCCCTGTTTTGGTCCCAACTAGATTTCTGTATTTGGCTGAGTTGCAATGTGAAGTTATTCATGGATACATAGAATATTAAGTTCCTTAGATAGTTCATTTTTTTACTTTAGAGTTATTAACATCATCTCAGCTTCTAGAAGTCTACTACTGGATATAAGCCTCTCCCATGGATTTTCTACAGACCGGTTGGTAGCAGCCTACAGCCATCAGTTTCCTGTCATTTGTATGAAGTATCTTCCACTTTGTCATCTGACTGGTTTTCCTACGCTTCACTTGCCGATGCGTAGTCGAGAAGTTTCGGTCCCATCAGCCATCACCACTACTGTGTGCTATGTGCTCTGTCCACTACCATTCCCACCGTAGTTAGCCGTAGCCATTTAGTCCGTAGGTCGATCTACGAGTAGGGCGTCTTGATTAACAGTCTGTGTAGGTATATAATTATTATGAACTTTCGATACGAACCAGAAAATATGGGATCTTCTGGCAGTACATTTACCAGAATGTTCTACATACCAATCCTCATGGGTCATGTGTAAATAATGAAAAGTTTAATTTATAACTGACTCTCTAGAGAGTGGACTATCCAGCAATGCTCCATCGTCGGCCAACCTCTGTGACAAGCGTCGCGCCCCTCATTTCACGGCCATTAGATAAACTTGTTACCATCGCCTGGATACCCATTAAAATGTAAATTTTACATCCGAAATACTAGATAACATGCTAAATGTAGCTCTGTTTGTTTGTACTTGATTTTTTTAAACAAGCATAGAATTTCCCAGATGGTTTCTTCACAAATTACTCGACTAGAAATCTTCATATAAAATTTCATCTTCGAGGAAGGAGAACATTGTTTTTCAGGTGTATGTATGTATTTTTCTTATGGTCCTGTAGATTAAATAGCTTTAGCGAGTTTGATGTGACAGGTGTCGTAAAATTCATTCAAATATAGAAAATATCAAATTCAAATTTAAATAAAAAAAAAAAAATATTAGTTAATTGCACCTAAACAGAATAGAAACAAGCACAGATTTAGAAAACTTAAAAGCCCCTACAAAATGTTCACACTCACACTCGATTAAATTTTCTTTAAAACAAAAAAAAAGCTAGATCAAAATCGTTCCATCTATTTGAGAGCTACGATGCCACAGACAGACACATATCAAAATTATAACACCCCTCTTTTTGGATCGGAGGCTAAAAACAATATCAATATATTTATTTATAATATAAACTCAGAATACAGAAAAAATATTTTTTCTGTATTCTGTATATTATTATTATTATATATATATATAGATATTGATATTTACATCAATATCATGCTGTATCAAACAGAATTGTCAAAATGTAAATAGGGCGAATTCTGTGAGCATTGTGTTGGTTTCGAACAAGTAAAACAGCGAAACGGATCTAGTGTTAGCGTTGTATAAGCGTTGTTGTATTTTCACTCAGTTTTGTATTTATTGTGAATGGTTCTTTACAGGTTTTTTAGCTTAAGGAAATGATGTTGCTATGTTTTTGCTGTTGGTGAGTTCTATGAATATAGTAGTACTCGTAGGTTAGTTTGCTGCAAGTTTAAGATTGAAAACATCCGAAACGATTAAAATGAATTCTAATTCATATAGAGATATTCATATAGAGATATAGATGTAGATAGAGATTATTAGATAGAAATTATTGAAAATTTTAAACTAGAACACCTACTAGTTTATTTATTAACAATGAAACATTAGCTACTAATTTGGCAGTTATTTATTAACTTTATAAACTCGAATGTGTGGTTTTCTAACTTACTAGGCATTTATTACCTGATTTTTAGAAACTTTAATAAAAGTTGAAGGCTTAGGTGTTCATTCCTAACTCTATCATAACTTAAATGTAAAGTTATGATAGAGTTTGGAATTAACAATAATCTTCTGGTCGCAAGTATGTCCTTACTAATAAAGCTGTTACATGTTATATAATACTAATATACAAAGTCATCAAAACCAACAGAGTCAATCTACAGAAGTACCCCAATACCGCTGATTACTCAACTCTGCAAGACCCACCCAGCCGGAAGTACGTCGCGGAGGGGGAAATGGAAAATCCCCAACGGAAGTGACCGACGCAGGTGTATCCGAGGTGTGAATATGGCTGACGTATGAGTTTTGTTAGGGAGTTGTTGCGAGGAAGAGAATGAATGAATTTTGGGATGTCATACTTCAGAGAATATTATAGTATAATTATTTAATCGTAGATACATTTTACACGCACCTATGAAATCTGAAAAATGTCGAAAATGTTAAAAAAACTCTTTAAATTTTAAATTCTGAAATCATAAAATGTTGTAGAAGAAGAAGACTAAGTATATTAAAAGTACCTCTATGTAAAATGTAGCCTATGGCAATCAAACGATAACATCTACGCTAGCCTTGAACATCAAAATCAGTGAACAATATTTACATACATACAAACATAATTTAAATATACCGTAACATACGCATGTACGTAAAAACGAAAGACACAACCCTCGTTAATGTTTTCTCAGGTTTTCACGATAGTTATTCATTAAAAAAGACAACAAAAAAGTCAACTGTTTTAGTCTCACCTGTGACCACGGATGCTGCTAAGTATTCAAACGGGCAGGGCTTAAAATTATGTAAAATATTTGCGATAAATCCGTTACTAACTGGTTCATTTCAACAACCCTCGTTTTTTCAGTCGCATAATGAACACTGTATTTCATATCACTGTATTTCTAGTTAGTTGTTTGTGCTATAAATGAAGAGAGTCCCCAACATCTAAGAATGCAAGTACACAACAAACTACAATGACACATGAATGCCGGCGAGTTTGTTCGTAATGGCCCGATAAATTCGTCCCATTCCGCTCTTCTACAAGATAACTAGATGCTTAACCAGTAGCCTAACTAGTGCTACTTCTAAATATTTATATATAACGTGCTAAGAAGTTCACTGACAACAAACCTCTTGTTAGGTTATAAGCCCAGCGTGAGATTTTTTTAATTGATATTTTATCGGATACTTTGGCTCATAGCTCCACTTTATTATGCGTGCTGCCAAAATATGGAATAAGCTTCGTAAATAGATCATACAAACATTTTGATAACGTATCAACGAGATGTAGCGTCTATCCTCAAAAACGTCCGAGCTCAATGAAGTCTAATTAGATCCCTTACACGATTAAATAATTTCGATTTACAAAACAATTCGAAGCGGAAAAATAGACGTCTCTAGACTGCTCAATCTCAGTCTTTATAACAAAATGTTTAAGTTCGTCATTGTTGGTATGTGAGTATCGATCAACCCAGGACACTATATTCGTGAATTTTGCTTTTAGATTTTACGTCCACGTGATGGGAAGTCATTGTTCAAACATATTCGTTTAACAGATTTATCTTTAGTAAAAAAATGCTCAATCAAATAACTGTTTCCCTACTTTGTATAGACGTCTGTGATGTGTATGTGTGTGTACACTAATGACATCTCCGATTTGTCCCAACCTTTACAACTGCAGCGTTCCCATTCAGCACACACTACGTTTCCTTTTTTGTCCCTGTTTGTCCATATTTGTATGGTAGTTGGAATCCAGCGCACTTGCCGCTTACGCCCATACGGATACAAAATACTGCGCGAGTCAAAACTCATAGACTTTCATTTTAGTTTTTCCCTGAGTTTCCCAGTTCTTGTTTGCTGCTGTTACTTGAATGAATAAAAACAAGAGACATGATACATCTGACTCATACATAATTCATTATGCGAAATTAATTTATAAAATTAAAGCTGAAGTGTGATGTGAATTATGGCATAGGATTTTGTCATGACTACGCTTCATAAAAGGTGAAAAAGTATATGTCGGAGGTAAATCGATTTTTTTCTCTATTTTTTTTGTCATAATTTACTAGCGAAATCACTCATCTGTTGCGTCACCAATCTAGCAAATGCCTGTACGTGGAGTTTGTTCCTCGAATATTGCAGTAATTCCTGCACTGATGACTCGATTTATCATCGATATTGTCTTATATATTTTTATTACAAAAAGGCCGATAAGTTTGCTAAGCCGTTATTTTGTTTGTATAATAATTAATAAATCAATGACACTGTCGTTAGAGTTACAGAATAATGTAACTAACTAAAGTCCTAGTTAACAGAGCTAATTTTTTATAGTTGGCTTTTTATTTAACCGGTAAATAATAGAGCTGTAACTATAGTATCATAATTATAACGATGAAACATATGCTCGTATGTAAATAGTTATATGTAACACTTTCATTTATAATTATGTCTAAGTCAGTATTAGAATGGAAATATTTCTAAATATTTGTACTGTTTAATTTTCGCCCAACCGACTTTACCGAGTCCAAAATTCTCGGTTCATTAAGAACTAAGAATTTATACTCGTTGTGTCATGTCCCCAGATTAATTTGTTATTGTTTATGTTAGTTTTCCGTGAGTTTTCTCTCTTGTGTGTGAATACGTAATTGTGTTCCAGGACATTCTGTTTGCGGCTCAGATTATTGTTTACATAGCAGTATTGTATCGAACTTGCTGGCTCTTTAAATTATGTATCTAGTTTTATATTTATTTTGCGCCAGGTTTCATCATCACTATCACATTTACAAAGAGCTATGAACCCTAATCAAATGTTTTGTTTTAGCTCCACAGACACCGGGGTCCGTGACCTAATCAAATGTTTTAAAAAACTGTGATTTGATACATAAATCTAAATAGAAAATCTCGTTTTCCATCATTATAACTTATTGAAATGAAACTTTTTTTTTTATCAGCCCTGTTTTTGCACAAACTGTCCCACTGCTGGGAACGGGTCATCTTCTCACTGTGAGAAGGGTTAGGCCATAGTCTGCCACGCTGGCCAAGTGCGGGTTGGCAGACTTCACACATCTTCAAGATCATAGAGAACTCTCAGACACTTACGGATTTATCGCGAATATTTTACATAATTGTATGACCTGACGCTTAGGACACTGCAGTGTCCGTGGTCGCAGGTGAGACTAGATGACAGTTATCTTTTTTGTTATGAAAATATCAATTACTACCGCCTACTACATATGTATATGCGCTCCGTTCCCTATGCACGCAGAAGTCGCTCACGGTGTCAACAGAAATCGCGAAAACCTTTGAAAACATTATCTTTATAACTTATCTATAAGTAAGCAAGTAACTCGTGTAGTAGTAAGCGGCACGCATACATCATACCTTCAGCCGCTTCAGCCATTGTGATGATGCTCTTGTTGTAATATTAAAGCGTGGATAATCTAGTTGTTTCAATGAATCTCGCTAGTATTACTAATTGCTATACACGTGTAAAAGTTTCGAGACACGTGTAAGTAATGTCAGGGAAGTTAATCAACGTAATATTCATAGATTTATTGAATTTCACTGTAGTTATTATCGGTTTATTTTACTTATGATACGTTAAGGTTTATTCGATCTTTGAGTAGTTGACTTCAAATATTTCATCCTAATGTAACACTGGCAAAATACAAGTTTCATTATGCACCGAAGCTTCGAGTAAGTACATTAGTCTATGTTTTTATTGTGTGTTTTTTCAGAACCTTGATTATTTAAATAATATATGACTATGTAACAAAGAACTGAAGACTTATGTCAAACTGATAACTCCATGAGATTCAGAGAAAAAGGGTTTGACAGACAAACAGACGGGTAACAAAGTGACTTTATTAAGGGTTCCGCTTTTTTCCCCATTGATTTTCTGTATTCTCTTTGATAAGCGTTTGTATAGATAGAATCGAGTGTGTCACCTGGAATCGGTAACATTGGTCGATTGTCGTAGGGCGTCGTCGTACACCGCTAATCTAATGAGAGGGTAGTCCCAAACCGAGTGATTATCTCGTCTGCTGCGACAGACGGACAGACGGGGTTGGCCGAGACTACTGCCACCTACACGTATAGATATACTTACTGTACGAACTTAAACAATTCATTATACAAGTATAAGTTTAGAAAACTCAAAACCAATGACAAGAAACACGGCGACGGCTGAACTAATTTTGATGAAAAATAGTTAAGAACACTCTCGATGAAATCCTCTCTCAAAAAAAACCAATTAAAACCCGTCCATCCGTTTGAGAACTACGATGCCACATATTCATATTCATATTCTTTATTCATAACAAATATTATGTTACATGTCAAATAATAAAAAGAAGTATTAAAAATAATAATAATTAAATATTTCATTCTTTGCTTCATCAAGCACACATAATTAAATGTGTCATGCAAAAAAAAATCAACATAAAACACAACAAAAAAGAAATGTAAAAAATAATAATAATAATAATCTGGTGATTTCAATAAATAATAATAACTTAATTACAAAATGTCAAGACACATAGCTACGCCACAGAAAGACACATAGCTACGCAGATATACACGTTAAACCAACTGACTAACAGCCCTCTTTCTGGATCGGAGGTTAAAAAAATTCTTACTTTTAATCTACTTGCTAGATCATGCCTATTCTTTCACATCACTCTCCAGGTCTCTGATTACAAGCACAACACCTGGAGCTACCAAAGTATCCACGTTCGGTACCTATGGTAAAAGCAATGATAATAGTTTCACTGAGATATTTTATCCGCAACGAAGGAAAACTTCACTAGAGAACCAGAATCACCGACATAGCACAGCGTATTATCATGCTCAAATCTAATCGTTTATTCAGTACACAAATAAAAGTGACACATTTTCGAACCCATGGCACCAGGTTTAATTGGCAGTGAGCTGGCCATATCTATCCTAGAGCCGATAACCAGTAAGATTGTTAAATACAGTATTGGCAAAACTGAGATGACCTGAGACACGATGGAGTAATAATATATCCAGCAGGCAGAAGCAGTGGCTGGAGGTGGAAGGCTGATTTATCGATCAGAATAGCGTTTAATAGAAAAAAAATGTCCAGCAGCGGAACAAAGCGGACTGCTGATGCTGATGCTGATGGTAAGGTGTAAGATACTTACTTTTTATCGGCGCCAATCTAAACACATTCTTCTGCCCAATTTGCCAGTACAGTCGCCGACACATAAAACTCGGTGTTTACGACAACGAGTGCGTTCAATAAACGCATCGCGGCAAATAATATCTTTATGGGGCCATAAAATAGCAGCTTTTAATGTGACTGTACCGGCTTGTTTATGGCTTTACAATTCGCACTTGTGATGTAAAAGGTGATTATTGCGCTGATGGTGGCTGATGGCGCACCTTTTCAGGTTTCCGTAGCCAGGAACTTTACTTAGCAGGGACTCTACGTAATTCACATTGTACTTTTCACATACACACACACACACACAACTTTTAATCTAACGTTTTTAGTCCTTGACAAAATGTAAATAGCTTACAACTTTTTATTATGAATGTCAATATGCAACTTAATGCCACGAATGGCATCAAATGGCGCCCTTACTATTAAGAGGATTATTGTCGCGCGATCTTGTATATACCAGCATATTATGCGTCATACAACAGGAGAAAACTGTTCTACCCCTAAATATTATCTGATTTCGATATTTTTTTTATATGGTTGGAACCAAAATAGAGGCATAACCATTAATGTTATGCCTCTATTATTTTTTTTCAAAATTAACACTTAAGTAATTTTTGTATTTAGGAACCTTTTTTTTTATACAAGATAGATCTACAATTGACCGCCAACTCGCCTGATGTTAAGCGACGATGTGGCTGAGGATGGAGCTCGTCGATCTAGAAGATATCTATTCATTCTAGTCTTGAAAATTCCAAGATTGTAGGTTGTATTATAACAAAATTTGAAAAAAGCAAATCGTAGAGGCATATAAATTTATGATTTTAATCAGATAAAATAAGAATATTCGAAACGGGTTGATGTTTAAGGGATGAAAACAGTTTTTCCCTATTTGTATGGGATATCGCGCCACAAAAGTTCTCTTAAAGTACTATTTTCTAGACGAGTAACATCCCTACTAAGATTTTTGCTTACTAAACTTCCAATTTTATTAAAAGCAAGACTTTACGTTTATGTGATAGACTTTGACATGCATAATAAACTTTCTAAAGTAGACGTGATGCCGTGAAATGGAAGTGATAGTGACCATGTAAATTTATCTCCGACACGGATCCGACTAGAGCTGGTAACTCGACCGTTTCGGGAACTGCACTGTTGTAACAGCTCTGTATGTGGATATCAATTACGTATGCTACTATGAACAAAATGTAACTGAGGTGAAGGAGGGTTTTTTTTTTTTTATTGCATGTATGTATAATATATTATGTCCTCCAGCCTAAAATGATTGACCAATTTTGAAGTATTAATCAATGAAGATTAATGTGTTTGTTACAAGTGCCATAAAAAATTACCTTATGAGGCATAAACTACAATTTTTAAGTAACAATTTAAGTACCTTTTGCGCGAAAAAGTAAAGCTTATGCTTCGGTGTCTTCTAGCTGGTACTCTTGATGGCTTGGATCTCTTCATCAAACTAGTACTCTTGTCGACACGTGTTTCACCTCTTCACGAGGGCTCGTGAACCAGCTAGAAGACACCAAAGCAGAAAAGTACCAGCTTGAAGATTTGAAGTAAGCAAGAGTACCAGCTTGAAGACCTCGAAGCGGAGACACTAGATATATAAATTAGATTTAAGTTTTTTTAACATGAATTTCCGCAAAGTAACGCCTGATTCAGTAAATTTTCTAAGATTTTACTCTCTGCTTCACTAGACCTATCAGTGACTTAGCCGTTTTAGTGTATTCAAGTTAGTTTTAGTTGAACAACATTTGCATTATATTTATAATGATTTTAAAAAATACTCGTACTTTAATTCGCCTTATTTTCATAATTTTGCAAAACTCTCTCTTGTTTTACAAAACCCTTTACACAATTTTTTGTAACGAATTCTCTGCAATTTTTTCATGTTTGCACTGGCATGGCTTATATTTTAAAAATACTTTTTTCAAGTACATTTTTTTGAATTAAAAATGTTTGTAAACTAAAATTTTAATTTAAAATAAAGATTTAATTTTGCAGGCATGTAGTTCTACAAACTTCAGTATCGAAATTAAAGGGCATAGGGGACTCTACTTGTCTGGGTTGGTTTCATAACAGCGCGCGTCAAGTGTCAAAGAGAAAGAACTGTATTTACATACAATAGCTACTCCACACGACACAAACCCGTCCTACATTGTCGCGTCTCACAATCGGACCGCGGCATGAATGGTCTCACCTGTCATCTGTCAGCTGTCACCTGTCATCTGTCACGATCACCTCACTACGTCTCATCTGACCATCACCTAACAGACTCATGGAGCAGGTGATACTACGCTACTATGGATATACTTTTTGTACTTAATTGAACGGAATTAAATTAAAATTATTTTATAAATAAATAAACAAATATTGGTGGACATTTTAGGCAACATTATCTAGCCCAAACTAAGCAATGTTTGTACTATAGGAACTAAATGGCTGATAGAATACGTATATACCTTTTTTGAAAATACGTGCTTAAGCATAGGAACACCCAGACAAAACAAACATCCATGCTCATCATACAAATGTTTGCATTTTTTTAAAGTAGTTTGCAATTAGTTTTGCAATTTCATAATGATTAAACCAAAAAATTGAAACATAGCACTTTGGTTCCACTTTTTAACCCCCGATCCAAAAAGAAGGGTGTTATAAGTTAGACATATATATTTGTATATCTGCGTGTCTGTCTGTCATATCTAGTTTTATTTTATTTAAAAGAGGATTTGATCGTGTGTGTTCTTAGCTATGTTTCATCAAACTCGGTACAGCCGTTTTCTAAGTCAGAGGTTTTTAAGTTTTCTAAGCTTATAAGTTTTCTAAGCTACATCGCTTGTGTGCATTTTTCCTTTCCCGGTAGGATTCTCCTGGGTATTGTATGGTAAGTATTGTACAATTGGAAGTAAGTTACTTGTAGGCGATCGCGTTCCAAAGTAGACTGCTATATTGCTCAATATCAGGCGACTTGGCAAGTCAAGTGCAAACCTACCAATGATAAAGAATATAAAAGTAAGTATAAAAAGTATCTATAATAACTGCCAGAATAACTAAACTAAAATGAAAATAGTTCTTTGCAGTCTAACATACGATTTCGTTACGCTTGATACGATGTTGAGTGTGCGTTTTTAGTGAGAAAGTATGCTTAAAATCGCTGTAATAAATGCGTATTCGATGAAGTTCGAAGGAGGTTGAGAGAGATGTATTATTATAAATAATCTCCTTTATTTTCGTTACAATTTTAAATTTAAGTTTATTATTTTTATTAATTATTATTACTATTAAAAAATAGCCTGTGACACTCAGGGAATGAAAAAAATAATCTAATAACATCTCGTACATCAAAATCGGTAAATCCGTTTAGGCTGTAATCGTATATGTAAAAGAATAGAAATATACATAGGTACATATCCTTAGACATACATATACACCCTTACATACAAACATACATACACTCAAAAAACATAACCCTCCTTCTTACTTAGTTGGGTAAAAATACAACAGATGAAGACTGGTTTCTTAGATTTTGTTTAAAAGTAGAATATCAACGGATTAAAGCATAAAATAATGTTCATAAATACAAAGTACAAAAAACAATTCGGATCGATGGAAGCAACGAAGCAATAAACTTGAATCCAGACAAAAGGAACACCAGTAGCCTGCCCTATTAAAGGAGGCAAACATGAGAAATTGCAGGCTACCCTCTGAAGCGCTCATTATTTTAATAGTGTAAATCAATCCGCTCCAAACAAATATGACCTTTAAACTCTCGGATCAAGTTTCATTATCATTTAACAGAAGGTAAGAAATTTAAGCATCTCAAACTTGGAGAAGCTTTTCGATATTGGTTTTCAATATGCTGTATTTTAGGTTGGTTTTGGTTTGTGTAGTTAAAGTTTGGATGTTCCCCGACCGCACACGGTGTCTTTACGCCTACGCTCTTATTAGGCGATTTCTTGAATCGAAAGCCTATATTCCAACGATTTTCAAAGTCTAATGCAAAGATTTTTTTTCCATTTTATTTATGTTTGCCCGGCTGGTTGAAAAGGAAACTAGTGTTTTCCAAGTATAATTATGTATGTATGTATATTTATATACTATCCTGTACTTGAAACGGCTTGGTCGCTTTATAGATGTCATTAAGTTTTTATATTCTGGATTTATAAGACAATTTTTCAGACAAAAACTAATAAATCACTCACAAAAACTGAAAATGTATTTTTAGTATATTTTAACTTTGTCATTAGCTCGAAAATGTTTCAGTTACTTAATTAGTTTTATATTTCCAGTAGTCTATAATAATAGTTAAGACTCAGAACTGTTTCTGTTTTGAGAAATTAATAGGAGAACCATCTGCTTTTATAGGTATTTTTAAAGCACAATAATTATTCAGCACAGTTCATTCTCAAAACAAATGTATGTATAAAAGATGGAAAAATAAATAAAGTATTTTATGCGATTCAAGATATTTGCTTTAAACGACAGATGAACGGACGGACGAATTTCCAAATAATAAACTTTGGTACTTTAATAATTTCATCAGCTTTAGATCTGTTTTGTTATACGTGTGTTTTGTATCCTTCCCTTACAGAAAACATTTGAGATACTATGGAAATTTTAAGATGTAGAATTTACTCAAGTTTACGTTTATTTACATTACATTAAAGCCAATTATATTTTAAATGTAAGTTTCTGAATTGAAAAATACAATTTTGTATTATTTAATTAACCGGAAAAAAAAACACTATATTAATCGGTCAAAAACCGAAGACATCGTTTTTTTGACAGATTAATATCGTGTGTATTAATTAATACTCACGGAAGTTTTAATACAGTGAATACAATTTTATAACTAAATATGGGAATAGCATTTGTACAATGCAAGTACCTAGATATATAATAATTACTAGCTACGCTCCGCGATTACACTTGCTTAGTAATGAAAAACGATAATGATATTTAATTTAGCCTATATCCGTCTCGCGGTTCTCAGCTATATCCGTCTCCCGGTTCTCAGCTATCTCCGTCTCCCGGTTCTCAGCTATATCTGCACATAATTGAACAATAAACAGTTCAGCCGTTTAGTCGTGAACTGGTAACAAACAGACAGAGATAAATAGACAGAAAAACAGAGTTACTTTCGCTTTTAAAATATTTAAAGTTGTAAGGATTCAGGTAGCTTCGTCTTTGAGCCAGCTCTCATGCCAAGCTTGACTTACTTCCTATATTTAACCGTACCATCAGATTAGATATAGTCAACCGTAAATTACCCTTAAAAAATTAGATAATTGTAATAAAAGTGTCACTCACATCTATATCATTCAAAATGATAAGATGACTTTGACTACCTCTTTTTGTCGTCGGTTGCCTCGTCCGCAGACGAAGCACCGTAGACCACCCAACATCGGCCGCGGCCGCGGGTCGTCACGGCTGACCACCGATATAGCTATGCGTATCAAGTTGCCTCGTAAACCGCGTCTGTGTTTGTTTGTCTGTCCACATTGAGCTGTCAAAACAGGTGAGAAGCCAGCAGTATAATTAGATCGTAAACTCGAATTGTTGTTTTGGGGTTTGACTGACCATTTAGTTACTATTATACAATAATCCCTTAGTCACTTTTTCATAATTCCAACAAAACTCAAACTCCGGGAGAATGTAAACAGCAAACGACAAAGATGACAAACTATCTGCGACCTAGTTGGCACGGTGCGTGGCAGGCTGGCGTTTGGCAAGGCGGCCGCATCTCGACTCCCGGCGGACGGGTTCATTCATGTCGTACTTCTTGCTTAGTACGGGAACTTTACTGGAATGCAGAGTTTATGATACGGATTGTAGTGTTGGTATTTTAAATAAGTTTAGTAATCGTAAGCAGAATAGCAAATCGCAATGAAAGAAACTTTTAATATTTGTTCACTTGACTACAGCGAAACTATTAAAAGGATTTTAATTTCATGCCCGTAATGTGTATATTCAGACTTATCAAAATTTTACAAATGAGAAATCACTAGAAGTGTGTTCATTATATTTTAGTAAAGAGTTAAAGTGACGTCACACTAAATTCATTAAGGCGCCCTCTAGAGAACACAAAGCCACATATTTAAAAAATGTAATGTGGGGTGTTAGGTATGAAACAAATATGTTTAGAAAACTCAAAACTCCTCCCTACATAAAAAAAAACGTCTGAACCGATTTTCATAAAACATAGTTGAACATTTTCTATAAAATCCTCTATCAAACAAAAAATACTAGATCAAAATCGGTTTATCCGTTTGAGAGCTACGATGCCACGTACAGACACACAGATATACAGATACACACGTCAAACTTATAACACACCTCTTTTTGAGTCGGGGGTTATAAAAAGGCTCAATATGCAGATTTTAAATACGTATAATATTATGTAGGTACGTAAACACATTTGTGTAATAAATATGATCACCTAGGTCATATCATAGTCATATCATACAAATCATAGGTAAAGTAGCCATTTCTGACACGGTTCATGATACGAGTCGTACGTCCACTAATCTCCAATTATCCTGCCGCAGGAAGTCAGGATTAACTTCCGACAAGTCATGCGTCACGTGACCACTGGCTGGAGGCTGGACTGCGAGGACGTATAGGTCGCAGGACCACCTACATACCAGACTTTATACACCATCAATATATGTGAATCGTAGTCTTGGTCTAATTTTAGACTGATTTGATATGAGGCTTGCGTTTGACCACAATCTCGTTGGCTGTCAAGCGATCGTTTTAGTCTACGATGGAGCACACATGCTTAGAAGGAATCTCTTCACACAGATATGAAAACATCCGAATTATACGTCTTATATATATAATAAGACCTATTCAGATAAGCTTGTACACATTTGACCATGTTATAGATCATATCGGCAAAAGTAGTGTAGACAAATCAAATGACAATAGGTATAAAATTAAATAAAGCAACTAGTACCTAGTGACTGAATATAGGAAACTGATGATCATGTTTCACGGAATTCAATAGGAGCAGCAGTGGAGCTAGAGTGGCTGATGATGATGATGATTCTTCTTCATCCAAACCTCAAAACTTTTAGAAATATCTAGACTAGAATCTAAATATTTTTAAATGTTTTAAAAGTTCTGTCCTTGAATACGTTACATTTTAGAGATATATAAAAAGACAGGGTAATTTTTAAACCCCGAGCCAAAAAGAGGGGTGTTATAAGTTATCATAGCATATACGTGTGTATCTGTGTATATCTGTGTATCTGTCTATGACATCGTACCTCTCAAACACATAGACCGATTTTAATCTAGTTTTTTGTTTTGTTTCAAAGAGGATTTCATCTAAAACGGCTTAGTCGTTTTTTTTAGTCGGAGGTCTTCATCTAGAGAGCTGGCGAGGTCGGAGGATTTCATCTAGAGAGCTATGTCTCATCAAAATCGGCTTAGCCGATTTTTCTAAACTTATACCCGCCTGCAAGGAACGCTCGTCGTTTCATGTCCCGCAGCTTATTCGTCCCAGCACAGCCACGCGGGCCGGCGCCTTGCTGCAAGTCACCGCTCCGCAGCGTACCTGGCAGCACCCTCCCCTCCTATTGACCATGCTAATGGTGAATTAGGATTACTAATGATGAATGGAAGGGTTCAGGGGGTAATGCTCGGTCTCTGATTCCGGAGTGTTGGGTGGATTACTATGTAATTTAGTTTCGTAGATTTGTGAAGAATGTGTATAGGTAATTTTGTACGTAAAACTAGTTTGTTCAAAAAGTTATTTGTGTCAGATATTAAACAAGTACAATTAATACGTTTTGGAGTTACAGACAATTGTGACAGACTTAGTGCATCAAATTTGTTAAACGTTTTAAGCAATGAAAAAACCTGAAAAATTTAAGCAACTGACTTTAAAATCTGCAATTTCATTTACTTGGATGGCATTTTTCCAGTTATTTTGTACTTAGTTCTTTAGTTAGTACTGCGCTGATTTTGATAAAATTTATATGGTAGGTACTACCTCTGAACTATTACCTACAAAACAAAAAAGAATCACAAAAATCAATTCATAATTGGCGAAGTAATCGGTGAACAAATATAAGTACAAAAACAATCATTCGAACTAACTTAAACCAAGTAACTAAACTTCCTTCTTTTGGGAAATCGGCTAAAATTACATTTATATATATCTGAAGAACACCACTCTACATTTTGAGCAATGTGTAAAAATGAATAAGTCCTCCTATGCTACAGATGTCCATAGCTTGGCACGCTATCAGACGAACCATCTATTTCATTGTCACTCCCAACATAAAAAAGATAGCAATATAACCTACTAGCGGCTATAAAATCTGGAAGCTTCCGTAGAGCCCCTCTCAGATTCGGATCACACACAAGGAACCCCATTCTAATGCACACGATATTATGAAGATCCCTGTTTCTCGCATTACAAATGCCATGAGAGCGAAAGTGACGGATGCAATGTCTACCGTGACAGAACCGGGTGCAAGGTCGCTACAAGACATCGATACGCACGATCGATCCCTCCCCTATAGTACACCTTCAATATTCTGCATCGCGTGAAAGTTTTAAAGGAATTCGTCTTTTTTACTATTTTTGTTGGATAGGGGTGCAGAGTTCGGGAACAAACACGCGCTGCTCGAGCGTGAGTGCGTCGTCAAACTTTCACTGCAAATAAAAGACACCAAACTTTATTTGGTGAAACAGAGATGCCAAAAAACAATATGTACTTAAAAATCTTCAAATACTGTAAAATAAAAGAATAGGTCCAATTGAAGTATTTATTTTACCGACTTCAAAGGGGGTTAAAATTCAACTGTTATATATGTTTGTTTCTGCATAACTGCACCATTTATAAGCCTATTACATTATATTTTTTGGAAGGATATACTTTCAGATTGGTTCCATAGAAATTTCATAAGAATCGGTATTATAACTTAAAAAACTGAAACAATCGACTTCAAAATACGCAATTTCGTTTACTTGGATGTCATTTTTTTAGTTATTTTGTTATAAAAAACAAAAGTACTGAACCGATTTTGATAAAGTTTATATGGGACCACCTCTGAACTATTAACCTATAAAACAAAAAAAAACCGGACAAGTGCGAGTCAGACTCGCCCACCGAGGGTTCCGTACAAACTAGTAGATAATAAGTAAGTATAAATCATATATTTTTTTATATTTTCTTTCATAAACCGAAAAATATACATCGTAAAACTATTTAAAAACCTGTTTTAGCTTATGCTAATGAAGCTCTTTCATATGATACCCCACATGAAACGGTTAAAGAACTTTAAAATTCATTCCTCGCATAAAGATTTTTTTTTGTGATTAAATTAAAAATGTCCAGTTTTCGGATTTTTCCTATATGTGTACTCTAACATAATGCTTCTTGCCAAATTTTAATAGTTCTAGGTCAACGGAAAGTACCCCATAGGTTTTGATTCCCTTGTGAGTGTCTTCGACTGTAACTTTTTTTTACGAAAACTGAGAAATTTTATTTTTCTTTCTGCAGCAAGATACTATGTATTTGCATATATGGTTTTTATTTCAATTCGATACCTTCACGCATTCCCGAGATAAACGTCTTGACACCCGGACAGACGGACAACAAAGTGATCCTATAAGGGTTCTGTTTTTTTCCTTTTGAGGTACGGAACCCTAAAAACATACAGTCGAATTGAGAAACCCTTTCTTTTTGATAGTCGGTAAAAAATTACGCATTTTGAAGTCAGCTCTTCAGTTTTTGAATCTATTAATATTTTTATAATTACTAAATCTAAGGCTGGCAATAGACAACATTTGTCATTTTCGCAATATTGGTATTTATATCTAAATTGAAATACCTAGTATCCTTGAGGAAGTTTGTTGAGCAGGATACGCATGCTCCTCATGATGTGAACCTCTTGAAGTTGGCACATTGGTCACCGGGCGCCATATCTCCACAGCTCCACCCGCGACTAGTCCACATTGTTATTCCCCATCGGATGTGATGTTAATCTCAACTCCGGAACCGAGTCGCCGCAATAAAAACTGTCACTAAACATATTTATGACTCCATAAAGAGATTTAGATAGAAATACGAGTTAGCGGCGCGCGTCTACAACTGTACCGCGAACGACTGCTTCGGATTCATCGCCATTATATTAACACAGAATGTGTCAATTTGTTATACTATGTTTAGAAGTAGAGTAGATTCGTATAGACTGAGTGGCCAGCCTTAGTGTCAGAGTTATGAAGCCGCCGAAAGGCCTCTGACCTAGTCAAGCTACGTCATAAGCGCTATGTTTGGTAAGCGATTTTTATAGAGCTCTTTAGCTGTCAAAATTTAATCAGTCTACCTGGAACTATAGTGTCGCCTTTAAAGATATTAGTGCTTTGGCAGATAACACTATAACAGACCAGAGGAACGGGTGAGCCTCCGATCCTACCACTCATGTCTACAAGATGTATAATCTACTATAGTTTATACGTAATATAATAAAGTCGATTCAAAGGCAATGTTATAATAGGTATCTACATCTTTATTTTCTATATTTATTTTGAAGTTGCAAAATTAGATTAATTAAATCTGCCTTAATTATTACATAGACATACAGTAATGTATTTGTTTACACCTACACGGGTGTTATTTATGACGTATCGATTGACATCGTGTCTGCCAAAATCTTTCTAGTAATTTAGAAAGATTTGAGGGAACGCATAAACTAACATACATGCAATCATAGCAATTTTCCCTTACGGGGCAAGCAGAGCGTCAAAGACTGCGGCCGTTTGACGCAACATTTGACCGGGGTTAGAGGGTTAGATGGAAGGGAGAGGGCATTAAGGGAGCAAATATGAAATTTTAAAGTCCGTTCCGAAAAACGTTACTTTGATCAATGTCTCAAAGTCGTCTCTTTCAGCAAAAATGAACACAAGAACATATTTTGGTCAATAATCATATTAGAGTAACGATTTCCGGTAAACTCGTATAATCATTCCATTTGGCATACTTAACTAAATAATTGATTATGATTTATATTGTTGGACAAACTCCGCCATAGTTCTATTAGGAACAATCGCAAAATAATAATATCTGAGTTTACACAAATTCTGCTTTGAACCGTTGCAAAGAAAAACAAAACGAAAAAATTACAAACATAACACATGACTTTAAATTAGCATCAAAAATAAACCTATGCTTAGTAAACTAAGAAATAAAGTTCGCATTATAGCTTTTCAGTATTAAAGAGATTATGGTTAGCAAATTGCGCTATATAATGGGATCTAGCTCGGAGTCAGCTCTAATTCAAGAGATTAGAGAGCTGGATCCAGGATCGCACAGAATTGCAGGAATCGTGTTAATTTGTTTAGACTTGCTTACGGAGATATGGAAAGCTTGTTGGCTACAAAGTGGATCTTCAATTTTGCGCTGAGTTAGAATCATTTTACACGTACGTGTTTGTAACTACTATTCTTTAATATTATGGTAAGCTACCTTATATGGTAAGCTACCTTACATGGTAAGTTATTCGCTAACTTACATAGGTATAAAAGTACATCTGATCGAATATTGGATTGCTATCTGTCAATTTGTAATCATGACGATTTGATTATCACGGGTTCAATAGGATAACGTGAGTGTTATATGGAACTAAAAATAATTACATTTTTGAATCATGTCCATTTGCAACAGAAATATACATGAAAATGAGCTCTCAAGACAAACGAATGTGATTTTTTAGTAAAAACTACAGGTAATTCTCATCTGTTTAACTATAAATGTTCAACTATAGTTCCAAGCACATTTGGCGGTATTTTTCAGTAAAGGAAGAGAGCATATGTGAATTCTGGTTGCAAACGTTTCTACATTTTGACTCGAAGCAAACATGAGTGGGGTCACTCACATATTAAAGAATAGATTTGATTTAAAATGTGTAAGAAACACTTAACTTTCTATACTAAAACGAGTATGATATTCTAAATAAGCTGTTATTACTTAGATAGCAACAGCTTTTCCGATAAAAATAAAAGCCAGTGACAAAATAACTATATCAGACAGTATATTCCACATTTAAGTTAAATATAATAATAAAATAAGCGTTGGAAAGAAAGATAATGATATTATAATGTAAAATAACTAGGTAGATACACGAAGTCTATATTCAGTATAGATATACTAATAGATTTAGTTTATTATCTTATATTCAGCAAAGATTTTATGAATAATAAATAAGAAAAATCTAATCTTACAATTTCTTAAAACAACAATTTGGACTGTCCCTTCCCGATTGAAACAATTTCATGGAGCATCTCGTTCATTTGCAGAAGTCCCCGTGTCGGTAACTCGGTAGTTCCGGATCCGGAAGAATTAGCACGCACGGCCGGCGCGCCGCCGGGCGGCGTGCCTCGTGACGTCACACGGACAAGTTTTAAATTTAATTAAAGACAAGTTTGGGACACGCGCTGCCACGTAAACAGATTGCTGGGTCAGGCAGACGAGCGACTACAAATTACACAAACATTTAATACAGCTTGCTGAAAAAATATCAAGTACTGATTTCTAAAATCTTTCTAAAATGAAAAACTTGAGGTAGTTCACAAAATTGAATGAGGTTTGTGTACTCAACATATTATTATATTTAAATTGTAAGTATGTATGCGTATGTACTATAATTTTTTTACTATTTCGTGTCATATCGCTCGAAAAAAAATCACGCGAAAAAAGCAACCATTGTAATATGACCAAAGAGTTGTAAGTAATTATACGATCTCAAAATTCACTTGTATGGTACCATACTGTTGACGAATGGTGGGTTCAGCACACTGATACCGCATTGGAGGTATACCTCCTTTATGTAATTGTATTTCATTGAAGGATATTTGTGAGAAAACATTTTTGGAAAAATATCTAATGTTGGAGAATATATGGGGATGAAGTTTACTTTTTATAATGCAGGTTTTAACAAAGTTTTTCTACAATACCTGCATTTTGGGTATATATTCAGGCCAAGATTTGTTGGGAACGTGAGTCAGATATCTGTCAACACTGGAGGCTAAACATTTATAGCGATAGCGAGCGCTCGTCATTCGTAATAAGGGCGGCGGTATTGTCTTGTTTGGTTAGGCTTACTTATGATTGCGGAGCGGTGAGCTTGGTTAAACAGTGTTTATTCGCGGTATTACTAGCACTGAATGTGAGCTGTCGAAATATGTACTTACATGGATAAATAATTGTATTCGGTTATTTGATTTGCGCGTACCATTTGTTAGGTAGGTTTTAATTTTTATTAAGTTAAATCTACAGCTTCATCGACGGTTTTTGGAATAAAATATAATTTAACAATATACTTGCAGTACGCCACCACAGAAAAGGTTTACAACAAAACAATAGACTTTGGTATAACGGCAGCCTTATCGCTTCTTTGCATCGTGAAAACTACACGAAAATTTTAGGTGTAGTTTTCACGGTGTTTTTAGGGTTCCGTACCTCAAAAGGAAAAAACGGAACCTATATAGGATCACTTTGCTGTCTGTCTGTCTGTCAAGACCTATTTTCTCAAGAACGCGTGGAGGTATCAAGCTAAAATTCATATCAAATACTCAGTTATACTGTCTCTTGGAGCTGTGAAAAAATCATACTTTAGAATTTTCATAACAAAAAGTTACAGCCGAATATGTAGCAAAAAACGCATATTTCGCCACTCTCAAGGGAATCAAAATAGTGTATATTATATATTAATATATAATTTAGAAGCAGTAGAAGGCACGTTGAGTAGTGGTTTAAAAAGTTTTCCAAAGCACTAACTACTCAACTTTATTAGTAGTCAAAGTCACAAACTTTCTTATTTATACATGTATATAATCAAGACAATATTTTTCTTGGGACGTAATTATTAAATGTGGCATTAAAAAAATGTACGTCCCCAGTTTTTATTTTATTTTATAACTTTGTCATTTAAAACGCTGCGTTTAAGCGCTCGTCTGCGGCATACATCATACGCCACATGTTACCACAGATGCATAAAGAATTCGAACGCATTGCAGTCTCGATGCGATCCTGGATAACACCGTCCTACAGATATGGAAAGTTTAAACTTGCTTTGTTTGGGGTAGGTCGGGAATGAAAAAAAAACTTTGTCTGTAATGTTTCTCTGGGGTTGCATATTTGAATAAATAAATAAAGACAATAATATACAATGGGTAGACAAATTAGTAAAACGCCTTTCTACCACATAGGTCACCAACCTTGACCACCTTCCATCTAGGAAGGCCAGACATCGGATCTTATAAGGGTTCTCTTATTTATTTACGTACGGCACCTTAAACAAAAACTTAAAACAAAATGGCGATGATCCTCTTTGCTGTATACCGTTCGAATACGTACCTACATAAAAAGTCGCATTTAAAAGACATTATACTTTCAAGGCTGCAAAGTCTACAAGTTGAGCTATAAAAAGACATCTCCGCAGTTCCACCGCAGCGATTACCCGAATTCATAGCACGGAGGAAGAGAGAGACACACACTAACTGCGATCTCAGCCCGCGAACTCAAGCAACACATAAAACTCACGACCCAATTACCCCGTGAAAAGAAAATTTTCATCCCGGAATTACCTATTCGAAAACAGAACACGTGCTACTGAACCGCTTAAAGCAAAACTTGAACCGTAAGAACGTTAGCTTAACGGCTTAAATTCAAGTCTATGCCGAAACGTAAGAATTATTGGAACATAACAAAATATGACCGGCGGTTGGACCTCTATAAATCGTTTTACATCTGCTATAAAGTAATGAGATTTAACCCTCGCTTGCGCGTTTACGACGTTTCGGTGTGCCGGGATACATCAAAAATATATTTTTGTATGCCAACTTTGGTTCGGATATACGGAATGGAAATTTTAAAAACACGGCGCGGTGTGTTGATCCGTATATACCGTTAGCTTCCAAACTCATAATGGTCAAGATTATACGTCTTCTATACATTGTGTTACCAGTGATGACTTACGACTTACTCACTCACGCACTTAGCCACTCACTCACTCACGCACTTAGCTACTCACTCACTCAGAGCCTAAGGCCTAGGCCTTTTCATCATCATCATCATCTCAGCCATAAAAAGTCCACTGCTGGACATAGGCCCCTATGGATTTCCAAAAAGACCGATGGAAGCGGCTTGCATCCAGCGTCTTCCTGCCACTTGTATGAGGTCATCTGCCCACCTCGTGGCTGGTCTTCCTACGCTGCGCTTGCCGGTGCGTGGTCTCCACTCAAGAACCTTTCGGCCCCATCGGCCATCAGTTCTACGTGCTATGTGGCCTGCCCACTGCCACTTCAACTTGCTAATCCTCTGTGCTATATCGGTGACTTTCGTACGTCTACGTATCTCTTTATTCCTTATTCGATCTCGTAGAGTAACTCCGAGCATAGCCCTCTCCATAGCTCGTTGCGTGACCTTGAGCTTCCTTATGAGGCCCATAGTTAGGGACCACGTCTCAGTGCCTTTTAAGGAAGCTCAATGTCTCGAAAGTGGCTCGGAGTAGCTTTGCGAGGTTGAATCAGAAATGAACAGATTCGTAGACGTACGAACCGACATAGCATAGCGGATCAGACAGTAGTAATGGACAGCAGTGATTAGAATACTTAACACGCAGAAGTGATGGCCGATGAGGCCAAGAAGAAATATTGGAATTATTGGGACAAAATTAATTATATATTTGTTTTTAAGATTGACGTGCTTGCTTCTCGCTCGTTACTAAACTTTTTATTTTTATTTAATGGACAACGTGTCCATTTATGTATATTTAACTATAGAATAGATTGCGATAAATGAGCGTATCAACAACGTAACTAAGCTAAAGTAGGTAATTGCATTAATTTGAAAAAAATATGTTTTTTTTTATCTGTCCAGATGTTTGTTTGTTTGGTTGTTTGTACTCGCTTACAGGTCGTATTTTTCAACCCAAGGACTTACTGTAAATTGGTTATTTTATTGGTTATTTGTTATTTTAGTTTAGTTTTATTTAAGTACCTACATATGTAATTACATTTATAATTAATAAATACTTATAGAAAATGTATGGAAGAATTGAGCAAAAAAATCACGTTTGTAGCCCCCTTACTGTAAATAGGATGAATTCTGTGTTTCAACCAATCTTGACGAAACTTGATACCTGTACAGTTTTTAAAATTTTAGAGAATTTTTAGTAGTCGGTGATTTTTTATTAAGGTGGATTTTCCTTTCCAAAAGAGTTAGCAATAAATTTTGCTGCTGCGCCATTTATCGGCCAATTATGATAAGTAATCAGTTTTACTCAATATTAAACAAACATTTTAAATTTGAGCAAAATAAGTCAAGTGATTGTCCAGATATATTAGATCGTGAAGTTTCAGCAAAAAGTTGGTGCTCGTGAGGCCTACTCTTTGCAGTACTACTAGTGCTAGGTATAGTAATAATAACATACTTAATGTATGCACGGTCATGTTAGAGTAGGTACTCACGGCCGGAATACCCGCCCGTGTGTCCACTCGGGTTATCTCCTTACTACAATCCCACAGAAGTTGATTGACGTATTGGGAAGGGAATTCCATTCTTTAGAATTTGTTTAGATCCCTCAATAGCCGCGCCCGAGGAAATATTTAGGAATGCGATCTATTGATGGCGAATTTTTATTCGTGAGCCATCGTTTGATTAATTTCAGATAAAGGACAAAGCGGTATTATTACAATAAACCGGTATTACAATAATCCGATATCAGCGTTATGGATTAATATATTATTCAAATTATATGTTAAAAGAACCTTTGTAAATGAGAAACGACAAGATTCTGATAATGAGTTTCACATAATTTATACTAATCTTGCTACAATTCAACTTGCTTCATTTTAAAAATTATACATGCTTTGCGATATTTCTGATTTTGGCAATAGTTGTAATGTAACTTACCTATTTATACATGTATATCTTCAAATACTCTAAAAATATCCGTTTAATCACGTATAAACACTGCATGCACTTTTCGTTTTGCCCAGTTACCTAGATAAAAGTATTAATTTAAATTAAAATAATATATTTTCGATATTCGGAAAATCAACCATGTAACGTAGTCACTTTTACACTCATGAGACTATCTTGGCATGGACATGTTACGAAAAGGGATGATAGCCATGTATGTAGGAGGGCCCTAAACATGATGGTAAGCGGCAGGGCCGGGAGAGGGAGGCCCCAAGAAAGTGTGGATGGAATGTGTGAAAGAATGCGAGTACAAAGTGTGAATGTAGAAATGACATGTGATGTAATGAAGTGGCGAAAGGAAACATGCTGTGCCGAACCCACCTAGTGGGAAAAGGGCAAGGCATTGATTAATGAGCTTGAAAGTGGTCAGATTGAAAATGTAACTACATATTAACACTTTTGCAAAAAAAAAGTAATCATAACAATAATAACGTAAATATGCGAATAATTCCAGTGATAATCTGTCTTTAATATTTAAATTATTTCAATACTGGCATTTTCAATGACTATTTTTCGGTTATCCATCCCTCATTCTATTACTACAGATGACAATCTATTTATGTATTCGTTAATGGCCCTTTAGAATTCTGGAGCCATGATGCTTATTTGGAAATTATAGGGCATTAGCCTGATTGGTCGCCGTATGGGTTTGTTGGCCTTTTCCCGGATATTTGTAGCTTTGTGCGCTTCCACGGATACCACCACTAGTAAGAGATTAATCTATGAAATCGTCGGGACTACTTTTGTTAGTTTCAATTTTCGTATAATAAAGGACTCTTCTTCAGTAGGATTTTTGTCTCCAGTAATAGTAGATGTTGTATAACGTATTTTTAACCAACTTCCAAAAAGAAGGAGGTTCTCAATAGGACTGTATGTTGCGTTTATTGTATGTTTGTTACCCGATTACTCCGCCAATTATGTATAGTTTTTGATTGTCTTTTTTGGTATGTAATACCTCAGAGGTGTTTTCTTATAAGTTTTATCAAAATCGGTTTAGTACTTTGGTTTTAATAACTAAATAACTGGAAAAATATGTCTTCCAAGTAAACAAATAATGTATTTTGAAGTCAGTTTTATTTAATTTTTAATTTAAACTATAATTATTGTAATAAAAAAAGTAGAAGTAAGTTTTTATGAATACCTAAAATATTATAAATGTCGTCAAATTTGGCGTGTATATGTATGACGTATCTAACACGTGACACACGTGACTAATAAGTACGTGACTCACGTCTCACGTGAGACGTAACGTGTATTCTTACATTTATTTGAATCACAAGGACTTTATACAATAAACATAATATCAATAATAAATAAAATATAATTACTATATCAAATGAGAAATTACATTACTGAGATTGTTAAATATTTTTTAAAAATCAATACAATTTAGTTGATGTGAATAACCCACATTTCTGAGAATGCTCTGTTATCTAATATTTCCCGCTAATATTCAGTTGTTAATCCAAAATTACGAACTTGCATTTAACGTTAACTGGATATTATGAATATTTCGTGACGTCGAATTAAAATGTAAATTTAATTATTGGAAGAGGAAGGTGCGTTAAAATGTTAAATAGGAAAGTTCCTCCGTTGAGGAGTTTTTTCTAAATTTCCCCGAGTTTACCAAGTTCAGCGCTGTTGAAAGTAAGCTTCAAAAATCTTCGACTTACAGCAAAATTAAACTAATTGAAAAAGTTTTCTAATTATCGTCTTAGTAGACATTTGGAGCAAATCGGCGCAAGTAAACAACACCTCAAGAATCCCGGCCTTCCAACAACCTGGGAGAAACGAACTAGAGTTTCTTACAAGCTTTTTGTTACAATAATAAACAAATTGACTGGTTACATACATTTTAGCTAAAAACTATACTTGCTGGCAGAATTAATATTTAACGCGAAAATGGAGGCAGCATGTTGGGTTTGCTTTCAACCAGTCTGGGTTTGTGCATTTGGATTATTAGAGATTCATGACTATGGAGTAACCTGATTACATCCTTTTCTAGTAGTTTAAGTATAGTAAAGTTGTAGTAGCCGGCATAGTAGATATAGGTTATATTTGTTCCTTAAAAAATGAAAAAAAATAATTAAGTCATTTTGTTTTAAATTCACATTATCTTTATATATGTCAATGATATTTCTCATTTTTAAAGTCATCTTTTTCACTGCTCTATACAAGTATACAAAATCTGTAAATCGTTACTCAATGAATCAATATGTTATTGTAATGTTAGTACTAATATGTTACAGATAACTTATCTAAGTATAATTTTCTGCCTAGCCAGAAACACATAGACTATGATTCACCGTTCGAGCCGTAATCTGACAAGCACAACACCATTGTCATTCCCCCAAATCTTCGTCCCATAATTAATTCTCCCTGTTTGTCATTTGGCCCGTACAAATCCGGAAAAATTAACGCCGCTGCATCCCAAACGCGGATTTATAAAATTGTACAAAAATCCCGTCCCCCATCACCTCTCAACGACAGACATAACAATAAAACCTAGCTTGTATTGTTCCAAAAATGTATTACATTTTACTTTGAAACATAACATTTCATGAGCAAAGTTTGAGCACACTTGTTTTATTGCAAGAATTTGTAAATTTGATTGCTCGATCGCTGATTCATGCTAAACATTACGGCGGATCTAGTAATTTGCTTTTGTTTGTATTCGCTTACGCAAATATAATAATTTTGTGTTATCAAGTTATGGATATGCAATAACAATAAAACATACGATCAAATTTACGGAGTTCTAATTATTTTTACGGTAACCAACACGGAAAACGTGAATAAACAGTTACATTTTAATTTTTGTTTAGATAATTCAAAGTTTCAGTTTACATTAATAAAGAACAAACTGAATGAAAGAACGAGAAAGAAAATGAACATTTGGATGATAAGAAATCATGAAAGAATATGTTAGACGGTTATTTATCGAGTCACTATCGCGCTACCACTTACGGTCTGGTTGTACAACAAACTATCTATAATGTACGTGACATGACAGTATTAAAACTAAAAATACCCGACTGCAGAAAAACAGTTTTTGCAGTAAAACTTACGATTTCGTGACACTTGATACGCTGTTGAGTGTACGTTTTATTGTGAGAAAGTATGCGTAAAATTGCTGTAATAGATTATAAATGCGCATTATTTACAATAATTGTAGTAAAATCAATTGTTTATTATAAAAAAGTTCTTTGGAGGTTAAGAAAAACGCATTTTTATTTTTTTACGAGAGATGTATTATTATTATTAAGTACCCAAAGATATAGCCTATAACACTCAGGTAATGAAGACGAATCTAACAACACTTCGCACATCAAAATCGGTCAAACTGTTTAGGCTGTAGGCGATCATAACCCTCCTTGTTACGCAGTCGAGTAAAACCCCGACGATTCGAACGCTTGGCTTAGCTTCAAACACTCATGTTCACAGACTGCCTTTTTATAAACTTATTATAATGTGTGTATCATTAAGCTAAACATATCAAATAAAAAAAAACCGGACGAGTCAGACTCGACCACCGAGGGTTCCGTACAAACTAGTAGATAAAAGGGAAAATCATATGTTTTCTATTTTCCTTCATAAGCCGAAAAATATACATCGTAAAAATATTTAAAAGCCTGTTTTAGCATAGGCTACTGACCCACATACACCACGGATACGGTTACTTCACCTTAAAATTTGGACTTTCATTCCTTGCATAAAGACACTATTTTTTTGTGATTTAATTAAAAATTTCCAGTTTTCAGATTTTTTCCTATATGTGTACTCTAACACAATGCTTATTGCCAAATTTCATTGTTATAGGTGAACGGGAAGTACCCCATAGGTTTTGATTCCCTTGTGAGTGTCGAAATGTGCGTTATTTACGATATATTCGGGGCTGTAACTTGTTTTTACGAAAACTTAGAAACTTTATTTTTCTTTCTGCAGCAAGATACTATGGATCTGCGTATATAGTTTTAATTTCAACTCGATACCTTCACGCGTCCTCGAGATAAAGGTCTTGACACCCGGACAGACGGACGGACAGACAGATAGACAGACGGACAACAAAGTGATCCTATAATAGTTCCGTTTTTTCCTAATGAGGTACGGAACCCTAAAAATTAACAATTTAATGAAGGAAATAACAATCACGAATGATTTTCCTTTATCCAAACAAATACGTGGTTACGGAACAGTGCAATTCACAAGTCTGATCTAATTTCCCGCGCGATCTCTGGAGCTGCGATCCAAAATACAACAACTTTACTTATGACTAACTCATCTGTTATTCATTGAAAACGCGCCGACGCATTCTAAAACTTCCACTAAGACGGACGTTAAGTAAATTAATACGAGTATAAAACATGATTAAAAAAATTACGCCGACGACGGGGGAGAGACTGGAGGGAACATCCCCCGTGTATCAATGGAGTTTTTCTTTACAAACAATACCAATTCCAATCTCACCCACACAGACAGATTCTAAGCTTTATTGCTGCAGAGTTAAAGCCTGTATTTCGTATTTTCAAGCGTGATTTAAGTTTGTAATTGCATACGCAGAGTTTACCTTCAAGTGCTATAAGTCGTAATGTTTCTCAACTGCTTAATATAAGTCGCCAGAGGGCGAAACAATGAAAATGGTAATGTGTCTTTTAGTTATTTTTAACTTGTACAATAATAGAGTAGTTTTCTTAGTAGGTATTGTCTTAGTATTGTTGTCGATGTTTGCTTGTTTACTGGCTTTATCTTGTGGGACATTAACTGCGTCTGGATCGAGCTCGTTTGGTCTTTGGAGAGTTATATGACTTTGGTTCTCTTAGGTGACTAATAGAGTTAGTCGGAGCTTTATGAACATAAATGATAGTGACTTCAGTAAATTAAACAGCTGTTTAAAATATTTTGGATTCCAGAAGTGAGCGATGTTGCATCTAATTATGATTCTTAATAGAACAACTATCATTTATCTATAGTTTTCTTCCCGTTTTTTCTACCATTTTTCGTTAATTAAAACACTATGGTTGTATTTTATTGTTTAAATTACAAAATAAATAATTATACAAAAACCATCCGTGTGTTTACGGTATTATTTGAAAACTTAATTAAGAAAATCTTGACAAAAATTCGTTGATATTCATTTTAAAACTCTTGTATATTTTCAGTTGAAAAAGCATTTGAAGGAGTGTTTTTTTTTATCAAAAGGAAAGCAATCAAATGTATTCATCCCATCCTTTCGTAAGGCGTACGTATACGGCGAATGTGCAAATTTATACGCCTTATACGCGTACCAACGACTTTATTAAGGCGGGTGTGAAATTGCGAAACCGTCCTAAAATATACGTAAAAATTGCTGTAAGCGTAAAATTTCAATCAGCCTCTTATACATATGCAAAACATACACCCTTCAACAACTGTGTCGCAGCTCGCTACAGTATGCGAGCTTGTTTCATGAACGCATTCTAATAAAAATCTAACTAAATACATCAGTATTAATTTTATTACGTCAAAATACAACAAATACACGGAACAAATCTTTAGAAAATACTCGATACTTATTGCATTTGAATTTTATTCGAATACATTAATTTAAAAAATGTCATCTTTCGAGTAGAGTCGAAAACGTATGTTTCCCGTCATTATCGACTCCTTTTACCAATTCATCCACAAAAGTTGGTAGTTGTGGGTTTTGAAATAAATTGAACAGTCTTTTTTGCCGAGAGTTGGTGGCGCCATTTGTAGCACATACTTAAAGTATGTAATTACTCAGCATACCCTTTACAGATTCCTAAGACAGAGACATCGCACTGCTGTTTTGAATACTACAGTAGAATGCAGCATTTGAATGCAACAAAAAGAACGCCGCTCAAAATTTGTCAAATTATCCTGAAGATTATAATTTAAATCCAGGTGTTAGTTTAAACACTTCCGTTACTTTCTTTAGTCACTTGAAATAAAAAATAATTAACAAAGCTTTACTACTGTCTCCAACGAATTAGTGCGTACGCGTCGCCGCCGCCTCTGTTAGGCTGGCGTCCACCGCGCATCGCTCACCGCCCGCCGCGCGGCGCGATACCCTGCGAGATGCGATTACCATATTTAACAAATCCCCTAAGTGTTTTACTTCTTACATGTTTTGTATGCAAATAACTCGAACAACGAATATTACTTTTGATACCTAACTACTATTCTGGAGTTTGATTTGCATTAAACAAATAAAAAAGGTTTGAAGAAATTAGAACTGATATTTAAAAGGCCGTGATTTTTACAATGTCTTTTTGAGGTTCACTAGATATTTTATATAACATTGAAATAGTTACTACTAAATTCCAAAAGGTCAAGATCGAGTTTGAGGGCATTTTTTAGTCGTGGTGAGCTCTTTCCATTGCATAGACAAAACCTTATCTCTATACTTTTAAATTGGAGTTTATTTATACTTGTTCTTATGAATAATGTATCACTCAGTCAATCAAAATAATTATCAATAATGATCAGAGTTGATGACTAAGTCATTTTTTCTCAAATTCTCTTGTTTCTCAAATGAAAACTTAATTATATTTTCCAAACATTTCAATTATTTTCCACGATTGTTCACGCTTGCGTGTTCGAACCAGTCAGCCAAGAGATCTACCGACCACTCCACTAGACTCGCCCGCGGCACATAACAATGCAAATGTTAACGTTTTCATTCTACCCCCAAAACCGTATATTTTTTCGATTCCTCTTTTTCGCGTTTGTTTATTTATTTACTTTATTTCACGCTATCTTTACTTATGCGAATTCGCGGTGGAAATAAATTTGGACTCGGAATTGCTGATCCGATGAAAGCTGCTCGAATGAATCAAGTTTATCGCTTCTTTGCTTATGTTACGATGTTCCTTCGCCGGTTCAGTGTTTTCGCTAGTTTTCTCGTAATTGGATTAGGGACATAATCAACAGACAAACAAAATAATCTATAACTCAGTGAGCGAAGTGATGACAGCTAGCTCCTAATAAAGCCCACAGAAAAGGAAATTGCTACGAGTTAACCTACTATCTCAGATAGAACCATATTTTACGTTATATTTAGCAATACTAATAAGAAAGTAAGTTTGTATAGATTGAGTGGCCAGCCCTAGTGTCAATTGTTATTTTTAAGAACAAGCAAACAATAATAATTATTAAATCTAAGTAAACATTTTCCATGCTGAACTGGGAATTAATAAAAAACATAGAATGTACCAGCAACTTCTCTTCCCTGGAATACCGTTGAAAATTCAGTTAAGGGATTTGAGGGAGATCGGCATTTATGTAGGCGATGAGCTGACCCCCTGTCACTGCAAGCCAACATTTTGTACATCTTATTACCCTCTAATAATCTAATAACAGTCAAATGAAGCGTCAAACAGCCTCATGGACTGATGCTTAATTTGTAAACATTTTATCGGTAATCTAAAATAAAAGCAACATATTTCATGTAACTGAAATTGTACGCCTTTGTCGGCAGTTTAATGTAGCTCGTAGTGTAGCTAAACTCGTTTCTCGTAGCATTCGTAGCAATTTAGAAGCTGTTTTGTACTTTTTGACCACTACAGGTGCATATAATATACTTACATAATAATTCGTAGTCAATCAAGTTTTTTTTTCTATTGGGTATAAGCATCGCGAATCTTGTGCATTTGCCATTATCAAACATTTACTCGTATTTTGTTACTTGTATACCTCTAGTGATTTTTAATAATAAATGTTTTAGAATGTTTGCATAAAAAGCAGTTTAATACTAAGCTCCCTACAGATAATGCATTACATGCAATGCAATATGACGCGTGCTCCGCGTGCCGTATGTAAAGTGCGCCATATTTTATAAGTACCATGGTGTTCTCTTTAGTTGCTTCACTACAGCTAGACAAAGAAATAAGTAAAAAACTAAGTTTTACTCATTTACGCAGTATTTTTACGCAAACGTAAATGAGAAATAAAACTAAACTAGAAGTGAATAATATGATTAAATTACACAGATAGATGTATTTATGTATTTATAAATGTATTTCGTATTATTGTCAAAATAATAATTATTAATTTGATGAGAGTTTTAATTTAAGTAAAATTCAATCGGATAAAAATAGAATCATGCCTATTACCCATATAATGAAGTCAATTCTGAAGGCACCAAGTTCGTACTATTTAGATCAATTGACTAAGTGTTTTATTATTTCCCTACATTTTTACTTATTATATTAAACTAAATCACAAATACTATCAATAAAACTGCGGGTAATTAAGATAAACTTGCTTCCTTTTTCAGGATAAAACTCATTCTGAATATATTACGAACGACCCAATTCAGCTTTTTCCAACTCGAAAAAGGTAAAAGTGAAAATTCCTCACAATCGAGTCAGCTGGCGAGCAGAGCATTACTTGTGTGCATGAACTACTGACCTCAAATACGAGGAGAGGTCGTATTATATCTCATGTCCATTACTCCCTGCTTTGAACCAATGGAACTGTGTATATTGTTTTTTTTTAAACGCAGACTTGAATTCCAATAACGAACTTGAGCTTCCGTTGAAGGAAAACTCCATGAGTAGTGAGTACCCTATAGCTGTTTCATATTAGTTACTACATAGATACACTTAGATACTCTAAGTAAGTATCCTAAAAACATGCTTTAGGTTACTCACAGTGTTTTCTTGGGCATCTGTCTGGCTACCTTATGAAAGTAGCCTACAAAATTACCTTACATGGGCATCGCCAGTCTCGCCTTACACTCAGTTTGTCAGTAGGTATTTTACCATTTAGACTAAATCTTCAGAGCACTGATAAAATTCCTGACGGTAATAAAAAAGTACAACTACTATCTACTAGGCAACGTTTTCTAAGATTTTTGCGATTATTCATTGAAATTAAACAATTTGTATAGTTCCCGTCACGTAAAAAGAACGCTGGTTTGTTCGCGCTTACGAACAAACCAGCGTTCTTTTTACGTGACGCGGGAACTATAATGGATTTATCGCATATTTTTTACAAAATTTAGTAACCTGACGTATATAGAACACTTTGCAGCGTCCATCACAGGTGGGACTCCATCTTCTCTATTAAATAAAGTTCGAATATTCCCTAAAACTACTATGTAGTTCTAAAGGAACATGTAAAAGAACTGGATGTCCATGCCTGACATGAACTTACACAAGATGGGAAGGGATGACGTCGCGTCTCGGAAGTCAAGACACATTTTGGGTCACAGCACCAACAGTTTTTAGTTTATTATTTGTTTACTAGGTAGTTCTGTGAACAATAGACCTAGACCTGGATCACAAACTTTTTTAATACAATTGCGTTCAGTCTTTGTATGATTTATTCAGATTCAGATATTCAAGAACTTATTTCCCAGTTATTCACCAGGTTATGTTGGAATCAATACATTGTAACCTAAAAATATTGCAGTCTTAATTTATATTTAATTACTCGTCCCAAACTGAGATTTCACGACCTTGAGCTCGAGAGCTTTTTCTCGAGAGCATATTATCCTATTTCGCTCATATTTAAAAATGTACTTTAAATTGAGTACCAAAATGTATCTAAATATGTGCAAAATTAATCTGTAAGTAGCTAGCAACAAACTACAAATATCGCTTTTTGAGAGCGATGCGTCTTTAATAAAAAATCGCCGAATAAAAAAAAATTTAACTTGTATACCAAACATCAAAATACGTTGGAATATAATAAACTATCTACCAACATCCAAACTAATAAATATCAGCCCAGATGAAAATAAATTTTGGCTAAGTAGTTGATGCAGAGTTTAGCGCGTTTCGCTAAACATATATCCATAGTACATAAACTTACAGAGCGTATAGTTTTTGCTAATTATATAGCTACTAAATTGATCTAACAATATAGCACGGTTTCCTCCCCTACATACACATACATAGTTCTCCAAGTGTTCGGCCCCATCTGATATTTTGTATGTAAACACCACTAGTGGTGCTCGATACAAGCTGCAGCCTCTCACGACAATGGAGCAACGAACGTTCCCTCCTCATCAAGGGCTTCTGAGATGTTTCACGGGAGGGGGGAGGGGGGAGGGGATGATAAGATGAACCGACAGATACAGATAATGTTATCAACTTTTTGTTATGGCGTGATAAGTTGAGGAGTATATCGTAGATTTGGAGCTTTGTCTTTGATTCTTCATACAAATTCAGGGAATACAATAGAAAAATATCCTAAAAAAAACTTCTAGGTATAGGAATTTGGCATCTACTATTATAGTCAAGAGCGGAATGCTTTGCCATATTTATTATTGGTTTTGGTTTGAACTTTTGAAGCATGAAATTCCGAGTGCCAACTTAACATAAGGCGAAAAAATTACTATTCTCCTCGCTCGGTTACCTAAAAAAATAAAGTATAACGCGTTATTTTAGAATCAAAAATAATCCAGTCTGTCTGTTAATTACATTTTCCTGACCAACCAGAATACTAAGCGTCTATTTGATTAATAAAATCAGTTTAAATAATACTTGATCCAAGTTGTAGGACACCTAGCATTTACACCATTTATCCATTTTATTTATTATCTACTCAATCGGTGAAATACGTCATTCCCGTAAGTATGCCAGTTTCTCTCATTCCTGTAAAATGCTAGTTTTCACACTCATTGTCTTGATAAACGTTATTTCCACGTAGGTTTAATATTCATTCTCCGTAGAAAATAACAATTAAACCACAATACAATTATTTACGTATGTTATTATACCTCCTTTTCTATTCCAAGCCCCTCCCAGCACATATCGTCTCACGCGAAGTGACTGAAGGTTCTATAAACATTGGCGCCTCTCTGAGTACGTAAGTACAACTCCTGTCATATTTAATGACCGCTATGAAAATATACCCTGAAATGAAAAATTAGCCCGCGTCCAGTAGTGCGACACTAAACGAACCAGGCTGATCTGGTGAACATATAATTATACGATCAATTAAAATAATAATAATAATATATATATAATTATTATTTAATTAAATCCCGCACTTGGCCAGCGTGGCAGACTATGGCCCTCTCACAATTAGAAGATGGCCCGTTCCCAGCAGTGGGACAGTTTGTACACATAGGGCTGATAAAAAAAAACATCGCAGCTTTCTTTCACACATTTTTGCGTTACAAAATATAATTATCGTGATAAGATGTAGATTAATCAATAACAAGGCATGTGGAAGCGACCAAATATTTGTCAAAAGTGTAGTTAACACTACTATCTATTCTGTGGGGGGCTAAGTGCCGCCTTTGTCCCGCAATAAAAGAATAACACTCATTTATAGGAACAATGAAACCGGCGCGCGAAGCCGACCCGGTATTATAGGAGAGGAAATGGCAGCCTAGATATTCATAAGGCTCTTTTTTTCTTTAATCTTCAAGCAATACAGCTATAATAGTTTATTTCTTGGTGGACAGAACAAGCTGAAAATTTCACGTTTATTTTCCTCTTCTATTTTCTCTAGACTGAGCTTTTATTGTCACTCAGTCACCAACGTAACGCTTTTAGTATGTAAGTATATTTAGAATAACAGAATAAGGAAGTCGTTTAAATGATGTTAGTAGAGATATAGCAGGGCTATTACACTTTCATTTATTGCCAATAACCAATAAATCTTTTATAATTGTGGATGAAAAGGTTTTCATTAATTTTACTCGCTTTAAAACCAACATAATGAAATAAATAACTGTCATCTGAGTTGTCAATGTCGGTTTTATGGTCAGTATTTTAAATGTATGATCTTCACTGTGTATTTAGCCATAGATATCCTGATATTGAGCAAAATAATGGTCCAAGTAAGTATACTTAGCCTTGTACAGAAACTGACTTTTCAGTGACGCTGCCAGAACACACCTTTAGGTGCTTGGCGAATAATTTTCAATATGAGAATGGTAGGTAGCCAATCGGTCACTAAAAAGTACCCTAACACCACGCAAAAATTTACTCACAATGTTTTCCTGCATTGAAAAATCAAGGTCATTGTTAGGATCCAACCTGCGCCTTCCGGCACAAAGGTTCATCACACTTATAACGACTGACCTTATCATCATCACTTCAAAATACATTATTAGTATTAATCTAGTGACGTAACGTTTTCTCGTCCAAATAAAGTAAACAGTCTTGTTTTCACAAAATGCCACTTACTTCAACGGCCACAACAATAAAATTCTTGATTCAACCCCGCTACGTGTGGCAAATGCTAAAAGTTTACCTAAATTCTGAACAAGGGTGCAACCTCATGGGGCATTTTAATCATATCCCTATTTGTTCCTATCCTTGCCCCCTTGATTAAATGCCAGTACTTAAATGGCGTACCATTAAAGGTAAAAACGTACTAAGATAATAAGATAATGCAACAAACACACCTTCGCACACATTAGTATGTGTCTTGTGAACTGCCCGGGAAAAAACGTAATGTTTTGATGACCTATGTATTTTTTTAATATTTTTCCTATTAACATAAAAGAAACCGATTTCAATATGCAAATTATACTTTGCATATGTTATTCTAATTATTTTTAGTTTCAATACGTCTAAGTTGTACTATGTAAAAATACAATAACAATTAACATCGCTAAAAAAGTTAAATAATAAATAAAATAGTTTTGAAATGTACTTTAAGGCTCAGATTTTACCCAAAAAATACAGGTGGCAATTTAAAATATAGCTCGAGCACAAGGTTTTGGTTTATTTTTTAATTTTCTACATTTTGCAAAATAAAATTATGACAGTAACTCGTAGCTCACTTAGATGACTATGTAAGTACGTGTATGACCTTATGTCCTGTCTTAATTTGTTAATACTAAACTACTGATACCATGTTTATTAAAACATTTAAATCCTATTTGTTGATATTTTGATAACATTGTTCTTTTTCCTCAACGCAAATTTATTATATAAATTTCAGTTAAAGTATTGTATATGTCGTGACGCATTACATATTATATAATAGTGGATTTTGACCTCAAAACATTTCGTTTACAAACCCAAAGGTGAGAATTTTATTGTTTGAAGATAAAAACTTCGCCATGGCATTTGATTTTGTTGACATTTGTTTTAATTAAGGAGGGTTTATTGTGTTTAGCCGAATCCATTTGGTTTTACAAGTCGTTTGTTTTGTGTTTTGGAGTTGTGGAACAAACAATTTTTAAACAATAAAATAAATGTTAAAAACAAAATTGAAGACAGCTAAACCGAAGACAGCGAAATTGAAGACAGCGAAATATCTATCACTGTGATTCTAGTAAAAATATTAAAATTTTCAATTCATGCATTATTTGTTTTTCACTGCTTATAAATTTGTGTGTTTACTAAAAGTTTGTTTTAATATGTTATAAAAAGCCTAGTAGATATCTATATTTTAAGAATATTTTGAATTTATGTAATATCCTTGTGTAATTATAAAAGAATTGTGCAATTCATACAACAATACAATAAAAGTCAAGTCAAGTCAAGTCAAGTCCAAATCAAATTCCGTTGTGTATCGCATGTCAGTGTAGACTCCCATAGTTCCTAGTAACTTATTTTGACGTTATTAATGTGTATATGTATATAGAATATTTATATTCGAACCAGAAATTTTCTTATTTTTAGCCGACTTCAAAAAGGAAGAATAAACTATAATAATAATTATCAACCAACGTTTAACAAATGAACCGGAAAGAATAGTGATAAATAAGAGGCGTGTGTATACCAACGGATCAATAAAGGCTGAAATTATGATGATGATAATTTAACAATAAAAAATAATAATCAAAAGCTTGCATGTCAAATATTAACCAAAAATTGTTTGTTCACATTACAGCCATTACAAGGGCTGCAGTCATGCGTGTCATTTGATTCCCCAGGTAGAGGCCGTACACTGGCATTCAATCATCCCCTATTACACGTAATCCAGCTCTGCTACACCCTCATCAGTGAAATTATGCCTAATCAGGTGTTAAACGAAAAATTGAGGGTGTAAAAATCACAACCCCATGACCAGTCAGTGGAGGGAGCCGTTCCAATAACGGTAAGGACATCTGAAACTGATATTACATTAAATAATAACAGGTAATAAGTAACATTTTTAAAGTAAAAGCAAAATATACCCGACTGCAAAATGTAGGCAAATTCAACAACCACTGTACTAACCTCTTTTTTTTCGCGAATGCCATACTGAACTAATTAGTCACTCCCCTAACTAAAACGAATTTAAATATATCTTCATACATTTTATCACTTTTATCTCTGTCCGTTTGTCGAACTACAAAATTGAGAGAGAGACAGAAAGTGTAAAGCAAGTAACAGAGAGAGATACAGAGTTATAGGTAGTTAAAAACAAATAAAAACTACCTATGATATAAAATTAAACCATATAAATAGTTTTGTAATCCTCTCTTATCTTATGTCTAGATCTAGAAATTCATCGAAGTGTGTTCAAACGTGACAAGCTCAGACCTAAACTTATCTTAATAAGATCCCTTACTGTTATATATAGTATCGCGCAAGAAAGGGTTCCGGCTAGGGAGTTCACTGACCTTTGGGCTTCGGGTCGAAATTAGGGATCTGGTCAAGTGCACAAAATAGATAGTGGGCTTTTTGTAGGGATTTCAGAGGTGTACGGGCTCGCCTCCACACTGAATTGGAATATTATCTGCCCAATTATCTAATAGGATTGGGGCTCTATTTGGAACTACACCGATAGCGAGATACTAGCCTACATTCTGACTCAGATTGGTTAATGGTCGATGGAACTTTGCATGGCGTGCTGTACACTTGGAATTGGTTTAAATATATGCTTGCTTGCATATTGGCTTACATATTTTTTGGTAATATTTTTATTTTATTTCTGAACTTTGCATTACAGGTTACCTAAAAACATGATCTAACTTTTGACTGGCCTTGTGGCTCAGTTGGCAGTATGTCTGCTTGCCGAGCTGTAGGTCGTGGGTTCGATCCCCACCCAGGGCAAACATTTGTGTGATGAGCATGGATGTTTCTTTCTGTGTCTGGGTGTTTCTATGTCTCATATGTACCTATATATATTTACTTACAAAAAAAAAAGTATATATGTATTCTATCAGCCATCTAGTTCCATAGTACAAGCTTTGCTTAGTTTGGGCTAGGTGGTGTTGTGTGAAATATTCACAAACATTTATTTATTTATTTAACTATGTTTCTAGGATTAATAAAATCTGGTAGAAACAGTGATTTTTAGTATGACATTTTTGAAGAGCTCGATCGGGAAAACTACCATACTCTCGGCCGCTATTCAATGTCCTTTAATCCAGAACACAATAAATTCTTCGATTCGAAATACCACTAGGCAGTTGAATAGTTGTAGTGAAATTTTAGGACATCATTTAACATACAGACATACCCTACATAAATTTGTGTCTATTTTTCCTTATAGGGTAAGAACACCATGACGTTAAGGCTGCTAGACACCACATTTGATGGTGTCTTAGTCTTAAAAAGTACAAAATATTAGTTTTCAGTGACAGGAAGTCAGCCCATCGCTTACTTAAATGCCAACTTCCCTCAAATCTAAATCCCAGTCTTTGTACAGTATGCCCGGAAAAAGCTGCTGACACATGTTTTTTTTTTCTCTCTGTAAAGCATGGAACGTACGTGTAAGTTACATGTAACTAGAGTTAAGAACGGCAATGCACTGCCACACAAACTTTTGGACTAAAGTGATCCAAAATTTTAGATGGCATTGGCCTCATATTTATTGGGGTATCATGAAGATTTGATCATGTTTCCGTCAATTGGATAAAGGCCCTCATAGCTTAGCCAATGGCCTCATAGTCAGTTCCACCGGGCCCTGCATGCATGCATCAGAGAACCGACATCTGCCTTGTAACCTAGTTGGCAAGCGGCTGCTGTGAAATTTTAATGTGATAGTGTGCGAACGAGGCCAGATCTGCCGCGATTTGTGGATCATCATCATCTCAGCCATAATAAGTCCACTGTTGGACATAGGCCTCCCCTATGGATTTCCAAAAAGACCGATTGGAAGCGGCTTGCATCCAGCGTCTTCCCGCTACTTGTATGAGGTCGTCTGTCCATCTCGTGGCTGGCCTTCCTACACTGCGCTTGCCGGTACGTGGTCTCCACTCGAGAACCTTTCGGCCCCATCGGCCATCAGTTCTACGTGCTATGTGCCCTGCCCACTGCCACTTCAACTTGCTAATCCGCTGTGCTATATCGGTGACTTTTGTACGTCTACGTATCTCTTAATTTCTGATTCGATCTCGTAGAGAGACTCCGAGCATAACCCTCTCCATAGCTCGTTGCGTGACCTTGAGCTTCCTTATAAGGCCCATAGTTAGGGACCACGTTTCAGTGCCGTATGTCATCACTGGTAACACACACTGGTTGTAAACTTTCGACTTGAGGGACTGGGGAATATTGGACGAGAAGACGCTTTTAAGTTTCCCGAACGCTGCCCAGCCGAGTTGGATACGACGATTGACCTCCCTCGTAAAGTTGGACCTGCCTAATCGGACCATCTGTCCTTGGTAGACGTATTCGTCAACAACTTCAAGATTGAAGTTCTCCACAGATATTGAGGTGGGCACTACATGGGCGTTCGACATAACCTTCGTTTTGTCCATGTTCATTTTGAGGCCCACCCGTTGGGAAACTCTATTGAGGTCTTCGAGCATCGTACTGAGCTCTTCCATCGACTTTGCCATGACTACTATATCGTCGGCAAACCGAAGGTGAGTGATGGATACACTTACATTTATACAAAATAAATGCTAGGGAAATTTTTTGGGGTAAATTTGTTAAAATTAATTTTAAAAAATTACATACTTAACATCAAAAAGATTTTAGCGACGACAACTCAGAAGTTGTGGCGCATAGATCTACTTGAAGCAAAAAGCAGAACCTTATTAATAGTTTCGTTGAATGCAACAATTATTTTAAAATTAATTTATATTTCAGTGATACACCTCAGATTGGGGAATTTCCCCAAAGTTTTGCAACCTTGTATAGTTCAAACATTCACATAGACTAAAATGTTTCAATTGTTGGTTATGTACGTCATTTTTATTCAAGACTAGATGACCCGGCGTACTTCGTATCACCTATCAATGAGTGGACCCGATATTTTCTCAACGTTTGAACCTTCTCTGGACTACGACAAACATTTCAAAACCAAAATCAGCTAAATCGGCCCAGCTGTTCTCGAGTTTTAGCAAGACAAACGAACAGCAATTGATTTATTGAATGAAAATGTAAATTTATCTTTAATATGTTATTGTTTTTTGCTCAAAATTAACAATAACTGTATTCATTTATATTAACAATTTCACAATATACAGTAATTATTACATATGTACTTAAATAAAACTAAACTAAAATAACCTAAACAACTTAAATAATAAAGATATACAACTTAAATTTAAGAGCTAAAAATGAACTAAAGACTCAGTCAAATAGCCCGCCACTGACTGTTCCTGGTGCAAAGGTATCCATAATACTTGCGGCGTTACCGCGCTGAATGGCGATTGCCAGTCTTTGCACCAGAAACATATCTATAATATATATAATATAAAGATATATATATATAGAGATGGGAGCGGTAATTTCTGCACTGACGTCCTGCTTGGGTAGTATTGTACATTTGCCTATTAGGGAGGGATTATACGTCATGTTATAGACAATAGCTTCGTTAATTTACTCAGTCAACAAAGTAATAAAGTCCATCCTTTTATTTTTGAAAAAAAATGTGTTGTTTTCTCAGCCTCCCCGTTTCCAATACTTATACATACACTTCCTGAATAACATTTAATTGCTCTTTCCCACTTCGCCATTAGCTTTTTGAACCCTTCCTCTGTTCCCTTTCACAATTTTAGCAATAAAAAGACAGACTGCTCCCTATTCTTCATAAATAAACTGTTGAATCAATAATTATTCGTGTGCCAAGGGTGGGCTTTGTTTTAGCTACCCTTAGATATCTCCCCTCCACTTGGGACCCCCTTCGATGGCCCTTTTCTATAGTGGCATTGCTTAACTGAGCGTCCTATCTGACTTTTGCTATTTACTCTGTGATTTATTAAGGTTTTAATTAATTTGGGACCAGTTTTCTGAACATAAACATGGAGGACACTTTCTAATACTTGAGGTTATTTTTATTATAAAGCACTGTAAGTTTGTATATTTGATAGATTTAGTCGAGACGAATCCCAAGTTAATACCTCCAGTTTAGAAATCTGGCAAATATACTTGTGAGCTAGTTCCAGTTCCCTTTAATCAATCGAATTTTGTTGTTTACTATATTCGGCCAAATGAGCTACCTAATTCACTTTTTTACTATCCACATACAGGGGAAACCGGAAAATTTAATGAATTATGAAAATAAATTCACAAATATAAATATTATCATAAAACGAATGTTATGCCTTAATTGGTTACATAAATGTAAGTACGTACAACACAACTATTTGCAAAATAGGTATGCCTATAAATTTTTTATGAAAGGGTCTCATAAAAAATAAAATCACTTCTTAATTGTGAAAAAGTTCGTTGGACGTTACGAAAAATCGCATTTTTTATTTTAACGAGATTTATTATTAGTACCTATTACAAAAAATATAGCCTATTGTACTCAGAGAGTGAAGAGGAATCTAACCTCACACATCACCTTAGACCTCGCACATCAAAATTCGATCAAGCCGTTTAGGCTACCTGCAGTGACCATATAGAAACATACTTACATACATACATACCCACATTCATACATACATACACTCGAAAACATATGCAGTCGGGTAAAAAAATAACGACTTCTATAGTTCCAACTTTTAGATGTTTAAACGAAATATTCATATTGCAAGATCTGGAAGAAACCTAAATTTGCAAATAAAAAAACATCACTGTAATCAGAAAACTCAAGGAAAACGTAATACATTAATACATGCTAGATGTGTAATGGGTTATTCAAGTTGATAATACCCAAGTGAAGAACATTAGTACTCAGATATCAGGTCAAACATTAAGGCGAGGCTTGTCCAGAAATTTAGGTATTTTACGCTACCTCAGTTTACGGCATAGTTCCACGTTTTATGAGAGCGCGACGTCCGCACAAACCGTGGCGTACGTTTAGTGCGATACCAATCAGCCGCGCGCCGCGCCGCGCGCGAGTCTCGCCGCGCGGCGCGCGACTCGTCTGAGCCACATCTTCATTACATTGTAGTGGCAAGTAAGTTGTGATATACTGATATCAATCTATAAGCTTATTTCTTGAAAATCTATGAAATAATAATTTACTACTCGTACTCGTTCATTTTTCCGGGATACAAGCCTAAGTATGTCATATTATGTGGGTATATCTATCTCCATTCAACAACCAACTCACTAACTCACATAAAACACTAAATTATCACATTTATAAAATAATAGCTATGCTCCTGCGGTGTAACCTGCGTAGTGATGAAAAACGATGATGATTATGATAAAATATAGCCTTTGTCCTTCTCCAGGTCTTGAAGAATCTCCTGTCCAAATTTCATAAATATTGGTTAGAATTACATATTACAGGTCAAATATATCACGTAAATATCTTTGACAATAATGTAAAGGTCTATACAGGATGTTAGGTAATAAACACAAGCAGACACAACAAGGTTAATTTTATAATTATATTGCAATACCATTAGTTAACCGACTTCCAAAAAGAAGGAGGTTTTCAATTTGACTATGTTTTTTGTATGTTTGTTCACCGATTACTCCACCATTTGTGAATCGATTTTGAAGATTATTTTTTCTTTGGTAAGTGATTTCAGAAGTCGTCCCATATAAATTTTATCAATATTGGTCTAGTACTTTGGATTTTTATAACAAAATAACTTACAATTATTGTAGGTTTTAAAAAGATCCTGAGAGAGTTTACTACAAATAATATAAATAATTAGTTATCTATTTTGTTTGTTTATTGATTAACAGATTTACAGATTTGCAGATTTACATATTTACATATTTACAGATTTACTTATTTACAGAGTTACAAATTTAGAATCCGGAGGGTAACGAGGGTTCAAGCTCGCCCAAGACAAAAACACCTTTATCCCCAAAGTGCATACTCTACTTTTTACACCTAATGCGTGATTATAGAAAGAAATGGGTTTGAATCTACATTATTTAACAAAACAGAGCGCTTTGTTGTTATTTTTAACGTACAGCCTTGAAAAATTTTAGCATACGCTACCTGAACGGATTTTCTTTGATTCACATTATTATACCTACATTATGTAACAGAACGTCGCAATCGCAATTAAAATAGAGTTTTTCTAAGCAAACACGCTCCATCGTAAACCGTAAACGTCGTTCAAAACTAGCGGGATCGGTGGTCAAGCTAAAGTTTCCCATAATAAAAATATAAAAAACAACCGTAGTACAATATCAAAAAATTAACAGATCTTTCAGTTGTAGCATATTTCATCTTCTTTGGTTGCAGTATTCGTGCCTGTTTTATTTCTTTTTTATGTTCTATTCTCACAACTATATCACAACTCACATGTCGATGTTATTACTCTCACATGGTGGAGTACGGGACAGATTATGCAAGTTTTCATTGATGGTCGTTCTGTAATATCAAAGTAAACGTTGTAGCAACCACACATTTTATCATTAAAACGAGGCTAATGCACATAAGATATATTTTAATTATACAAACAGGTGCATTATAATTTATTTTACTTTTTTGCGTGAGGTTTTCACATAAATTGCTGGTCTACCTACCAATTCATACAAATTTGCAGTTACAAAAATATATGTGCATAAACCTCATTTTTTGTAAAATAAATAAGGTTGTAGTGCTCACTCAATCCTAGAAGTATTCAAATCAACTGGCTCTAATGTTATCAAAGACTCGTTGATTACTTTAAGATGCTTCTTTGATCTGCAATATACAAGAATAATGCTAACAAGGTCGATCACTGAAATGTACCTAACTAACCTAACCTAACATCCTGTATTTGTGGTGGAAATATAAATGTTATGAAACTACCTATCTAAAATATTTTATACTCAAATACGTAATATATGTATACGTAAAATCGCTGTAAAAAGTTGAAGTGTGTATTTTTTATTCCAGTAAAATTACTTATTTCTTATTTATCACGAAGAAGTTCTAGGTTATGAAAAAACATTTTATTTTATTTTTGCAAGAGTACAAAAAATGCGTTACAAAAAATATAATATAGCATATGATATTCAGGGAGTAAAGACGAATCTAACGACACCTAGCACATCAAAATCGGTCAAGCTGTTTAGGCTGTAGGAGGTAATCTAAAAATATGCATAGTACATACATAGATATACACCCACATACACCCTTACATACATAAATACAAACATACATATACTCGATAAAAAACCCTCCTTACGCAATCGGGTAAAAATTACCTACCTACGCGCGGCGCGGGCGGCGCGCGACAAACGGCGGTATACCTATATAGGTACTCTCAAAGTCTGTGACGCGTTCAAAGATGCCGCGCCATATGCCGCCTGCCGCGACCGCGGTGTATTTTTACCGGACTGTGCAAAAAGGTGGGTTATGTTTTTCAAATTTTTTTTTTTTTTTTTTTTATATTTGTGGACATTTCACACAACACCATCTAGCTAAGCAAACTAAGCAAAGCTTGTGCTATGGAACTAGATGGCTGATAGAATACATATAAACTTTTTTTTTTTTTTTGTAAATATATACATATGACACATAGAAACACCCAGACACAGAACAAACATCCATGCTCATCACACAATGTTTGCCCTGGGTTGGAATCGAACCCACGACCTACAGCTATACTACCAACTGAGCCACAAGGCCAGTCAAATTATAGAATAGATACATAACACCTTAAAGAAATATAACCCTTCTTGCGCAGTCGGGTAAAAACAATAACATTTCGTGCAAAAAGGGTAATAGTCGCGGCGTGTGACGTCACGTGACAGCACACGCCGCGACGCGACGCCTAGTGACGCGCAAGTGTACCGTAAAAAGTATGAACCGTAAAAAAATAAGAACCCACGACCTTTCAGTTCAGCAGGTAGACGTGAACACACTACCAACTGAGCCACAAAGCCAGTCAAATCATATAAGTGTATGAATCATATAAGATTATAAAAGCGAAATTGTCTGTCGTCTGTCTCTCTGTCTGTTTGTTACCTAAACGGCTAAACGGCTGAACCAATAATTATGAAATTATTGGTTCAGCCGTTTAGCCGTTTATATATATATATATATAATTATTATCACCATTTTTCATCACTACGCGGGTGAAACCGCGGGATGCAGCTAGCATGTGTATGTATGTTTATGTATACATTTATTTTTTATGAGCCCTGTTTGTACAAACTGTCCCAATGCTGGCGCGGGCCATCTTCTCATTATAAGAAGGGTAAGGCCATAATCTACCACGCTTGCCAAATGCGGGTTGGCAGACTTCACACATCTTTCATAACTGAAATATTTGAACATCAGGTAAGAGTAAGTACATTTTCTTTATACGAGTATGAATAGAACTCATAGGTTTATGAACTTCGAGTGCGAGTGATCTATATAAATACTTACATGTATATTTCTAGGAAATAATAACTTGCAACTGGGTATTTACCTTTTTCGGGATCGCATCATTTCTATATGAGCCAAAATTTTGCGCTTACGCGTTCGCTTATTTATTGGTTTCTTTGTTCTATGATTTCCCATAGTAATTTGTTTTATTTGGCACGCGATGCAATCCGACACAGTACCGTCGCTGACAGTGGTCACCGACAGACTGGCGCGGGTGAACAGCTGAAGCAAGGCGGCGGGACGGTTGCTCGCGAGCAAACTTATTGTAAAATAAATTACTATAAAATAATGCACTAAACGTATCAAAAATGTAATTCTAGAGAACACTAAAAAAATGTAATAGCTACTTAACATGGTAAATTTGGTTTTGATGGCTTTAAACACTTTAGAGATAAATGGGAAAAATAAATAAAATGGCATATTTTTCAAAAAATAAAGCTATCGAGATTTTTTTCAGCAATCGTGTTTTTGTTTCTAGCGAAACCTAGCCAACAGATCAAAATTTTACATACAAAAAAATTTGAGCTTGAACTAATAATACAAGTATTTTTTGTAAATTTTCAAAAAGCTTTGTTTTACTGCTTTTGCGGACTAGCCGGGCCTTAAGCGTCGTCACAACACCCCGGCGACCGTCAACATTTTACCAAACTTCATATAATGAATCCCGTAAAATGTAAACTTCTTATAATTGTGTGATAGAACGTGATAATTAACATAGTTGATTATACTTAGTAGGCCAATAAAAATAGAAACAAAACCTCCAACAAATTACGAGCCGACTTCGAAAACCACAAAATACAAAATTAACCTCATAGCATCTCATCAAAGACCCGTAAAACACAATGTAGCAATCATCACGCAAAAATGTTCATCCAAGGACAATCGCAGCGTCCCCCGCGTTCGTGGAAATGGCTCCACAACTGTCAAAATAACGTTTTTACAGCCCGTACTGTCACATAAACATATTAACTTTATTCGGCGGTTAAAGTTAACTGTGGTCCTAAATGAAATGGGGCGAAACACATCTCACCTATGCTTTTACGGCTTTGATAATTTTATGCTTTAGTTTTTCGACATTGGAAGATGAGGAACAGTACATGAGTTACATACAACTCTTTATTCAACTGACTTTAAATAGTCTTTTTAAAATAAAAACTACGGGTCACTCACGTCTGTTTTGAGCCGAAATATCCGACTATAGTTTATAGTTTGTTGTGTTTAGTGTAGTTTTTATTTAAAAATGTGTGAAAACCACGTTAATTTCCATAGTAAAATTTAAATAGTCTTATAATATTTATCGTTATATTTTAAAGATTTGCATCATTGAAGATAACAAATATAATTTCCCAAGAAATAATTGCTGATCTGTCTAAGTTAAGTAGTTATAGTGTGTTTCAGATTGATATTAATTAATGTAATTGGCTATGGACGTTAAAATTAATAAATTAAATTAAATTAATATAGATTAATATAACTTCATATCATACTAACCACACAGTATTTGCTCGAAGACTCGCGAGCCACGGAATGAGGAACATTTTCATAGCATTGGGACTAATACGTATTAGTTCATAATAATCAGATATTAAAACACAGAGCGCATACATTTTGAATTTAAAATGTTTTTGATATTGTGTTACGTATTTAAAGCGGGCTCAGGAACACCACAGTTTGCTCTTCTAATTTTAAATAATTATTTTGATCATTTAAGCCTCATTTTCAATTTGTAATTTCGTAAGCAGCGGTGAAGAGTTCAGTCACTGAATTACTGAGTACATGTTCTGTAGCTGGTGTGATTAGCGATGTTCGGTTCTGCGAACGCGGTGCGTCACAGATGATGTAATTAAACAGATGCGAGATGTGTTTATTGGTATAACTATTGTGGGAAATAACAAAGTTTGACGGAATTTTTGCTTAAATCTGGTTGATTTTATAAACTTCAATTATAATACCAAATGAGTCATCTTAAACGTTTAATATAAAAAAATAATTAATTTTACATTTAATCAGTCCTACATAACATTGTTTATGTCTTCAGTACAAAAAATCGTACTTATGATTTTGGGTAACAATGATTTACCTATAAAACGTCGACCTACTTGATACCCATCTGTACATAATGTTCATCTTTGCTCAAAAATGTGTCCTTTTAGTAATTTTGAAAGGCTAAACATTAAGCTTGCAATTTATGAATCTTAGATAGGTAAGGGACGAACTTTATGTGCTCACTAATTTTACGACTTCCAATCTCAACTCCGGTGCGAGATGAGTAACCAACTAACCATTCGAATACTTCGGTCAAGTTGTGCACTTTTGATCCAACCAGAATATTTAAATAAAGCCATGATAACAAGTATCTATATTCAAAACAAAATACCCGACAGCAGAAAAGCAGTTTTTGTATTATAACTTACGATTTCGTTTCGCTTGATACGCTGTTGAGTGTGCGTTTTTTGCGAGAAAGTATGCGTAAAATCGCTGTAAAACATTATAAATGCGCATTATTTAGAATGGTTCTAGTAAAATCACGTGTTTATTAAGAAAAAGTTCGTTGGAAGTTGCGAAAAACGCTTATTTTTTTTGCGAAAGGTGTATTATTATCTAGGGGCACGGCCGTGCCCTGCCAAGTGAGCCAGCGGGTACGACCGGGTTAGATATTACAAAAATATATAGCCCGTGACACTCAGGAAGTGAAGACGAATCTAACGACACATCGCACATCAAAATAGGTCAAACCGTTATATAGAATTTCGAATTAGAACGTGTAATTAGAAATTAGAAATTGGTAATTATATATAAACATACATACACTCAAAAAAAAAATCCTTTCTTCTTACGCAGTCGGGTAAAAAAAATATTTTGAACTAGTTTATACCACGTGAGCTCACCTAAGTAGTGATAAGCAACGATGACTAACTAGTGCTATTTTCCAAAAACGTCTTTCATACAAAAGTTGCCTGGACATCACAGGGAGTAGTACTTAATCACAAACACGGCAAAAAAGAACCAAATCGTCCAAGCCGATCTCAAAAGAGGTTTACGTATTTAACTTCGTACAATAAAAGATTTTCTGGACGAGAATTGATTTCTTTTAACGATTTTAGCTTCTAGTAAAATTATAAATGTATTAACTAATTCTACTAATAAAAATAAGATTTGTTTATTAATATGTCACATTATTTCTTGGATACTACTTAATTATGTCTCTATCCAAATCATGTATCGGTATCAAATTATGCAAATATCTGTATCTGAAAACTTATAATAAGTAGGTATTCCACTTTCTTGACTTAAAAGAGAGATAAATGAAACACAATAAAGTATCTAACCACTAAACCAATAAACAAAAATATAATATTTGAAATATAAAAAGGCAATTATCTTTATTTACTTTGACTATTTACAACTTAAAAATAAACATATAGTACATAAAAATAAAATAACAATAATAATCTACAAAACACTATAATACAAAAATTCCATCTAAAATTCCGCCGTTAGGCAAGGTTCCCAGGACGCTGGCCGCGTTTCCCCGTTGAATAATTAAACTCAACCTTTGCTTGAAAAACGCGCCAGCCCTGGGATCCCCCGAGGCGAGGACCAATCTCTTGCCGATGTCTTTGCAAAACATCTTCATGTCTGAAGACCACGGACCCATCGTCTCCACAGCAAGCGCAAGGAACTCATAGTGAGTAGTAATGGTTGAATACTTTCTATGTTTATTCACTTGCGCTTGCTGAGCCGCGGCGCCGACACTGCGAGCCGAGCTGATGACGTAGGACGGTGCCAGGGTGTCTACGCACGTGGCGTCCCAGACCAGAGCCCGGCCGAGACACCAAGGGATCAAGGTGGCACCGTCTGGACGCTTTCCATCATCCCTTACCATTCCGCTCGGTTCCAATGTCGACGGCACGGATGCTGTAGAGAGTGCCCGTCGAACTAAATCGTTAATAGCCCAATGACGATATTGGCGACCGGCACTCTTAAAGCACGAAAGTCCGTGGTGTCCTAATTGGTCCGCACCTCGTCCGCACTGGCAGAGATGAGACTCGCACAACTTAGCTCCCACCCGCAGACCTACAGCGATGCGCAGACAACTGGGGTCGAGTAAAGTACCTATATGATCGGAGGGGAGAGCATGTAGCCAATGACCCGACTCCGCCTCTGATACAGCTAAGAGACGCGCTCGGTCCGTGTTATCTGCAGCTTGCTCCAGTAGGGCTTTGTGTGTAATTTCGATTAGCGGTAGATCCCACTGAGACTGTTTTTTTTTTCGGTGGGAACACTAACACCCGAGCACGAGGCACACCAGGCCGTTAAAGCTTCCGCCTGGCAAGCAACCCGAACATCAGCTACTGAATTTAGGATTGTGCCGATGAGGGTCTGCGAACCAAAACTAGAAGCTAAAAAGGCCGGAAGTGCCACGCTTGAGATGCGGCGAACTCCAAGCCCACCATGCGAAATGGGGAGGGTAGCTTGTGCCCATGAGTGATCATTAAACTGAAGATTTAAAATTTTGGTTACAGTATTTTTTAAAACGTCATCGATCGAATCAGTGAGCGCGAAAAAAAACCATAAAGGGCAGCAACGTATTAAATACATAAATTTTGGAGTGAAAAGACAGAGCCGAAGTATGTATAAAGCCATGTGTGGTTTTATCTGAAACAGGCGGTGAGAGTTATTATTAAAAAAATCTAATTTTGACCGAAATAAAGGGGGAATTGCGTCTAAAAAAATCGGGGCCCCCAACAACGTTAGTGTTGTCTTTAATTGTTCCGAAATGTTTGGGCATAAAGATGAAATTTTTTGGAGAATTGATGTGCGCAAATCGTCTCCGACGTGATCAGGAATGTAAATCTCACATTTGTCAAAATTTAGGGAAAGACCAATAGAACCGAAACGTTGGATTATAAGACTTAGGTCTTGTAAAACCTCTGATGCACTCCCACCTAAAGAACCATCATCAAGATACCACACATTAAATTTAGAATTTAGTTCCGAAATTATAGGATGGATCCCCAAACTGAAGGCTGCAGGGCCCAGCGGGTCTCCCTGCTGGCATCTGACACAAGATGCTATTTCCTTTTCACCAAACATCAATTTAGTTGGGGTTCCGTAGCATTGCCACATGTAGTTATAAATTTGTGGTACTTCTTTTTGAATTTCCGATAATAAAATTCCTCTATCCAGACTGTTAAAGGCATTTTTGACGTCAATTTTTATAAAAACTTCGTAATCCGACCCCAAAAAAGTACGCGCAGCATGAACGGCAGCTTCACACCCAGCTCTCACACCGAAACCAAGCTGTCGGGGTTGGAATTTTCGTGAGAGACGTTCTTGAATTGACCGACAGCATAATTTTGATGTGAGGCGTCTAAAAGTACTGCCCACAGCAATTGGGCGAACTCCACCGTCTTTTTTCGACAGAGCCACAAGATTAGCACCGTACAAAACCGGAACTATTTCTGAAGGGACGTGGCCGTCCAACATAAAATTTACCAAACCAGCTAAATTTCTCAGCAGCGCTTTGCCTACCTCTCCAATTAGAGGATCGGTAAGGTCTTTCAAATGTTGTGGGGTGATGCCATCCAGACCTCCTGCAGAGCCATTAGGAAAGGAGCGAATGGCAAACAGTACGGCTTCCTCGTCAACGCGTAATGGAGTTTCCGTTGACGGTGGAGTTGGAAGGTGGGTGGATGACGACTGTGCTGGGTGTTTTAGACGCAGAGCTGCGTACGTTTCATCGGAATCCGTGGCGAGGGAGTCAGAGGAAAAAAGAAGTTTCGCTGCACTCCGGATATTTCCATCAGAAATCTTACTTTCAATAAGTTTTATTGTTGATGGGTTTGGACGTACAGTAGACGTAGTGTCCTGGACTAAAGTTGATTGTTGGGTTGTATTTCTTTTAATGGCCGAGGTGAGTGAACGGTGGTTTGAGTTGGGTGGAATGTGGAAAGTACTGTAAGAGAAAGTTAATAACTTTTCCCAAGATTCTAATGAATTTTCCGCTAATACCCTCGCCACGCATTCTGACAAACTCTGAGCTACAATCACGCGGGCTCCCCTTGGTATTCTCTTAATGATTTTAGAATATTTCTTATGTTGTGCGAGTCTGGTAGCCAGCGGTATGTTACCTGTCGTGTTCGTGGTTTGTGATATACAATGCCGATCTGGAAGACCATCGGATGGTATGCTAAAGTTTGTCCTAGGTACATGGCGCCGGCTACTGTGGATGTTTAAGCCCCTTTGTCCTTTAAATAACTTGTGATCATTGCAAATATTACATTCCAAAAGTACAGCAGTGGCTGACAATGATGAACTTGTAGACAATTGGGTGGTCATCTTAAACACTTAAATAATAAATATTTACAAAAACAACAAAATAACACACAAAATAAAGTTTTTATGACATTCGTGACACTCCACGACGATGTTCATCTGACGTAGTCTGCACTTGCTCAAAAGGACAGCGCATTGCGCAGTAGCGATTTTTGCCATACACCACGGCTTGGCGCCATCGTTGCTAGGGCGACGTAGAACTTCAAATAACACTATCACAAGCAATGGCTGTGTACAGAAATCAAAACCAAAATCAGCTGATTTTAGGCAATATTCACCCGCGCATGTCTTCTGTAATATTAGAAAACACTTTGCAACTAATATCAAAGACGATAAACAGATAAAACTTTTACGTCGCGTTGTTTAAATATTTTTAATTATTTTATCAGTTCTGATGACATTTTTCCATTTTTTTTATTTAAAAAGTTTGTTATGGGTGCACCAATAAACAAAATGGTGCACCCATTTTGTTTATTGGTTTAAAATAAAACTTACATATTCAAGTATTATATGAAAACTATTTTAAGCTTTGCAGCTGCGTTATCGACCGGGATTGTGAACTGAGTCATACATGTACCGTAAACAATTAGTTCAACATTTGTAACTCATAAATCATAGCATAATGGCCTTTATCTACACGTCGACTTCTGAACTTTGGAAGTTCAATTTCAACAACGAAACTATGGTAAAATATGTAATTTATTTAGATTAACTCCTGAAATACAGTACCTACAATTTACAAGTACCTATCATCATTTAATCTGGACATTATATTTAAACAATCTGCAAATTTTTTATGTATTATATTTAGTCGATTGACCGTCTACTTACGCTCTAATGCGTACTTCAGCTTTTTGACTACGGAATGATTCGTCATTCACTTTGAAAGTTCTTAGCCAATGACATTACCAGTATTAAAGTTCCCGCTATGAGTTTTGAAGTGTCAACATTTTTACCAATGTTGCCAAATCAAAACAATTCTGCTAATATTATAGAGAAACATTTGGTACTCAATTTTAAGCAAAAAACATTAAATATGAGCAAAATCTACCCAGAGGCAAAAGGGTGTAAAGTCTCGAAAAAGAAATTTTGATACGAACTCATTTGTCAGTCAATTTTCATAATATTTGGCAGAAACATTTTTTTTCGAATATCAGAAGTAAAACTCATGAGAACAGACGTTTTCGCGAGGTCTGCTGTTTCTATAGTTACTAGTTATATTTATTAGAACATGTAGATATTATGAATTCAAGAATCTATCCATCTAATCTAATCTATCTATCTATATATTTAAGAATCTATTCTTCATATTAGTAATACACAATATTGATAAAATGAATTGACCATGCTATATTTTTCATATTATTATGTATATATAACCTAAGACATAAAAATAAACTTCACGAATAAATTGTAACAACTAGGTAGATAAAAACTCACCCTTTCTTGTAAATCAAGTTTATACTTGTGTTCTTAACTAAAACATAGGTCTTGAAGATAACAGTAATTGTGCAATATTTTGCGAGAAATGATAAACTAAGCTTGTCTCGAGTTTAATTCCTCCAGGCAGATATTACAGGCCTTGTCGCCCACGCTGAGTGCTCAAAACACACTAAATCCAAACATAACATCGAAATAGAAACGAAACCTATTATGACAGAAAAGGAAGAAGTATATAACAAAAAAAAATATCGATGAAAAATAAGTTCTGTAAAATTTAATTTAAGACTATACGAGTACAATAAGGTTTTTGTTTATTGACTGCCAACTCGCCTGTTAAATAAATGACGGTGTGGCCATAGATGGAGCTCGTCATACTAGAAGATCTCTATTCGCGTATGATTTTAGATAAAGACTTAAGATTTTTTAATAATTTGACATCACAGAAAATGATTATCCCTAGGGAATACAGGCAAATTCAGGCGTACTTTTCAAGTATAAGAAATGAAAAAATACTCTCTCTTATTTTGGCCTCTATTCAAAATCTTGATTATTGTGATTTGTTGTTGAAGCTTAATTTGTAATATAAACGAAAGAAATTAACTTTAATGTTATTTCAAAAATAGTGGATTGTTACCCTTTAAGTTTAAGGTATGTCAGCACGCTAGGTAATGGAAGTGATAAATAGTGAGATTTTGTAATAAGACCGTCTTTAAAGGAAACATCCTCGAGAATATAAAGTTTCTAACATGCCTTGCTGTCATATTTAATAGTGTGTCTCAAGACTGAAACTTATGACAATATTGTTGTAATGACTATTTTTTGCATTTTTATTCATTATCACAATACGTACCTTTAACATTCGTTTCATGATCATAGTATACTAATACATCATGAAGGAACATACGTTATCCAAGGATGAACGTGGAAATGAGGATCCCAACTTAGCAACACAAAATCTCATTACAGCTAAAAGATTCAATATAAGTCAGAGAGTATCATATTCCAATAAACAGTACCTATTACTGTAACACAGAAAATCACTCCAATTACTTATTAATTAACAACACACTTATAACCGATGAGCCTTTCTTAATTGGACTATAAATCATCCCCACACAGCAACGCCGTTCAACTTCGGTATATATGGGAAGCGCCTAAATGCTGATTCAGTACTTACTAGCTTTCCTACGTTTGCAGTTTCTATGTCATTCTAAAACGACTCAAACTCGTAACATGAATTCACAGAAATGTGAATCTTATCATTAACAGTTGAGGTGATAGTTTCCGGTGTTACACAGGGAGGTTTACTCGGCCCGTTTCTGTATAAATTGCAGCAACTGAACCGTAATCTTAAGATGATTTATGATATGTGGTACGTTTGACATTTACGAGTTAACAACCGTTCCTGGGAGGCCTTTTAATCAACTATGCTAATGTAAGGTGTTGATCACGGTCGTCGGGAGGCCGCTAAGTCTCGCGTCAATATTACGGCCTAATTGAATATCCGAATTCGAGTAAAGTTTGATTACATGTGGCGGCCGTGTGAGGGTTACCTAAACTATAAGTTTTATGATCTACATTTACGAGTAGGTTGTGTTGGGGATTATAGCCTATACTAGTAAGGTGGAACATCAAAATGTTGTGTAAATACTCATAACTTTCATACGTACCAAGCTTAGTATAGTTGTTATAGCTAGGTACTATATTTTTGAAGAGCTGGGCAAGGAAACACCTTGCCATTTTCTATGTTATTTTGATACAATTAATTTATTTCATATATTTCAGATAATATATGAAATATATACTTTTATCGAATCAGACATGAAGAGATCTGTAGATGTACAAAAATTAATTCGATTATTAACAAGTTGAAGTGGCAGTGGGAACCATCAGTTCTACGTGCTATGTGCCCTGTAGCACGTAGAACTGATGGCCGATGGGGCCGAAAAGATCTCAAGTGGAGACCATGCACCGGCAAGCGTAGCGTAGGAAGACCAGCCACAAGAATATAGACAGATGACCTTATAGTATAAATGCATTAAATGGCGGAAAGACGCTGGATGCAAGCCGCTTCCAATCGGTCTTTTTGGAAATCCATGGGGGAGGCATTAATGTCCAATAGTGGACTTCTTACGGCTGAGATGATGATGATATATTTCAGTGTGGTGGATCTTTCCTTTACTTTCCATAATATTTGTGATAATGATCATCATGTTTGTGAGCCCAAAGGGGTGATTGATGATTAATGAAATAAATAAAGTCAAATGATTAATAAATTCTTATTTGCAAGAAAGGCATTATTAGAATACAATTTTATGCTAACAAGGTTTTTTTTTGCTTGAAATAATTAGTATTAAAAGTCAGTCTTCTTGACTACAAAAAGACTGACTCTTAAATATAATAATATTATCACCACAAAAGTAATTAACATAATTTTCTCAGCGCTCTTTTCAACTGATAAGTAAAGTACAATTTTTACGAGAGGTACGTATCCTATCGCGCTGTACGGAACCAGTGGTCTTTAAAATTCACCCATAATTTATAATATTAGACCCCTAAGTATCTCACGTACCATCTGTATTACCGTTCTTCGCAGGGATCCCTAAAATAACGCGGTGATAAGAAAAAACCACGTGCAGTTTTATCCACAATTTGTGAGCGCCATTTTTTACCTTTAGGTGGTAGGGGAATTCAATATTCAGGTAGAGATTGGGAATGGTAAGGTGTTCTAAAAATATTCACGATAAATTATTATGTAAGGTATTCACATGTTAATTTAGTTTACATGAGGTCTACAATAATTACATTGGCTTTGCAGCTCAGTTGATAGTATGTCTGCCTTCTAAGCCTTATAAGGTCGTAGGTTCGATCCTCATCCAGGACAAGCATTTGTGTGACGAACAATGATTTGTTCTGTGTCTGGGTGTTTTTATGTATCTTAAATATGTTTTTATAAAAAAAAAAGTATATATATCTTTATTCTATCAGCTATCTAGTTTCCATAGTATAAGCTTTGCTTAGTTTAGGCTAGATGGTGTTGTGTGAAATGTCCACAAATATTTATTGTTCATTTAATTCTAGAGTAAACTAAGAATATCATTCGGAACGTCCAAGCTATAACAGAAGCTAACTGTCACAACAGCAGCACCGCTCATCTCGCAGAATCAACAACTGTATTAGTACGCCGTGATGCAAAGTATAAACGACACGCCGCCTTCGCCGCCCGCCCAATCTGGGCCAGGTCGGAGTTATGACGGCCATGAATCCGCCCGACGACGTATACACGCTGGCGTAAGTTATGAGTTCAACTATCAACTTCTTTAAAATGTTGCCGATAAATTCAGGTGAACATGAAGTTGAGTAAATTTGTATGAGCAGCGCCGACAGACCCCATGCATTTCAGAAAAAGTCTACAAGTCAAATATAAGTATGTAATATGCATTTAGAAATAAACAGGAAAAATACGATTAAATAATAAATAGCATACAATAAAGTAAAAATAATGCTTATTAGAATAATAATAATTACAAAAATTAATTGAAATAGCTTATAAAATAATTCATAGATGTAAATTTTAGTATAATAGCAAAGCGTATTTTAAAGTATTTTGCTATTTTTATCGATTAGCTATTTTTTACAAAAAGAATAAGGCTCTCAATTCGACTGTATGTTTTTTTGCGATAAATCTGCCATGATTTTGATGATTCTTTATTTTTTGTTTGGTTGGTCCCATACAAATTTTATTAAAATCGGTTCAGTACTTTGATTTTTATAACAAATTAACAGAGACACAAGAGGCGGTTTCATCGCTAAAAGCTAAATTTCTTCTAAATTTAAGCTAAATTTCTTCTAAACAACAATAAAATGCGTGGAAAATATGTTTATGGGCGCTGATGTAATAATGTGAAATTTATGTTTGAAACTCGAAATAAGTACCATAGAATTATGTAATATAATCGTTGTCTTTAACATAGCCAAATGATTTATTTTTTTAATGAAAGAGCAACAATCAGGCATATTTTTAACGCTAACCGACTCTGAACCTGCGCAAGCGTAATATAAAATGTGTGAAATAGTATTTAATTATTATATTTGACAATGTCCGTCCTTCCACCGTCTATAACTTACGTCTCCAATCCAAGTAATTCAGGGTCCAGCGCGCGGACCCATTTCATTCGGCATTAGTCTTGATGGCCAGGATTTCTTGCCTTGAAATTTTCTCTTCGGACATAATTAATAGGACAGCCCTATTAGTATGGACCATTGGGCCCTGGCGTCGCGCAGGGCGTGTGACGGGGCTTTACCGCCTGTCCCTTTGAATACTGATTGAAATGTTACCGGTGGTTATGGTATTAGGGATGTTTAGCAACACCTGGACACGACTTCCTGGACCTGTTTAACTATTCAGTTTGCCTATAAAAGTTCTGTTTCTTATATGTTTAGTTGTTTTGGTTGAGGTGAATGACAATAGCGTCAACTTTATAAAGTTGGTTAGCGTAAGTTTATCTCTACTTAAGAGAACTGCTGTCGCACGATCTCCCATACAAGTAGGGGAAAACTGTTTTCTACCCCTAAACATTAACCGATTTCGGTGATTCGTTTTTTTATCTGATTAAAATCATAAGTGTCTATGCCTCTACAGTTTGCCTTTTTTTTAATTTCGATTTAGTACCGAAATTAAAAAATTAAGTGTCAATTTTGAAAAAAAAACAAAGCCTAGAGGTAAAACCATTAATGGTTCTAACCATATAAAAAAGAATAATCGAAACCAGATAATATTAAAGGGTAGAAAACAGTTATCTCCTATTGTATGAAAAACGTTTAATTTTGATAATAGATCGCGCGATAACGATTCTCTTAACCTCGTTATTAGTTGATTTAAAAAAAAAAGTTTATGAATTGTTTTGTGAATAATTATATGATAACGGAACGCATATACCTACTTCATTTATTTTAAATACAGTACCTATAGATTTAAAGTTCGAGCTTCTTGCACACAAAAAAATTTAAAACAGGAGGCGTTATCATTATCAGACCCTTATCACCTTGTATTAGAATCGTTAAAATAAATCGAATGAATCCAAACTCAATTCGATTGTCACTCGTATTTATATTTCGTGAATATTCACCGGTTATGATTGTCGATTTTTTTATTGCGAAGAAAATTCGATTAAACAATCTGTCAACAATTGTATTTTTAGAATAATTGTTATTGCCAACTGATATTATTAATATTTTTTGAGACAATAATTTTTATCTCGCTACATTTCTATGTTTTTTTTAAGAGCAGCTGTAAAGTAAGTTTTTATGGATAAAAAACTTCAATTATATAATTCCACATGGGTAATAGGAAGTACTAGGAATCAAGTTAGTATCATTTTCCTAGTATTTGTGCCTACGTCAGTAGACAAACATTTGATTCGATACTGGATATATATCACAAAGCCACCTGACCTGACCGATTCAAGGAATATCCTGCACTGCAACTGCTTTCAAATTGATATTAAACCAACGTATGTGTTTGTAGGTGAAATCTATTGGTAGTATACCTACGTAAACATTAGAGCCATCACGGTGCTGAGGTATATTGACTGAGGCCATATTGAATGTGCATATTGTTGGTTTAGATTAAGCAATTGCCAATTTCCATTGCCTGACTGTAATAATAGCTGGGAAGTCAAAATATTATTTTTAACTTATTTTTAGGAGTTTTGGCGGGAAGGTCATCGAAACATGTTGTTGCTTTGTTTTATTTCCCTAAACTAACTTTGTTATTTTGAATATTAATCATATAAAAATGGTGGTGTTTTATTCATTAAGTGTTCGATCAAGGACTTGAGTGTGGGCAAGTAAAATAAAGCAGTGAAACGTGTCATTTTACGTTGTCGACAAAACTTCATAGAAGCTTCTAGTAAAGTCGCCACAACTTTACTGAAGCAGGACTCGACTTATAAATTGACTGTATACGTGACTTAGATTGTGACTAAAACATTTACAACTTGTTTTATTCAAGAAACTTGAAAAAATCATAATACTTGACACTGGCAAATGCTTTAATGCGGGTCCAATACAAAAAAAAAGATAGTTCTTCGTTTTATTGACAATTTTTCCGTGATTAAGATCTTGAAATATAAAAATAAAAAGTAAATATTTCAAGCGTCTACCTGTTGCCGTTATCAATATAGAGCAAAAACGAGCAAAAAAATCATGTTTGTTGTATGGGAACCCCCTCAAATATTTATATTATTTGTTGTTATAGCGGCAACAGAAATATATCAACTGTGAAAATTTCAACTCTCTAACTATCACGGTTCATGAGATACAGCCTGGTGACAGACGGACGGACGGACAGACAGCGGAGTCTCAGTAATAGGGTCCCGTTTTTACCCTTTGGGTACGGAACCCTAAAAAACTTATTAAAATCCTACAGATACTACTAACAATGCGAAAGTCTGTGTAGATATCTATTACTCATTCACACAAGCATTAGCATTAATATCAAGTAAAATAAAACAGAAAATTATAGACATAGACAGAAATTTATTGTCACAAAAAACATACAACACAAAATAAATATCATTCAAAAAATATAAATCATACACAAAATACTTTTATAGCTTGTTTTTGACACAATCCGGTCCCAGCTCAGCATAATGCTAGTTGTAAACAACCAGCGCTGGTCTTCCGCTGGGACCGGTAGGTGACGTCACGCACGAGCGAACACAATACAATTATATATATATTAAAATATCTACCGGTTCTTGTAAGTCTTAAATAAAATAGTTAACAGTCCTCAGACGTTCACACCTACTTGTTGAAAATCAAACTAAGTATATAAAAGTGTCCCAGCATTTTACATTGAAAGGCAATATTCCAAACAAACATTACATCCATTATACTTATATAAAAAAAACTACCACTTTATGAGTATTTTCATCATCTTCCATTTCCGGCTCACTTATTTGTCACTTTCACAAAAAAAATAAACAAACATTCGCGGCCTCAAACTCGGACCTCACATAAAAGGAGGCACAAAGAGAAAATTGAAACGGGAAAACTCAAATATAAGATAGTACAATAAGTAGGTGGACAATCTGATGACCCAGTTGAGGACAATTGGACTGCCGAGGAGATTTATCACTCGGAGAGATTGCATGTTTTGGATGTTGCAAGTGTGTGAGGGCTTTGTATTGCTCTCATTAAGATCGAGATAAGATGCGATGCTAATCTCATTGTATAGGATGTGAATGTGGACGAAATTGGTTTGTTTTGCCTTGTGAATATTTTTTATGATCAAGTTACTTTAATGAATGGTCAACGTATACATGCTCAAATTAAATATAAATTTACCGACTGTTGTACTATATGGTTTTACTAAAACTTTACTAAATTATTTACACATATAGACGAAAAACAATCACTGACATACAGCAGATAAGCGAGTTGAAACAGGAGTGGGCAGAGCGCATCACATGCAAAACTGTTAGAAGATAGGACCGCAAAGTTCTGTATTGGCTCTCCAATACAGAACTTTTCGGTCCTATATTCCCAGATACCGGCAAAAGCAGCGCAGGACGACCAACTATAAGGTGATGAGACGATTTCATAGAAGTGATAAAAAGACGCTAGTTAAACCGACCGGTCTTTTTAGAAATCATTGGGGAGTCCGATCTATGTCCAGCAGCAAACTTCTTGTGGATGGGATGATGATGATGATATCTAACAATAAAATTGTATTACACAAGTACCCATAGTAAGAGGGAGTGTGTCTCGACGTTGAACTGATTTCCTCCTGAGTCACATCATACTACAGTATCGGAGCTAGCCGCGTGGTTGCGTCACGCCGTTGGCCTGGGCTATGGTCATTGGACACTTCCTTTATTGCTAACAGCACCATTTGCGTATGCTGCTCGTAATGCTGATGACCTAATTTTGTGCACTTTACGGAGATTTTACTGTCTGATTGCATCTCAGATGTCGAAAGAAATGTGTTTTGGAATAAAAATGATCGAAATTGTATATATTTTTTCAAACAACATTAATCTTACAATTATAATCATCAATGTCTTTACCTCTGCTGCATACGATTCAAGCTGTGTTGTTCGAGTTGGCACTTTTTCTAGTGACTAATTTACAAATAGTCACAAAAAACATCCGAAGAACGAGAATCTTGCTAGTTGATGCAGAGAACTTTGTTCGCTTCGCTAATTCGGTCAATGAATACTAAAAACATTACCTTTCTTGAGCAGCTGTATAAAAAATAAACTAAATTAGATGCTTATTTTTATTATCTTTTAAGTCTTTTAACAATGTTATTATATTTCCATTAGCCATTGCAAGATAGATGTACCTATACCTACCAATAAGCCATTGCAAGACAAAATGGGTATCTAATTACATAAAGCTCTTTTTGCCAATCACGGTTGTTTGCTGTACTTATATTGGTGGAACTACCACCGTCTCACAGACCGGCCGCCACCCGTCCGTTTTTGCCGCTCGCCCCGTCTCACTAAGAACGCAATGTGGCAGCCATTTCGTGCATTCCGCAATATTTCAAGCCCGACTCGAGTGTCCCATTGAAGAGTCACGTAGCTGATGCACTTGTCCCACAACTGGGAATGGAACACGACGCTTTCAGAGACATAAATCAGACCTAGTTAAAACTCTATTTGTCGAGAGAGTTGCGATTTTATACCTCACGACTTTTTAAATGTTTGCAATTTATTAGAGAATGGTAAGCTTTAAAATTAAATGGTAGTGATTAAAGTTATAAATACATTTTTACTTCAAATTTTATTGATAATTTTTAATTTTTAATATGAAGTAAGAGACAACAACAACGACAACAATTTTAGATTATTTTATTTATTTTACACCCGTATGGATGTGTAACTACAATGGGGCATGCCATGCTCGCCTAGAACAAACCAGTTCACTCACTGAGAAGTCTGACTCACTGAATAATAAAATTAAATGAAAACTTAGTCTTATTTTAAAAGAAATATTCAACGATATCCCATACGATGGAGTGTGGTTCATATTCAACGACGATGAAGCGGGGTTCAAAAAACATCCCTTTTTTACATGTAGGTGTGGATGATGGAATGTGTCATCCCTGTCACTTTGGAAAATTTTACTACATCGTTTTGTAGCGGTTTTCTGAACACAGTTACTTGCTAAATTTTATTTATGTAGTGCTAATATTATATGAGTAAAATAGCTGTGACATACTAACAGACAAACATACAGATAGACGGACAAAGCAAATTTATAAGGGTTACTCGAAGTTACTATGGAACTACCTGTAATTACTACGCTAATAAGATGTATTAGAAGCAGAAATTATTCCAAACCGTTAGTTTACGATTGAGAGAGTCGTGTCGGATGCATTAAACGGGATCACGTTATCTGCAAAACACGTGTTTCTTTTAGAAATTACCCAAAAAATCAATGAAAAAACTGACAGCTAAGACTCCCAGGGTGGTCCCAGGATACACGTGTCACACAAGTTGTCTGTTTGGAGTCTCCACCCAAACTTTGGTGGGAATGTCGAATTGCTTGGACGCCATTTTGCTGTTGTTATGCTAATATGAACTGCTTATGATGAGACCTAAATATTATGCTAAAAAAAAGTTTCACTTGTACCACTCACATCTAGTTTAGGAATAGAAGATATTAATTGTGAATTTTAGTAAAGTAATGAGTCGATATCTTAGCGTTTTCACGATAATTGTGAAAACTATAATGTGTTGATAATTGTGTTGAGAGAAACAAATATTAAGGGATATACTTTCTTTTGAAATAGCAATGGTCAGTTTGTTTATTTATTAAGACTGGTCATTCAAGCTACACATAGGCATATTTTATTGACAATTGTTCATAACTATTTACTAAGTTGAAAGCGCAAAGGGCAAAGTGCAAAAAAGGCAGTTGCACCCCAACTCAGTATTTCTCCTCCAATATTTGACAGGCCTCATGGCTCAGTGCTAGTACGACTGCCTTCTGGGCTGTAGGTCGTGGGTTCGTTCCCCACCCAGGGCAAACATTTGTGTGATGAGCATGTATGTTTGTTCTGTGTCTGGATGTTTCTATATATCATAAGTATTTACAAAAAAAAGTATATATGTATTCTATCAACCAGCTAGTTTCCATAGTACAAGCTTTGCTTAGTTTGGGCTAGATAGTGTTGTGTGAAATGTCCACAAATATTTATTATTTATATTTGTTTTTAGTTATAAAGTATTACCTTAAGTTTTTGTAATGAATTATGATATCAGTCCTAATCTCAGAATCAAGTTTTTACACCATGTTAACAATAGCGGAAAATTCAACAACAGAAGTAGAATTCGACATAATACATCGCCACCCTTTGAAAATTAGCAACGGTCACTTTCCGCTCACTAATCGGACCAAATTTTCTATATTATAAACAGAGCTCAATCGAGTTTGCACCTTACTGTGATAATTTTAAGGTACGAAATCATTAACCGATCATTTAGTACCCAGATAAGTGAAGTTGTAGTTTATTCTTTATAACTGAAAGTTTAATTTCGTAACTCAAATAGATGTGAAATAGTTTTCTTCTGAACCGTATCTGAATGGTCATGACATGGACGACGTCACCTTCAATAAATTAGTTGTTGTGAAAAGAGACCAACAAAACATGAACTGCTCCCCGTCTGTGATGATCCAGGTTATACTCACCAAGCTGAATTACTATATCTTGAATGGAAAACCACTATTCTATGTGAAATATTAAGATATAACGAGACTTAAAAATTATTTTTTTTCAGTACACGAGCGCAGTGTATTGCCACACAGAGTCAAAACTATTACATTCCTAAGTTACCATTAGACTATTATGGACAAGCGTGAGTTTTATAATAACTGAAAACGTAAAAATAAGCTCTAAGACATCTAGACTAGATCTTTTTAGAGTACATTACAAATAGCAAAAAAAGAACGCTCTCTCTTCCACTATTTCCAGTATTTTTGTAGAGTCGTCATTTCTTACCTGAAGATAAGCTGCTCCACCGTTTTGCATAGGGATTAGTTTTTGTGCGGTGAGCCGAGTCGGACTAAAAAGACTCCACGGTGTCGCTTTAATAAGCTGTAAGGATGTTTTTGTAGAGCCTGAGTGACAGAGAGATGGAGTATTTACGTAAGTACCGGTGGGAAGGTTTCCAGATAACATTTTGCTGTTTTTAGACATTTAGGACGTCGATTAAAAACAGACAAATGGCCGGACTCTATGTTGAGTCATTAAAATTTTTGATTATGTCTAAAATTGTATTTTTATCGTGTTGACGAAAGTTTTATGTTTGTGAGATTTTACTATCTTAAGGTTAACCCCAAAGGGATCTCTTTATTTACAATACAATTAAATAAATCTTTAAAATTGTATCATACAACGCCGGAGATAATATATACGATAAATATAATCTGGGCGTCTTTAAACTATAAAACATGTAAACATGTAACGTGTTTCATAAGCAAGCGCGCTCCATCGTAATAGGCGAGCAGGCAAGTCGGTCGCAAAATAAAAATAGCTGAAAATTTATTTCAATCAAGTATTGCTCAGATATCGGTTGTTAAACGTTATAACAAATAAATGAAATATGAAATTCAAAATATCATCTACAGCTCCAAAATTCCTAACCTAATAAATTATGGAACAGTAGGTAGAACCAAAACGTACTCATAATGACTAAGTACAAGTAAGGGTCGTGAAACATCAAACTGTGTTAAACTAGTCTGTTACTACCTCGCAAAAGCCGACCGAAACTAGCTCGGTCACTGGACAATTAATTTTAAGATATTCAACATAGAAATTGGTACGACCAATTTGCTAGTTATAAATTCAAAATGCATCTAAGCGGAAAATTGTATTGAGACCCTGTGTTACCCGGCCGAATTCGAATAGCCTCACTGTATTGACGGGTCTTGTATGAAATGTTCGTCGATCTTGCTGGTTTCATGAAAATCCTTGGTGTATTTTATTTGGTAGGGTTGTAAAGGCTAAACACAGCTTTTGTCCAAGCGACTGGTCGAGGGTGTGACGAGATCTCATTTGCTTGGATAATCGTAACGAGGGTGCCTACGCGTGTGTGTGTGCGTGTGCGTGTATGTGACTACTGGGAGTTATAACAATTGTTTGATGGCAAATACAATAACTGCCGAAGTTTATTTTCGATATTTTCAAAGGTAATTTATTATAGTTCAAGAACTGAAACGTCCGACTTCAAAATACGTAATATCGTTAACTTGGGAGACATATTTTTTTCCAGTTATTTTGTTTTAAAGATCAAACTACTCAACTGATTTTGATGAAATGTTTAGGTGATTAATCTAAAAGTACTTACCTACATCTTTTCAAATAAAAAAAATATCCAAATCTGTAACTAACGGAATTATGAGGTAATACACGAAAAATAATAATTACATACATACTTATAGGTCGAAATTGATAACCTCCTTTTTTTGAAGTCGGTTAAAAAATCCAACCGAATTTACAACCTCCTCCTTCTTTGAAGTAGGTTGAAAACTGAAATTTTGTATACAAATGATAATCATTTAGTTTTATCTATGAAAAATATCAAGGTTATTAAATTCCGGATTTACATCTGGAATAAATAATTTTCATTTCATTTCATTTCATTTTCATTTCATTTCATTTCATTTCATTTCATTTCATTTCATTAAGTTTCATAAATAACTTAATATGTTTCAGGTAATATAACCCCCTCGCACTATTTTATAATTATCATCAAGATCCGAATTGTAGTAACTCCCATTTTCATAAGTAAGACATTATACACAACAATAACGTGAATTTATTAAAAACGTACCGTGATAAGACCCCGATAACGATAACGGTAACAGGCAGCAGTAAAAACTAAACGGTTCACTCACACAGCCTAAATCTGAATTTCTAATAACATCTCAACACCGAAATGAACATGCAAATACATGGGTACACGGTAATTTTTGTAGACATAGATACTAACTGGAAGTAACTGTCACAAATTACATAATTGATCAAATTTATAGGTCAAAAGAAGTACTTTTATTTTGCTAAACATCTTGACATATCTCTAAAGATATTCTTACATTATGGTACTTTACGACGCAAGTCTCGAAAAAGAGTCAGCACAGGAGTATCTCACATTATATTATTATTGAGTTGCTCACTCGATATCGATAGCTAACTAGTCTCGCGATAGTTGCCTGCGAGTCGCCCATGTATCTAGTCACCTATACCGGTCTCAGCAAAATGGTGACGGAGTATGTGATTGGTTGAAGAAATTCGAAATTCAGTTTAATGTCTTTGTACCAGCTTCGAGTAGCTAACAAATATTTTAAGTATCATAATGTATGAAATGCCTAAATATGATTAAAACTTATTTATATAGTTCTATAGATATCTCTGTCTACTTGCTTTATCTTCGACCTCATCGCTTACCTATGCGAGGAGCAATGTTATGTACAAACTATTCGATGTTTATCGTGTATCTGACACACAGAAAAACCTTAAAAATATTTTTGTTGATGCTTTATGTAAATTCAGGTCCGAAGGGGTTAAATAAACAGCTTACATTTAATAAATATTTTATTGTATTTCATATTTATTTAATAGTGGTGTTCAGAGGTTAATCGTGGTCGTATGCTACTTTGCTGAATGTATTGTTTTGTTACGGTAGCTGATAAAAAAATAACTATATAATAAGAGTAATAAGTAATATAGTATATTTGGTAAGGAGGAAGAGCCTCACACAACCCCTCCACCAAAAACATAGTCAAATCGTCGCCCAAAAGCGATCCAGATAAACTCATCTAATTGATACTTCCAGCAACTTTAGGTCTCAAGTTTAGCGTTAAGATCGCACACGTAACCCGTTAGGGCCCCGAAATGTTTAATTTCACTCCTAAGGGGTGAGAAGGGGGGGGGGGGGGGGGGGGCGGGGAGGAAGAGTGCCGGGGACGAGGGACAGGGGGACTAAAGTCACCCGAACCACTTGCTTCGTAACGTATGATAGGTATAGTTGTACCTTAATCACTTATTTAATTACAACATTTATTCTGTTGATTAAAATACTTGTTTTTCTTGGACGGTTGGAAGAAAAAATGAATGTTATTTTACAAAATGCCACAAATGTTAGTTTTGTAGGATATATTTACAGAGTTATTATTGGTTTTTCATTGGAGTAAAGAATACATAGTAATTAATAGTTTAAAATAATCGGCCAAGTGCGAGTCTAGACTTGTGATCTAACGACGTTACGTTTTCTGAAAATAAAACAAAACAAAAATAATCGGCCAAGTGCGAGTCAGACTCGCGCACGAAGGGTTCGGTACTATCATCTATAATACTATAAAGTTTAGTTCAACGAGAAATCAACGAAATTCCAAGTAGTAAATTGCAAACTTATAGGTAGGTTTTCGATACACATCCGGGCAGCATGACGACGCTCGCGCGAATACGCGCGGTTATGGCTCGCTCCGTGATGTTACCTCCTCCGCTACCCGCGCGGCCGTTGCTTAGCAACCGCTTCGCGCTCGCGCCACCACCACACCGCGGCGCGGCGCTCGCACCGCGTTTAGATGCACGGATTATTTTTATTTTGTGAGTTTTATGTATTAGATTAGGTATTTATTTTTATAGTTAATATATTTCTAAATATTTACTTACAAATATTCAAGTTTCTACCTGTTAATTAAGATCGAGTAAAAATTGCTTAAAAATTACGTTTGTTGTATGGGAGCCCCCCTTTAATATTTACTTTATTGTTATTTAATTATTTATTTTGAAAGGTAATATACAAGTAAATATTCTGTGAAAATTTGAAGCGTCTACCTGTTACCGTTTTTAATATTGAGCAAAAAAATACGAAAAAAACACGTTTATTGTATGGGGACCCCCTTAATTTTTTTTTAAATTTTTAGTATTTGTTGTTATAGTGGCAACTGAAATACATCATTTGTGAAAATTTCAGCTTTCTAGCTATCACGGTTTATGAGATACAGCCTGGAGACAGACAGACAGATAGACAGACAGACAGACAGACAGACAGACAGACAGACAGACAGCGAAGTCTTAGTAATAGGGTCCCGTTTTTACCCTTTGGGTACAGAACCCTAAAAATGAAATAACCGATTTCAAAATTAGCAGTTTCGTTTACGTGGGTGACATATTTTTTTCAGTAATTTTTATTAAAAAACTAATGTAATAATTAGAATTTAATGATATTGCTATGGAACTAATCTCATTATGAAAGTAGGTATATAAATCAATAGTCAAATAAAAAAAAACTTTTTAAACTAGTTAATAAATTATGGCGTTATGAGGTAACAAACATAAAAAATACAACTGAATTGATAACTTCCTTCTTTTTTTGAAGTCGGTTCAAAATGTGTTTTGTTCAGGTTTTAGATATATGCATATAATAATGCCATATATATAATAGTGCTCATATTGCAATAAAGTTATTTATATTTATAATAAAGTATTTCCATTATAATAAGACGTTTTTAAGCGTGTTTTACATTTTTGTGAAAAATAACTGTAAATTATTTTATATCTTTGAGTACAGATAAAAATTTGCCATCTAAAAGATAAATATTTTAGAACAGGGACTAATAAAACCGAAATTATGTCTCATAATCGTCTTGCGCTGCTACCGTTACAGCCCATAAGAAGAATGTACGGTTAGCAGCGTCGAGCGTCGACAATTTAAACGCTCTCACTCTTCGCGGCTCAAAGTTTATCGTGGCCTTAACTAGGAACTCCCCCTTAACCACCAAAATACTTTGATCTTCCAAAACTCCCAAATTTCAGTAACCGTGAGGATCTTTGCGAATTGGACGTGAATCGAGGAATTCTAGATATTAAGTACTCGTGCAACCATTCGTGCGTTCTCCTTAGTACTTAGGTAGTGTTAGTACCCTCCTTGTTACTCCTTAGGATCTGTTAGTACCTAAATACTCTGAAGAAAATTTCAGAGCCAACCTAATGTTTAGACTTTATGCCGTAAGTGGGTCGAAGTATCATTTCCAGTTGCGACTGCGTATGGTTTAGGGATCAAGTTATAATGGCCGTTGGAAAGAAAAGTTAAGCTGTTTGCGGTACTTTATAAAATAAACTGATATCTCTTTGAGCTGTTTTATTTTTTTATGATGATAGCGTATTGTTGCTCTGTTCATATTTCAAAATTCAATTTTAAGTCATTGTTCACTACAGGATATCGATTTGAAAGGTCACGCGAATGACATTTGTAGCCAGCTGGAAGTTGAAGAAATTAATGCTACTACATTAATGTTTAATGTTAAGGTAGTTGGTGATTTATACAAAATTTAGAAAAGGTCTTAATAAATCAGTCGTCTATAAACTACTATTTTTGTTTATTTTATGATTGATTGGTATTTAAAATCAGTATAGTGACTATCCAAGACATTTAGAGAATTGACTAAAATGTATATACATACATTCATAATCATGTCTATGTTTGAGAATAAGATATAATATTGGCTTGCAGTTACAGGTTCATATTTATAAGTTATAATATATAGATACCTAAAACAAAATAAAGTTAATTTTTGAGCTAAGTTAGAATTTTTTAATTTAGAACCATCAGATCATTGACATAACAAAGGCTAGATATGAAATGAAAGATATGAAAAAAAAAACTGTTAAATTTCAGAATCTGTCAAGTTCTTAAGCTTATTCATTCGAAGTGTTAACTTTAAAAAAAGATTATTACTATTTGACACTATGCATAAATGTTGATTATTATTATTGTTTAAGAAACAAATGAGTTTATAGGAAGCCTATAAATATTCCCGTCGCTCAGCCATTAATTGAGACTCTTAGTCTTGCTGATAAATTAAATTCTTTGTGATTATTTAATTGTTGTTCATTTCGATTTTTTTTTAATAATAAAATAAATATTGTTGCCGGTTTTTGAAAATATTTGTTGTAAGTTGAAATGTTACTGTCCATATGAGTTCTTAATTTAGCATCCTAACCGAAATATATATGACGAGCTGAATAACTTAAGATGGACTTAGCTTAAGTTAATAACTTATTAACTTAACTTGAGTGATATTCACTAGGAGAAACTTACATATATCCAGCGGATGTCGCGTACACAGTGGAAAAATTTAAATAGATCTGAGTAGGCCTTATGATAAGAAACAGGAAGAAAATATTGATGAAAGATGTCATTATGTACCTACCCTTGTGACAGGAATAGACAGAGAGGATATCAGTAAATGAGATGCGAGGATGATGTCCAAAACATGCTAGAAAAAGATGATACAGAAAAGCCACAAATATAAAAACTATAGAAAACCCAAGACAGGCCTATGCCAAAGGGCAAAATGAAGATGTCTAGTGGGGAATTAAAGTAAACTGTTTGTGATGGTGAGGATAATTATTATTAAAAAAAACAATATAAAAGAACCTTGAAAAGAAAGATGAGACAAAATCAGAAGCTCACCAGACGATATGAATGTTGACCTCCATCGTAAAGTAAGCAAGCAGCGAGCGAGCGCGGCACGAGCAGACACAGACCTTTATACAATAGAAAATTAGCGGAAAATGTGCGGCCTCCAAGTTGGCTGTAACGAGGCCCGAATGAGCCGAATTCAAATATGAACACGCTCGGAAAATGAGCAAGACAAACACCACGAACAATGGGAACAATTCTTGACCCTTTTTAGGTGGATTTCGGTTTGTCGAGAGATTTTTTACCCGGCTGCGTAAGAAGGAGGGTTATGTTTTTCGAGTGTATGTATATATGCACGTGGGTACTCGTTTGTATGTATGTTTCTATATGACAGTCTACAGCCTAAGCGGCTTGACCAATTCTGATGTGCGAGGTGTCGTTAGATTTGTCTTAACTCCCTGAGTGTCATAGGCAATATTTTTTTGTAATATTAGTAATACATCTCTCGTAAAAAAATATGCGTTTTTTTGTAACTTTTTCGTAATAAATAAGTGATTATACTAAAAGTATTCTACAGAATGCGCAATAATAATCTCTTACAGCGATTATACGCATACTTTCTCACAAAAACGTACACTCAACAGCGTCAAGCGTAAAGAAATCGTAAGTTGTACTACAAAAACTGCTTTTCTGGAGTCGGGTATTTTGTTTTTCTTTTAATATAGATACTTGTTATCAAAATATTGAGGCTGGAGAACAGAGTAAGCGTTTCTACTCCACCTTCTTAGACTAACAACTCGTTACAAGCTCAGAACTGTGGAATGTACTCCCAGCGTTTGTCTTTCCTCAAAGAACATGAAAAGAAGAAAAAACAAGACAAAAATACAACTTGGCAAAAAGTCAACATACAGAACTAACACTTTTATCTGTCATTGTCAAAAAATACTACTAAGCAAGATTTCTTAGGTTGTCGCGAATGTGTTTATTACTCATTGTAATTTTTTTTATTCGACGATAGACTTGCGCTTGACCGTCAGTTACGGTCTACAATGGAGCGCGAATTAAACAAATTTTAACGAACTTATCGCGTATATATCGCATAATTTTAATATATTATAGGTATAAACTGAATAGTGATTCGACGCTTTTTTTTAAACTTTTATACAAAATATCACATTTTATGTAAAATATCACATTTTCTATTAAAACTGTTACCATTGTATCCCAAAAATGGGCTATTTATTTAAATTATTAACGATAGTAGTGTTCGCATTATATGCTATTTTATCAAAATGTAATAGAATATAGAAGAAAAAAAAACACGCCAGAAAATAACCATCGAAATCTACCCATTCGATGTTGATCGGAGCTTTTTACCTCAAACGGTGGACAATGGGCATATTCTGATGTAAATGTGTGTATCTCGCAGAATACGGACTATTATTTGTTGTAAAGGGATGCCGACTTTGATTTATTTACCTAGACCGTACTTAGAGTGCTGCTCTCTGTACCATTGATCAGTACTTCTTTGTGTCTGTTCTTAGAAGGTCATTTTGAATATACATAATTGACTATATTTATCAAAAACAGTTCTAATTTTTTTTCTTAGATTTAGTAGTAGTAGGGTCAATAATTTTCTAAGCAATAATAATAAATGCATTTTTTGTTTTAATAACGAAAATTAATTAATATTGCGCCTAAGATGTTGACTAACATGCATGACTATTGACTATGTATCAATGTGACATATTAAATTGTACTAAAGTCTGTGTTATATATATTAACATTAGATACATTAACAAAAAAAAACACAAAGTTTTTTATTTTATTTAATATATAACATCTAATATTAATGATTAAATACACTATTTAGAATATAATAATGTCTTAACATGCATGTCTTCCATTATTTTTATGTAACAAATCTTTTTCTTACTCTATAGATTGGTGTACTCCGAGGGTATATATTGTCACCGGTAATATTCAATTCTCATGAATAACAGTTTCATGGAATGTATTGCTAAGGCTGTTAATGAACGTAGTCCCGCCACTTCGCGGTTCACTAATTATCTAACTGGCATACTGTGTGGAAGTGAAACACTTCGTGGCCCTTATGACTACTGTTACCTATATATTCCATATACTCACAAGTAGACGTTAGAAATGGTTGATTATGTTAACACGCAATCTTATCGGAAAGTGAATTAGGGCCTTACCGAAAAACGTTACTTAACTTTAACCAACGTCTTAAATTCTCTGTCTTCTTTCCGCAAGTGTCATTACGTGTCAGCCAGAAGTTGACCAAATATATTAAAGCTGCATTGCTTAAAGTTAAGTAAAGTTTTTCAATAAGGCCTCTAATGTGTTGTTGCGTTGTAGTGTACGACAGAACACGTTAGCTTATAAAAAACCAATTGAGTCGCCATTTAAAAATACCTAGAATTTAATATGTAACGATGAAGATCCACTTACAAAATATCATCTCATCTCATGAATAGCGAAAGTTTGTGTACCTATATTTAATTTAGTTACTCCTTCGCGCTAAAACGGTTTAACGGATTTAATGGGTTTTGGAATACAGATAGCTTTTTTACATTGACTGTGCTTACGTTTGACTTTGTCTCACTAGAACGAAGACTAAGTTTAAGCTGAACCACGCTTGTCCAGAAATACCTATTTACTCTTCCTTTAAAGACACCCAGATTGTAACTTATAAAAAACAAATCTACGAACTCCAAGCTGTTTCAATATCTGTGGAATAGACAGTGAAAGAAGTCTTTGTGGCAAAATGTATATTATAGCGGTGTCGATGACTTTTTTCTAGTCGTCCGATAGTAGAAAATCTTAGGTCATCTAGATCTGAGTTATAAAATTGGCATTGAAATTTCAATTTCCAGATACAATATCATCTTCTAGATCGCCGTTGTTTATCCTCAGCCACACTGACACTTAGGTATCATTAGATTAGTTAGTGGTCAAACGTAGATAGTACAAACAATAGGTAAATTATTTTACAATTGTCAATAAACTCATAATTGTGTTACAATTCCACGTGCGTCAAACAGCGGTGCGTAACCTAGTGACATTGGAGTAAAGCTAATAATATCCAACGTTAACAATAAGGAAAGTCGAAGGCCGTTAGCCATACCTCACTATTATGATTCATTATGTATGAATATTGGCTATGAATGAATACCGGGTAATGAATACCGACGTAAACATTGGCTCATGTAGGTATGTGTTATTTATAGAAGAAATGGATAATATGGATTCAATAATTAATACTCAAACAGAAATTTTGGATTTATGTGAGTTCAATACTTCGTTTCGAGCGGTTAAAAGAACTTTGATGAAATTTAAGTAGAACAAATCTATACAGCATGTGAAATTCAAGAAAAGTGTAACTACTATTTGTTTTTCAGTGGATTAGTGTTAAAACAGTTTTTGACCCGGAAATAATAAGCAACCTACGTACAACATTATTTCCGGACTTATACCGGAATAGGTTCCAAGTTTACACTTTAATACCTAGTGATTATTTTTATTCAGATTTTAATTTATGTATTAATGAGAGAACTATTTCAGATGAACAATAAATTCTGATCTGCAAGCAAAACGTTTTAAATAAAACTATTTAAATATACAATTTTTCCCTCTCCAAAAACTCCCGCGTCCATTTGTGAAATTCCATCATCGGGTATACGTAACGATGCTAAAAATGCAGATATTCGAATGATTTATAGCTTGATACATCATACAACTTTCATTTTATTAGAAGGACCCAGTACTTACCTTTTAATTTAACTTCCATCAATGTTTTTATTTATTTATTTAAAAAACCATCAATGTAACGTAACTTTGATGGAAGTTAAATAATATTCGTATACAAATAGAGTGATCTGAACAACTGAATTGTTTTAATATGAGTTTTAAGAATTTAAAGTATTTTATCGTCTGTCTAACAGTAAACATACCTCGTAAATCTAAATAAAAACTTGTAAAAACAAGTGTTTACATTAAAAAAAAAACTGTAACTGCAGAAGAGTGATTGTTGCAGTCTAAGTTATAATTTACTTATGTTTGATACGCTGTTGATTGTAGGGTTTTTATGTGAAAGTATGCGCAAAGTCGCTGTAATAGATTATAAATAGGCAATAAAGGTTTTTTTTTTTTTTTTTAATTTAATTTTATTCTCCACAGACACCAGGGTTCGTGACCTTTGTCATAATTACAAACTATTGTTTACTAATTGTCGTTACGGGAAAATGATTTATTTTAATTTAAGTACTTATTACTATGTTGCGTGCATACCACGAGCAAACCAGCGTCCCGCAAGCAGCACCCGATCACGAGTATGATGCATGTGCCAGACATCGCCCTCCTCAACCATATGTTAGGGAAGAGGGCGACCCGCCACACGACGCCGCCGCAAGAAGGAGCCTTCGATGGTGAGTGCACACAACTCTTATTTCTAACTACTGAAATACTAGTATTTCTGTGAATGCAGTCACTGGTAAGGCAATAAAGGTTAAAAATTTACAGAAAAGCATGAATTTATTTATTTTATTTTTGTGAAAATTGTATTTTTATTCCTGCAAAATATGCCTATGATACACAGGGAATGAAGATAAATCTAATAACACCTCACACGTTAAAATCGGTCGAGCCATATAGGCTAGAATTATACATACATACATACCCACATACATAAATACATACATATACTGAAAAAACAACCCTCCATCTTTCCCGATCGGATAAAGAAATATTAACTTCTCGCTTACACGTCTACGTCATGCTTACAGCACTATATTTTCTCCTCGTAAGCTGCCAGAGGCTCCTGACCTGCTTAAGAACGGACAATCACATTAGAGCGGAGTAAGAGTGTAACACCATCGTAAGCGTGTGATTTACCGCCACTACATTATTCACGGTCGCTTCAAACACGGCTATTCGATCTGCCCTTTAAAAATTGACCAGAGCGACCATAACTGGGGTACGTTGACTAACGCTGTAGACGTGACATGTACCTATTTAATAGCCTCGGAATCAGAATCAGAAACATTTATCGCCCTTATTACTTGTAAGCTAGATACAACTACAACAACTTATTATAACTCGCAATATAAGCTATACTAGTTATAGCTATACAAATAAGTTAACGATCTGTTTAAGTATCCTTTGTTTGTTGTTTTATTTAAAAAAAGTGACAAATACCTCCCTGAATTTGATTATTATTATTATATTGATGAATTTGACCTCGAATCTATAGGACATTTTTCATCTATTATTTTGATTAAAACTTTACGAGATATCTTTTTTGTATAAGCTCTGCCATTACTCCGCCAGTTGTGAATTGATTTAGATAATTCTTGTTTGTCTGGTATACATAGTATACATACTTCAGAAGTGATCCTGTATACATTTTATTTCCCCAAATAAAGGAATTACTTATTTAGAAATCGTTTTTTTTAGATACTTTTTTAATTTATAATTATTCAGCTGGAGCTAGTGAAAAACTCCACCAAAGTATTCGAAAATAAATAAGTAGAATATATATTTATTTTATGATACAGAGCTATGAAACATTCATACAGATTGCTCATCGCATATTTGTCCTAGGTCAAAATAAAATCCACATCACATCCATCAGATTAGAAGCCAGAGGTTTTACCAATTGAACTGTGATACCTATAATTTAATTATGATATACAAATAATATTTGACACTTAATCCACATTTTAATCTTCGACAAAACAACAAATTTATTGGATAGCACGCAAAATAACGGTAACCTATATATTTGATCGAAATACATTTGTTTGAATCTTACTTGTCCGAATCCATTTCAGGAGTTTCTGACTCCATAAATTTATTAGCTACTCGTATAAGTTTCATTTACCTGAACAATTATTATGTAATCGTAGATTATATCCCGAAACATTCATATTAACACAGGTTTGGTTATCAATTATTAGGTAATAGGTTCAAAGGTTTCTGTTTATTATACACACAAACTTTTTTAATACAAATATTCGGTTATCAAACGAGTTGTCAAATGTGGTTTCGGGATTTTGATAAAGTGCCTTTTGGGAAAAATTGTTTTCGAAGAAACGATATTGGATATTAAATAATATGAATTATACTTAAGTAACCTAAAATATTTAGGCGAGCACCTATAAGTACCTATGGGTAAATATTTTGAAATGTTCTGAAATTAGAAAATGCATTCGCGTATGTATTTCTTGTCTATCGCAGTTGTGTATGGACACACAGCCGCCGCCGCCGCGCCGTCCGCGTCGGTTGCAAAGTGGCGGCCGCTCGATAAATCGTCGGATCACGTCCCTCGAGGCCTAACTATGCTTTTTCTGCAACCCGCAGGCGAGAATTTACTACTTTACATAGATGTGGTTAGTTCAGTACGTAGCCAGCCTGCAACAAAGGAAACACCTTAAATAATAACTTAAATGTGTGGTACCTACGATATGATAAGTTTACTATTACAATGGAAATATTTCGGTAAATTGATTGATGTCTTTTTTTTATCTACCGTGTAATTATTTGTGTAAAAACCTTTAATTTTTCTAAGGATACCTACGCTATGCATTTTTTTATTATCTTGTTTCCGAGTAGGTAAAAAAATACTTAAATAATTTGTAAAATGTTGACGTGCTTTCTGTTGTTTCAAACTCAGCTCAAACTTTATAAGTGTCGTAAGACATAATTCTTGTCTTGTTTAAGTCCGTGACCTCTCTAGCTTGTAAAGTTCTGAAAAAACTTATGAGGGCAACTAGCAAACTTTAGTTAGTTATACACGGTGTAAAGGAAGATTTGTAATTGTTGCATTAGTTATTTCACTTTTTTTGGCATAAGAAACTTATCAGCATTTGACCACTAAGTTTCTTAATGGCAAGGGACAGTGTGGCCGAGAATGGAGCATGTTACTATAATTATTCACTTTAAACTTCAATGCTCTAAAATTGTAGGTGTCAGTACATTAAAGGTGTTAGGATACAATAATTAGCTCTTAGACATTCTGCCGCACTGCGACGTACAAATTTGTTATAAGAAGTTAATATTAATAGTTGTGTCAGGAATTTTATATTAAATCATGTTAAATGATCATGTCCCATATTGCTTTATTTATTATTTGTGTTCATAATGATATTTTTAATCAATAAATTCTGACAGAGAGTATTAATAGCATTTTTCAATAAGCCACAATTTAAGTTTTCTGACAAACATGTTACTCGGCAGTTCCTTAATTTCATTTGGGACAGCGTTAAAAATACGTCCACACATTGATTGACAATTTCTAGCATATAATGCAGTTCTTGGAATTTGTGATAAAACAATTCTATCTGGATTTCTAGTATTTCTAGGATAAATATCTTTGGCTGTCTTAAAAATGTCAGGATTTAACTTAACAAACTTAGCTGATTCAAATATATACTTAGAAGGCAAAGTGAGTATTTGCAATTCTTTAAATAGTGGTTTACATCATTTTCACGGTGGTGTACCTGTCATTGTCTAACGCATTTTTCCAGATGTTCTACTTACACGAGTAAGTATCTGATTCCATAAGTTTGTCATCTGTTTCATTTGCCTGAACAGTTATTAGGTTAGATTCGTTAGGTATCTGTTTTTAACCGACTTCCAATAAGAAGGAGGTTATCAATTCGGTCTGTATGTTTTTTTTTGTATGTTTAGAAGAAACCAATTCACTCGCGATTTAAAGAGACCCAGATTATTTCTATCGGTAAAGACCCATCTAGGAAGCGTATTTCACAATCTAACAGTCCGTACGATAAAGTGGAATTAAAGCATTCAGTTCGGGTTTTTGTAATATCCGCCATGAAACAGTGACGCTTTTTCGTGGTTCATATCATATTAGTGACGATTTTAATATATAATCAGATTATATTAGGCTTGCTAGACCAAACAACCATTCAACACAATCTAATTGAAACCACACAATTTGAATAAATATTAAATTAACGATTTATTTCACCCGTTAATTGCACGCCAGCCATTACAACTTCAACTCATTTCAATTATTCACCTGCAGGGGGTTCAATAATTGCAATTGTTGAAAACTTCGATAACGATGCCAATTTCTATAGAACTTCCATATGGTAGGTACTTGCATTAACATTACCGTACGAGTATCGGAGGGTTAGTTCATTTTCTACCTTATCTCTTAGAATTAAAAGCTAAAGTCTAGTCTAGATCAACTGGTTTACAATAATGTATCCTCCTCAAAACTAAACATAATACTTGTTCCTATGTGTTTTGTTGCGTAAACTGTTTCTTTAGTTTTAATGTTTGTCAATGTAAAAAAATGGTTGTTGTTGTGCTCGCGTGCGATCGATTTTAGTTATTTCTAATTATATTTAGATTTTAGAAATTTCTATTAAATTCATTGAATTGAATTTATTACTATGATTAATAAAAAAAATATTTAATGTAACTATTTTATTTGACATTATTTTATTATTGACATTTACAATTAAATAAAATGCCCATATATATATATATATATATATATTTAAAACTATTTATTTTGAATATTTTATAATTATTTACCAAACCAAATAATTTGTAAAAAGCTACCAGTAGGGTCAAACTAAGTAGGGTATGTAAATATAACGTATTGTCTAAAATAATTAATTTCCTCATTGAAACGAAAAAAATGAGTTAAAAATAGGTTCATTTTAATGAGTAACAATCGCAAAAACCTTATAAAACATTAAATAATGTCCTCGTCTATCATATATTAAATAATGTCCTCGTCTATCGTATATTTTCACAAATGTACTTATATTTATATGATTTTTCAGTTTCTATTATGTAGTATAAAAAGCTTGTTTTATTTTTTATTTTCAGTCAAGTACATCCTATTAATACAATCGCAGGTGCAGTCGGATTTTTATAATAATTTAAATGATTGCTAGTTTGTAATTTAACATAGGTTGCCCTTCGTCTGTAGCCATAAACGTATTTTGTTTACTTCAAACTCCAATATCCTGTAGAGTCGTTACTCAGGCTACCGGAGGCATGCATTATGCAGCAAGCAGCGCGATTGGAGGCCGGTTATTGTAGCCTTCCCAGAGTTGCTCTAGATCGCCGAGTAACTATGCGTTTAGGATCTGACACACGGTCGATCTAATTGGCCAACCAGAAAAAGATAGATAGATAGATAGATAAACTCTTTATTGTACACACCTTAGAAACTTACAATCGAGATAAGATATTTAAAATCTAGTGTAACAAGTGAATATTTCTTAGACTTATGAAATCTGCTAATTACAAAAATTTAAATTTGAAGCTGCCTGGATGGACAAAACAAGGATAGCTACTGTTTTATTCCCTCTCTTTTATAGCTAAACTAAACACCTAATAGTTTCTAAAAATAAAGAGTGGGAAGTCTCCTACAAAGACTAAAACATCATTCATTACACAGAAAACCTTAAGTACCAGGTTGACCGAGCTTTGCTCGGATCTTTTATGTCAAAAAATGAATCCTAGCTATCTAGCTAGGATTCATTTTTTGAAATGAATGAAAATGAATCCTAGCTAAATCGATTTACCGTCCCCGATCTACCTACATACCAAATTTTATAAAAATCATTGGAGCCGTTGCCGAGATCCTTATTTTAATCATATGAGTATTACTCGTTTTACAATATACCTACATTAGCATAAAAACTTGGAATCGCCTAATTGAGAATTTCAATATTTTTTTATTTAATACTAGATGACTAGATGTACTTCGTATCACATATCAATGAATGGACCCGATATTTTCTCAACGTTTAAACCTTCCCTGGACTACGACAAACATTTCAAAACCAAAATCAGCTAAATCGGCCCAGCAGTTCTCGAGTTTTAGCGAGACAAACGAACAGCAATTGATTTATATATATACTTATTTATATATATATAGATAGAATGATAAAAGGCTGCTGAAGTTGCCATATAAAGTTGTTATTATATATATATATAGTTGATTTTCGAATAAAACATTAAGAGTCAAAAAAGTACTAAACTGTAGTTCACAACAACTCTGGTTTAGTACTATTTAACCCACTTATTATTTGTGTTAACATTGTTGCGTGTTAACATATTTTGTTAACACGCCAGTAGACCAGTGTTTTTTACGTATAATTATTATTATTAATTTTTTTTTTTTGTTAGATGTAGCCACTTTAATATTGTATGCCGATACTTTCTTCTCTCTATCTCTCCCTGACAACTTTTGTTTCCATGTGTATCTAAACCCAAGAGAAATCGCTCCCGGACTTTACAACTACACCTTACACTTCAAAATAACGCGTCTGGTTGCCGTGCCTCATCACAATATGCTCCGTGGATATACAACATTTATTACTTGAAACTCTTGGAATATCCCTTAATAAGCCACTTTAAAAATAAGATGCTTTATTTTATCTGTTGATTTATTCGAATTTAGAATTATAAAGATAAACAGACAGACGTAATCAGATCAGATTATTCGTGATTATATGAGCGTTTCAAATTCCATCAATAAGTAGATTTTATCAGTCATATAAAGTTTTAAACAAATTATGTAGATCATTTCTTGCACCTCAGCTTATATTTATGACGTAGATTATTTTTTTATATTATCACGAAGAATTTGTCGTTTTGATACCAACTAGCATATTAGTAAGACACGAAGTCGAAAAATTACCCAAAGCTCCCTACCTACGATACATACCCTGAACAAGTTAAGTATGTTATACATTATATACATATAATAATAATATGCATACTTATATAAAAGCAAGCAGTCAAATTCCCCATTAACATTAATATATACCGAATACCGATAAATATTTCAGTAAATAAAATATGATTACCATTTAAAGGCCACAGATAACAAACCCTCAGGGAGTTGCCAATGCAGACCACTCCAATGCCTATAATCAAGGAAATTCAATATGAATCCCGATAATCTGACTTGATTTAACTCATTTTATGGGCCGTCTAATAGTGCAGCATTATCTGAATTTATGGTAACAGAGAAACTACCAGAAACGGTCCGTATAAACGGGTGCTTAGGCTAAAAAGCTTTATGGAAACTGCTATAAGCCTAGCGGTTGTATTTCAATTCAAGTCTCATATGTTACTGCATGCGCAATGTGGGTTTTGTGGGTTTTTGGGTTACAGTAATCTAACTCATATGGATACTTTTTGACGTAATAACGTCTTATAAATCGATGAACGCCGGCTGCACGCACAAAAAAGCATGACTCATTGTCACGTTCTGCCTGGGCCGAGCGTGCAAGCGAGAGCGCGGAACAAGCGATAGAGAGGCACGATCAGCCTAAGCGTTCGGCATGTGACGCATCTATCATGACGTTATCACTTAAAATTATAGTCCGTTAACTGACTTTACAGACAACCATTTTTTTATGTAAGATAGTGCAACGATTGACTATCAACTCGCCTGATTTTAAGCGACGGTGTGGCCGAGGATGGAGCTTGTCGATTTAGAAGATATCTATTCACTCTGCTTTCGATTGTTGGTCTCAGGGAACAGAGATAGCGGCAAAAAATTCCGTTCCTATGCAGAACGCATCAAGAACGTGGATCGACATCGCTGAGTACGGATTTTTGGCATTTCATCGAGAAATGGGTGGTAATTCGCCGACTTTCTGATAATCCTGTAGTGTAAATGGGGAGGGTACGTACTTATTACTATGAAGTACATTATAAGTAAGTAGTATTGTGTTTTTACAAGGTGTTACCCTCAATCGATAAAACTTTTTTTTTACTAGGTACATACCTATACTTTGCAAGTAATATCCAGTCTATATACCTCTAAGAGATAAACTAAACTGCATATTACCTTACAATGTAACTAAAAAAGCAAGACAGCAAGTTATTGACGATTTACTATAGAGTCAATTGATTTGGTTGTACTTACGTTGTAAAATCTGTCAACCTCTTTCTAATATACTTAGATATATACATATTTAGGTTTTCGTCAATATAAACAGTACAGTAAGAGAAAATATCTTATAAAAATAATTCCATCAAAAGTAAAATAATGTTAAATGATCAAGGATTAGTATCGTTTTATTGACATTATAACAGTTTAATTAAAATCTTGCAACGCAGTCTTTCCTCAGCCAAGTAAAGACATTTCACGTCAAGCCTAGTGGAGTTATTTTAGTTAATATTATTAGTTCAACAACTCAACTTAACAACTTGTAATTAGCCTCGTAATTTATATAAATTTACAGTTTATTTAAGTATTTAGGCTGTAAGTTTTCCTAAAAATATAAAATAAAACAAATAAATAAACTCAGATATATTGCTATCTAATTAGTTAGTTACTTACCAACTTTTATAGTGGCCGTATCAATATTAAAAATTATCTAGTATTTGTTTATTTATCAGTGTACCTTAATAATGGTACACTATATATATATATAAATATATATAGGTATATATAAATATATATTAAACTGGATCTTAACCGATATTTTGTATCTTTTTTATATTCCCAAAAGAACATGAGAAATACCTAGTTTTCTAAAAAGTTGTTCGCTTATTTCACAAGCTCAACTATGACCTTACAACTTACCAACTCAATAAAACTTGCAAGTTGAATTTGCGCAATGACCATAAAGCACTCTTCCCGTACTCTAAAGTTATTTTTACTGTAACTGCTATAGTTGTGTTACTGTTTATATTGAGCTACTGATGTAGGATTAAACTGGGATGTTGAACGCACAAGTATCATCTTTTCATGAATTTATGATGCGAAAGTTTCTGCAGGAGAACTTATATGAATTTTAGAACTTGTATAACAACTTAAATTGGGCATTCACATACGTGTAATAGCTTTGTTTCTATGTTTTTGAGTTTCAATCTGGTTACAACTTGTAATACAATTCTATTTAACTAAATAACAAATAATAATACATCATTCTATCTAAATCTTTAAACATGTACTCGTACTAATTCCTATCTTTATTGTAGGACACCTAGTTTGTAGTTTTTTTTTACAATAACTAAAGTCGGGTTAGGTTTTTCGAGTGTAGGTACATATAATCAACGTACGTTTCTATGTCTAATTGTTCGGCATACCTTACAACCTAAACCTTTTGACAGATTGCATTATATCAGTTGTCCTCTGTTTCATATTCCTTTCAGGTGTAGGAGTGACCTATTATTTTGTAATAATAATAATCGCAAAAAAAATAAAAAAAACTGATGAACTGACTAAATTGTTACAAAAAGTGACGAAAAATATCGTCACTTTTTGTAACAATTTAGTGACTTAAGAAGATTTTCTTACAAAATTAAAAAATGTTTATTTAAATGAATGTATTATGGTTTTGAGCATACTTTCTTACGATAAACGTACATTCGACATCATAATGAACTGTAACAGTTTCATTACGTCAATCGTTCTTATGCAGTCGTGTGTTTCATTTTTCCTTTAATATCATTTAAAATAATTTCGTTTTTTTCGTTTAATACTTTTTGTAAATTTCAACGCACCTGTTAACTATAATTTTAATTTTCGTTGATCTTTGAAAATATATTTTCTAATCATTTATATTTCATATATGTAATTTACTTTTCTTTAAAGTTAGGTGTAATTTTGTTTATGTTTTTAAGTTTGTATTGATCTTTTAGAAATTATTTGTAAATTGCCTTGCTAGTAACATTGAAAATATTATTATCATCTAGATTCTAGTTTATTAATGACATTTGATATCATACTATGTTACATCGTTGAAAATGAAGTAAATGGGTCTATAAATATTCAGAAGTACAGATATATGAACGAAACTTCATAAACCTGTTTTGCTTTGGAAATATACCTTTACTGCGTATTTTCATAGCTAATGTGAATAGACGACGTGTGTATAACTCATAGTTGAATCTGAGATTATGATTCTTTGTTAAGTTTACTTACGAACGAGTTGAACTACCGTTATCAGAGACTGGGAAATATATTCTATTCTTAGAGCATTACGATTCAAATTCCTCTATCACAATTTTGGAATTAAGCTGAAATTGTGAGGTAAGTGAAGTGAGTACAGTGTGACACATTTTTCTCATTTCAGTTGCATATTTTATGGAGCACGGACGCGTAATGAAAGGAATCTCCTCGCGAACAAACAAATTACAGTTTCTCTCATTGCGAAATTGTGGTTCTTGCTGTTGGGGGCTTAACCAGCGATGAATTTATTATTTTGTTTGTAATAAATATTACAACTAAATGTTTACTGAACATATAGCCACGTGTTTAGATTTTATTTTTACATTTAACTTAATCATGGGCTAAATCTTTGGTACCAGCTGTTCATTTACCTCCAAAGCCGTCTAACGGTTTATCTACTTACGATTTAATAAAAGTTCGTAATACACAACACACACACACACACACACACACACATAGGATATCTATCAACTATCGAATGTTGATATCTATTCGTTATCGTGCAGGGGAAGACAAAGCTTTACGATCAGACGTCATGCAATAAATTCAATAACAATGTTATTTCCGTTACTGAAGGTGCATAGATTTATGTAGAACAAGAAACGTGTAGTTTGAAAATAATAATGATATCACTGCTACCATGAAAGCCCACAATAACAGTCAAATTCATACAATATAATATTGCTCAAAAATCTAAATAAAAAACCCATTTATTTTTAGCCAACATACAAGTTGATCAAAATGTTGCAAGAGATTGGATGTAACGATCCAACTTAAAACCACTTCATTGAAACATTAACATTCTCGACAACAAAGCAAAATTAAAAGCGGAGATAAAATTTGAAAGCGTTCGAGAAGTTCTCAAATCAACTTTTAAGTCAAGTGCTTTCCAAAGTAGAATCAAAAGACGAGGTCGTTAGTATCGACTGAGCGAAGAATTTGCTAATGGCTATTGCCGAGACAAAGGACGAGGTACAAGGGTACGAACTGATAGCAGAAGGACGGTATATGTAGGTACGTGTTGGGCCGCATATCGCGCGTGGGACGCCGGTACAGCTCCGGGCCTTTATCTCGACAATAATCACTTTGAACAACCGAGTGGCTCGCGATTACAATCTCAAATCCCCCGTAAATTTTCTATTCCAAAGGCCCATTATAATGAAATAACCTCCGCGGGTCTGGGGAAAAAATATACACGAATAATTTCATCATCGCACTCCCCTTGTTGATTGCAAAATTTCAATCAAGCTCGTAAATGGTATACAGTTTCGGATCGACACTTGAAACGATTTTTTTGGGGTTGAAATCATGGATGTGTTTCACATGCGAATTGCACACCTATTCAATTACATTGCAGAGGGGATTTTCGACTGCGTCGATGGAGAGGAAACAGTGCGTTCACATGTTGGCGACGAATGCATACTGCATGACACAGATTTATTCGTACCATTCAGATGGCAACAGTAGTCTGGATTTATTAACATAGGCTTCGAACTAATTATGTAGGGATTAAAGGGATTAGGCCAAAAAGACTGAAGCCATCTGGCGGAGTGGAACTTACTGATTAATTGAATGATACTTCGCTAAGTGGTCGTTGGTGGTTTATGTGAATAAACTTCGTTTCAGATAGCTGCCGAGTTCAATAAGAGCGTGTATTTTGCAATTAATCTTTTATAAAAAATCTACGCCGTGCGTGTTCTCCCGCTGAGAACTCAAGAGCTTAGAAAATAATAACGGATCCGTTAATTTGAGTTGAAATAGTGCACCCCTCTGTTTCCATATTAAAATTATTATCTCGGCAAGGGGTCAAAGTACACATTACTACACTTTAACATAAACCTTTCGGCACGTTACTTTGCAACGTTACGTAGGGATCAAAATTTGGACTTTAATTGTTGCCGCCGTCTTCATTGTTAGAGAAATCTCTACCTTGATACTTTGTTGTAGCATTGATTTTATGTAAAGCTTTTTCTGATGCGTCTTCAATTTGTTCCCCATCTGTGTTGATTACTAACAATCACTTCTAATGGTCAATCTTTTGAGTTGTATTTTCATTGGCAATGTCGTGTCGCTTAGGACATTTGGCAGTGCCGTGAAGTGGAGCACGTGCTTACGCGTGCCGTTTACTCCCTGCTGGTACGCACTCCTTGTTACTCCGAGAACTCCACGGTCCTGTAATTACACACAAATTAGACAAGATTTATAGAGGGGTGGAACACCTTGGCAACTATAGTAGGTACTAATAACGGTCGGCCAGGTTCGATATTGCGATTAATTCGCGGGAACGAGTCCCTCGCAGCCTCGCAGCGGCGCGTCGTCGTCGAGAGGATTCATTTATTCGAGCATTGACGCATCCGAACTTTCTTCCCGAGTTCGAAACAAAAGCTTAAATCGTGCAGATTTGTTCAATAACACCGTCAATTATCAACATCGACAAAAAGTTTCGGCTTAACGATCTCAATTTGCAGTAAAGCTATACGCGGGAAGTGTCGATGAATAAATCAATATGCCGAGTGGAAAAATGTCTTAAGTGAAACGACGTAATTAGCGTGTCGTGATTTTATGAAACCGGTGTCGCATAAATTGCGTCAACGGTCGCGTCGTCGATGTTACTGCCTCGTAAACATAAACACTCGACGTAACGGTTCACCCTTTGACATGACGAAAATATTTGACAGCTTCATTTAACAAAAGGTGGACATTTAGCAAACAATAATGGTTCGCTTTAGTGCGGTCTCTCATATTTTTATGGCGTGTTTATTGGCCATTGTAGGAAGTCTCGGTCGGCGCCGGCCCGCTATATGGGACACTAAAAATGATTCATCTTCACAGGTACGAATTATCGGACATTCTTCGAGTCTTTTCGGCTTAATGAGCAAGAAGAATGTCCCTTTCTTCGGCCTTTTAGCGTTAATGCTGACGATCTTATCGCGTTTATCATTTTTACGAAAACAATGCCGGCAAAAACTGCTATGCCTACTTTCTATAAATAGCTTAAATAACTTCACGAACCTTATAATACTAATTTTGAAATTGCAGTCCATTTGGTTTTATGATCTCGAGTTAATATTAGTAGGTTTTATCCCTCAAAAAACATATTTACAATTTTGTCAGGTAGGTTTACTAACATTTCTGAACAAATGGTCATCATTACAATTAGCCAACACCAAATAACAAAATCTCTGCCCACTTTTACGCATTAATTTGAAATTTATATCTCAAATCTCTTCTATTTCCAAACGAGCGCGCTCTGTCCGCCGCGCGCCGTTACCTGCCCCATGCTCTGAGGAAATAAAAACTTATCAGGAACTTTGTTCCCGGTTATCTCAGGGCAAGTAAACACTTTTTATTTTACGACCACCCTGGGGTTTTACGGCGGTCTTCTCTTCCGAGCGCCGCCTGCACTTTTGAGCTATTCTGGAATTGCAAGTGCTAAGTTTCATTCCTGAATTTTAGATAAAAATGTGTTGTTAAGTGTTTACTACGTATAGTTTGGAAGTGTTTGTCTAGAACCGTAAAATAATGCTGTTAGTCTTTAGTGTAGCCCGAGATGGCTTATGTCTTGACAGAATGTCCTGAAAACTTGCTGTTTTGGTGCAATGCAACTTGCTTTTAGTGGGTTTTTTCATCCCATTACTTGTAAGTACTTTTGAAATGTTTGAAACCTTGCGTATGTTTTTTTTTTAATTTCAATCTATTTTAGAAAAGTATCAATTATTTCTCGTTTACGTACATTTATTTCAACGACATTTTTACGATCGATACGTTCAATTACTTTAGCTACCGATAATACTATCAATCGATTGGAAAGTTGCCCTATCGCATGTGTCCTTCCCATTTCACAACCCCTGTCTTTTCGTAAGCACTCCTTATAATACTTTTTATATTATCTCTTATACCGTCTTATCATTTTTATAAGCTTTAACCCTGTAGGGAGAGAATATCACGACGCATCGTCCTTTCCTTGTTAAGAAATAAATCGTGAAAGCCTTATCATTGGTGATAAGTTAGATTTATAACAATGTCAAGTTGCATTGCTATTTGTAGATATACTGTTTGAATTGTTATGTATCTGTCTCTTCGTTGTGGTTTATTACCTTCATTTTAAATGCAAATAGTATCTATCTGCAAAATACCAAATTTTCTGGTAACCACTTAACAATTCATTTTTGGACAGGATTTAAACCAACGTATACTCTGGTTTGGTTGTTTTCATTTTCAATTGTTTTATTTACAATAAGCTTAACACAAAAACAAAATAAAAACTTATTTCAAATATATTGCACTAAATTTTCTCATAATACATGTTAATATTTATCCTGAATTTTAATATGACTCATAATCATTACGAATATGTAAGCCACTTAATATTAACTCAATTTCAACAAATTCTAATTCATCCATTTCTCTCGCAATAATTATATAAATTATCGAATTAATTGGCTTCAAATACCCCAGCGTCTAATACCAAAGCTAAAGGGATGAGCTAATTATTAATTGACGAAAACGGCGGCGTGTCGAATCAATTCATTAAGAAAGCCAGTGGCTTAGCACTATCTACCATCGAGCCGAGACGTCTAGGTGTTCATTTAACTCGAGATTGAACTCGAGATTAAGCAGTAAGTGGTATTTGTAGTGAGATATTAGCGGAGAATCCCAAAGGTAACAAACGGTCTAAATTAACTTCTAGATAAAATAATTACAGATCAGACAAATCTGAGCTTTGGAAAATTTATACATATACTGACCACTTACTTTGAAATATAAAAAAAAAGAAATACGCCTAGTCTGAAATCGGCACAAATATTTTATGAACAATTGGCATCTGTTCATGGAATACACAATTAAGGGCTTGGCGGCCTAATTTTCATCATAATTAATAGCTATAAGTAGCCACACACACACACTGAATAATATTCGTGGTCACATGACACCAACAATTAAACGTTCATTTGTCTTTTCCGTTTCTTTTATTCTGGAATCATCAAAAAGGTTTTATCTCAGGTTTTTCATTCAAAAAATTATTTACGCTAGCTTATCTTGCACTTGACCAGTTTTTAGCATTTGTTGATTTACACCAAAGTTAACCCTACAATATTGTAAATTTTGTGACTTGGATTTATTACCGTTCACAAGATACAGCCGTTTAAGTGCAGAGGATAGACAGACAGACAAACAAACCGACACGGTAGCCTCACGAATAGATAGGCTCCCGGACGCTTAGAACGGAAGCTTAAAACACACCAATAGAATATATAGGTACATAAAAAGTATGCAACGATTGCTTAGCTGAATATTCTTTAAATATTGTAATACTGTAGTGTAGTTGACCGAGCGAGCGAAGCGAGCGAAGTGTCTCTGCATTAACTGGCCAAATTTTCTTTCGTCTGTCAGTTTGTTTTTATGTTCGTACTCGCGTACAGAGCGTAATTTTATACCAATTTTGATGAAACTTGGTATGTAGGTTCTATGAATTATTTAATTTTTTTTGCCGTCGGTGATTTTTGATAAGAGGGGTGGTTCCCATAAAAAAGGGGGAAGTTTATTGCGGCGTTAATTACCAACCGATTTTATGATATTTAATAGGTAGGTAAAGTACACAATTATTACAACTTGTAGTAAAAATGAACAGAATTGGTCAAGTGGTTGTCGAGATATGACAACCAACTTCAGATTGCGTGTAACAGTGAGGGCGCATGGATGCGCTTGATGCATTTTAGCGCTGAATAATTTTCTTGATTTTACGTTTTCTCTATTTATAAAATTATTATTTGTTTTTATAAGAATATACATTGTTTTTTTTATTAAGGGCATCTAAACATATCCTATTTTTGTATTAATTGTGTATTAAAATTAAATTGATCTTTCAAGGTGCTTAAACATATGGAAAAAATGTTATTTGACCGTGAAATAACGTCTGTAAAATCACTTAAAATTGCGAAATCGGCTAAAATGTTACAGACGGCCTCCTAAGCCAACTTTATGGAGGTATTATGTACAGATGACCCAAGGTGAGCCGCAAATAAGCTCTCTCGCGAGGTCTACTGTTCGTAGAACTACTAGTAATATATAACGGAATCCAGGTGTACAGTCTCACTCCACAGTCTACACTACTACAGTCTGTCTCCTCATTTCTTATACCAAATCCAGTGTCGAGGGGCATTATGCATCCTTATCGGCACTCGTTAGTCGCCCCTAATAAAAGCACCCCTCTAATCTCAAGGGCTGTTGCAGCTCTCTTAAATTTAATAAGGGAGAATTTAAAAACAGTCACAATAAGCCCGTTGTCCCGTTGTTTGATTAAGATCGACATCAATAACTCGGTGACATAGATTTTTTTGAATGACGAAGTGGTTCAAGTACCTACTTGATATACAATATAATGTAAACAGATATTTTTGTTTCATTCAAATTTAAATGTATTTACATTTGAATGCTACATTTTTAAATAATACTTTACTAAATATAGAGTTACGTGGTTGCCAAAAATATATTTCAAGGAAGACTTCAGGAGGACGATGTTTTCAGATGTATGTGCATATGCGTTTCCATCACAATATTATAAAAGCGAAAGTAATGCTGCATTTCTACATATTACTGTATTTGTGTCTATCTGACACTCTATCTGTTTGTTTCCTTTGAAATGTGAACAGCTACAGTTAATAGGCGATGGGCTGACCCCGATCACAGCAAGCCAATATTACATATTTCCCTTTATTTCCCTCTAACATCCCACTCCCTTCCATCTATCCCTCTAACCACGGTCAAATATGGTGTCAAACGGTCTGATAGTAGTGGATGCTCTGCCCACCCCGTAAGGGGAAACAGGCGTGATTAATGTATGTATGTACAGGTAAAGCTGATAACTTAGCGACAGACAAAAGTTTCATTTTAATCAGTTGTTTTGTAATCTTTTTCAATATATTTGCATAGATAAATTTCAATCAGGCTTGAAGTTTTCAATTGAAGTAACATAAGTTAAATAAGTGTGCAAAATGATCAAAGTTAGTTTTAAATTTCCACAAACCTTCAAGCGCAAGCCCCTGCAGATCATTAAAGATGCAAATAACAAACATAGACGATAACACAATAGAGAAACAAACGCGCCTGCAGAGTAATACGTCTTAGTAGAAGGCGACCCACAAACTAACTTGTGCAAACATAATGAATAATCAATACATTTGGAGCCCCTCTGTACTGTATCTAAAATTTTACATGGAGCCCTTTCAAGGAGTGATAGTGTATGTAGTTGGCGGTACAGTTTGTGTACGCACTTTGTACTTATATGACGTATTTATCATAATATTATACAAGTAATCGTAAAATTTAAAAAACCCACATCAAAATACTACTCTAGTCTTTTTGGAAATTCATGGGGGAGACCTATGTCCAGCACTGGGCATCTTGTGGCTGAGATGACGATGATGATGATGATGAATGCATTCACATTTATCGTGATATACATATGTAGTTTACATGACATCACAAATGATTCGTCACTAATGTAACTCGGAACGTAAAGCAATATTAACACCCTTCTAATGAACAACTGAGAGTCATTTGCTATTATCAAATTACTGTTTAACGTGGGGCTCACTCCGCTGTGTCATCGTGGTATCGACTTTTGATAATACACGGGAATAGTATATTACTTTTGGCTATTATATTGTTAGGAACATTTAAGCTTTTAGTTTATTTATATTTGGCATCGATGATAAATCGAGTTATCGATACAGAGAATATTGTGATATTTGAACTTTTGAAGCGCAAGCGCCACTTACAAGCTTTTGATGAAGTTTATAGTAATGGCGACCAGTTAGGCTTGCGGTGGAAATGCTATCGAGTAGACACTGTAAGAACTATTACCATGTATTGTATTGAATCGTGCAATGACCCAACTCCACTCCCCTTCACTTCACTTTGTTTTATTTTAATGAAGATCAACGACATAGCCCAGCGGATTAGTTGAAGTGGCAGTGAGCAGGGCACATAGCACGTAGAGCTGACTGCCGATGGGGCCGAAAACTTCTCGAATGGAGATCACGAACCGGCAAGTGCAGCAGGAAGACCAGCCACAAAGTGGACGTGGAGCCACGTGTCCAGCAGTGGACTTCTTGTAGCAGAGATGATGATTATTTTATTTTATTTTATTCTACTTCACTCTACTCTATTTTACTCTAATCTACTCTACTCTACTCTACTCTACTCTACTCTAATCTACTCTACTCTACTCTACTCTACTCTAATCTACTCTACTCTACTCTACTCTACTCTACTCTACTCTACTCTACTCTAATCTACTCTACTCTACTCTAATTTAGCACTTGTATCAAAGAAAAAACAATCAGTCACTTGGTCGTATTTGCAATGTGGCCAGGTCGAAATTACTTTTGTGCATGTTTGTACCACCTCTTTATAAAAACTGTAAAATAAGGTATAATTCATTACCATCTATAGAAAATAGTAGATTGTTACACAAGGGGCCAAAACGACCCACTGTAACGATTTTACTCCCGAGCTTTAGCGAGGGAGTAAATAGAAACCGAGTTACATTGGGTATTTAGCGCCGTGTGTTACACTCTACTTTTCACTACGAGTGCGAGAAAATAAAATAATCCAATACAATAATTCAAAGTTTATTTTATTAAAAATGATATGTACAATTTGTACGATTCTGGATATTTAACGAGATGTTTGCAAAGAGAATGTAAATATATTTCAAAGAAATTATTCTACTTTTGAATAAAGACTGTTTCGTGTATGTAGGCTCTTTGGTAACAGACAAAAATTAAAAAAAAAAACTTACTTTATCCCCTATAGCTTAAAATACTATTTTAGCCCCGCTTTACTACGCTACAATGACGGACTTTTAGAGCAAGAGTAGTGAAAAAAATATTACATACGATTTGTATCTAGTATATATGTATAAAAAAAGACTTTCATGCCTTAACAATATAGCTTTTTAAACAAAATAGAATAAAAAACTCTTCTCCTGTAAAATTTTACCAATGGCAGTTGTTTTAAACAAGCACTAAAGTGACGAATTCTAAATTTTCCCGATACAAATTTGCCTCTCCAGCAGGCATGCAATACTGGAAGTGGGCTAACCGAGTGATTTTTAAATGACATTTAAAAAAAAATACTATTATTACAGATTTAAAAAAAAAGTGAAAATATGAAGTTATCATTTCAATTAATAATCTTGAAATTGTAATTCACATGTTTATTGAGCGGTAGTCTACTTTCCAGTAGGGGTCCACTACTTGGTTCCGAAATTTGAAATTATTTTCTTAAATTCTTTAGTAACCTTACTTGAGAGCCAGTTTCAATTTCAACATTGGTGTGCTTTATTTATTCATTCAGTACAAGTTTGCGCTTGAGCGCCATGCGCCATGTCGCTTGTGATCTAACGACGTTACGTTTTCTGAAAATAAAACAAAACAAAAAAAACGGTATCATTTACATTTTTCTTCTATAAAATTACCAGAAATAGTCATTGAGACAAAAATCAAGAAGCTTTCTTCCAGTGCATATAAAATTGGACAAAATTAAGCAATTCCTTCGCTCGTATTTGTTCCAGAGAATCAAACATTTGGGTTCGTAGAGCAAACAAAAATCCAGTGATTTCGTCCGGGTCTTTAATCAGTCCTCCAGTGGCAATAACCCAAAACGCCTTATCCAAGATGCCTGTAGGTTTACCTGGCCGAGCAAACAACCTAAAACTTGTATATTGACTCGGGCTGAAAGGGGTGCTTGTTTGGAGGGTAGACCAACAAAGTTTCACGACCTTGCTTTTAATATTGAATTATCGTATTGACTTGAACACTGGACACGGGATTGTTTAAATTACATTTAATATAAAACTTCATTAAATGAATGGGTAAAACAACAAAAAAAAAAGTTACAAGTTATTTAGGCATAGGTTGAAAATTTATTATTATGTATTAATATTATACATATATATTTTCTTCTCTAACTACCTTTTTAACTTGATCGACTATTACTCGTTAACTTGTAAAGTCCAAACAACAGAATAAACAGATGACCTCATTCAAGTGGCAGGGAGATGCTGGATGCAAGCTGCTTACAACTGGTTTTTCTGGAAATTCATGGGGAAGGCTTACATCCAGCAGTGGACTTTCTGTAGCTGAGATGATGATGATGGTCATGATGACATCTATCTAAATATATGTACTTTCCATGTAACAGTATTAATTGAAACTTAATTTTATATGTGCTTGAGCAAGTTAGCTGCTAAGATCAGCCTTTATGTTGGTAAGTGTTGGTGAGAGGTGCGGGGTGCGGGGTGCGAGGTGCGGGGTGCGGGGTGCGGGATCGACTGCGAGTTGCCGCTAAAACGAGACTTGTTCAACTTGGGCTTGGAAGTACTCGAGTGTATTAAAGTAGATCCTAAGCATCGCTTAATTATGTCATAATGTCAACGACAAACAATATTTTGATAGACAATACTGTCCTCTTAATTATATTACGTTAGAATCTACCTCGACTCTGTAAACTAGCTTGTAAATAACTGGCTAAGACTGTGTCGAGACATTTATATGGCAGGGTTACGTAGCTATATAATGCCATAATCTAAAAGAAAACCATTTGGTGAGTATTGTTTGCTTAGATCATTTTGCAAAAAGAAAAATTACCTTCCTACTATTACTAGGTACCACCATATCCAAAAACGTTGTTGTCACAGAGCGCTAGGAGAGTACGAAATAATATTTATTGAAAGTTTAGTTATAGGTATGGTTAGTCATGAATTTCTAGGTCTATTAATTTAGAAATGCTCTCTTTTTGGCTTATTATTTTCCAGGTGACTTATAACTTAAAAGGCGACTAAGTGCTTGCAACTAATACCAGTAGTTCTACGAACAGTAGACCTTGCGAGAGAGCTTATTTGCAGCTCACTTTGGATCATCTGTATATAATACCTACATAAAGTTGGCTTAGGAGGCCGTATATAAAATTTTGGCTGGTCTCTGAATTTTAAGTGATTTTACACGCACCGGCAAGCGCAGCGTAGGAATACCAGCCACGAGGTGGACAGATGACCTCATACAAGTGGCGGGAAGACGCTGGATGCAAGCCGCTTCCAATCGGTCTTTTTGGAAATCCATGGGGGAGGCCTATGTCCAGCAGTGGACTTCTTATGGCTGAGATGATGATGATTATAATGATGATGATGAAGTGATTTTACAGACGTTATTTCACGGTCAAAAAACATTTTTTCCATAAGCCTAAGCACCTTGAAAGATCAATTTAATTTTAATACACAATTAATACAAAAAATAGGATATGTTTAGATGCCTTAATTAAAAAGACAATGTATATTCTTATAAAAACAAATAATAATTTTATAAATGGAGAAAACGTAAAATCAAGAAAATTATTCAGCGCTAAAATTTTAAAAATGCATCAAGCACATCCACGCGTTCACTGTTACACGCAATCTGAAGTTTGTTGACATATCTCGACAACCACTTGACCAATTCTGTTCATTTTTACCACAAGTTATAATACTATGTATTTTACCTACCTACTAAATATCATTAAAATTGGTTGGTAATTAACGCCGCAATAAACTTCCCCCCTTTTTATGGGAACCACCCCTCTTATCAAAAATCGCCGACGACAAAAAAAAAACACCATAGAACCTATATACCAATTTTCATCAAAATTGGTTCAAAATTACGCCCTGTACGCGTATACTGTACGAACATACAAACAAACAAACTGACAGACGAAAGAAAATTTGGCCAGTTGATGCAGAGACGCTTCGCTCGCTCGGTCAAAAATAACTTGCTAGCGATTAAATATTTTCGCGACTATTATATTAAATAAGCTTCAAAAATAAGGGTGTTATAAAAACTAAAAACTGGCCGCTGCGTTAAGGTAGCAAATAAACTATACTAGTCAGTTGAAATATTAGGCGAGGAGCTATAAATAATGACTTGGCGACTAATAATGTTAGCAGGGTGGCATAAATAATATGTTACCAACTATTTACGTGCCATCTAAAAACCCACTTTCAGGCTCTGATTTGCGGGTAGCTCTGAATGTTAAAACGAGTGCAATAAAAAATAAATAAGAGTTAATTTATTTTTTAATCATAATTTAATGAAAACGGTGGAAGGCGCTATGGTTAGGTTAGGTTAGGTTTTGAATTGTTTTGTTTTAATTATGTCACTGCTTGTAACTTTAATACTTAGGTATAATTACTGTCTTCTATAAAAAAAAAAATATAATAATTACCCCTTCTCATATTTAAATTTATAAAAAAACAGCTTCAGATTCAGAAAAAAAGAAGCCACAAATCTTTTTTCTGTATGTCATTTTTGAATTTATTTAAAGCCTTTTTAAAGTCGCACAATATGTATAATATTAGCAAGTTTATATTTATTTTTCATACAAAAAAAATAATGGTATCTGATTTGTATTATTTATGAATGCCCATTTCCTATTTTTTATCCATCATCAAGTTTCCGCTTAGATACAAATTCAGTTACCAAAAGAAAAACTCGATGCTAGTTTAAATTAAAACGGATCTTATAACTGATATAATAATAAGCTACTTTTTACGTATTACCATACTCCTTATTAGCTGCCAACCCATTATAATTATATGGTACCCACTATTTTTTTTTAAAACCCATATTCGTTTTAGTTAGTCACCGCGTTAAATTCTTAATTTTTGTATGTATGCATGTTACGAGATTCCTTCGCCAATTATAAATTGATTTTGATGATTATTTTTTATTTGGTAAGTCATACTTCAGAGGAAGTCCTACATTATAAAGTTTATCAAAATCGGTTCAGTACCTACTTAAAATTTTCTAAAATAGTTTTTACTTCAAAATATGTCCTCCAAGTAAACTAAATGCGTATTTTGAAGTCGGCTATGTCATTCTTTTAACCTATAATTATTATCTACTCCTAACTCCTTCTTCTTCTTCTTTTTTCTCTTATTTTCTCTAGTTTGTATCCTATATACCTACCTCTATTTACTGTATATCCTTTGTTTATTAAGTTGAAAAAAATATGAAAATAATCACAAATATCAGAAAGTTCCAATATTATTCAATTAGTGACTAGTGAAGTAAGTCAGACAGCAAACAGTGTTTCCACTAAGGTCGAAAATTGACAAACACCAGAAGATAATTCAATACGAAACTAAACAAACACTGAGGAGTCTATCTGTCTATCCAAATATGAGTTTCCACGAATTCTATCTCATGAATCCATTTGTGCGTTATCAGTAGCGCTTATATCTAGGGGTTATAATGTTATCTTGTGCAAACGTTACGGCCGCGCCGCCCGCGCCGCCGCGCCGCGTCGTGCGGTGAACTGAGGGCGCGCAAATATGGAGACTTTATCTACACTAGGGATGTTTTGCACAACAATGCTATCGATACTTTTGAGAACTTTTAACTTATAGTTACAAGGTTTTGCATAACATATGCACATATTTTGACTCGCCTTGTGGCTCAGTGGTAGATTGGTAGTATGTCCGTCTGCCGAGCTGTAGCCCTGATATTGATATGCTGCTTAGAGGCTTTTCAATTAAAGTACATATTGAAATCCACTGGGCATAATAGTAAAATATTCTCATTACTCGCTATTTCGGATTAAAACTATAATTGCCGATATTTTTTTTTATGAATTACAAGTTATACTTTTAGTCTAAAATCCCGCTATAGGACGACCTTCACCGAGCTGGTTAATGGATGAAAAGTATTTTATATTCAATTAAATATGTCAATAAATATATTGCAAATGGGTTGTCTAAAAAAATTCAGTCCAGAATAGTTTTTTTTTTTTTTTATAACATTTCACTGGTTTGGTTAATAGACAAATTCAATATATTTATGTGTAAATAATCTTTATTTTAATTTAAATTAAATTCATTAACCAGACTGGGGCAAGTTACTGGTATCGATTTACCTGTTTATACCTGCCGAAAATGGTAAGCCGAAATCTGATTTTCTCCAGAGCTAAATTAATCTACGAGCGCCTAAAGCCAAAAAATAGGACCATTTAATTTTCATAGTTATAAGTTGAGTTGTGAAAGTAGTGGCCTATTGAATGATTTCGAATGTATCTTTAGCCACTTAGCTTAGCTTAGCTCTAGTGAAACAGCACTCTAACTTGAACTCCAGAATCTTGCCCAAATGTGTAGTCACTGTAAAGCAGATCAATGTAATGTAAATCAGCAAAAAAATACGGATACATATTCTTATCGTCTTATAAGCATAATATTCACTTTCACTTTTATCATATCCATGACCTCTGTAAGGATTCAGTACCCTTTAAGGGTGAATTTGTCGAAATAAAAATTACTCGACAAGCTATCTTTTAAACGGGCAACAATGACTTTGTGCCTGAAGACCATATATAAGTATCTTATTTATGCAAGATAGATCTACGATTGACCACCAACTCGCCTGATGTTAAGCGACGGTGTGTCCCAGGATGAATCTAACGTTATTATAGTAATAAAAGACTAATCGAGTTCAAGTTTTGCATAATTATGTAGCGATATTGTTACTTTCAATTGTATCAATCTCTAACAAACTAACATCCACTTGGATTCCCCGCGCGTTCGAACAAAACCCAATACAGTCGTGTTATTGTAGGAGTCGTAGAATCACGATATTTAAACAATAGACCATTCCCCACACGCCTCTCTATTGTTTCTGTCGCAAAAACATGAATAACCGAGCTTGTGATAAAGTAACAATATAAACAATGTTGGACCTACGCTGTCTGTACGGGACCCGGCCACGGACAAGTACGTGGCATGAATATGGCTCTACGTCAAACATGAACAAACTAGATATTTCTCGAGGCGTCTTGTTGTTAAGAAATATTGAACGCCTTTTGGGAATATTAATCATGTTTTATTTATCTGTTTCAGGTAAATCAACTCTCACACACACATCTAACATACATGTGAATAGAATACGGTAAGTGTTAGTTAACTCCCGACCCAACATAGTAGAAGTTTTAAGAAACACAAAAAAAACGGCTGAACCGATTTTGATGAAACATAGCTAAAAACACTCTCTATGAAAAACAAATCAAAATCAGGCCATCCATTTAAGAGCTACGATGCCACTTGTTATTATAGGTGGTAGCATGTCTGCCTGCTGTGCCGTATGTCGTGGGTTCGATCCCCACCCAGGGCAAACATTTGTGTAATGAGCATGGATGTTTGTTCTGTGTCTGGGTGTTTCTATGTATCATATGTATATATTTACAAAAAAAATTATATATGTATTCTATCAGCCATCTAGTTCCATAGTACAAGCTTTACTTAGTTTGGGCTAGATGGTATTGTGTGAAATGTCCACAAATAATTATTTATTTATTTTTATTTTAGATACACACGTCAAACTTATAACACCCCTCTATTTGGATCGGAGGTTAAAATGGGTATTTGGACGGTTCGCACCGCGAGCGGTCCTAGGGTGTTATAAGTTTGACATGTATATATATACATACTGTGTATTCGTGTGTTTGTCTGTGGCATCGTAGCTCTCCAACGAATGGGCCGAATTTATTATTTAAAAATAAAAAAAACTTTTTAAAATAAAACAAGTTGTATAGAGAGTAGTTAATGTGGCAATGACTGCGAGTATTGCGAGTACTACAAGTTTCCATGGAATTTTGCTGAAAACAAAGGACATGTTTAATTACTATATTACACTTAACTGCACTCGTACACGTAAACAAACACTAATTAAATAAAAATACACCCTTAATACTTGAAACTACACGAGCATCGTTTTATTATGATAAAATAAAAATAAAGCTGTGACATTTGTTATTCAGGTTCCCGTCAAACACTTAATATCGCAATTTGTGCAATCGATGGCTAGTGAGTGATACAATATGGGTAAATTGAGCTTTGCACAAAATAGGTATTCGGATCTGCTTTATTAAATAAGATTCTGTTAAATTTTAACCTCTTTGTTAAATTACTTTCTTCAACGTCATACGCTAAATCCATCGTTTATAATAGTTCAAAATATATACAAAAGCCAATAACGTTGTTACAAAAACAACTGCAATTTGCAATAAACAATAATTCCGAATGTAAACTTACGAACAAAACTCAAGCAAAATATTACTAACAAATCGTGCTAAACTCAGACTGAAGTCTACAATAACGTTCCAATAAGCTGGAAATAGAAGAGTCTCGTGTAACGGAGTTCCAGGAGTTTTTGGCCGACGTATGATCAACTCAATTTAAGTTTTGAAGAACATTCCGGAGACATATTGCTACTGTGACTTTGATCTGCCGCTAAGTACGCTTCATCAAAGGAACTCAATCTTTGGCATGATGGAAAATTGTAGCCCGTGCGAATAAGAGTCAAGTATTTAAGAAATCGATAGCTTGATTCAGATAATAGAACGAAGTTCCTTATCGAGTTAGGCCGGGAAATAAACCAATAACTTCACGAGACATCATTTTTTACCTAGCTACGCAAGAACTATGTTATTGTTTCAAATCTGCCCAATAGTTCAAATTGCGTCGTTGTAACGTTCATATCTTAAATTTTAAAGCATGTATCTTGAAACTGCTAGACCGATTTTGATATAATTTACAGTGTTCTTTAATCTGGGAGATACATTGTTCAATAAAAAATACGATAATTTTTGCATACATAAGTACTCATGAAATTTGGCAGACGTGCTTAGAAGTCCATATAGACTAAAATTTGCGACAAATTGTGCAATTCTAACAATATTACATACATACATACATATCTATCAAATTCATAATCTTATTTTTTTAAGTCGAATAAAAAAACGTGGTATTTTTTTTAAGCGTAAAATAGCGAAGTTGAAAGTGAAATAGACATCACTCCTGAGTCCTGTGTCAGTTCGCAGTATCACATTGTCTCTTTTTGCGGAGAGCTTTGTTTCAAGGTAACACACTGTCGAAGCAAAGAGGCAATATATATTGTCTTGCATGTGAAACAGTAGTTTTTTTGTAAATAAAGAAGTGGGTAGTTGAGCTCGGGACCGTTCGCCCCCGCGTTTGTAAAGGGTGCACTCCTCGCACGCCATTAAAATGCTTAATTTGGTAATCAATTCTCAATCGACGTGCTGTTGTCCATGGCGTCAAGACATAAGAGATATGCGAATATTTCATTCATACGCTTGTTTTGTTAATGAGGTTCCTATTGCTAAATAAAAACATTACAGAAAGCGAAGCCGAAAAAAATTAATTGTCACCTATAGCTATACACATGGAATTGTTACCTATAGCTATACACATGGAATTGTCACCTATAGCTATACACATGGAATTGTCACCTATAGCTATACACATGGAATTGTCACCTATAGCTATACACATGGAATTGTCACCTATAGCTATACACATGGAATTGTCACCTATAGCTACACACATGGAATTGTCACCTATAGCTATACACATGAAATTGTCACCTATAGCTATACACATGGAATTGTCACCTATAGCTATACACATGGAATTGACACCTATAGCTATACACATGGAATTGTCACCTATAGCTATACATATGGAATTGTCACCTATAGCTATACACATGGAATTGTTACCTATAGCTATACACATGGAATCCTTTTTTTCTTCGCTGTTTTTTTTCCCCCGACCCAATAAGAGGATTATATGATTTCCATGTATATATGTTTATCTGTGTACCTAACTGTCTGCAGCATCATAACTTTCAAAGAAATTTACCGATTTTGATCTAGATTTTTGTTTGATAGAGGATTTCATTGAGAGTGAGAGCTATGTTTGATCTAAATAAGTTCAGCCGTTTAATTTGTAGGGAGTTTCCTAAACTTGTTATTTCTATTTCATTGTATTTGTGTTTTTTTCAGTAGAAAAATGTGGCTTATTGCTAACCTGAACAGAACCGTTTTAATTGGTATTTTTTCAATGTTCTCTGGAAAAATATTGAAAAGTTACACATAAAATTGCAAACATCAGGATAAAATGAAAAGATAGTTTTTTTCAATAATTTGTATCGATACAAAAATAAGCAGTAGTAGAGCAATGCTACAGAGTCATAAGATGGGCCAGAGGCCCGGCTGGCGAGTAACAAACAGACAGAACAGCGACTGGTGAACCCAGCTCGTTGATCATTAGAATTTTATATTTTACAGATAATCATATAGCTCATAAATCTGCTCGATATAATCGGCTCAATTTAAGCACGCTGGGTTCCAGATAAGTTATTCACTTATAACTTAGACCGTACAAACTAGAAGACATCTGGCCTACGTAACGAACAGACACACGGACAGACAGACAAAAGGAATGCGACTGTCAGCGGACATTGAATGCCCCACGCACTCGTGCGATAACCTATGTCGCAGTGAATAACGACAACCGGACTTGTTATCTAACGACCATAAAGTTTTTATTGACTTTCGAGATAAAGGATTTCGTGTAAGTCATTAAGCTCGTTTTCTTGATTTTATTGCTGCTTTCGACGTAATCGAAATGTTATTATGTTTTTGTTTGTAAATTTAAAACGGTAATTAAGAATGTAAATATACGTATATTATACTCTGAATAAATAATTTTTGTATTGCTCGATGCATCCGGCAAGCGCAGCTTAGGAACACCAGCCACAAGGTGAATAGACGACCATATACAAGTAGCAACAAGACGCTGGATGCAAGTCGATTCCAACTCGTCTTTATGGAAATTCATGGGGGAGGCTTATGTCTAGCAGTGCACTTCTATGATGACGATGACTTCATTGTTTAAATATAAACAATAACCGCTAAAGCCAATAATAAGTATGTATCATTACGATATAATTATGCTCTAAATTCTCGGTCCCCACTTCCCCGCGACGTGAACAAAAAACTATTATCCGTGCCTACCCACGTAAATACATGTTCTGCCCAATCTCACTGCATTCTCCTTCAGATCTCCACACAAATATTTCGGTACATCTTCATACTTCATTTTTGTATCGTCTACCAACTTACAGAAACCGCCTAACTTCAAAAATCAACAATTTTCGACCTTCCGCTGATTGAGTTAAAATTGTGAAACGTTTTAGTATCTGTCAATAGGTTGGTCGTGAATGCACACGGTATTGTCCGTCGTTAATATGACCATTCGTCATAGTTGACAGTTTGTAATGGATAATGCGATCGCATGTTAACTAGTATTTCGTTCGTGTTCCTACAATTTATAGGTGTCACTTTAGTATTGTTGATGGTTCTAAGAATAACTATGCCCTTGGGAGGAGAGTGGACGACTTTATGAATAGTTTTGTCCAAATTTGTGATGAAAGATATATCTTTCTTCGGCTTAAAAGGCTTGAGGCAAGACAATGAATGCTTAAAGTCATGGGCTAGTACTTTTTCGTCGAATATGAATACATATTTTAACGAATGTTAATCTTACAGCATTTTTTACAGAAAAGAGTAAATATATATATTTCAATTCATAGATAAACTTGCGCTTGACCGCTAATTCGCCTGATGTTAAGCGAAGACCTCAGACCTCTGAAAGCATATTCCACAACTTAGCGCTACGTAAAATAATATTGTAACTGAAGATTTTTGTCCGGGTTTTTGATACCTACATAGATCATAAAACTATGCTACTTTATCGGATATGTATATAAAATAAATAGCAGCACTGCTTAAAACCAGTGCAAGTTGTGATGATATATTTATTATAGGGATTCTTTTTCCATATTCCAAAAATAAAAACAAAGCTATAAAGATAAGGTCTGTAATCTTTTTTCCACGCACGAAATACAAAATGCAATGGCATCTCACAAGTGCCATAAAAAGGTAAACAAATACATCTCCTGAATGAGACATCAGCCGTGCTCTGTCATTCTATATTTGCATTGAATTGAATTGAATGCTCGAGACAATTTCAATTGCGATTCCGATTGTCATTGCGTTCTTCGTAACGACTCCTTAGCAATAATAAACAGTTATTTGGAGAAACCGCTCTCTAAATATTGATGCAGGAAAGGTTCGATGTTGCACTTATACCATATTGGTTCTTGGCATACAATTATTTTATGAATTTATTTTTATATTGCATTGCGCCCAGAAGAAGTCTTGTATGGACGTTGTCGTCTTGTTTGGCAAGACCATTACGGGAAACTTTAACAATTATAATTCTTAAAAATTTCATTTTGAGTATTATACTCAAAATATCAGGAGCTTATTACATAAAATATATAAAAGTTAATATTCAAAATATATAACAAACATCTTTAATTGTCGTATGATTGTGAAAAGGCAACAAATAGACAGAGAGACAGTTTTTTTTTTATTCGATCATTAGGGGGCCAAATGGGCTCTGGCAGCCCCGGCTGGTCACTGCGACCTTTTCAGATCTATTGTGACATTCCCTATTTATTACAGCACCTCTCCAAGTCCAATGCTGAGCATGTAGTCAGTGATGGCCTTGGGGGAGGAGGTTTTCATATCATCGGGTGAGATTATGTGACCTCCAAGGTGTCGGCTTCTGCTGTGGTGCAGAGGCTCACATTCGCACAGGACATGTATGGGCGTTTCGTCCTTTGCGTGACAGAACCTGCAAGTAATCTGTTCACCTAAGCCCATAGTGTTTAAGTGTTTGTGAAGCTTGCAGTGTCCGCTAAGGATTCTAACCAGGACTCTTAGTCGAGTCCTGCTTAGCCGTAACGCTTCCCTGGAAAATTTCGCAGTGAAGCCTGCTATAAGCAGTTTAGTGTCTCAGGCCAGGGTTACTTTTGCTTATAAGTATTAGAATATTTCTAAATATTGGAAAGCGTAACGCCAACCAGTAATGTCACTTACGTTACTTTGTAAAATACCACTGAATGCGGCGGAAAATATAGTCGATGATTTCGAATCAAAACTCACGTGAGTAACAAGTCTTTTTACTTAAAATGGTAACATTACTATTAAAAATAATTATTTCACTACAAAATAAAAATAAAATAAAAACAACAAAACACAACCCTGTTTGGAGTAATGAAGCAGCCCAGTAGGTAGGTAGGTTGTGCGCGCTTGAACTCCATAACTCGGAGCTCGAATGGCCGTTCCAATTAATTTCAAACTCAGTTTAAAACTATGGTTAACTTGGGCCAGTTCTTAGCTGAGATATAAATTGGGTTACCAACTTATTGACGGTAATGTCGAGCTCTTATGGACTCACGTAAAATAACTTTGATCGGGGGAGACGAACCAGAACAGAGGGTAACTCTGCGACCTAACTTTTAATGAAAATATTTCGGCTTTTCATTTTCAACAACATCACAGTTTGGAAATTTGTAGTTGAACATATGTTGGGATTGAAATTGTTTTGACTACGTTTTACAAGCCATTGAAATTTCATTAAATATGCCAGATTATGACAAAATTTAAAAGTAATGCAAATTTTATTATACACACTTTTTTTTCTAAAGAGAGAGAGAGAGTGGGAGAGAGATACAAGTAGCTGTAAGTATGGAAAAGACACCGATATTTCAATGAGCCTCATTTCTAATCTATCGATATCTTCAGTATAGGAATTTTAAATCTTTCTTTCTCAATAGATACAATCTGGATGTCTTTAAATCGTGAGTGAATTGGTTTCTTCTAGGTAAGCACGCTCCATCGTAGACCGCAACGTCGCTTAACATCAGGTGAGTTGGCGGACAAGCGCAAACCTATTACTACATAAAAACAAATTTATCAATACATATATTGTTTTAATACGGGATTCACGTTTAAAGAAAAAAAAAAGTGCATGTAAAGTGAAACCTTCCATCGAATCACAAACACATAAATTCAACATAAAATTGTGAACGTTTTACAAACAACTTCATTCAAACAAACAGTTTGTGTTACACCGAGTACTATCGAACTAGGTACGGTTACGGAGTAGAACATTTACAGAGTCACAACTCACAGCTCACAACACGCTTGATCATAAATTAATGTGCAGATTGGCTTACATTTAGTTACGGTGCAAGGGTTCCTCCATCGTAGTCAACTGCGGTTTGTCTAATAGTGCCAATATTTTATGGCATTAATAAATTGGTAAAAAAAATATGAAAATACTTTCGCTTAGTAGGTATTTAAATTAGTTACTTTAGGGGCGTCTATAGTAATTTTATGTACAAAATATGAACTAAATGAAAAGATAACTTTTTTCAGTTGTATAGTCATATTGGTCAAAAGTTAGACATTGCAACTTGTCTACTTACTGAGTAGGTAAATTAAGTGCGTACTCAATGAATTTGAGACATCTTAATTAATACTATTGATGCTTCTAACGTCGCGTCAGTATAAACGCACTGCACACACACGCATATGTTCGTTTCCGCTCCTGGAGCTGTTTTTCTGTAATTGAAATACTCCGAAACAGGATAGAAAACGGACACCCACAGAGATATGTATTTCCGATAAATCGATTATATTATCGAGTTACAAGAACAATGGTTCGGCCGCGCGCGATGCGAGCGAGATTTCTTTACATCGAATGGTTGGTGCTTTTCAAAATAACGCTTACCTACTGGATATGACTTTGTTCGGTTAGGAATTTATTATGACATTTTGACTCTGATAATTAGATATTTTAATTTCATAAATTTATGTTTATAAAGCATAAGAGTGATCCGTGGACTAAAGGAAAACTTATGTTTAATGGATCATCAAATTCACCACAGAATCCGTTATTACATCTTTACTCTTCGTACGAATCGGAGTGCTGTGTTACTTATAAGTTTTGTTATTTTGTTCTAAGCGAATAAAGTTAATGTATTATCATATAAATTTATGTTCTTATTATCCTAAATAATAAGAATTAAGATACCTTATTGATATAAAATAAAGAAAAAAACATGTTAACAGTAGAATAAATCCACTACCTGGTCCGCCATACGTGTTTTGTAATAGATTTCTCTTTCAAAAATGGCGATAAAGCTTGGCCATGGCTCGGCTGGGTGGTTGGACACATTCTGGGTCTCAAGGCTGCTAAGTGAACATCACTCGCTCGCCGCTCGCTGATACGATTCAAAAACAATTTTGACAAATTGTTAGTCTATTTGTATAGTAATAGACTAGCAATTCGTCAAAATTGTCTTGAGTGATGTTCATTAGCAGCCTTGAGGCCCTGCAGCCGCCGTGCCGATCAGACGTCCAAAGCTAAATGTAGCACTGTATCGTTAACAATGTACACATGTTATATTTGATTTTAATATAGGACGTTGTATTCACTTATATTGTGCCTACCTGTGATATTAGTGTAATGGCGCTGAGTTTTCTTGCCCACGTTCTTTCTCAAGCGTCTAGAGCCTTGTGAATATTGAGTTAGAATTATTGCAGAGCCATGGAATATTCTCTCGGGGTCCATGAAATAAGGAATACTCTGATAAAGTAATAAATATGAAAATTTACTATTCTTTTTCCTTCCATTCAATTACAATTAGATGGATAACTTTAGGTACCTACATAGTAAATTATCAGCGTATATAAATTATTAGCGGTGTGTATACCATACCCACCATACTTAATCTCATTGAGACCGATATGAAGCTATTTTGGTTTATATTACTGTCGTCGGCTCGGCACCCTGAAGGTATATAGTTCGTGAAAAGTTACGAACATACACTTTTGATTTCATCATAATGTGGGTAGTTTAACGACTTTATTAAAGTTATAAAATCCCGATTCCTCTATGAATTGTACAACTTCATATCAAAACATCAATTTATTAATACCAATACTATAGATTATTTTTTGCAAAATAATAAAATCAGGTATATTTACAATTTTCAAGACTAGAGTGAATAGATCTTAGACGAGTCCATCCTCAGATAGACCGTCGCTTAAAATCAGGCGAGTTTAATTTGTCCACTTCATGTCAGAATCATTATTCTATATGGTCAAACAAATGGAAGGAGTAATAAATGATAACGATGAATAAGAAAACAGATGATAATAATGTTTATTTTCATCTGTTTACGTAGCGAAAACAAGTCAAATATTGCACAGTCGCAATGACCAGTGCATTAAGTTAATGTTGATCAATTTTTAAAACTTTTCTGTTTTTTTAATGGGATCTTCACTGTGCTTCTAAAGATAGAGTAAACTCTCTTCCAGGGTTCTCAATCTTTGTTTCGTGCATTAGTATGCACCGCGTATTTTGTTGTGATGCTCGGTGCGCGAGCGCCGCGCCGTCGTCGATACACGCCGATGTGACGGACGGCCGCGGCCGCCCCGGACGGCACTGCGGACCTCTCGCTGGCTCTCGATGAATTCAACAATTTGAACTGATTTAATTTGATAAAAGACAACTGTCACCTAGTCTCTCCTGTGACCACGGACGCTGCAGTGTTTATTCGAAACGTCAAAAAAAAAATGTAAAATATACGCGATAAATCCGTTAAAATTTGTTTTAATTTGAATCGTGAAAACCTTAGAAAACATTATTTTGAACTGATTTTGATCTGACGGTTAGGCACGTTATGAACGTATATGTACCTATTAAAGTGGAGTTCCAAAATGAACAATGAACTATACAGGAGGAGAGCTCCTGCCCCTCACTTTTCTTTTATTTATTTTCAGTAATCAACAGCTTTTAACATCTTAAATTATACAAAAATGTCTATATGCTCAGTGACTAAATTGACACAATAACATTTTCAATTTTAAAGGCTTGAGTAGAGATATCTTTAGGATCGACGAGCTCCATCCTCGGCCATACGGTCGCTTATCGCCATAATATCAGGCGAGTTGGTGGTTAATCATAGACCTATTTTCTGTGTTTCCCATTATGACATGTCCTTCTTACAATGGTCATATGAAGTGAATAAGTACGCGAGGTTATTTATAACATTACAACAACGCTCCAGGGTTTTTAACTTTCTCCGCATGTTGTATTTATTTTAGTCTTAGTTATGAATTGATCTAATTTAGCTCAGGGGAAGGACCATTAATTACAAAACAGTATGTTTTATGGCCATTGTCCGGGAAGCTTCAGTGGTTCTCATTCAACATGTTGTTTCTGCCCGGAGCACAACATTATTAAAGTGACTTAAAAGTGACTTATTTGTCTGGTTAGTTATCGTATCGTTACTGTAACATATATACCTGTTCAACAACATTATTTCCATCCACAGCTTTCTCAACTCCACTGTTGTGCAGATGGCATATACGTGCTTCTCCTTTATTACATCATCTGCTTCGGTCCTGTCATGATTTGAATATTTGTTGTCTGTGGTGTGCGGTGTTTTCAGTGTTGCGGAATGGCAGCACTGCTATTTTCTTAATTTATATACTCTGGAGAACGACGATCAAACAGAATGAGCGCTACCCCGGATGATGGCTTTAGTTAGTAATAGTCTAGTTAATTAGTCTAGTTTTCAAAGGCCACTCTCTGTGTCGTCTTTCCAATCCGTGCATGGTTGCCTGGAAGAGATCGCCCTAAGCGATAAGGCCACCCATTGAAAGCCTAACCATTAACTTATTTTCTGTGTATCTTTGTCTTTCCGTGTATACTGTGGTCTTTTAATAAAGAGTTATCTATATATTATCACAGACCTCATTGCTCAGTGGTAGTACGACTGCTTCCTAAGCTATAGGTCGTGAGTTCGATCCCCACCCAGGGCACACATTTGTGTGATAAGCATGGATATTTGTTCTGTGTCTGGGTGTTTCTATGTAGGTATCATAAGTATGTATTTACGAAAGTATATAAAAAAAGTATATTAAAAAAAATTATATATGTACCTATGTATTCTATCAACCATCTTATTTCCATACAAGCTTTGCTTAGTTTGGGCTAGATGGCGTTGTGTGAAATGTCCTCCAATATTTATTTATTTATTTTTATTCCGTAAAACGGTTTTGTTCGTAAACATTAAAAAATGTTTTTAAAATCGTCGAATAATTCATCATGTTCTACAATAAAATATCTTGAATAGTAGGTATGTTTTACACAAATTATTAATACTCATTAAATTGTATGATTAATTTTTCCATTTAAACGTCTCCGTTAATCTCCCATCGTGTTCTATCAAATGGCAGCTGTACTTAAAAGTAACGTAATCCAATTTGGTATTAGAATGACTCGCGACCCTTTCACTAAACATTTTAAACTTGCACTAATCCCCATTACACTTTATCTAAAAACAATAAATTGTACTCTAACGGGTTCCGAGTTAACCCTTGAAAAGCTGTGGCTTCACCGCGTGCGCACTCGACCCAGCAGGTCTGCGAGACCCGCCCACCGCAAGCGATAAGATACAGCGAACAAAGACAAACTTTATAGTGACGTCATTGTTTCATTATTTCCGTTAATTGTTTTTCCGTGTCGACTCGTTATCGGGCTCCTTAATCCGCTAAATCGAATCCAGTCTAGGGTTGTAATAGAATGGGAGCTAACTTTGGCCTGTTGTTCGTCTGCCGAGATGTATGGCCATCCGCGTCGTTATGGGGTGGGATATGTTAATTTTATTACGCCTTCTCGGTGTTGTGCTTTGGCTCCAATTTCAATTATTTTGAAATCGGTTAAAAAGAAACCAAATATTAGAAAGTCATTGTCATTATCATTAACAATTAAATATACTGTTCTTTCAGAAACAATTAAAGTGATATTAAACAATTAGCCAAAATAAGTGGTAAAACCGTGTCGAGATACGAACATGATAGGGTTCCGAAGCCAAGTAGGAAAATTACTGGGCGTGCATTGTTTAAGACTATTTTTGCAAAAAGCATAATGATCTTTGCATTTTAACGACCTCAAAGTTTTACATATATTTATCGCTATATGTTGACAATTACTATATCTAGTTTATCATGACTTTCTAGGTCTATTGGTTTAGAAAATTAAGAACATGGTAGACATTTTTTTAACGTTTGGCGGGCTATATTATCTCTACATTTATGAAGACAGTCACAAAAAACCCTAATTTCATTTTAAAATACTTTCTTAATGATATCCCACACGAAAGGGGAAGTTAAAAAATCATCCTACTTTACACGTATAGTAGTAGTATAGTACTACAGCGATTTAAGGTATACAATTATACATCTATTTGCTAAAAATACAATTAAGTACGTATTGCTAATGGTTTGTGAATAAAATGGCTGAAATATACAAACAGACAGACGAACACGGCGAATTTATAAATGTTCCTCGTACTGCTACGGAACCCTAAAAAGCATATTCGTACAATATGCATATAAAATATTCTAAATTGCCAAAAATATTACTTAATTTTGGTACTATCCGTTTGAAGAGGTCATAATTAGATTCAGATTATCTAATAATAGTATTTGGCTCGTTACATCAAGTGGAAAGTTTCCAATCTTTTGTAATTGCAACGATAAGCTAGCCAAATGATGCTATTTCTTTAATTTATTGGAAAAATCCCCCTCAATGTTGCTAATGTCGCAGATTTGTCGAAACAAAGCTGAGACATTAAAACGCAACGCGGGACGCAGCAATGGCCTGTCATTTTTACCACTTGACAGCGAAGTTCGTCGCAAAGACAGTATCACTTGATTTATATCTTCTCCGCCCGACTAATGCAATTATTGCAATTTATTATGAAATTAAATAAGGTCGACGCGACACTCCCCCACCCCTCGGCGAAATTTATACCCTTTTGTAGAAAACTATATTTTCGCTGCGTCGGGAAGACCGTTGGCTGAACGTTGGAGGTTAACTTTTGGTTTTAGACCGTTACCGTAGGGTTGAGTTTTGATTGCTTGCGGTGCAAGAGAATGTTACGTCTTTTTAAGTGGGTAGTTTGCTTATTTTTCTCGCGGCTTATGTTGTCTGTGGCTGTGGTGAGCAATAAATTATTCGAGGCCCCCCAGCACCTTGTCTTCGAGGGTCTGCCGCGTGATAGCGTCATTTTTATAAAAGTGTAATGTGCTTTTCTTGTTGTGATTGTATCTTCTAGTCTTTTCAACTTTAGATGAAATTACGTTTGGGTGGAAATTGCAAGTAATAAATACGTAGATGTGATTTATTTTAAAAATTGGTTAGGTAAAATATTCAACACTAATTTAAAAGTTTTAACATCGCCGTCTCAGTTTTACAATAAGACCTATTATATTAATCCTTGCTAGTTTCAAAAATCTTAGATTATTAAAGCCTCCATTAATTAACTTTCAAATATTTTATCGGCTCTTGTTTTTTTCTTTCGAACACTTTTATCGATAAATTAAAACTTTCCAACTTCGAAAATTAAATGTTTCGACGTGAAAAAAGTTTCAATTTTTATCGCATTTTACGTTCATTGTTCTTAATATTGACGCAACTAAGCTCACATCAATCGTTCTTAATGCGTGTGCTAATTATTCTGTGACTTTGGTAACAAATGAGCATCTTTTGATCGGGGTACTGTCGCGTATTCTGTGTCGCCGTCCACAAATGAGCAGTCTTTTGATCTCGCTAACAAATGGCTGGAAATCGAATTAAGAGATTAACCGTCTACTTATTTGGCTTTCACCTTAACGAGGGAAGGTCATTTTCTGTCGACCTTTACAAGGCCGCAACCTGCGACAAACATATTCACAATTTTTAAATATCACCTTAAATATGTTAGACAGTGTTTTAGAATACGTTGGATTATCCGACATATAACCGATACGACACATCACGATCCGAAAATATAAAGTTCTAAATACTTTTCCTAAGGTTGATAGATTTCCCATTTGACCATAGCTCGCTTAAATAAGAGACAAATGCTTTTGTTCTGATTGTTTTGTTTTGTTTAATAAATGTACTCGCACGATATAAAAAAATGTTAGTACACGCGTTTACAAAATTTTTAGATTAAAATATTATATAGTTCGTAATTCTATAATATAAAGTTAAGTTGGTAACGAGCCTGTGGCATAAATAATTCGTAGTCGACACCGTATTGACATTAATTTAGATTAAATTAATTTAAGCCTCGCGATAAATAATCTAATCCAGGCGACCTTTAGGTAATCTTAATGTTAAGACATGCGAGAAATACGGCGAATGTTTTAGAGCGAGTTCTATTTTCTAAATCAATTTGATATGAAATATAAGTTTATGTCAAACAGTTATTTGCCAGGAAAATGTATATTATTATTTATAGTGTGTTTGAAGGGGTACTTCGGCGTTTCGCACCGCAAGTGGTTCGAACCGCGGTGCGAATCACCCAAGAGCTCTTTTTGAATAGGTCATTTCGCACCGCGGTGCGAATCGAACAATATCATTTTGGAATAGGTCGATTCGGACCGCAGTGAGGAATAAAACAGTTCTCTTTTTGGGTGATTGGGTTCGAGCAAAGAAGATTATGTAGTTTGATTACATACGTCATACCTTACAGTACAACCAGGCACAAAATAACAGGAAAAACAAAATAATTAAAATTATTGTTTTTTACATAAGTTTAAAAAAATATTGATTATGTAAAAAGATATTAAATAGATGCAAAATGTCGCTAATACACGCGCACATTTGATTGGTAGATGCTTCTATAGTGTCATTTTTATTGCACTTGAGTTATTGCTAAGATTACAGTGTTTATCTACTTTGAGAGTGGTGACGGGATAAATTCTAGCCTAGCGATACTCCATGGAAACTAACAAAATGTATGAAATAAAGAAATAACACGAAAAAAAAACAAAACTGGGCGTCTACCTAAGTAGGTACGTAAACCAACTATTTTTAAGGTCGGTGTCTATGGAGGCCTTAGTTGATAATAGTTATTTAATTTGAAATATCTTCATATATTTTATTTTCTATGAAAAATCCCACTCTTAAATACAGTTATATTCCCTTTGTAATGTACCTACATCATAACCTGTGATTAGCAAGAGTTAGTGTTAAAATTATAAAGTGATTATGCCACGTTTAAATTGTAAATAAAATTTATAATGTAATACATTATTTTTACGTATAATATAGATTTTTTTTTCACTAACCACTTTGCCACTCATCTATACAAATAAATAATTGAAATCCTTAAGTTTTTGATATGAGTTCAAATCGGACCTACGAAAAGAGCATCGGGGCGTTTCTTTATGGTCCGAATCGACCTATTCCAAAATATGTCTTGGGCCATTCGCACCGCACCAACCACTGCGGTGCGAATCGGCCCATTCAGAAACAGTACATGGGCGATTCGCACCGCGGTTCGAATCACATGCGGTGCGAAACGCCGAAGTACCCGTTTGAAGCACTCTGAATTAGTTTTTAATTGTTATGATGTTAAGTGTGATCTTTGTCATTGATGAAGCTATTAGAGATGAACAAGTTTAATTTATTAAATATTATGTAATTTTATTAAGAATACAAAAATAAATATGTCAATAATTACGTGTAAAAACACGTGTACACGTGAGGATAGCTTATGTGAAAGAAAAATAAAACCGGACAAGTGCGAGTCAGACTCGCCAACCGAGGGTTCCGTACAAACTAAATAAAAGGGGGAAATCATATTTTTTTTTTTATATTTTCCTTCATAAACCGAAAAATATACATCGTAAAAATATTTAATAACCTGTTTTAGCTTATGCTAATAAAGCTCTTTTATATGATACCCCACATGATACGGTTAATTCGCTTTAAAATTTGGGCCCTCATTCCTTGCACAAAGGCACTATTTTTTGTGATTAAATTAAAAATTTCCAGTTTTTGGGTTTTTTCCTATATAAGTACTCTAACACAATGCTTCTTGCCAAATTTCATAGTTCTAGGTCAACGGGAAGTAACCCCTAGGTGGTGTAGGTTTTGTTTTGTGGGATTCCCTTGTGAGTGTCGAAAGGTACGTTTTTACGACATATTTGGCTGTAACTTTTCTTTACGAAAACTGAGAAATTTGATTTTTCTTTCTGCAGCAAGTGACTATGGATCTGCATATACAGTTTTAATTTCAACTCAATACCTTCACGCGTTCCCGAGATAAAAAAGGTCTTGACACCCGGACAGACGGACAGACAGACGGACAGACGGACAACAAAGTGATCTTTTAAGGTTTCCGTTTTTTCCTTTTGAGGTACGGAACCCTAAAAAACAGATATATAAAAGAGATTCTCTCTCTCTCTCTGTCGCTCTCTCTAAAAACTTTATTTATACTTTACTTCTAAATAACAATTAAGAGAAAGGTTTCTAGAATAGTTAAAAATATATGAAAAATTACTATTTCGGTAGCTTTACTTAAGAGCTTTATTTTTTTATATTTAAAATATTTATACGGTGCGTACCGGTGAGTGCAGGGCTGCATTAGGGCGTTTCAATCCGAGCACTAATTAACTGAGTTAAGCTGCAAACCGCTCAATAACGTTATGGCGGTTTACAAGCAGCAAGAAAAATATTTTTGGACGTGGTACATCGTTTACAGGTTTTCTTATATTAAGAAATAAAATGTGGAAAAAATGTGATTAGGTCATGTCAAGCCATTACGCTCTGAGCCTTGGTGCCGCCGGGGCCCTAGATAGAATACAGCATCATCGGTATTCTAGTGGCCCGGCAATATCCCTGTTAGTAAGCAAAGGAGCTACATCTGGACTTGGGATTATTTGGAAGTCTCCTGACCTACAATACAAACAAGCTTGACGTGGACATGACCATGTGCATCAACCATCAGTTTAGTAGTTCTGCGTACTATGTGCTCTGCCTACTACCACTTCAACTTGCTAATCGACTGTGCTATTTCGGTGACTTCCGTTCCCTGCGACTACGGATCTCTTCACTCCAGATTCGGTCTCGCAGAAAGACTACGAACATAGCCCTTCCATAGCTCGTTTTAACTTTCAGCTTCCTTATAAAGCCCATAATATAAGGTATCAGTTAAGCACTTCATAAAAGAAGTAAAATACAATTACAGAAAGTACCACATCAATTTTTCAGTACATTTCGTAAGTCCCGGTGGTGTCAGCGTTTACTGTGCGTTGCGAAACATCGCATATAGTAATTAGGAGTAAATTAAATGATACCGCACTTAATGCCAAAATGGCCACGCGCACTCCTGCCCCAGGCCGCATGCCGCGCGATGCAGCCACGATGCGCCAAACATGGGCTTAGTAATACTATAATGAGAGAGTATCACTGATTTGGCAAGACTTTAAAAACAAATAATTTAATTTAATTAAAATTATTATTTAAAATTATTATTTCCCATACAACAGACATGATTTTTGCCGTTTTTATAGGTAATGGTACGGAACCCTTCGTGCGCGAATCCGACTCGCACATGGCCGGTTTTATTGAAGCTTTAGAAGTTGTTGCTAATATTTATTGTCATGCTTTTCAACGAATCTCATCATCACAATCCCGATCCACCCAAATGCTAATAATACTCCATAAACGACCCACCTTTAAACACAATCAAAACTTGTTTGGCACGAAACCAACAAATTGGTACAGATGCGAGGTTCACATCAAAACACTGCACTTTTTTACCTGTCGCGCAGCAATAATGACGGGACATCGTCCGTCATTTGTCGCGCGACACTGCGATATCTGCAATAGCAGTTACCAATTAACAAACAATTTATTTCAATACCGCACCCGAGTACTACAGACAAGCTCATTGCAGTTTAATACAAGCTAATTTGTTGCAAACAATACGTTTACGTTTTATAACTGTTGGGTTATAAAATAAAAAATAAAAATCTGGTTTAGTAGTTTGGATTTAAAAACAAAACAACTGGAATATGCATATGGTATGGTGAAGGAAATTACGTATTATGAAGTCGGTTATTTCAGGCTTTAAACTTTAAGAATTGTAATAATTGCATTTTATTAGAGCTTATTACAGGTGCATCTGCTTTGCTAAACGGGAAGCGGCAAGCGAGAAACAATAGTGAGATCTAACTTATTTACTGCACTTTAATTTATAAGTGGTATCTGTACCGCAATTTTTAAGTAATCCAGTCCCTTCAAACCTGTTATATTACTAACAGTTTATTTGAGGTGATCTCAAGCGATAGTTAAGCGCGTGCTGAACCGAACCCGTTCGACGCACGAACGCACACACAACGATGTTTGATGATTAGTTTCCGTCAATCAAATTATAGCGCGCGGTCAGATTGATTCGACCGTTAGCTGGATACTTGACTGACGCATTACGGCGCGTGATTGACAAAATATTGATGGTTTTATTGACGTTAGCGTTGTTTGCTTTGGTTTAATTTGACTTGATGAGATAAAACGAGCTATAAATTATGGTGAAATGTTTAGCTGTTTGGTTTGATGATTTGACATTTACGGCGCGTGTAGATTTTAAAAACATTAAAACTCAACTGTGTGTGGAGTTTTTGTAACTCTGTTGCTATCGGCGCATATAATTTACACGTTTTGACTTTGACATTGTATAAAGTAAATGCTTACTAATTGTTTTTTTTTATAGTAGCATAAAACAGTCGGGTAGCAAAGGCGAATTCTCACGCATTACAATCGGTCTAGCCATTTAGGTTACAGACGGTTCTATTATAAAGTCAAATTAAATAAATATGTATCTTATATATTTTTCATCAACGACTCGGCTGTCGCGACGAATAGAACAAAAGCGTTTCGTTCGAATTACCGCTCGATTATGGTTCGATTATCTGCTCTTTTTTAACCGACTTCAAAAAGTAGGAGGTTATCAATTCGAAGCGTATTTTTTTTTTATGTATGTACACGAATTACTCCATCATTCGTGGACCAAGTTTTGTGTTTCTTGAATTGGCGTATAGAGAAAGCTCCCAAGTTTGTCCTATAATTATCTTATAAACATTGCTTTATTACTTTTTAAATAATCTTTAGTAATTTTTCTATTAAAAAACCGACTTCAAACGCATCTTCCTAAAAACTACACGATTGTAAACTTTTTCATGTGACCTCTTTTCACTCGCTCTTTTTTCTTTTGTCAAGAATGCGATTTTTCACTGAATGTCAAATGCTCGTCTTCGAAGATTAGAAAATGTGCAGATGTTTAGACGATAATCCTTAATATTTGACACTCTTACAAAGAAAAACGTGTAGGTGGAATTCTGCGATTTTGTAATCTGACGCACTTACTCAGGAATACATGATATTATATATTTATTGATAATTTTATTTAAAAAATTACATGTCATAATAGTATTAACATATAAAAAATTAAAATTGTTCAGTGTTAACAATCATTACAAAAATACAATTTTTGAAATAGTTATTAAAATGGTTAAACATCTGGTCAACAATCTAACAATGGTCTTAAACATCGTATTATAAATAAATTATAATAATAAATAATAAAATAAAATATAAATGTTACAACAATATGTCAGAAAAAAAGCAAATAGTAACAATGTCAAAGGTAAAAATTAAATTAGTACCTATACTATGTACATAAAGATGAGGTAGATATTCTACCTTCGGAATGAACTCCTCGACAGTGTATGGCGCCATTTCAGTTAGGAATATTTTTAAAGTATTTTTAAAAGCTAACAACGAGTTTACTTTGCGCATTTTTTTTTTTTTTTTTTTTTTTATTCGAAGATAGGCTTGCGCTTGACCGTCAACTCACCCGATGTTAAGTGACAGTTACGGTCCACGATGGAGCGCGCTTGCCTAGAAGAAACCTATTCACTCGCGATTTGAAGACACCTAGATTATATCCAGTCGGAAAGACCCATTCAGGAAGCGCATTCCACAGTTTGGCAGTACGTACAATGAAAGTGGAGCCAAAGCGTTTCGTACGTGTTTTCGGAATATCAACCATATAACGATGTCGCTTTTTCATGCTTCTTGCAGTCCGATAGAAAAATGGGCATGGGGGAATGAGATCATGCAAAGCAGACGCACACTCACCGAAATGTATACGATAAAAAACCGACAAACTAGCTACTTTGCGACGATGCTCCAGACTTTGAAGCTTAGTCCGGACAAGGTAATCGTCACAAATGAGCCTCTTAGCACGCCTCTCAATGGTCTCTAACGCCTCGAGCTGGAACTTAGCAGATCCGTCCCAAAGGTGCGAACAGTACTCCATGCACGACCGAACTTGTGCTTGGTATAGCGTAAGCAGCTGTTCCGGCGTGAAGTACCGACGCACCTTCGAAAGGATACCCAGCTTTTTGGCAGCTAATTGAGCCTTAGACTCCATATAGGAGCCAAAGTTAAGGGTGGACGTCAGTGTTACGCCTAAGAGCTCGAGGTGGTCCTTAATCGGTATCGCAACATCCCGGAAAGTAGGAGCCAGCTGGAATGGGCTCCTTTTTGCGGCGTGTGCGGTTGTCGAAACGTACCTGACTTAAAAAGAATATGTCGTCGTGCAATAATGTACTTAAATGCATTAATTGTAATCTCGTAGTCAATGAGTTGTTAACATTTATACAGAATAAACATGAAGTGATGGATAATGAAAGTTTAGTGAGGATTTGTGCAACAGCATTTACGACGGAAGACATCGAAAAAGCTAAGTCGCTTTTATTTAAATCTGTTAGTACTAATTTGCGTAACGTAAGACGTAAAAATAAGGATGGAAAGTGTAATAAAGATTTATTTGATATTATTGAAGTTTTTAAGGCCACTGATCCAGAGAAAATACCAATATTTGTGGCTCGTGATTTAAATCGGCTACCTCCAATAACGTTTGATCACATTGACTGTACTAAGCTTCTAAAGGATATTGTTATTCTACAGAATGAAATAAAAACCATTCGAAATACTTACGTAACAATAGATCAGCTGATAGAATCAACAAATGAAGTTACGAAATTGATAAATAAAGGTCCCCGTGGCGGCCGTACAGACGTATTGGTTCCGGACGATTTAAGTGTGAACAATCCAATGGAAACACATTCGAATAGAAACATAAACATAAGAAGAGGAGCATGTTTAGCTAGTTTTAGTTTAGACAGTGGCCCTATGGGTATGTCGCATTTCCCGGTAGAAAATATATCTGTTAATTCCACATCAATAGTAAAAAATCCACCTACAAAAGACAGCTGTGAATGTTTAAATCGAAATGCACTCGCGGACAACGTCACACCGGTTAATGAGCCTACAGCGCCGTCTGAGTCACTGCGCGTGGAGGCCGCTGCAACAGAGACTGCGGTTTCGGCGGTAGGAGGTGCGGGTAGCGGCGGGCGGGTCGAGTGCAACGCGACCATCGGAGGCAGTGATGTGAGGCCAGCGCCGGTTTCGAACGGTGCAGTTATTATGCCTATCGTACCTACGAGAACTGATAATAAACAAGCGATGCCTACAAGTAACAGCTGTTCTCCGATTCATTCTTTTGCGGAAGTTGTCCGTAAAGAATGCAGTGACTTGAAGGAATCAGAGATAAGTAATGGCTGGCAAGAGATACAGAGAAATATATATAAAAACAGATTTATTGGAAGGAAAGGTGTAGCCGTCCCTTCCGCGGAGTGTAAATTTAGAGCGGCGGATATAAAGATTCCATTGTTTATTAACAACGTTGACAAGGCTGCGTCTCCAGCGGATATTGCGCACTACATAAAAGAGAAAACACAAGTGTGTGTAAGCCTAGAAAAGGTTAATATGAAGCAGAGGAAAGATTATGATGCCTACAAGATTTTTATACCGAGACATAAGCTGGCATTTTTTATGGACGACAGAATATGGCCCGAAGGAATATCTTTTCGGCGATTTATAGACTTTGGTCATAGGAGAGCTTATTCTAACAGATATCGTAATGAATAACAAACACATCGGAAGACCATCATATACCAGCTTCTTCAGTTTTAACTGTAAATCGCTGAAGAATTCAATAAATGACGTGAAAGGATTATGCCAACGTGCAACCATAGTGGCCTTGCAGGAGACATGGCTCTTCTCTCACGACCTACAGATTCTAGGCACTATTGATGATGAATTTGGTTTTACTGGAAAGTCTAGTATGGATGTAGCATCAATGTCAGTTCAAAAAGGCCGACCTTTTGGAGGGGTTGCAATTTTGTTCAAAAAAAGCGCTTTTAATTCTGTTCAAATCATAGAATGTCATAGTACGCGTCTTGTGGCTATTAAGGTGGTGGTTTGTAACTGTTCGTTTCTGGTTTTTTCAGTTCATATGCCTACAAACAGTTCGAAAAACTTACCTGAATTTACAGTTTGTCTTAGTGAAATTAGTGCTATTATTGAGAGTACGGAAGTATCGGCAGTTTATGTGTTAGGGGACTTTAATGCAGATCCTTTAGAACTATTTGGTTGTGAGCTTATGAAGTTCTGTACAGAGCAGAGTTGGAATTGTGTAGATTTAGAGATACTAGGTGCTCAGTCCAGCACCTTCACCTATATCAGTGACGCTCACGGCACAACAAGTTGGCTTGATCACTGCGTTGTCACAGAATCGGCCAGGCAGTCGGTGGTAGATGTTAGGGTGCATAATTACAATGTATTTTGCTCAGATCATTTTCCTCTTGAGGTAGTATGTAATATGGGCGTATTAAAACCACAAATCGCTATTGTAAACAAAGTTCCAAATCATATATTATGGGGAGAAAGGGACAATCAACAAATATTGCAATATCAAAAGCTCTGTAATAATAATTTAAAGCATATTCATTTCCCTTCCGAACTTTCAGATTGTTGTGATAATATATGCAATAATTTTGATCATAGGTTAATTATTGATAAATTATACAATTCCATTATTGACATTTTATGTGACGCAGCTGTAAATAGCTCAAGCTCAAAGATCATTATGAATAAGAAAAAGCGTGTTGTAGTAGGCTGGAATAGACATGTGCAAGAAGCACACAAAACAGCACGACTAAATTATCGAGTCTGGCTGTTGCATGGTAAGCCTACACGAGGTCAGATGTATAATAATATGATTGAGACAAGACGGGTTTTTAAAACAAAGCTGAAATGGTGCCGGAATAATGCGGATCAAATAAAAATGGATATTTTAGCATCACACCACGCTAATAAAGATTTCAAAAACTTCTGGAACAGTACTAAGCGCTTAAATCCCAAGCTTCAGGCCCCTCTTAATATTGATGGTGTATTCGACTCTCAAGCAATAGCTAATGGTTTTAAGTGTCATTTTCAAGTTGAACCCGTACCCATAGCCGGTGTGCAGCCGGTGCTTGATACTAAAACTCAGCAGGGACAATCTGATCTATTACCACGTTTCACAGCTAAAGAAGTAGCATTAGTGATTAAAAATATGACTAGAGGTAAGTCACCGGGACATGACGGGATTAGTATTGAGCACTTGCAGCATGCTGGAATACATCTACCTCGAGTGTTAGCAATGTTCTTTACTTTTTGTGTTAGACATTCATATTTACCAGACGTATGTTTAAGAACAGTTGTTGTACCAATAATTAAAAATAAAACGGGTGACCCATCCACCAAGAGCAATTATAGGCCCATATCCCTGGCTACGACCGTGGCAAAAGTACTGGATAGTCTGCTTGATCGCGTATTGCGCAAACATATCAGCCTTAACGATGCCCAGTTTGGTTTCCGGCAAGGTTTATCTACAGAGACTGCAATACTCTGCCTCAAGCACACTGTCCAGTATTACACCGAAAGGAAAACGCCAGTCTATGCTTGCTTTCTAGATCTTTCCAAGGCCTTCGATTTGGTCTCCTATAATGTGCTCTGGCACAAAATGAGGTTGGAGACCACGTTGCCAAATGAAGTAATCAACATGTTTAATTATTGGTACAACCACCAGACAAATGTAGTGAAGTGGGCGGGAGAATTTTCTGACGCATACGGGTTGAAGTGCGGTGTGAGACAGGGGGGTTTATCTTCTCCACGCCTATTCAACTTTTATGTGAACGGGCTTGTTGGGGAGCTGAGTAGCGCTGGCGTAGGTTGCTCTATAGACGGCACTTTTATTAACAACATAAGCTATGCCGACGACATGGTGCTGCTCGGTCCCTCAATAAGTGCCGTCAGGAAGCTTCTCAGAATATGTGAAGAATATGCTGGGGCTCATGGACTCAGGTACAATGGTAAAAAGAGCGAAATCATGGTCTTTCAGTCAAGGGGCTTTAAGATTCAAGCAGTACCTCCTCTGATGCTTGATGGAACACCCTTGGCTAGAGTGTCGCGTTTCAAGTACCTGGGTCACTGGGTTTCAGAGGACCTTACAGATAATGAAGACATTGAAAGGGAGCGCAGGGCGTTGGCTGTCAGAGGCAATATGTTGGCCCGAAGATTTTCTCGCTGTACTGTAGCAGTAAAGGTCGCACTTTTTAAGGCTTACTGCCAGTCCTTCTATACGTGTAGTTTGTGGGCCAACTATTCGCTGAAGACAGTCAATGCCTTGCGCGTACAATACAACAATGCATTTAGAATGCTGCTGAGGCTGCCTTTGCGGTGCAGTGCATCGGGTATGTTTGCTGACGCTCGGGTGGATGATTTTTACGCTATAATGCGTAAACGAGCCGCCTCGATGCTCCGCCGTGTCCGGGGTAGCACCAACAGCATTCTACGTGTGATAGCTGCACGTGTCGACTGTCCTATTATGTGCCGGGCAGCACGCCGACACGTTGATAAAAATTAATATAATTATTTGCTTTGTTTAAGTTCTATTCAAATTTTATATATTGACATTTTAATTTTACTATTTGACATTTTAAATTATTTCTTAACCTTATTCTTATTATTATTATTTTACTTATTAATTTAAATTTTAATTGTATCATTGATTTAATTTATTTGACTGTAATCATCAATATGCTGTTTTATGTGTTTTTTAATTTAGTATAATATTATTTTGATTTTGATTTTGTGTAAATATGGACTGAACCGGTCTGAAATAAAATGATTATTATTATTATTATTATTTGCAGAGAATAGACACGCCTGCGTTTTAGCAGCATTGAATTTGACTAGGTTGGCATCGCCCCACTCGGAGACTGCCTTAAGAGCCAAATTCAAGCGCTCGACCATTGCCTCTCTAAGAGCATGGGTTTGAGGTACACTGGCTCGCGCGCTGGATATGTAACTCTCAACAACGGTGCTGTCGTCTGCGTACCCAAAAATACCGGGTTTTAGCAGACCATTAATATGCAGCAAGAAAAGCGTAGCAGAAAGCACAGACCCCTGGGGAACACCAGCATTGATAGCCATTCGGTCAGACGAGCAGCCATCAATGACTACTCGTAGCGACCGGTCCCGCAGGAAGTCCGATATCCAAGCAATAAAACCGGCGGGCAGTCCATATGAAGGAAGCTTGCTGATAAGGCTGTCATGCCAGACCCTGTCAAAAGCCTTCGAGATGTCAAGGGAAACGGCGATTGCTTCCCCGTGCTTCTCTATGGCTTCACTCCAGATGTGGGTGACGTACGCTAAAAGATCTCCAGTAGACCGATTTCGCCGAAACCCGTATTGACGATCACTGAAAAGATCATTGGATTCAAGGTACGTCAAAAACCTGTTATTGAGGATACGTTCCATTGTCTTGCAGAGAATGGACGTAACCGAGATAGGCCTGTAGTTAGCAGGGTCAGCACGACTACCTTTTTTGGGCACAGGTTGCACGTTAGCAACCTTCCACGATTTCGGCACTTGTCCAGTTTCAAAAGAGAGGCGAAAGAGGCGCGTCAGTACTGGAGTCAACTCAGGCGCACAAGTCCTCAGAACGATGGCTGGAATACCATCAGGGCCACTGGCTTTGTTCACGTCAAGACTGCGTAGCGTTTTGCGAACCTCCGTTTGGCGAATACGAATATCAGGCAAGGTTGCCGTGCTAGCAGGTGGAGTTGGAGGTATCGCACTACCAGCGTCAAGACGTGAGGAATCCGCAAAAAGAGAGGCAAACATGTTTGCTTTCTCTACCGCGTTATGAGCTAGTGTCCCGTCAGGTTTCAACAGGGGAGGAAACGAGGGGCGGCAGAAGTTCGCTTCAACAGACTTAGCTAGGGACCAAAACGCTTTACTACCCGCAGGGTATGAAGCAAGTTTGTTCCCTATCCGACTAATGTGCTCAAAGCGAGCCTTCTGTAGAACCTTTTTGCAGGACTTGGCAGCCCTGTTAAACGTTTTCTTTTTCAGTAGAACGTCCTTAGCCTTACGGTGACGAGCATCAACCCAAGCCAGGTAAGCCTCGTGCTTTAGCGCTTCCGCACTTCTGCAATGGGGGCCATACCATGGGCGAGCTTTGCCAGACAATGGTACGTCAGAGAATGGGATGTAATACTCCATACCCGTACGCAACACATCGGTCACGGCATCCGCACAGGTCGAAGGATCGCTGGAAGAAAAACACACAGACTGCCAAGGATAAGAAGCAAAGAAAGCTCGCATCTCATCCCAATCTGCTGACTTGTATCGCCACACTCGCCGGCTGCCTCTAAGGCTGGGATCGGCCGGAGAGTAGACAGATACAGATTTCACCAGACAATGGTCAGAGTTTCCCAGCGGCGAAGAAATCGACACCGAGTAACGGTCTGGATCCGTTGTCAGCAGTAAGTCCAAACAATAAGGCGTGTGCGACTCAACGTCAGGTACCCGTGTTGCCCCTTGGACCAACTGGGTGAGATCTAACGCTAAAGCAAGCTTTCGCGTCTCTAACCCAGCGTGGTTAGTGTCCCGGTATGGGTACAGCCACTCTTTGTGGTGGCAATTAAAGTCCCCCAGTAACACTAGTTGGGCTGAAGGATACCTTTGTTGAGCCGAATCCGCCGCCTCGCCAAGATATTCCATGAGCCTGGTTGTCTCCTGGTCTCCGCTGTGCGAGCGATAGACACAAGCATAGAGAATTTTTTCTATGCCTGTGTCTACCAGCACCCAAAGCACTGAAAATCTAGGGTCTTCAAGATTACGGAGACGCCGACAGCAGACGTCATCACGGGCGTACAGGCACACACCAGCACGAGGCTTGAAATTATGCTCCAGGGTGTACCCAGGGAACGACAGGTACGCCACATCCGAAGGTACCGCTATCTGCGTCTCCGTCAAGAACAAGAGTGATGGCTTTTCGGTCTCTAGGTGGTAGTGGACCGGCACGAGATTAGAGTGCAGCCCTCGTATGTTTGATAGGTGCACTTGAATTGAAAGGGCGTGCAACCGCTGTACAACCTTTTTCCTTTTGTTCCTGTTTTTCATAATTTTGTAATTGGCGAGAGAATTGGTGGAAAAAACGGCAGTGAAATGAGGCTTCACGCTGCTAGCCAGGAGACACACGCGGCAACGACACACTGAAAGGGAACCAGTCTGGAGACTGCGGGGACGCCCGAGCCCCCCCAGAGATGTCCATCGGGCCCTTTCGTCCGGCCGCCGACCGGCACGATGGCGCATCCCGGGATTTTTCGCGAGTTGGCGGGGCAGCCTTTCGTGAGTGGCTAGTTCACTACTTGGGCCCCCTACTAACTGCGGTCGGCCAGCGGTAACCGTGCCTCGGATCCCGCTACCCTCCATGACTGGCTACCCAATGCGTCGTTGCAGCTTGCGGCAGAACGGTCTCACAGCAGTAAAGCAACTATTCCGACCCGTTTTCCCTAACGGCGTCACTGGACATCATGCCGGAACACGGCTAGGCCGCTTGGCGGCATGTCTTTGTCCAGTGGGTGGTGACTAGCCTCGGCCGAAGCCTACCACCAGTATAGTGTCACCTGATTGGCACCAGCCAGGGATCACGTGTGGGGTTTCGATGTTAAGGGGTGCTTTCCCCACGGACGAGGGTGACTCAATCCCCAAAATGTTTGGGAAATCCCCAAATGGCATGGGTTTGGGTAGGGCGTTGAACAGCTGTACACCAAACACCCGTGTACACTTTTTTGATATGGTGAGGCAATGCCTCGGAGTGGTCAATTTCAATGCATCTCTGCGAGTACGTTCCCACATAAATCACCATACTTGTCCATCAAATGCAGGTTTTTATACATGTATATACATACATGATACATGTATAGCGCCGACAAGGTCATTAGCTTTAGATCCCTAAATAATTGTTTTGCTGGTGTTCGGGGCTTAACACCCGCGACTACCCGGATTGCTCGCTTTTGCATTACAAAAACTCGATGCCAATCTGAGGAATTGCCCCATAAGTCAGCACCATATGTCAGTTGCGACTGGATAGTCGCGGAATAACATTCGCGCACCGCACGTTGCGGCAGCACGTGCGACACGCGCTCGAGAGCGAACCAGGCCCTACCGAGCTTGTTGCACAAAAGGTCTACATGAAGAGTCCAGGTTAGCGACCTATCTATTTGGAAACCGACCAGCGTAAACATGTCAACCTGTCGCAAGTGCACTCCTTCCATCACTACTTGTAGCTCAGGATAACGCCTTCCCGACAGGTTGAAATGCAGTACGCTGGTTTTTTTAGGGTTCAAAGCCAGGCCATTTGCCCTAAACCAGTGTGCTAGCTGGTGGGCCGTTCTGTTCAACTTCTGTTCCAATGCTGGTCCATGTGGAGCCGTCACAATAGCCGCGACGTCATCTGCGTATATAAGCAACTGTGCGTCCTTCACGGAGTGAGGAAGATCATTCATAAGGAGGCTAAACGTTAGATTTGACACACACAACCCCTGAGCTACACCTACTTTGAGCTCGATAGGGTCGGATCGTTTCTCAATAAAAATATTTTCATTTTTAGAAATTATTCAAAAAGTAATAATAATTATAGGACCAACTTGCAAGCTTTCTCTATACACAAATTCAGGAAACACAAAAATTGGTTCTCGAATGGTGGAGTAATTCGTGTACATACATAAAAAATATATATAAGGTACGAATTGATAACCTCCTCCTATTTCGAAGTCGGTTAAAAATGTGAATATTTTCATTGTATTCCTGAGTGTAGTGCGTCAGATTATAAAATCGCAGAGAATATTAGCCATAGAAGCTTCTAGTAAAGGCGCCACCACTTTACTGAAGCAGGACTCGACTTATAAATTGACTGTATACGTGACTTAGATTGTGACTAGAACATTTGCAGCTTGATTTATTCAAGAAACTTGAAAAAAATCCTAATACTTGACACTGGCAAATGCTTTAATGCGGGTCCAATACAAAAAAGGAGAAGAAGAATCTCATTCTTGACAAAAGAAAAAGAGCGAGTGAAGAGAGGGCTCTTTAAAAAGTTTACAATCGTGAAAGATTATTAAGTAGCGTTTGAAGTCAGTTTTGTAATAGAAAAATTATTAATTCAAATATCTTTTCATGCATTTCTTTTCTTTTCATAAAAAATATCAACTTCAAATCGCGAGTGAATAGGTTTCTTTTAGGCAAGCGCGCTCCGTCGTAGACCGTAACTGTCGTCTAACACCAGGTGAGTTGACGGTCAAGCGCAAACCTATTTTCAAATTAAAAAAAAATTATATAATATGAATATGCTTGTACTAAATTAGTCCTAATTTGTTTTTCTACTTTACCTGGAAGAACACTATATTCAATAATTCTTAAACTCCATTTATGGAACGTTTTAATCAATATTTATTAGATAACACATTCCACGCTGATAGCGCTCATACTCGAGCTACCATGCAGTAGGTGTCCCGTGTCACGCTGGAATGTAACGCTCGGCGCACGCGACACTTCCGTGTCCCACTAACGACCGTTAATAACACTTTTGTTAACGTAAATGACAAAGCAAAACACCAGATTTACCAGCTAATGGGTTAATTTATATGAAACGCTGGACAGAGCGCCGGACAAATTTTATGACACCTTCAAACTTTTGGTTATTCGAAAATAAACTTAATTAATACTTTTTTTTTATTATTATTAACCTATGCTGTCCCACTGCTGGGCAAAGGTCTCCCCTATTTCCTTCCACAAGTCACGGTCCTGCGCCATCTGCTGCCAATATTTTTGGAATTTGCCAAGATCGTCACGCCAGCGTTTCCTAGGTCTACCTGGACAGCGTCGTCCATCTGGCGTCCACTGCATGACGATCCGAGCCCATCGTTCTGGATGCATGCGAGCCACATGCCCCGCCCAATAATTAATACTTAAAATGTTATTTAATTAACAAGACATATAGTAGAGTTAACCGTTAAAATATAGCCGCTATAAACTTGTGTCTAAATTATTATCTGTTAGATGGTTAGTGGCGAGAAGACGTTGGATGCAAGCCGCTTCCAATCGGTCTTTTTGGAAATCCATGGGGGAGGCCTATGTCCAGCAGTAGACTTCTTATGGCTGTGATGATGATGATGAGATGGTTAGTACAATTAACGCTTCTAAACAGCCAGCTTGCTTTTTACCCATTGTAGGTTTTTGTACGAAACTATCAAACTTGTGTATTTATTTAAAAAATAACTACTATTCGATAATTTAACTAGGCCACTATCATTTTTTCTGCTAAAGGTAACCTCTTAAACTCTTATTCTCTTCTTAGGTAAACTCTTGTTCCACAACAATGTATAAATTATAACTTTAAATGCAGTAATTGTCAGTCGTTAATAGATATTACCTTTACCTGAAGACCTATGACAGTAAAGCTGGTAAAAGAAGTTTGAAAATAGGTTAAATTAACTTGAGTTAGCATTTATGTATTTGTTTTATTATAACAGCCATAAGGGAGCCGAAAAATAGACATGACACTTCTCACGTCCATTTTTTAATGATGCGTATGTCTATAATTAAAGGCACGTTCAGATGAAAAATCTATCAGCCACGATTTTATAAACAACCCATCGAGATATTTCACCGCGAAGGACCTACTCATATAATATTTCACCGCGAAGGACCTACTCATATAATATTTTACTAAATTCGGAGCGGCCCTCAATGTTGGCAGGAAGTCCACCTCCATAACTAGTATTTATACTGTAACAGGCTAAGCGCCGTAACTAGTTGTGTACAGTGGACACTGTCCACAATTGGACACTGATTTATTTTTATGAACGTTATTTGATGACAGGACACTTTTTGTTGATTTGTTTTATTTCGGCTGGACGTTGCTCTAAATCAGATTGATGTACACTAGACTACTGGTGTCAATTCTTTTATTTACTTTCATTTAGAATGAGAAGAGTTGTTTGAAGAAGATTGTAATGTATGCTCTCACAACTATCATAATTAATTATGTCAACAGATGTGTTAGTGGTCATATGTAATTTGGAATTTGTTACCTTTTAGTGCGGTGTCTATCGCCCTCAAGTTGGAAATATGAATGTCGTTAGACTTACTTGAAAACCTATACCTACTCAAGTATTTAAAATTGATAAACTTGGCGTTAAATGACAAGTTTATCAATTTTAAATAATGCATTTAAAAAAGGCAAAATATTTTAATTTATATGTTTAAATGTGATCAATGTTAAATACTTGAGTGGGAATAGGTTTTCAAGTAAGGCTAACGAAACACATTGTAGGTACCTGCATATTACTAAGCTGTAGATCGTGGGTTCGATCCCCACACGGGACAAATATTTGTGTGTTAAGCATGATGTTTGTTCTGTGTCTGGGTGTTTCTATGCATCATAAGTATGAATAAAAAAAAGTATACTAGTATTTTATCAGTCAGCTAGTTCCCATAGTTTAAATAACTTTGTTCTCAAACATAAAAAAAAAACAATTGAATCACTAACCTGTTTCACATCTCTTTATTTTTTGCTAAAGTTATGACAACAACCATTTAACTGCGGCAACACCCCGATGATGAGCGTGACGCCGCCTCCTACTCAACATACAGACATTATACATGACACGTCTAATTTGTATTTTCCAACGTTTTTATAAACAGACGAGATAATAACAGGGTTCCGTAAGTCCGCTCCGGCGCAGGCGCAGCCGCACGACAGGTAATGGCCGCTGTTACACACCTACCACTGAGTAGAGAACCTACAGAGAACTATATTCTGAAATCAGAGTGAAAGGTAATTATTTTTAATTATGAAGTTGTCAAATTTCTATTTTAAATATTTAAAGCATAACTGTCGTGTGCCATATTAATTTTATTATATGCTTTATTTAAAAAAAATTATAAATCTGTTAAAGGAATTCCTAACAATTGTCTGTCAAAAACTTAAATCAAACTTAAACTAGTGTATTTCCGCTTCGAAGTCTTCAAGCTGGTACTCTTCTGCTTCGGTGTCTATCTGTCATACAAAACAGAATAAGCCTTTAGATGCATCCAATTAATTGAAAGTGACACAGTGTAAATTAAATAAACCCATAGGTATTTAACCTATAGATGTATTACCTTTATCTTTACAGAGTGTTTTTCCATGTTTGCATCTATCGTCTATTGCTACTACTACTAAATTTACACCTTTAGATCCTACTTTAAACTGGCTCCGAGTATTCAATAAGTGCCAAATAATTATGTTATTGTGTGTAAAAGTTTTTTTTCACAATTGTATTCTTGTGACTTCTATTGGTAGCAGAGCCACTACTTTATAATGTTTCTCGTCAAGTTTCCTGCACATTATGAAAAAAAATCTTCCTTTATCTGTAAATATTCTCCTCAGTGTAATTACAGGCCGGTGTACACAGTGCGCCGCGGCACAGCGATTCCGCCTAATTCGATTGATTGTCGCCCTTATTTGACGGATTTAAATTGTGAATCAGCCTTTATTTTTAACGTTCTACATCCGAATTTTGTGTCAAAATTCGGATTTTGTTTAAACTCAATTGTTTAATTATACTGGTTGTTAATTGAAAGGAACAGCGTGTTTTTATTGTAACAAAATTATGTGTGTTTGTTATGTTAAAAATGTTTGATAAAACGATATACATACAATCACGCCTATTTTTCCTTACATGGTATATAGACAGAGCGTCAAAGACCATGAAGCCAGTTGCCTCCACATTTGACCGTGGCGCGTGGTTAAAGGGTTCGATGGAAGAGAGAGGGTATTCAAGGGTTAGAGTGGATTAGAAGAGGGTAAGATGTAATATTGGCTTGCAGTGACAGGGAGTCAGCCTATCGCCTACATAAATGCCAATTTCCTTCAAGTCACTTAACTGACTTTTACAGTATGCCCGGGAAGAGAAGCAGCTGGTAAGTTATATTTTTTTCTTTCCCAGTCCAGCATACAAGATTCTTATTTAAATCGACTTCGTTATTACTATAAATACGTCACTCTAAAGTAAGACTATGTTTATTAGAAAATAGGAATGCGCTTGGCCGCTAACTCGCCTAATTTTAAGCGACTACCAAACCATCAACTGGAAGATAAAATCGACGCAGGTACTTACTGTCTACCTTTTACGTATGTATTTATTTTTGTAAGTTATCGTTTATTCGATACAATAAAGAGAAATATTGTGCTGTGTTTACAATCTTCAAAAGTCTAACTGAATGTCTTAATCATGTTGAAAAAGTTTTGGTAGATTAAAATAAATAAGTATTTTTTATTTAAGTGTGCTAAAATATGGATTTATCATATATAAAAAATACCCTTTTGAATAAACTAGTTCCATGAACCATTCCTGACAATACCGTACCAGGTTTATCTACCACATATATCAATGTACAATTTATCCAATATGATAAATAATTCAGTGCCTCACGGACTGCCTATAAAATAATCCGGTAAATAACGAGCCCCGTACAAATATGTATTTATTTGCTGAACACTTTAATTTTTCATTTGAGCTCGATTTTCTTGTCGAGTTAACTTGAATTAGCTGTTGTTCATATGCAGCACTGTGAAAAACTGGGCTAACTTACAATTTTCTTTGTTAGTTAAGGTATTTAGCTAAATAGAGTCTGTTGATAATTTTGTTATATGTATTTAAAATTTGTTCATACACCTGTCGTACTGTATGGATCAGAGTGCCGGACCATCAAAGGGGAGAATAAAAGGAAATTGCATGTAGCGAAAAGTTCAAATGGATGTGTGGCGTAACAAAATTACATAAGATTAGAGATGAGATGTTAGAGGAAGTAGCGCCAGTAACAGAACATAAGTTAAAGAGGAAGAGGCTGTCCTAGTATGGACATGTTTATGAGAAGGGAGGATAGCCATGTATGCAAGAGGGCCCTAAACATGATGGTAAGCGGTAGGGCCGGGAGAGGGAGACCTAAGAAAGTGTAGATGAACTGTGTGAAAGATGATAATATGTGGAAGGGGTGTGAATGTAGATATAACTGATAGAGTTGTGTGGCGAAAGGAAGCCTTCCGTGCCGACTCCACCAAGTGGAATAAGGAACAAGATGATGATGATGACATCGATCTGGCGTAAGGCTAGTAACACACGGCTGCCTTGCAACTAAAAATTAACTCTGTTAGATTGAGGAATACGCTTCCTGAGTGGGTCTTTCGCGATAGATATAATCTGGGTGCCTTTAAATCGCGAGTGAATTGGTTTCTTGTAGGAAAGCTCGCTCCATCGTAGACCGCAACGTCGCTTAACTTCAGACAAGTTGGCGGTTAAGCGCAATAATTCTAAATTTTTTTTTAATGCCAGGCTTGCCATGGGCTTGATTTAGATTTATGATAGTGCACATATTGCTAAAAAAAATAATCAATTAATTCAAAGACAACCAGAGTATATTAATTATTTAGGTAAAACAATATTAAAATTTCAATGTCCCCTATCTGTATGTTAGATTAAAACACACCCACACACACGAGTAACACCACAAACGACAACTAGTCTCAACAACGCGCCGATACACAAACAATGGTTAACCTGCGGCACGCCGCCCGCGCCGCCGCGCCGTAACCCCTTTGTCTAACGAGAAATGGCCATTCTATGTTAAACGATACTTCTGGGTCACTTGTTACTCACCAACCGACTGATTTGTTTATACACTCGGATATATACGGAACTGAAAAGTTTCAATTCGTTATGCTCGGGAAATGCAGTAGTGGCGCCACCATTTGAACGATGCTACGTGAAGTGGTCGTGGTAACAGTCGGTTCGTGTGTAGTGATGTGTATTGAATCAGTAATTAGAGGGATGGCGGAACACTTCGGGAGGTGAACGACTTTGAAATTATTATGCGTTTCGGAATATTAACAAATTCATAGCGAAAATATCTTGAATCTGAGAAGTCTTAAATCTTATCTAAGAAATCTGTGTAAGAATTCATGAAAGTTGTTCTTAGATTAGATTGTCACTCTCATTGTGACTATTAATAATCTGGTAAATTTTTCAAATCACCTATTGAATGACGCTTTCTGTTCAAAACTTATTGATTGAGAATTTAATTTTAGAGACAATTCAAATATTTCACATTTTCAATGGTGTTCTGCAAATACTAAGAGAAATTAGAAATATTCTAATTAGTAATAGCTGACTAGTCAGTTAACCGCAGCCCATGTGAAGTGAGACCGATTCAATAAATAAGCGTTTTTTTTTTTTTTTTGGTTTTGAGCGATTGAATTGGGTAACTTTGTCCTAAACACTATATGTCTATGATCCTAATTTTTTTTATCAACTTTTCTAGCAACAATTTACTATCCAAAGATACGATCCGATTTATTTTCCAAATATTTTACTAACGCGTGTAGTTACGACAATTATTATTATTATTGCATTCGAATTCTAAACTAACTAACATCACAGAATACTTTATATTATAATTGCAGTTTAAAAACTGGACCGACTTAAAAATACGCAATTCGTTTACTTGATGTCATTTTTTTAGAAATTATTGTTATAAAAACCGAACCGATTTTGATGAAATTTATATGGAATCAATTTCAATTTTTCAATTCGTTTATTTTCACCTCTGAGGTACCTACTAAACAAATAATAATCATCAAAACAATTCATAATTGGTAGAGTAATCGCTGAACAAACATACAAAAAAAACATACACTCGAATTGCGAGCCTCCTTCTTTTGTCAGTCGGTTAATAAATGCCACCAACAACATGCTTAGCTGAAGTTTCTTACACCGCACCATTTTTCTCAAACAGTTTGAAAAGTTCCAACGACTTCACCTAACAAAATAAAAAGTTAAAACAAATACGTTACACGGCCCATATTTCTAAACACCACACTATAAATACGGTCACTAATTACAATAAATCGTCAGAGATTGTTGTGCCAGAGTACACTGTACACTGTACAGTACAGCCCATAATGCTGGAGACACAGTCACACAGTTTAATATGTAGCTATAACAGACGTTTAACTCACGAAGGCGAGTTGGTCATAGTTGTGTGTGTACGTATAGGTACGAGCACGTTATAGTTGTGTGCAAGTAAACTGCAAGTCTATATTTCATCATCATCATCAGCATTTTAGTTCATTTGGATATTCGCTTCTCCCATTAAACGATACCACAGAACGCAGTAGATACATGTATGAACACTTATTTCGCAAATGCATTAAATTAAATAGTAACTTTAGACGTCCAGCTGCAAGATGGGTCGACGATACAGTAACAATCGCGGGTCGAACCTGGACTCGATTGGCACAGGACCGAGGAAGATGGCAAGATAAGAAAGAGGCCTATACCTAGCAGTGGGATAGAGAAGACTGTGGTTGAGGATGATGAAATAGTAACTTTAACTACAACGCAATAAACGTGTGTCATGGTACCTATATTTAGTATCCCGTTGATACATACATACAATCACACCTCTTTTCCCTTACGTGGTAGGTAGACCATCAATGACCATAAGCCCATTTGACGCAGCACTTGACCGTGGTTAGAGGGTTAGATGGTAGGGAGAGGGGATAATTAGAGGGTAAGATAATTAATAACTATTAGCTTGGCGTTACAGGGGGTCAGCCCATCGCCTATATGAATGCCAATTTCTCTCAAGTCCCTTCCGATGACGTTTAGACGACGACGTTTGATCCGACGTTTTCGCCTACTAAAAAACTCAGATTACGTGTAATTTACGGCGCTTTGCCGTGCCGGATAACATGGGGCCGGGACCATACTTAGTAGATAAAATTTCTACTAAAAAAATCACGTTCAAGATGATCCGAAGCAATACACACCGAACACCTAATCAGTTCAAAAATTCCGGTCAACTGTCAGTTGTTCCGCAGGCGATACCATCTCCGGTGGAGCGGGACTGGTGATATAGATGGTGAGATACCAGAGTCAAACAATTAGAGGCCATTAGATGGATAGGTACGGTACCGTTCGGGCGCTGGCTCTCGGCCGCGCTACATCGCGGTGTAACACGAGGACGCCTCACTCACGGTGAATTGCACAACTTACATGCACATTTGTGTTGTTTTACATACTTTTAATCAAGTTCACGTGGTATTTTTTCCTTGGAGACGATATTATGTCCATACTTAGGCGACGGTTACCGCTTATCATCAGGCGAGCCGTCTGCCTTTTTGCATTAAAAAAAACTCCATTGATCTGGACAAGCTGTTTTGGCATTTATATAACTATAATTACAACGGAGGCTTAGGCACCACTAAACTTGTAATTTTTTTACAACAATTTAATCAAAAAATAAACGAAATTACCATACAAGACATTTTCATTCTTTTTATAATTTAGATTTTTTCTAAGAATTTTAATTAGTTTAGTGTTGTCTTGAGAATTGCCCTTAATTTAATAATGCGGTACGCTAGAGCTAGAGCTGATTTAAGGATGGGGCGGAGTTATTTTGTCTTTGTGCAGTAACAGACTTATGTTTGATCGTAAACTCACTTGACGTTAAACGATGTGACGCCACATCATGTACCAAAATGAAACCACCTCGCAATTTAAAAACACCCAGATCATATCTATTGAGTTTGTTTTTCTTTATCGTTTAAGCATTTTTATTACACAGCTTATTTCTTAGGTTAAGGCTTATAATATTATTGACGAATTTCTCATTCCAAAAATATATACTTGCAGTTGTATAGCGAGTATATTAATGTGCCGCAGAGTACAGTGACGATGCGTGATTTAAGAAAATAGATTTACCTTTTGGTACTTGTCATTTTTGCCTACTGGACCTTTTGACTTACTGAACCTTGTGACTCTGAACGAAAACTTTTTGAATATGCGTCCCTGTCCAACAGTGTCGGACAACAAGAACAATGTAGAAAGTTGTAGCGCTGTACCCCATTAGTGGATATCAGCATAAATTGTTGAAACACGTGTCAATTTCCACCAGTGGGGGACAACGGAAATGATCTATGTAGGACCTACAATTACATCCTTTCCCAATATATGAGATAGTTTCGAAAGCTCATGTTTACTCATCTGCTATTCTAATTATGTCCGTTACTCTTTCCCCATCCTCACTTGGTCCGATGATGTCATCGTTCATTTGTCCACGACAATCATTCTGACTGCATGCTAATTGAACTCTCAGAACTGATTTATCCAGTACGTCATCGACATGCTCTCTTGCAGTGCCTCGCTTGACATTCACCTACAGTGAATCATTATTGATATTACTTATTAGAAATATATTTAAGTTAGCAAAGCTAGCAATGATACAAGGCGTGTTACTGAAGTAATAACATGTTTCCAATTAATATTTATAATTTAGTCTATGTAATTTATATTTATTTGAGTCAAGGACGAATTCTTATTTCTTATTCTTATTCGAGGTGGGGGCGATAGGTCCTGCACTGACGTCCCGCTTGGGGTGTATTGTGCATTTCCCCCTACCAGCACTACCCGAGCCATCCCAACTCCTTGAAATAACGGAGTGAGGCTTTAGGCTGCTGGCACAACTGCTCCAGTGGTGAAGGTGTTCTTGATGGTAATGACAAAGATGATGAGGAAGCATGCTGTTGCGATAGTGACAAAAGCGATGATGAAGCTGAGGCTGTTATTGACATAGAGTCTAAAGCTCCCACATGCAGTCCTGTGGATTTTCTGGTATCTTCTGTGGCTTCACAATGCCACAGTACGTGTTGTACAGTTTCCTTTTCTTTCAGACAGCCCCGACATAGAGGGCTGTCTGTGTCACCTAATTTGAACAAATGGCTATTTAAATTGCAGTGACCAGTAATGAGGCCCACGAGTATACGGAGGTTCTGTCGTTGCAATTTTAGAAGGTTGTTCGTAACGTTCCTGTCAATGGTTGGAAAGGCTGCTTTTGCGTGTTTGCAGTCATCTCTCTTTTCCCACAGGTTTTGCTGTTCCTTTTCCGTGTATTTTCGTAGTAGCTCTCGCACTTCCATCGCGGTTGGTTTACAGAAACTCAACATGTCTTTGTTTGCCAGTATCTTTGTACCTTCTTTTGCAAGGGTGTCCGCTTTGTTAAGACCCGAGCATGTTCCGTGGCCTTTCTTCCACCGCAGTATCGTCCTGTGCTTCTTTGCTAGTGATTGTAGCACCGTATGGCATTCTGCTGTGACTCTTGACCTTGTTGTGGGTCTTCTGAGAGCATATATTGTAGCCGCACTGTCAACAGTGAACATGAGAACCTCACTGCTGTCTGAATTATTAGACGTTGTGAGAGTCTCACTAAGTGACTCAACTGCTCTGGCAGCTAATAGTACACCCATTGCCTCCGCTTGTAGGACTGTGGTGGTTTTATTCAGGGCTACGGATTCCTTGAGTTCTAACTTCGGCGAATAATAACCGCAGCCGACTCATCAAGGACGAATAATAATTCAAGAACTATATTTATTAGATATTGGGCTATAAGTAGCGTCGTCCTGGCATGCGTATAAACTAATCTGTACACTTGATGGATTCCTACTCTGGTAATATCAGCTTACTTGATTGTCGTAAGACCATTCTAGAACAATATCAGTTTTAAATTAAACTACGGATCACTGACGTTTATTTCAAGCAACATATCCAACAATTTCCACAGCATTAGATATTACTTCGAAATGTGTGATACACGTCAGATTCCAATAGGATAAGGAATTCTTGAAAACATGGCCTTACTATGCGATTGATACCTCCGTTACAGGTCGGTGTGATTGCATCCAGAACCGTACGAGAGGTTAGATAGTTCGAACGATCGTATCGAAATACCGGGCTACTAAATCACTTCGCTATTTAGCACTTTATCACAATAAGAAACCACTAGTAACGCTTAGATAGTGTGTAGAAATTTCCTTTGTGTATATTTTGAAAAAGGAATATAAATATTTTTGTGTAGGAATAAGGAATTTTTAGTGGTATAGTTGTGCTACACCCACATGAGGAAGTTATAATGAGATACATTTGAATAGTTTAGAGTTAATTCGGTTCGATAAGGATTTAGTATTTTAATGATCTGTTAATGTAATAATTCTATTATCTGATATAACTATTTTAAATAGTGCCTTCTAATCTATCAACAACTATTTACCACATAATGAAAACAATGTTTAATTTTGTTGTAACTGACTTTAGCTACTAACTAATGTTCTTCAGACAGGAACATTGAAAGTTAAAATGTTTGTATATACATACCTATAATATGCTAAGTAGTTATCTCTGGTTGTTTATAGGCTTTTCATACACTTACAATATTTAAAAGCACATACCATAAATGCACTTTTATGATATAAACTGCATTAAATGCATGTCCATGGATTATATTGATACTAGTCATACTAAAAAGTAACCCAATGTATTTATTTAAAGAAAAAACTAACTTCAACAGGTTCCAAAATTTGCCACCCTTTACTTTACCCATTAACTTATTTTAACTTTCATCACCATAATCATTGACATTTTATTGTATTGTAATCAATATTTCGTAATCCTCAGAATTGTGACTCCACATGAATTGTTTAAGAATAATTTTTGAATATTGTGAGATAATTGTAATTAGGATTTTTCCGTTTTTATATCATTAAACAAATTTTAATTTGAATTTTTAATCATCTCAGCCATAAGAAGTCCACTGCTGGACATATACCTCCCCCATGGATTTCCAAAAAGACCGGTTGGAAGCGGTTTGCATCCATTCTAACTTTAAGTTTATTTCAATGACTCATATTCCCCATTCTACATTATATTATTCACCGTTAGTAATATCTATGTATATTAGACAGTTATAAATAACTCATTTTAGTTAAGGTTATATCCCAGAAGACTTTAATAAAATAAAAAAAATTAAAAAAGTACTTAACTGTTATATTTTAACATAATATGAAACCTATGTTAATATTTCGTTTAGAAACGTGTCGTAACGCAGTTTTACCTGCACTCTAGATATCCTATCTTATCCTAGTATCCACTATAATTTATTATATGTACTTTTAAATACTGAAACAACCAACTTCTTAATACGATATATCGTTTACATGGGTGACGTATTTTTCCAGCTAAATTGTTTTAAAAACCGAATTAATAAAGAAGAAGGTTTTATCAAACAAGTTTATGAATGATATAACAAACATTTAATTTGAATTGAGAACCTCCTTCTTTTTTTTTAAGTTAGTTGTAAATATAATTTTCCATAGCACCCTCCAAAGAACGTAGGTCCAGCAGCATTGACTATACGTTGTCTTTTAGTCAGTCATTAGTGAATGACTTGAATCTTCGTCCTGAGTGCAGGACAAAGATTTTATCGGTATAGATCAGTGAAAGCTATTTCTCACAACTTTCCTAAACTATTCCATAACTACAATTTTATAGACTTTTTAGAAATGTTTCATATGACGGGACTTGAACCCGTATATCCCAAACAATACTTGGGAACTTCTACCAAATTAGGAAAAAACACTTCAAAAAATAAAATATCTATTTGTTATATTGAAATGTCCATACCTGGCTCTCAAGCTGTGTGAGCTACCCACAGCTTGCGTAACTAACAAATGAATATGTCTCTAACTAAGCATTGTTACATACATCAGATAAGCTGGTACTGATAAACGCGGCACGAACCGACGTTTAGTCGGAGTTATGTCGATGTAAGGGTACATCCACACTAGGCTGAGTTATATGATCCGCTTCTTCTTCTTTCTACCTTTCAATTTAATGCATATATTACGAAAGTGTTCAGCTCAAGATATTTTGATAAAATGTCCATAGTATAAATTATGTGACGGAATGTGAGTTGACCGATGAGGACTTGGAAGATCAAGCCAAGTGGAGAAGCACAAGTATGAACGCTGACTCCACCACCATGTGGAATAAATAGCTTGGAAAGGAGAGAGAGAGAGAGAGAGTCCTTATGATATTAAGAACATTTGGTGCAAAATTGTACTACAATTTAAACAACCAACAAATATAGGTCGTTATGTGATTACGGGGCTTAGATCGATCCATGTCCTATGTCCAACAGTAGAAGTCCACTGTGGCTGATATGATGGTGATGATGATCGATCCATTAATGTTTTCATTGCCATTGGATGCGAAGCTATTTTTTCCAGTACTACAGTGAAGCTAAGCTTTTTTAGTAATTGAAGTGGCGAAAAGAAACTCGCTGTGGCGACCTCAACTAGTAGGAGAAGTGCAAGGAAATTATAATATAAAAATATTTCCAAATGTCTTGTCTCTAGGATCCGTGGTGTAGGCATTTGTGATTTGTCTGTGAGCATTGTCTATTATCTATTGTGTTGTGTTCAGAAAAGTAATTTAATGAAGAAAGATTAATATTGGATCTACGCTGATGAAACATCAATTTTATGCGTAATTTATTTGTCGTTCGTTCCCCGTAGTGTGGTCTGACCGTTATATGGTCGGTTTTTATGCAATTAGTAAGTAGTAACTCTCGTGACTCGTGTGTCATGGTTTTGGTTTAAGTAGTCTCAATTTTGACAACGACAGTAAAAGTAGGCGACTTCACAATGACTCACTAATAGGTAGGTACACCAACCAGGAAAAATGCGTAGCTTACGATTCACCTGCAATTTTTTAATGCATTTGGAACATAAAAAAATAATGCCCATACCCTGCTTAAATTTTTTTATTGTACTTAATATTAAAAAAAAAACATCACTTAAACTCAAATCATATGCTTGATCTTCATAATCTTGATCTTGATCTTCAGTCATATGCTTGGTCTTTTAATTAAAAATAATATGTCCGGAATTTGGACAGTAACAAACATACATGTCAGTAACATTTAAGCATATTGATATAGGTATACATAAATTTCCCTCAATACAAAATAAAGATTTCTCAAGTTTGCAATAACTTAGTTTCGTATTTTTTATCAAATATTTATTAGATTGAATTTTTGAAACTTTGTTTACGATTTCATGAATTTTTTACTTAAAAAATTGTGGATAATTGAACAATTTAAATACATTTGGTTTCTCCCACACGTGAGATAACGGCATCTCGTTGAGTTCTCTCTAATTGCATTGAAGGCGGTGCCTCATTTCATTAGCAACACACAAATTTCTGATTCAAATTCTATTTTGTTTCTATTTATAAGTAGGTCAAATTAGCGTGCTCTGAATGCTTGCAATTTGTGAGTCTTTGTTAAAGCAAGCGCAATAGTTTCAACCTTTCAACTTGTTGTTGTAGTTCCAAATGGTCTATAGTTTATTCTTCTGACTTGGAATTTACAACTTTCCTTGCTGAGGTCAGAATAGTTGGATCTCTTGATGAATAATGTAGAAGCAAGATTTTAAAATAGGTTGGAATGTTGAATGACCCATTTAAATTGGTTGAAAGTTGTCAGAAAAAAAGTTGGATCGTAACAACACGAAGGAACAATCGACGGAATAGTTAATAAAAATCCACGTATTGAGCTTTTGCGGTTAGTTGATAAATATTATGGAACAAATATTTTATGTTACTAACGGCATTTTGTTTTTAACCGACTTCAAAAAAGGAGGAGGTTATCAATTCGTAGCGTATATTTTTTTATGTATGTAAGTACACGAATTACTCCGTCATTTATGGACCAATTTTTGTGATTCTTAAATTTGTGTATAGAAAAAGCTCCCAAGTTAGTCCCATAATTATTTTATTAACATTGCTTTATTACTTTTCGAATAATATGTACATTTTCTAATCTTCGAAGGCGAAGCATTTGACATTCAATTTGACAAATCTCATTCTTGACAGCATAAAAAACGAGCGGGTGAAGAGAGGTCTCTTTAAAAAGTTTACAATCGTGCAGGATTTTGTAGGCTTGAAAAGTAAAACCTTTCAACGCTTAAGCGTATTTGAAGTCGGTTATTTCAGTTTTTTAAACTATAACATTATTTATTTCAAGTTCTCTGTAACATATTTTTTAGTGTAGATGGCTAAAATACTAAACAAAACAAATATATAATATCATCTATATTTTTACTAGACATATTATAATGCCTAATAAATGATATAAATGACTAATAAATCTGCCTACGGATATATCTTGATCCGTAGGCAGATTTATTAGTCATTTAATATATGAACTAATTTGGAACAAAAACTATAAATGAAAACGTAGGTGTTATTTACACTGTATTTCTACGTACTATTAAAAACATCTTGTACCGTTGAAATAACTGTAAATAACCGTTAACACTTAAATCCGAATTATTTATCCCCATCAAAAAACAATGAAACTAAACAGAACACCAACCAAAAAGCAACAACAGAACAAAACATAGACAGACTTTAAAACGACATTACATCTAAATATCTGGCTATCCGAACAATACAAGGAATAGTAACGACTATTAATCAAAATGAGAGATCGACTAACAGAATAGGTGCATGCGTTTATTTCAAATCGAACTTACTCAAGTTGCTTTAAACAGAAGTAATGGTGTTCGGATTCTTTTCATTATCAACTACAAACTCTTCCTCTGCTATCGTTGAATCAATTTTATATTTATTAGAAACTTTATTGCTTAGTATTACGGGTAGTTTTTCATTGGACGCTACTTTATCAAACGCGTAATTATTTGTTATACTTTCTATGTAGTTGTTAATATTTTATATTTCTTTGGGACCGTTATCCTTGCAAGCCCTTTGTTCATTAACAATCGATGCATTTTAATAATTTGTTTTCTTTTTCTAAAACTGATGACTGATTTTAGTTTGTCTTAATTAGTATTTGAAGCTTGAGGGTGAATTTGATTTCAAAGTAATTAACGGTGCTCATTAATTTTCATTGTAATAAAAACATCAACATAACTTTGAAAATATTGAGAGTATTCAATGAGAGGTTCCAAATCTACATTATTATTACAACTTCTACTGTGAGATATATAAAAATAAGAATAAAATAAGTCGTACCGCAGACGTTGTAAAAAGTTCAGAAGAAGTCAAAGGTGCGGCAGATACTCGTAACTCGTAATAGATAAAAATAAAGTAGAGGCTAATAAGAACATTGTTTTTAACGAGAAGGCGTGCCCACATTAACTTAAAGTGCTACTCGGTCATTATTAAACTAAAACTAAAGATAAAACAAAAAGTCATTCCGAACAATGTTCTGTAGAAGCATTCTTAAGATATTCACTAAAGTTTAAGATAAAAATACTTTCGAAAGGGCCAACAATTTTAGCAGTAGCAAAAGTAAAGTTTTGAAACTTTGAATTTTTCAAGAATTTTATAGACCTACTTAGGTGGCTCATTTTGCTGATTTTATTCAGTGCAGTCGCATGCTTTTTGGTAAGAATATAACATTTTATTAAAGTTACGAAACTTTGCAAAAACTCGATGATTATTCGTAAATAAGAAAACTTAAACTTAGTTTTACTTTATGTTTCTATTCTATGTTGTAAAATCAATTTAAAAAAATGATTTACAAGAGTGTTTTAGTCATAGAATAAAGTTTGGATGAATTGGCCATATTTTTTTTCGCATTAAATATTGTTTTACGTTCAAAACAAAATAAATATAGTTTAAAAAATTTAAATAACTGATTCTAGCTCACTCTCGAATGACATTTGAATAAGTTGCTGAAATAGTACTGAAGTCAATACAGTAAAATTTATGTGAAACCAACTCGAAGCTACTTGCTTATGAAACCCAACACAAAATAAATTTCTAATCTAAGTCCGTAAATCCAGAACATACACAAAAATAAAATACATATAGCAGGAGGTTCAGTGTATAACTATAGAACTTACCTACTGCTTTTACGGAAGTCAGTTAAACTTATAGCTAGCTATATTCTTTTCCTATAATATAGCTAGCTATATTTTTAACCGATTTACTGGGACGTATTTGATTTACATAATTATATGACAATAGCAAGAAAGCAAAATGTAAATTAGCAAAGTGTTCGAAACATCAAGTCATAAAATTATGTAAAACATTCGCGATATATACGTTTAAATTTATATAATTACAATGTGTAAAGTTAACTATTATCTGATTATCCAACGCCAAGTGACGTAATGAGCCCACAGATAATAGCACATATAAACTAATCCGATGTTTCAAAACGAGCAAAAAGCCTTGGAATCACGGCTAGATCAGAGTTAATTAGAAGAGTTGGTTCAGTGCTCGAGAAACGAGAGCCCAACCTATGCTCCGGCCCATTCAGACTGACAGGGTAAAAATAGACCAACTAGACGAGGCTGCCCTAACACCGACGAGAACAAGTTAGTGTTACATATTATAGGTATAGCTACCATAGTACGAGTATGTATTGTAGTTTTGTTTTAAGTGCTAGTAAATAGCACTGTCTAGTTGCGATTCATTCGGTATCGGAAGCGGCGTATCGGAAGCTAAGATACATTTTGGGTCGCTTCGTCAACAACTTAATACTGCTGTTTACTAGATATATTATGATACATTTTTTTTATCGTAAGAATGATTTTACTATGGAGATTAACGTGGTTTTCACACATTTTTAAATAAAAACTACGGGTCACTCACGTCTGTGATGCAGTGCAAGGCGCGTCACCGACCGAGAGTGACGTGTGTGCTGCTCCTTTGAAAAAGACCGCCGAATGCGGTTGAAACTATAGTCGGATATTTCGGCTCAAAACATACGTGAGTGACCCGTACTTTTTATTTAAAAACGTAAGAATGATATTAATTTATATTTATCTTTCCGTAAAATAAAATATATTTCCTTTAGTAGTGCAACTAGTACCCAGAAAGTACAATTCTACATAATATATTATTATTAAAATATATATAGGACTTTCGCTATAGTGATTTCTCAACCCTTTCTCAATGTTATACAGGAAAAGATTTGAGAAATCATTAGTTCCTTAAAAAATAATGATTTTGACTATTATTGCACATCGGTGTGACAGCCATCCTCGTCGAGAGCGCTTCTTCTGACCACTCCGCGGCGCACCGGCGACTTCAAACGGGAGTGCGGGTTCAGAGCGCGCTCGTTCGCGGCGTGAGATCGCATCGCACTCGCCTCCGTGTCACTGACGATCTGATATCACTCGTGTGATTGATCTCTAATAACCCGTGAATACCTACGCATATACATACACATACATATATCTATGTACCTACTTAATATAAATGTGACTAAGTAGTTCTATTTGAATCGTCCAACTATATGTGTATTAAGTTATTATTTTTTACTTCACTGGCTAAACATTTGTATTTTGATTTAAAGATGCTAAAAAAGCAGCACAGTATACAATACTTGAACCTGTTCTAAAGTTGATTACTGTCATGTAGCCTGGAAGTAAGGTCTTCAATCATCTCCTACGTCGTCATCATCTGTCATGACCCACGGTACCAAAACGTGGACAGTCACAGTTGGCATGGTCACTCAGCGAGCCATGGAAAGGACTACGCTTTAAGTTTCTCTGAGGCTATCTAAAATTAAGTAATTCACCAGAGAACCAATGCTATCCACATATCGCAGCGTAATAAACAAGCTGAGGTAAACGCAGTCTATAGTGAAGACAACATGTCAGCAAATGTAATGTAGGACACCCTGAGATATGGTGGAGTGATGATATATGGAAGGCAAGTGGCAGTGAACGTAGTGCTGATCAGGCTGAGTGGCATTTAATGAGAGAGTGAGTTTAGCAGTGGACTAAAGTGGGACGATAATGGTGATCCCGTCAATCATAAAAAAATAATTCAAACTGCCATTTAAGTACCCCCTTTCAGGTTTCAGGTATTCACCACTATGCTCATGGCAACAAACAGGGTGGTAACCAGCCAAGCTCTAGAAAGTACCTACACATAAGATAAACCAAAAAGCGATTCCGGATGTAAATTCTAAGTAAGAACTAAACTTCGCCGTATTTAAAGAAGAAGCTTTAAAGCAATAACCTAGATCAGGAGGCTTAAGATGCAAAACTTTTGTTTTGTCAATAGCAAGTTTAAGGTTTCAGTTAGAATGTTTTGTACCGAGTGCGCTCCACTTTCCGGAACAGTTTCGGCTCTTCGTCAGGTGCATGGGAGAGCGGCGCCGGCGGTTCCTACATGGAACTCATCACTTTATGACTCTACTTACTTGTAATAGCGCTGTAAGCAATTCCCCGAATGGTTTTCCTATTGCTATTGATCAAACTCATTTTATTATCAAAAGAAGAACTAACTCCGCAGTTAGTATATATATATATATATATATATATATTTATAATAAAATGAGCTTCATCTTTGTTTGATCTTTGAATAACGAGTGGATTGGTTTCTTCTGGGTAAACGCGATATATTGTAGGCCGCAATATTAAGGTATTAGACTAGTGGCATTCATAGTACTAGATTGACATTAGCTAACGAAATGCCACGAGACGGCACGTCACAGTTTCTTAGCATTTTAAATGACTAGTTTAGATTTAAATTTGAAATTTAACTGACTTAGTGTTTGTAGAAATAGAAACGTTTGTCACTTATCATAACCCTGCAAGTGAAGTACTGATTGAGCGCAGGCCTATATTTTATAAAAAGAACCAATTTAAATTTCAATCAAGTCTGTGAGATGATGATGATCTACCTCCGCTGTTAGTGCTATCTCTAAAGACATCAAGGACTGAATGACTGATAACAATCTAGAATGTATAATAATTCTAAAAATGAACTCCGTGAATACGTTTCTACATTTTAACGTCTTAGATTACTGATAGCTGCTTTAAGTGAACTATCGCGTCGAATTATGTCTATAATATTAGTCTTAGTAATTTTTCTTAACACGTTCGCTGACAGTAACCACTTGCTCTGACATTGTAATACGGCACTATAAAATTATCTATGCCCCGTCTACTGAGTAGTTAAAGATTTAGAGGTATTATAATTATATTGCGTATTTGACACTACTCCGACAGACGTGAAAATTCAAGCGCGCGCTCACGCCTGTCGACGTAGTACTTGTGTGCGAGCGATATTTACGTGTGTGTGTGTATGTGAGGCGAACGAGACAGCAATATCATACTATCTTTAAAATACTCGTAATACGACAGTAATATGTACGAGGTTGCTCACAATACGACAGTAGATGTTACTGTTCATTATGCTTGTATGGAAAATCATCGTCGGTCAACGTAGTGAACGTATTTGTTAAAAAATAAACCGATCCTTCGACGTACTGTCATAACCAACATTTTAAATTTCCCGCTTATCGACGTACTGTCAGCGAACGTGTTAAGGATTAAGTGACTTCGGATACAACTGCTGAGATGGACAAAATTCGCAAAGTATGTCTGACAGTTTTCTATCGGAACTGTATTTTTCGAAATTCTAATAGACATATGCGGCCTTACCGAAAAACGTTACTTAACTTTAACCATCGTCTTAAATTCTCTGTCTTCTTTCCGCAAATGTCATTACGTGTCAGCGAGAAGTGGACAAAATATGTTAAGCAATGCTTAAAGTTAAGTAACGTTTTTCGGTAAGGACGAAAGGCTATATAATAGGCATGTCCAATGCAGCGTAGTACGTTATTTTACTCGCTCGCTCGCTCGCTCACTAAGCAGGCAGCCAGGCTGCTCGCTCCGCTACTAGACAAACTTGGTTTCCTTACAGCGAATATACATTTTCCCTGGAACGTAAGTTTGCGGGCGCGAGCGCTGATTTTACTTTTGTAAATAAATATTTCCGATACGTTGTGTGCTCCGTCCCAATGTGGATGGAATATATTGTGCTGTTTTGCTACTTTTACAAGGTGAAGTGTGAAAGAGGATAGTGGGGTGTATTAGTACATGTAACTGTTACTTAATAATGGTCTCACACACTGCGCGTTGCATAAGTTCGTAATGTAGTGCAACATTTTCTACATAAATATTTGTATTAATTTATTCCAAAGGTGTATTGTGTTTCCAACAATGAAATATATATTATTTAAAAATCGGGATAGTTTTTTCTTGCATGCCCTTACAAGTTGCGTATGAACTGGGCCGATCCGAACAAAATATGTTTCGCGCATTCAACTGAATAAAACTTGCAAGCATCTGAAACATTTTCTTGCATTTAGAAACAAATAGAAAGTTTTACTACATTTAGTAAATAAATAAAGCTCTCCGTCGTACTTTTATAATAACTAAAATTGTTTCTAGATTGCTCTAAAATTCAAGCTGTACTTTAGCTAAACAAACGATTATTACAAAGACCTTTGGAGAGTGTTTCGTTTAAATATATTTAAAACATGCAGCTCGTCGGTTTTACAATAATTCGCGATGAACAGTTCAACTAAAAACATCGAAGTTATTGCAGACTGTGCTTTATTTAAAACAATCAATCAAGTTTTCAATAAGTTGTAATTTTCAATAATAATTTTAAGAATTTTAAAGAGTTTATTTTAATTCTGTGAAGTTGAGTTTAACAATTCTCATACAACTGACAGAAGGCAAAACATTAAGTATACTAACTTGACAGAATTTGTGCATATGAATATTCTTAGCTGTCAATATTTAGGATTCCATAGTAACTACAAGGAACTCTTATAAATTCGCCATGTATGTCTGTTTGTCCATATGTCACAGAGCTTCAGCACCTTAAAATATGCGTGTCTCGACTCGTTCTAGGTCACTTATTAATTGCGAATAAATGTATAAAACGTCAACTATTTTTAGTTAAGACTTACATTTCTAGTAAATTCAGTTTCAGTCTCAGTCGGGTATCCTCTTTTCTACTTCAAATATCACTAAAAAGCTCTTGTCAAATAAATAAAAAAAACCTTCTGTATGTAAAACAATCACTCAATTGCATTAACTCAGTCTGTTCATATTTACTGTGACAATAACACTTATTTCCATTTGGATCTGCCATTTGGTAAATTATTATCAGCTGGGTGTTGCCGCTGCAAAAAATGCACCAATAATCGTCGATTGTAGTCCCGCGTACATTCGTGATTTAAAACATGACTGAGTTTTATCGTTGTACAGCTAATTGAAAATACCATTACGATGAAAAAAATGTATTTTCATTAGTTATGGTTTGATAATATTTTCAGTATGTTGACTGTTCTATAATGTTTCACTATGTTAGTATGTGTGTTGTTTTCACATACACTAATCACACATGCACGCATTTACCTAAATTTTCAACCAAATATGGGTATTGATAAATAAGTTAAATATCTAAATAATTTAATATTTTGTTAATGATTTACTTTATTCCACAACTAGATAGATAGATAGATAGATGAACTCTTTATTGTACACACCTTAAAAGTAATAACAAAGAACTTAAATAGACTAGTGCAACAAAAGGCAACTATTACTTTTTAAGCTGTTATTTAAATTTTTCAGTTTCTTAAAACATATAATATTATACCCTCATACATAAACTATATTTCGAAGCAGCGAAAATGTATAAAAACCACTTTTTTTCTTAGAGACGGTCAACGTTGTAACAGATTTTAATATTACTTATTTTTGATTCCAGGTATGTATCAACGTCTAATATGTGGCAGTGACGTCACATGCAAAGCGATTCATCATCATAGTTTATGATTGCATCGTAATTCTCTGGTAAGTGACAATAATATCAATTGAATCAACATTTAAATCTGCTATTTAATTTTTTTTCATGTAAAATATCATCCACCACCACCGTTAGCCACTAAAAACACCAAGACAGCTATGTTCTAAATTCGAAAACCTATAACAACATTTACAAAACGTCATCTTGGAAATCTTAAAAATTTACAACGTGCAATACAATCAGCGTCGTGTCAGGAGCATGTCGCGTCGCAACGTATAAAATCGACGTGAATATAAAATTTGATGTTGCATTTTTCTTATTTATGTCGGGGAAGACGACAGTTGGCTGTGACGTGCGCGCGCCGAGTGCCGGGAAAATGAGCTTGGGTTGCCAGACGAGAAAACGTTTTTTTTTAAATCAGCACCTGGTTTCTTACCTATTTCTCATTTTATCGATTTATTACTAAGCTTTGTAATTTTTTGGTACATGGCGACAGTTACAATTGTACCTAATCTAAATGTGGTTAATTTTCGTTTTTACTTAATAGGGAACATGCATTATTTTTATTTTTGTTTTCATTTTAAAGAATTCCATGTAGAATAGACCACAAATATATAAACAAATTAAAACATCATAATTTATCGGAAAAAATGCGGTTCTAAATTGACAGTTCGCAAGATTTTCGAGCGAAAATAGACCTATAGTTCAGATGACGTCATTCTTGTCTGTCACTGGTCGTACTTGTTCGTCGCTAGTTTTCATACATATACGGAATTCATATTGAAAGAGTGATTAGAAGACTGCGCGAATTTGCTTTTCTAAAGCCTGTGTTGTTCATTTTATAATTCCCCATTTATTTATTTATTAACATACACAGGGAAAATCTTAAATAACATTTGCATAACAGTCCTCACTAGGATACCCCGTGTCGAGGACTGCTACAGTCCGCTCCCCACTATAAACGGAGAAAAGCTTAATTAATACATATTATATTTCTACCATTTATGTAAATTACTAATAATCCTAAATATACTACAAATATAAATAAGTTTATATTATATAATAACAAGAATATGCGTAGGAGTTACAATGTAAATATTATATACTGATATACTATTCTTTGTATAAAATAAGTATTGTATGTATAGTTAAGTATAGTATTCAATTTATGATTATATGGATATGCATATATATTTATATTCATAATCATTTGTTGTGAGCTTGTTAATTTACAATAACCTTTAATTAAAATTGAATAAAAAAATAGTAGAAAAGAGTAAAAAGAGTAGAATTTTATTTTATAAATTAACAAAAAAAGTTTTAGAAAAAAATGTTTAAATATTAATATGGACCTATATCTATCTTTTAATTTTGGAAATACAGTATCTATCCAGAATTTCTTTGCAGCATTCCAGACACAATGCTGTTATCATATGGCACATTATAAATATCTACTTCTTTTGATTTTTCAAAGGTTGGATGTGCTATACACAAAAGGGCTATTTTCCTTTCGCTAAAAAACATTTGAAGTTGTACTTGTGTCCAACATTTTGGTGTTATTTTATTGTCTTTCACATAGGAAAGTATGGTAGCTTATCTGTTAAAGGACATTTAACCTCTACTGTGTAATTTTCAGTAAGTAATTTAGTACCTTTCATTTCTACACTTGAAAACTACACTTTCGACAAAAAAAGTTACAACCATGTCAACACTAACTATCTATTAAAATCTTGGAAACGAATTTAAAATATCAATACAACACAGTAGGTACTATCATAAGGCTGACAAGATGGCTGTGAGTCTTCCTGATGGCTCATGGTAGAATCCTAAACAGCAAATGATGGACATGTCAAGTGTGGCCTCATTTCTTTAGCCATAATAAGGCACTGTATTGCATTAATAAACATTGACATCGTAAGTTGTTCAGACTAAACTTCAAAGTCTGGAGCATCGTCGCGAAGTTGCTAGTTTATCGGTTTTTTATCGTATGCATTTCGGTGAGTGTGCGTCTGCTTTGCATGATCTCATTCCCCCATGTCCATTGTTCTATCGGACAGCAAGAAGCATAAAAAGCGACATCGTTACATGGTTGATATTCCGAAAACACGTACGAAACGTTTTGGCTCCACTTTCATTGTGCGTACCGCCAAAATGAAAGTGGAGCCGTGGACGTGAACGTGGAATGCGCTTCCAGAATGGGTCTTACCGAATAGATATAGTCTTCAAATCTCGAGTGAACAGGTTTCTTCTAAGCAAGCGCGCTCCATCGTAGACCGTAACTGTCGCTTAACACCAGGTGAGTTGACGATCAAGCACAAGCCTATTGTCGAATAATGAAATAAAAAAATAAAAACGTTTTTTAGGAGAGTTTATTGCCAGTAACATCACCTACAAGTGTAAATGAAGTAACAATCCGTCGATTCAATTCAACCCTGTCAATCTGGAGCGGCATCCGTCTCTGCAAGTTGGATATAAGCGTGACGCGTTAAACTCCTTGTTAGTTTAGGTCCCGCGCGCGATCGATAGTTCTGATTACGTTCGAGTACGTTACCATTGTCATGCCCTGTCCTACACTACGCCTACAGTTCTGGTACAGTATGGGATACTGCGCGTTCCACATTTTACGGACTCGTTCCACGAATAAGCCGTACGGATTTACCCAAAAATCCAAGATTTTTATTTTTAGGGTTCCGTACCTTAATAGAAAAAACGGAACCCTTATAGGATCACTTTGTTGTCCGTCTGTCCGTCGGGTGTCAAGACCTTTATCTCGGGAACGCATGAAGGTATCGAGTTGAAATTAAAACCATATACGCAGATCCATAGTATTTTGCTGCAGAAAGAAAAATAAAGTATTTAAGTTTTCGTAAAAAAAGTATATATAAATATATATATAATATATCTTAAAAAAACGCACATTTCGACACTCACAAGGGAATCAAACCCTATGGAAGTACCTTCCTGTTGACCTAGAACAATGAAATTTGGCAAGAAGCATTGTTAAAGTACACATATAGGAAAAAATCCGAAAACTGGTCATTTTTAATTTAATCCCAAAAAAATAGTGAACGTGACGTGACGCCGCGTGAAACTATGACGTGACGCCGCGTCACTTTTCACTAGCTAATATTAATCCCATAATTTTTTTAATTTCGAAAAAAACTTTGTAATGTCATTGCCTAACATTCGAATAATTAAAAATTCGGACAGATGACACTTTCCTCACTTTGTCAATTAAATGTTTTTTATTGTTCAATATTATTAACCGACTTCAAAAAAGGAGGAGGTTATAAATTCTTAGCGTATATTTTTGTAGGTATATCAGAGCCCCGATAGTGCCCTTACTGTGTGTAACCCGTAGACAGCATTGTCATCCCCATCCCTCAGTAAGAAGCCACGAGGGATGGCCCTTCATTGCTTCGAATTAAGTTATTGTCAAGTATATTGCACTAATGTGGGGCTACGGAGCCGCGGCCGAGGATTACCTCTGCCTACCCTCGGTGAAGGACTCACTGTTACTTGTCGGCTGCAGATGTTTACTCTGCTTCTTGTTACCTACAACAGATGGTTTCAATTTCACACTGAGAAAGTTAGGTTAGGTATTTCAATAAAAGTTTTCTAGACTTTTACCGGTACCGGCTTGTGACAAAAACGCCTGATGGTTTTGATTATTTTATGCGTTTGTTTTTGTCATAAATAAAAATATGTCCTTTGGCATTCGGATAAAAACAAATATCCGGCTGTTTTAGAGCGATTTTGCAGCTTATCTTCTACGTTTGATATAATATTAACTGTGCGTTATTCCTGAGAAAGTACGTGCAAAGCCTTTAAAACTATTCTTGTGTAATCGGGCAATATAGCAATATAGGTTCTGAAATGATGGTACGCTAGAGATCTATACTCCATCCCGAGTAGAAAATGATAGATGAAGTGGATCTTCGTCGTGGAACTATTACCTACTTTAGTTTTGTTGCAAATCGAAGATGGAACCTTTTGCTCACGACCCAATTGCGACAATCTTATCTCAATTACGGAAGTTCCAAGAACTTAGCGCAAATAGATCTTTACTCGACTTTTTGGACTCGGAATAATATTTAACCATAACTTTTTTAGGGTTCCGTACCTCAATAGGAAAAACGGAACCCTTATAGGATCACTTTGTTGTCCATCTGTCCGTCTGTCCGTCCGTCGGGTCTGAAGACCTTTATGTCGGGAACGCGTGAAGGTATCGAGTTGAAATTAAAACCATATACGCAGATCTATAGTATCTTGCTGCAGAAAGAAAAATAAAGTTTCTTAGTTTTCGTAAAAAAAGTTACAGCCGAATAAATCATAAAAAACGCACATTTCGACACTCACAGAGGAATCAAAACCTATGGGGTACTTACCGTTGACCTATAACAATGAAATTTGGCAAGAAGCATTGTGTTAGAGTACACGTATAGGAAAAAATCCGAAAACTGGACATTTTTTATATAATCACAAAACAATAGTGTCTTTATGCAAGGAATGAAGTGAATTAACCGTATCATGTGGGGTATCATATGAAAGAGATTCAGTAGCATAAGCTAAAACAGGTTTTTAAATATTTTTACGATGTATGTTTTTCGGTTTATGAAGGAAAATATAAAAAAATATATGATTTCCTCTTTTTATCTACTAGTTTGTACGGAACCCTCGGTGGGCGAGTCTGACTTGCACTTGTCCTGTTTTTATTGTGAGCATCATATTAAGCTACTAATTGCTGTTAGCTGTTATTTACATGTTTTAATTTTTGTCCCAATTAAGTTATCATTTAATCAAAGCTAAAAAAATGGTTGATAAATCGGACTTTTTATGATTTAGAGGAATATCAAAAAATTTGATTTAGTTATAATTATCGTAAATTATTTATTAATATTACTATTTATATAATAGTGCTTATTATTATTAATTTGATTTGAATCTATGTTATAATTTACATATTAATATGACCTGTAGCTGTGCTATTAATAAATATTTCATTTCATTTCATTTCATTTCAACCAAATCGTGTCTTGAATAACGACGATGATGTCTAAGATAACTCATACAGACATAATACATTCTCTTTCTTTTCTCTTTTAATAAACTAATATAAATGATTGTAAGCCTTCACACACACAGGTGACGTATCGAGCCCGTCGAACCTACGTCCGTCTCCCGGCGCGGGCGCGGGCGCGGGCGCGGTGTAGCGTACCCTTTGTGATACATAGGCGGCGTCACGCTACATTACCTCGCAAATTGTGATAAATATCTACATTTACTTCGAGCTAGCGTCGATGACGGTCAGGGGATACGTTTTTGTAAGTGATTTATTTAAAACGTCACCGTAACCATCATCATCTCTGCTCATTATTCTCTCTCTTCCTTGATAGACGATACAATAAAACTCTTTACACTTATCTCTCACTTCTTACTTAAAAAATATACGATTGTAAGGTACTTGAAATTTATGTAGATTTTGTTTGATGTTTCAGATCACTGTCAGAAAAATATTAAACAGAAAGTTAAATTTAAAAATATTAAACATTATATATACACACACGTACGATATTTATTAATTTCTTAATATCTTTGTTCGGCCAAGTTTATAATCTAATATTTCTAAATGTTGTAAATACAATATTTGTCAAGTTTTACTGCAACATACAATATCAAATTCAAATTATTCGTCTGTAACCAAGCGTTCAAAAATGTGTTTCGATAGCCTCATTTGAAATCTCATTATCAATCAGACTAGGAGCTCAATTTTTGAATCGGTCGCAAGTAAGTTCGCATACGGATCAGACATTCCCTTTTCGAACAATTCTTATTCCACCCAGGACCTCATTCCACCAGGCTAGCCTAGCAAAAAAGTCACACACTAGCACACTATCACCTCTCTCATTGAAATGGCAAAAACAACTCACTGATTTCGATCCACGTTCTTGATGTGTAGGTACTGCCCAAAAATGGTATCCTTTGCCGCCTTCTATTTTCCCATAAACTACAAATATTGGAATTTTCAAGGCTACCTTGAATAAAAAAAATCTAGATTGACGAGCGCCATCCTCGACCACACCGTCGCTTATCATCAGGCGAGTCAATCGTAAACTCAACACCCGCAAATGTTGCGTCTTAGGCGTAACTTAACATTTGATGATCTATGTTCAAATGCCTTCAATATTTTGAGAATATTTTTTATCCAAGAACACTGTACGAAACACTGCCACTATTCAGTAACAACTGTTAGATAGTTTATCTCGCGTTCACTTTCCAGCAGTCATCTAGTTAACCCTTTAATCAGTGGGTGGGTGTCGCCGGCAGCGCATATTTATTGGATTATTCAGAGCCGTAATGTGTTTCACACTCGAATGTATTCTAATGGATACCCCGAGTGGAGGCTGGAGAAGGGTAGGAATGTATCTTTGTTCGTTGATGACACGTTTTGTTTCACCGACTGAAGTGGGCTTTTGTGAAGATGTTTGTATAAATACCGTCACGCATAAATATTGGGCTTCCAGATTTTAGATGTAACTGGAAGTACAGAAGTTGTTAGGAATTATATAATATGCTTATCTATAAGTTGCGACTATGACTAATCGTTTTGCATAGAATGATACATTTTCTTGGCTGTATTATATTTCTCAGAGAGCTCGGAGTCTAATCAATAGTAGACGCTTTTGGGTTTAGTAAGCCTTTAATGGAAATCCATGGGGGAGGCATGTATCCAGCAGTGGACTTCTTATGGCTGAGATGATGATGATGATGAAGCCTTTAATACTGACGATAGCTTCTGTGCGATAGATTTCTATGCCTGAGCGAACTCTAAACGAACTTTTGAGTTATTGGTGAAAGAAACTTCGTTAGAAAATCATAGCATGTTGGTAGTGCCTAGCTACCTAGTTACTCTCATCAAGCACCTGTTTGTATGCTTATTATCTATGACTTTAGCGTTATTTTATCAACATGATATATATCACATTTGGGCAAATTCCTAGTAGATATTTTTATACTTACGTGAATTTAAAAAAGAAAACGTGATATACTGAAATCAAACATGAGTGTAGTAAAATGATATAAATAAATAACATTGCACTCAGATTTTATAATTTACAAATTATATTTATTTTTTATTTATCAACAAGTACATATATTGAAATTTGTTTCAATAATCTGTAACACACTTTTTACCGGTGTGTCATCTAAAATGTTCCCAATGGCTCCCACTTTGACTAACTTCGGATCAACTTACAATTTTTTACAAACCCATCTATTTAGCGTCGTCGACCATTTTTTCCTAATTTTTTGTCCTTTTCACATCGTAAATCAAAAGTAGAGATAAATAGTCGAGACTCAAACTTATGACTAGAAACCGAAATTGTTTTTTGTTACTTAAATTGTCTGTAACATTTTTGGCTGCGGGGACAAATTTGTTTTTGTTGCATTTTAGTTTTATTACACTAGAATAGTCAATTTTATTGAATAGTCTAGAGGACACCGTTAGGTAAGTTAATAAAAATACCATTGAAAAAATACTTCTACATTTATATATAAGATGTTACTTTTAATGAAATCTTAGTGAAAAAACTTTCACTAAAAAATTACAAACCGCTAAGTAATAAACAACATATGACAAACAAGGAAATCATCCGAGCGAACCCTTCCTCTCAGTGAAGCCATCATCAGCTGCCTCTCATCGCCGCCACAATAACTATCTCTCTCGACCAAAACGACAAGTAAAACTAAAAAACGAACTAAAACGAGAAATAAGTTTAAAATGTAGCGACGAGTGAAGAGCGATAAGGGCTCGATGTGGGGCGACCGCCGAAATAGCTCCGAGAAATACATTAACTTTTTGTTTCTTCTATCTGTACATTTCCTTGTAAATCCGGGACGAGAGCACTTCTCTAAGTAAGATGTTCATGTACGGGGATACAAGCTTTATGTTTTGTTACTACAAGTTCAGACACGGAACAAATTATAGATCTTGATATTGTGGCAAAATATTGCTAAAATAACAAGTTGGTATGAAATAGGTAGGTAGTTTAATTGATTTCGTTATCTCTGTTTTGTCGATTCGGTCCACATTCTTACTGGACACAAATAGAACTTTCGACCGATTTCTCTGTTTACTGAGAACTACAATCTTGAAGGGTAAGGCCATAGTCCACCACGCTGGCCAAGTGCGGGTTGGCAGACTTCACACATCTTTAAGATCATTGAACTCTCAGACATGTAGGTTTCCTCACGATGTTTTCCTTCACCGTTTGAAGTTGGCGGCAATCGTACAATACGCACATATCTTCGAAAAGTCAGAGGTGCGTGCCACGGGATTCGAACCCAGGACCTGCGGATCGCAAGTCGGACGGTCTCCCGACTAGGCTGCCGGAAACTTCACAATGAGAAGATGGCCCGCGCCCAGCAGTGGGACAGTTTGTACAATCTTGAAATTTTAAAGAGTTGAGTGAATAGATATATATTCTAGGCTAGACCAATGTGTTCTGTCCTCGGTGTCTCATATCATCAAACAAGTCCATGATCATCCTTAATCTATTTCTTTAAAGACACTGCATTAAAATGTATGAATTGTATATAAGAGTATTTTTTTTGCAACTGAGCATCAATTAAATAAACATCTGGGTCTCGAGACAGCTACTTGGTCATATATCTAGTTTAACTAGTCTGATTGTTCCAACTTAGATTTCACTTATAATGCATAAGACAAAAAGAGGGTTATGATTTAGCCCAAAAATATGTAGGTATGTTCTTGTGCTCCGGTATAACTTCAAAACTTCTTATCTTAATTTGACTAATGAGGTATCGTAAGAAGTGTTTTAATCATCTGCTATTTATATATAAGCTATGTGACGTCACGCTAAATTAAATATATCTCCTTTCAGAATACTTTTGGATAACCAATAAAAATAGACATTCCAAACTCGTTCAATTTTTTTTTTCTGAAATATGTGTAATAAATATGATCATATTTTTAAAGACTATTTTGTAAAAAGGATGCAGATCGTTTGGACGTAGGTTTTTTGACTTTAGTTTTTAAAAGTAAGTGCTGTAGCCAAAAATGTTTCAGTTAAGTTAAAATGATCAAATTGTGGTCTTTAAATACTTACACCAAATAATATATACACTATATGGTGTGCAACTACTAATTCAACTAATTTAACTTAAATGTAAACAGAAATACTGACTTCAAACTAAGTAGTATATAATTTCTAGATGGACTTAAAAAGGATGCATCCCACTTACAAGTTTATAAAGTTAGCATTCCAGCGAACTAAAGCACTTTTTTATGAGTGTTGCTCAGAAAGCACAAAAGCAATCGCCTCCACATCGTGTGTCTACGACCTTTGGAAGCCAGACAAAGTGCGAGTAATTTAGAGTTTTATTGTGCTCATAAAATACAGGTATTGAATTTTAATAAACCTTCATGCATTCATCATTTTGTTCGGCGCTTTCGTTATTTTCATCGAACTTATTTTAGCGACTTCAAAAAAGAGGATGATAACCATTGGGATGTTTTTTTTTGTGCATAAGTTCGTCATTCTTGATGCGATGTGATCTGTATTTTTTGTGTGTTGTTTAATAACAACACACAAGAGGTAATCCTCTTTGATTAAATGACTAAATTGATCCTAATGAAATAAGGAGATTTATGTAGATAGTTTCGAAAAATTATATATGTACATAAGGAACACAGAATTCGTCCTATTTATTTGATAAGGAATATAAATAAGTTTTTGGTTTTTTTTTTTAATCAAATGTTATGAAATATTTTAGTTATAAAGTTAACTTACGATTGTACGTGCGATACAGGATTACTGTATCGTATTCGTATTGTGTAGGTACTACTACATGACGGTGTACTCAACAGTAGTTAAAGATGGCGTTGGGATAACGCGCTTGAATCCGTTGTCCGTAACATTATTATTTTTAACTTTGGGTTAGTAGGTACAAACGTTAATAATAATTATCAGTGGTTTAATTTGGTAACCTTTCATGTACTACAGAACACAAAGAATTAGTACACATAAATTGTTGAAAGTATAAATATTACACCTACACTTAGGAAGTCTCAGCTAGTACGGCTAGTAATAAATAATCAGTTTTAGATTTTAAAAACTAATTCATTTAAGAGAACTCGAACAAACATAACATCGGACTCTGAGTTAGTGTCTACTAAAACTTAACGTACAACATATCTAATGATCGCTTAAAAATAATAATTTACATAATATCCTTAAAGAAGTGTTATAAATTAACAAGTCAACGAAACAGGAAACAGTGAGGCGTACAAATGTATCGGAAACGCTGGAACAACACTGGCTACTCAACGCACAGCGCTACTTAGCGAATAAAAAACAAGAACAACAAACGGGCGCACTCGGAGCGTTATTCGCGCGATATTATTAGCTGCAGTGCATATAAACAAGGTTACAGCTAAACGTCGCCCTCGGGCATATCGATGCGTGGCCAGAGCCCGGACCGTGCTTTGGCGCTTTCAAAAAGCTAACCCGTCCTGCAAGAAAGAGAGGAACGTCGCAGCACGTGGGAAGCGAATTCCGACCGCACGCACCCCCTCTCACACCCGACACCCCTCGCCACCCCTTCTCCTCTGCCGCCGCGCGCACTTCAGTCGCACGCCGACCGCCGCATCGGCAACACATCTTTGGAATCCCGTATAGCTCGTTCCAATAACCGCCCTGACGTTGTGTGCTACCCGTAGTGTGAACCCAAACGCTGTGATTTGTTTTGAGTGTAACGTCGCTTGTGAGCTGTGAACCCGGTAAATTAGTGTGTTGTGGTGCACTATGAGGTTGTTTGCAACGTTATGAATGGTCTGGATCGCTGCTTCTTCGATCAACGTAAGTGTTTACGGATTTAGGTGTATGGTTTTAACTGCGGTTGTTGTGGTCGGAGGTTGTATCGCGTTTAATGGCCCGTGCCTCGGCCGTTTCAATATTTTCAGCAGCATTGCGGTAACAGACTGAAATGTTTATTTATTTTCGGGAGTTCATGCCTTTTACATTACAATTTACTGATATTGCGATAGTACGTGATACCGTTTACAACTTAGTAAAAAGCTTTTCGATAATATTATCATTGTTGCAAAGTTAAAATAAGCACTTAGGTACTGAACACATTAGATTAATACAGTTCAAGATGTAAGCAGATAGGCAACTTGGAAAATGGGCAGACAATTTATGCTACCACTCAAGAAAAGACATAAAAGTGCTCTGAAAGAAGAAGAAATTTAATGCCACTACAGTCGAGAACTAACTATAAAAAATATCGACAATACAACATCAAAGAACATAAATATCTTGGCAATCGTAAAAACTAAACTAACAAATCGTAAACATCGAAATACACACATCGACGGTGAAAAGTATATCGTTTCTAATACAATCCGCAATCCGACAGTAAATGGAACTGAACCCGACAAAATTGACAATGAAAGAAATGATAACATTGCAAAATTGTATTGGAAGTTAGAAAATATAGTTAAGAGATTAATACTGTTTTCAAATTGAATAATTATGCTCTCATTCAAGGTGATGTGATGACATGAACTTTGACTCCAAAGCAGGAAGTTAATAACTGTGTTACAATTTGGAAAGCACAAGTTGTTCCGCCGCCTAGCGCCTGTGCAACAATGAATGTTTGATCTAATACAAGTATTATTTCTATCATCGTAGACGATTTGCGAATCAATTATAAACAATAAGAACCATCTTGAAGAATAGTTATATATGTAAGTACATCAATATCTTTAATTAATAAAAAATAAATAAACGTTAATTATTATTTGGAAGTACATAAATAACAAAATCTTTGTTGTTTTGCCACTTGTTGTTAAATAAGATGCACTTTAAAGATATAACAACAGACTACTGTATGAGTTAGAGATAAAACGACTAATGGTCGCAGTGAGTCAACAATGCTTTTATTTTGTTCAGATAGATGCAGTTAACGAGAACTAACTAGAATCCATTGGTCGAATTGGAGACCATTTTGTTCGTATAAGATCATCAATTTAAGATATCAGAGGTTGATTTTTCGTTGTATTTAACGGGAATTGTTATCAATGAATGAATTGATTCAAAATAACGTATTAAATATCTCGTTTTTTTTACTTATCAGCGCAAAATAATTTAGGCTTCTATACAAGTCTTAAAATATAAGTAGAAATATTTATCTATAAATAAATAAATAATAATGAGGAAAAAATGCGCATTTTAATATTATAACTATAGTAATTGTAGAATAAGTTCCCGGCAGCTTAGTGATGAGACCGTCTGACTTGCGATCCGCAGGTCTTGAGTTCGAATCCCACGGCACGCACCTCTGTCTTTTCGAAGTTATGTGCGTATTGTTGATTGCCGCCAACTTCAAACGGTGAAGGAAAACATCGTGAGGAAACCTACATGTCTGAGAGTTCTCAATGATCTTAAAGATGTGTGAAGTCTGCCAACCCGCACTTGGCCAGCGTGGCAGACTATGGCCTAACCCTTCTCACAATGAGAAGATGGCCCGTTCCCAGCAGTGGGACAGTTTGTACAAACAGGGCTGATAAAAAAAAAAAAAAAAAATTGTAGAATTCAAAATAATTCCGAGTTACCTAAACGTGTGTAAATTTAACAGTTTTTAACCTTAACTTCCTTGTATGCTAGTTTAGTAAAAAAAATTAAACTTAGTTAAAAAATTAAATGTATTAGCTTATAAATGGCACATACCCTGGAGTCTGTGGAGCTTAAATATTTTTTTAAATAAAAAAAAACCTTAACTGACCATTCAAATTATTTTTTTTCCTCATATAATGTCAATAGGTACAAACTGGACTAGCGATAACTCGGTGCTAATGAATCGACAAAACAAACTTTCCCCTATCGACTAAAGCTGTTAGTAAATAAACACTTTGAAACTATTAAATCACTATTAAGTTTTATCAGAATACGTAAATAGAATAATTTATGAGTCAAAAAAATTAAGTCATATTTTTAGTCCATTGAAATGGATAGCCAATAAAGAGCCAACAAATCACACCCATGTTGTCCCAACACCTTCGTGTTAAACAAACATAAATCAACGTATAGCTATGGCAAATAATAAAAAAATATATTTAAATAGTCCACCGCGTCGGGACCACCCGTGCGATCCCGCCGACTACATCCGAGGCACGAACCTCCACATTATACTATCAAAAGATAGAACCCACCCGCCTGTATTGAGTTTTTACGTAATTTACATCTCTACCACGGAACACTCTACATGTGTACCATTCACAGGCCGGGTTGATTCTCCCGAGCAGGTATTGTTCGTTTGACAGAACTGCACCATCATCCACCTATTGTTGTGTTATTCTATCCTGTTTTTAAATTGGATGAGTTTATCGATTACATTGTCCGCTACCGGTGATATAAACTTGTTTTCTGTTTGCATTAAGATACCATATTTTATTCATCGAGCCATACCGGTTCCTTGCATTTGCGCTTACATTCTGAAACTGTTCTGATGTTGTACAGAAATGCATTTATTCATACGACACGTTAATGCGATCACGCTTAATGGGCACGTTAGTTTTAGTTAGAAAAATAAATAGAAGCGTCCCAATTTTGGTTTACCCAACCAGTATGGGCTAATCGGCATTCACAAAATAAATACGGTTTAACTAATAAGTTTAAAATTCTAACCGCAGCGACAGTTTCAATTCCTCCGTCACAGTTATTTTAAACGACACATGTTACAAACGGCGCATGTTTAACTTTCTGAGTGACTGCAACAGACCTGCACTGAATCTTAACTATTTCCCCCAAAGTTTCCGGTTAATTTAACCCGAGGTCGACACATGCATCCAAACGGCACAAGAAAGACAACACGACGGAACTCCCACGTGGCCTGAACAAACAACAAACTTCCCAGAAAACACAATGTCATCAGGAACAAAAACACCCTAATTGCCTACAGTATTACATATACCCGAACTATTCTTTCGAATTGTAATTATGGACTCTAGTATTATCGAATGTAACTTATAATTATGGGCTCTCGGATTTTGATGCGCGTGGTATCAGAAAAGGGCTCGATACTTTTATGGTGGCCAATAAAAGAGTTATGGTTAGGTAAACGATAAAACTTAAAACGGTATAAAAAGCAATACTTGGGCTCATTGTTTGATGCGTTAACCGCGGTCGTAAAATTTGGACAAATTGGTTTTAAAGGACCTTGGTTTTGCTAGCTCTTTTTGTTCTGTTTATAGCTGTACTCTTGTGATTATATGAAAATACAATTCTACTGATGCTACATTTAGAACTTAAGATGCTACCATTTCAAACAGATCGGCGATTGATGTTCGCATATTTAACTGTAATGCCGACATGGTTCTGTTATTGGGTTTCATTTTATAGTTAGCCAGTTTATTGCTTTCTGTTTTCATATAATATAAAATTTTACATTCCTCTCATTTAATTATAGGTTCTTTTGTCATTTCGTTTCTTCAAAAAATTGTGTACAACTGAAACGCTAACCTCTCGTTGAAAAACTACTGAACCAAAGTGACTATTTTAATGGGACCACCCAAGAGAATAGGACGGGCAATTTGATAAAAATTTATCGCCGTTATATTTATATATCATACATATTTGATTTTGATTGTCATAAAAATTAAGCTGTGAAGTACCACTGGTAATTTTATCATTGCTTATTAAGTATTGTATCGACGATGTGACGCTAATAACTAATAACGGTACACCACTGTGTCATGACATAATATTATATGAACTGATATGATGTTTGTGTAAAAAAATTAAAGATTTCATTTTTTATTAATAAAACGTGAGAATGCTAGCAGTTGTAGTCAAATTTAAATTGAATTTGTATTTTAATAGTACCAACAAATTTTAACATGAGTTCAAGACGTGTGTGTTTTCTAATATAATTCCATAGTTATTATTGTAATTATACGGAATTAGGCGACTTGTTGATGATTTCTTGCATTAATTGAAAGTCTATTAGAAAGCACGTGTATCCAAAACAAGGGATAAAAACATTCCAGAATAAGTAGAAGCCAATAATATCGCTATTAGAGGTATAGCTCGCAAGCTATTAGCGAAAGCTAGTTAGCGAGTGCGCGGGTGGTGGCACATGTCGGCATCAAATTAGGTTGGCCATCAATCATTATGATAATATTAATAACAGCATTAACATGCGAGAGCAACGTACGATTATGCAACATTACACTTGAGCATAAGGAAGTTCACAATATATACGATAATGAAACATAGTAAATAATGTGATAGCTTTATGTCGCATATATAGTCACAGTGGTTTGTATAAATAGTGAACAAACTTTTATTTTATTCTCGGTTAATTAGTTAAATAATTTTAATTTACTTTTATATTTTCATCACCTGATTCGAATTCCGATTTTATATTAAGTTATCGATAACTTCATTTATACTCGATTTAGCAATTGATTTTTAGTAACTGCTCTAATCTGCAACGATTAAATATCATCCAAAAACAATGTATTGTCTTGTTTCTTTGCAGATGAAGTACATGTTTACACAACATCTCACACATCCTGACGACATAATAGAATCTACGCAAACATGTGCTCCCATGAATATATGAATGCAATATTACCAAACAAGTATTTTTCAATTTTCCGGTACAATAGCCTCAGTGAATATATTATCATAGTCTATTTCTTTATTATAAACAGGAAATGGGAGAGCCAGAATAGTGATTGTTAATGTGATGACGTTAGAATGTAGGACGCATTATTGAGCGTACGCATTTGAAATTGCAATTTCCTTAATCAGGGTCCAAAATTATTTAAGAAATATTTGTGTTAGTCATTGCGAAATTGCTTAGAACTTTATCATGGCATTGGTAATTATTTAAAATTTCACTACACACTTTATTATTTATATTCTTCTTGAGTATTAGGGCACAATATATTATTTAATATTACAACTTATCGATTAAAATGTTACGTAAATCCTAGTGTGTCTTTAAGTAGATACTTTGTATTGCATTCTTCACTTGAGATTGTCGTTTAAGATTCTAATATTATCTTATTAGACTATAACGTCTGTAAGTATTACCATAATATCGAAGCTTTAACTTGATTGATGGGGAGACAGTTTCTGGTGCATTCTCGAGTTAAGCTCCTTAAAATATCTCGATTGCTTAATAATAAAATTATAATCGATGATTTGTGAACGGATTAAATCTATTGTAATAAAATGTGTGGGAGGAGGTTTTAACTGCTTCGTCTATTTAATCTTATTTTTGATTTAATGTGTTCAGATAGTCTATGAGATATTTTGAAGAGTGTTGACGAAAAGATTCTTAATGTTGAGTTTGATATAAGTTGTGATGTCACTAAGTAGCTATTCTAACTTCCATCATAGTAAAATTGATAAGTTTAATTCATGTTTACACTGTATCTAAAGTTCAAACTTACAAAAATAATGAAGTCAAAACCATGTCATTCATACTATACAAAACGATACGAAAAAAATCAATTACAACTCTGGTATCATAAAAAATATCTATAGCGATTCAATTCCCACAAAAACGCATCATAATAATAACGCATCAACATTGAAGTAGCTGTAAAGTTTATTCGAGCACGAAAGAAATAACATCTTTAGTTTGAGCCAAACGGCTTCTTTGACGATTATACGCGGCTATAAGAATGGAATTGGGTGGAGGGAACAAAAAACAGCATTATAAAACTGAATGAGGGCATTGGTCACGCGCGCGCTGCGACCGCGGCTGCAACAGGGAATTGCTCCGAAACTGTTGGGACTCGGGTAGTGTGGTACACAACTTCTTTGATCTCAGCTTATAACCAAAAATGTGAAACATTAGAACTTTTTCGATGACATTTTATATGTCAAAAAACAAGTCTATGATGATTTGTTGACTTACTAGTCTTTATATTTAATTTGATAATTATAGTAAACGGAGTGAACGGACGTGAATAAAAGTTGTATTAACTACTAACGCCATCTAGTCATCCGCAATGACACTAACTGAAGGGTGGTGAGATGTGGGCACCCAAACAAACTCTGTATTATTATACTTTACCAACAATCCAACACCGAGAAAGGTTACATGAATTCATAAAAACGAGTAAAATAAACGATTAAGTACACGAAAATAAACCGTAATGTTGTTTTAATAATATATATTTGGCAAAAGGTCTAAGTAGCTTTGCTATTCATATAGATCCTAAGCTCCGGTCTGGGATTTCATGACCGTGTACATTTTCCTTTCCTAATATTCGCCGGCATACATTTACCAGAGTTTCCACGCCATTTAGCTGGCAAAATCTATTTTTCATGTTCTCGAGGTATCCTAAACCTTCTATCACGCAAAATGGGGACTCGGTAATTTCAGTACAGGTTTTACTGAAATAGTATCGCTTAGGATTTCCTAAATGTTAGTACATTACCGTAGTGGTAATGACAGGTGATTTAGGTCTCCTTTTACTCCTACATACTTTATTGAGGTTCTTAATAGGGTTGCTTTTACAACATATGACCGATGCAATTCAAGGATAGTGTAGGGCGAAATATAGTGTAAATAGTATTATACCTGAGTATAAAGGTTTAATTGAAGTTTCCGGCAGCCTAGTGGTGAGACCGTCTGACTTGCGATCCGCAGGTCCTGGGTTCGAATCCCACGGCACGCACCTCTGTCTTTTCGAAGCTATGTGCGTATTGTTGGCTGCTGCCAACTTCAAACGGTGAAGGAAAACATCGTGAGGAAACCTACATGTCTGAGAGTTTCTCAATGATCTTGAAGATGTGTGAAGTCTGCCAACCCGCACTTGGCCAGCGTGGTAGACTATGGCCTAACCCTTCTCACAATGAGAAGATGGCCCGTTCCCAGCAGTGGGACAGTTTGTACAAACAGGGCTGATAAAAAAAAATAAAAAAATAAAGGTTTAAGGCAGAGTAATTTTTATTTTATTTTATTTTATTTTTATTCAAATGCTTACTGTGCTTCCAGCAGAACCAAAGCGCACAGCAGCCAATAGCTAGATATTTGATATCGCTTTGTTATATAACTAGATAAGGTTCGAAAAATAAAACCAAAGCAAAATTAATCACATAAGTATAAGCTATAATTTTATGTAAGTGTATGAATTAAATTTTATGAATAATAATATATATGAGTTTTCAAATATGTATTAGGTATTTCATCTAGGATACTTATATCCGCAGTTTTCCACATCAAAGTGGATGTTGTTATTGTTAAATAGAGAATTTAGCTGAGTTATGTGAATTGCCTTATACTTAAAATTTATTTCTTTTCAAAATAATCATGACGTAATAATATAAAAAAAAACACAAAAAAACGCATCTCATTAATTTCTACAAATATATAATATACAAAAACACGCGGAATATGAAGTTGTAAATTGACTTTATGTATCAAAATCAGGCCAGAAGTTAAAAAATTAGAGGAAATCTGACCATCAGGCAGGCACCACGTTTAATATCGATATTTGTGATGAGGATGTTGAATACATAAATTCTTGCTAAAATCATAAACCTTTAGTGCATAGTCGCGTGAAATAAAGTTTGCTTTCTCGTATCGTCAGGTACATTCCCGCACAGTTGGTTCATTCCTGGTTTAAATCTGGTCGAGTTACGAGCTTTATTAATATTTGTATGAAACTTTTGCTGGTTTTCTTTCTCATTGCAAGCATTTATTGAACTTGCCTTGTTAGCTACATATGTGGCAACGTTTTAAATATAGGGCCTTACCGAAAAACGTTACTTAACTTTAACCTTATTGTCTTAAATTCTCTGTCTTCTTAACGCAAGTGTCATTACTTGTCAGTGAGAAGTTGACAAAATATGTTAACCAATACTTAAAGTTAAGTAACGTTTTTTGGTAAGGCCCATAATATGATGATTGTTTTATGCACTGCCATGATATAGATATTATCAAATTAAGGAATTTGTAGAGAAAAATACGATAACCTTGTTGTTTTAAGTTTTTTTATACTAAAGTTATCTGTAAATAAAAATAAACATAATGTACCTAAATAATAAACCTAACTATATTTTAAGTACCTAGGAACGACCAATCTAAATGAAAATGTATTTATTCAGGCGTTACTTTGCGGAAATTCATATTCAAAAACTTCAATGTAACTTATATATTCCGCTTATTGTTGAAGAGTATCTCGAGGATATTAATAAAAACAGCACAGTACGTCCACAAAGAAAGATATTTATTTCGCGACAAGCAAATGGTGCAGCTACCCACTTTGACAGTACAATCTTTTTTATATAATACCTTACAATTGTGATTCCGCTTCGAGGTCTTCAAAACGTTGTCGAGGTCGAAGAAGAAGAGTACCAGCTTGAAGACTTCGAAGCAGAAACACACTAGATATATAAGTTAGATTTAAGTTTTTGAATCTAAATGAAATTAAAACGGTTACTTGTAAGTGTAATAGTAACTACAAGTTATTCTGTGTGCGCTAGACCGCTAGTTATGTTAATGCCAGTCCGTCTCTGGAGCGTTCGACAATTCGACACGTGTTCCGATCATTAGTCTTGATCAACGGACGACAATGGTTCACATTTAGACGTCCTCTGGCTGGAGCGTGGCACACTCACGTTGGTTTTGTCAACTGACGGTCAAATAGTGAACCTACTGGTCAAATAGTGAACCTACTTCAAATTGATGTTTCTATAGGAAGAAACTTTGTCGATGAACGTCTGATACTGAGTTAAAATAAGAGACGGGCAACGGATTTCAATATGCTTATACATATTATTTGTCTCAGTTGTGCAAGTAACATTTGGGCATGTATGCCCATATATGTGTACAATATACTGTATAATTATATGGAGTCTGCGTCAAACAAATAATCGTTTAAATAAAAAACAGACTTCAAAATACGTAATTCCTTTACTTGGATGATATATTTTTCCAGTTATTTTGTTATAAACACCAAAATACTGAACCGATTTTGATAAAATTTCTATGGAACGACCTGGAAAGAACAAACCTTTCAAACAATTGCTTTTTTCAAATGGGTCCAGGTGTCTCCTCGAGTAATCAGGGAACATACATAAAAATAAAAAGATTCCGACGAATTGGGAATATCTTCCTTTTAGAAGTCGGTTAAAAATAAGGAGATATTAATAACGCGACTGAAAGATGTAGACATAACCAATATTCACTGTAAAACTCAGATATATTATCAGAAAGGATTGAGCATGTCTACGTTTTGCGGTCGAGTATATTGTTTCATATGCAGTTTCTAATTTATACCTATTTAGAATTAATACGTAAACGTATTTAAAGATATTGGGTTCCATATCCATCTATGGATTCAAATAATTAATCAGATTTTGATTTCCTCCTGTCCTGCGTACTTGGAGACTTCTCTATACTTAACTTTTGGTTTTACGTTATTCCGCGACCTGTATTAAGCTACAAGGAGATCATTATAAATAACTTTTACTGTGGGCACAACTCAAAATTCGCGAAAAACTCGACTGTTTCATAAAGTTCATTGATTGTTGAGTCGTGCCCATACTAAAAATTGTTTACGATGAGTAATTTTTTCTACTCAGTACAGGAACTCTATATATTATCTATGGCGGATATTGAACTAAATCATTTTTAAAATTACGTTCTACGTCAAAATGTTCAAAAACATTCAAAAGGCCTTGCGATGTTTTTCAACTTTTTTTATTGGAGTTTTGGACATGCCCAAAAACTTGTTACCTACTATTTTGCAAGCTGTAATGACTAATGGTTAAGCAACTTTTACTCGTCCCTTACATGCCATTAACGCATCAACTTTCGTATTGCAACACAGAGTTAAGGCGGTTGCATATTTGTAACTGTCAACGGGATTGGTGGTCACTGATCATACTTGACCACGAACATGACCGAATAAGGTTTTACAGGCTTTCAATCTTTACATAACTTTGAAGACGTATTAAGGCAGGATTGTCGCGCAAGATAGTGATGCTTTCGAAGTTAATACCTCCATTTAAAAACGTTTCGAAAAATAAACAGTTTCACATAATTATCTTTCCAAAAATATCTTGTAATTGCGTGGCTATTAAAGAGACTTTATAAAATTTAAAAAAAATATACCTTTTGTTATACGAGCATTTGGCTTTCCCAACGATTATATTTTCAGATTTAAAAAAGAAAGACCTTTTTTCTGACGATGTTTTCCTGAGTATCATTCATAAAGCATACCTTTACCAAATTCATAGTGCTGACTAACCTACTATTACTGCATGACAGTGTTAGTTTTCAATAATTAAAGTAATTATAGCAAAACTAAAAAGCTATGTTATTGTTTTTTGAATGCATCTTTTACGACATTTGACATACACGTGCTAACATAAACATAAATTTCTTTATCAAATCCAAATATCTCACCAACTTTCTCCAACTCTAAATCACAAACAAAAACAAACAAAGCAGAATCCTCGGCCACTTTAAATCCATTCGCAGATAAAGTGACGCAAATGTTGGCCATCAATCAGCTGTACCCTTTGTCGCGATTGAAACCACACCGCTCCCCATTGATCAATCTGTACGAGGCCTAGTTGCCGCAATTTATATCCTAAGTATTGTAAAAGGTGGCTAAGAAATAGATCAATCGCGACTTGAGAGATTTACAAGCTCCTCATTAATTTATTGGAAGAATTGATGCAAAATCAAACTAGATTTTTAAAAAGGCTTTAACGTCTCATAAATATATAATTTAATTGTTGTTAAATTAATGCTTAAGAATTAAAATTTTCTAACTATAAACCCAATGTCCAATGTGAAAACCGACCTCAAAATACGCAATAAGTTTATTTGGATGATATTCATCATCATCATCTCAGCCATAAGAAGTCCACTGTTGGACATAGGCCTCCCCCATGGATTTCCAAAAAGACCGATTGGAAGCGGCTTGCATCCAGCGTCTTCCCGCCACTTGTATGAGGTCGTCTGTCCATCTCGTGGCTGGTCTTCCTACGCTGCGCTTGCCGGTACGTGGTCTCCACTCGAGAACCTTTCGGCCCCATCGGCCATCAGTTCTACGTGCTATGTGCCCTGCCCAATGCCACTTCAACTTGCTAATCCGCTGTGCTATATCGGTGACTTTTGTACGTCTACGTATCTCTTCATTTCTGATTCGATCTCGTAGAGAGACTCCGAGCATAGCCCTCTCCATAGCTCGTTGCGTGACCTTGAGCTTCCTTATAAGGCCCATAGTTAGGGACCACGTTTCAGTGCCGTATGTCATCACTGGTAACACACACTGGTTGTAAACTTTCGACTTGAGGGACTGGGGAATATTGGACGAGAAGACGCTTTTAAGTTTCCCGAACGCTGCCCAGCCGAGTTGGATACGACGATTGACCTCCCTCGTAAAGTTGGACCTGCCTAATCGGACCGTCTGTCCTAGGTAGACGTATTCGTCAACAACTTCAAGAGTGAAGTTCCCCACAGATATTGGGGTGGGCACTACATGGGCGTTCGACATAACCTTCGTTTTGTCCATGTTCATTTTGAGACCCACCCGTTGGGAAACTCTGTTGAGGTCTTCGAGCATCGTACTGAGCTCTTCCATCGACTTTGCCATGACTACTATATCGTCGGCAAACCGAAGGTGAGTGATGTACTCGCCGTTAATATTAATGCCGAGCCCTTTCCATTCCAGAAGCTTATAGGCATCTTCCAAACCGGCGGTAAACAGTTTCGGAGAGACAACGTCTCCCTGCCTCACGCCTCTTTTCAATGAAATTGCCTCTGAGTTCTGGTCTTGTACTCGGACTGACATGGTGGCGTTGTTGTACAAGCACTTCAGCACTTCGACATACCGATAGTCAATACGGCATCGCTGGAGAGCCTCAAGCACCGCCCAGGTCTCGATCGAATCAAAGGCTTTCTCATAGTCCACAAACGCTAAGCAAAGGGGCAAGTTATACTCTTCGGTCTTCTGTATCACTTGCCGCACTTGGATGATATTACTGCAGTTATTTTATTATAAAAACCGAAGTTATAAGAACCGATTTTGATAAAATGTATATGGGGCCACTTCTGAGATATTACCTACCAAACAAAAAAGAATCGCTGAATAAACATACAAGAATAAACAACAACATGCAATAAACACAGCAGCGCTCTCAATACCACATTAGTTCTTTCCAAGCAGACTATGAAATAGGTAATGTTAACGGTTTAACTGAGAGAATCAACATAAGAATGGTGACAATTATAAAATTAAATAGGTTTGGTAAACTGTTGTTGACTTGATTGGTAAACTGTTGTTTGGTAAACTGTTGTATGTTTGTGTCAAGTTCTTCTTCTATGTGTTGGACCCACGCGATTAGCGATTTGCCAGTATTGAGATATCTTCAAGTTTCTTGAATAATACAAGTTATATAGTGTTCTAGTCACAGTCTAAGTCACGTAAACAGCCATTTGCAACTTTGAGTCTTGTTTTAATAAAGTGATGGTGACTTTACTAGAAGCTTCTATGAAGTTTTACCGAGAACGTAAAATTACATGTTTCATTGTTTTATTTCACTTGCCTACACACGCACTTGATTGAACGCTTAATGAATAAAACACCACCAAAATAATTGCAATGAAAACACTAGTATTTTTATAGGATTATTATGTGAAATAACACAGCCAAAAACATATGGGAGTTATGTCAAGTTGCTCAAACCGTCGAAAGTCAAAAGAACTATTAATTTAGAAGCCAGAATAACAATTAATTGAATGTGTTCTATCATTATGAATGGTATGCAGATGAAGCCCAATTAAACCACCATCACGAGTAATGTAACGATGACATACAACACGAGTTAGTGCCTGGGAGTTAGGTTTTAAAATGAGACACCTAAATTACTCTTTACCCAGTCACTAATGTTTTGCTTTTCTGTTACTCGGGCTTAACAAAATATATATTATTTAAATATCAACGCTCAAAATCATCCAACAATGCTCCATGCTTTTTGTTTATAATTGTCTTAGATATATTTATAGTTTTTTTTTCTTTTTATTAATTTGAAGGTCAAAGTGATAGGTTTATTTTGACCGTAATTAAAAACGGATATATCATGTATGTCGAATATCACCTTGGACTTGCTTCATCCTCAGCCGCACAGTTGCTTACCATAATGTGAGTTATAACCAACTCACAATTACGATATGGTTGGTTGTTGGTGTTGTTTCGTATAAAAATAATAGCTACTTCGTCTGACATAAGCACCATGGAGAAATCACGTAGTGATTGATATTTGTTTGACCATTACGATTTAGATAACAACACAGGAAAAAATACATTTTCCAACGAAACTCGTGTACAGTACAAAGTGACATACATGGCAAGCGTGGCTCTAGGCAGCGGTTTAATTCAGACAACTGTCCGCGATAACCGGACAATATTTGAACTAAAAATTGTACAAATTTCTGGAAACATAACTAGCGGGAGACTTCGGCCCGGCGATATGTCCCGATGTCCCGCTCCCGGGCCGACGTGCCGCTTGTTTTGACTTATGCCCTCTGGTTGCGAACAATTTTTCGCTCGAAATAACATTGTTTTGAGCTTAAACATCATGTTACTAGTCTAGTTGTGAGAGGACAATTTTAGACTGAAGAATTTGTAGGTAACATTTTTCAAACGTATGGTCAGTTATAGACTGTCTTTATAGCACTTTATGTTGCTTAATCGGTGAAATAAGAAGTATTGTTGCATATGTATTTATGTCAGACGTATCATGTTTTTACATGACTTCATTATTATGAAGGAGGGTTATGTTTTGCGAGAGTATGTATGTTTGCAAGTAAGGGTGTATGTGGGTATGTATGTATGTATGTTTCTATTATTACCTCCTACACTTCCTACAGAATAAATGGCTTGACCGATTTTGATGAACTATGTGTTGTTAGATTCGTCTTCGCTTCCCGAGTCATAGACTAAATTTTTTGTAGTAAAAAATAATAATAACTCTTGCAAAAATAAAAAAATCCACATTTCCTTAACCTTCGACAAACATTTTCGTAAACAAATAAGTTACTTTACTAGAATAATTCGAAAGAATACTCATTTAAATACATTTCACAGAGACATTGCGCATACTTACTCGCAAAAATGCAAACTCAACTGCGTAATGAAATCATAACTTTGCAAAAACCGCTTTCCTGCAGTCGGTTATTTTGTTTTTCTTTTAACATACATACTTATTTCGTATCAGTTTTTGTGCATGCTGTTCGTAAAGCATTCTCTTTACAAATCATATCGATTGTGGGACTACGACCGATTAGTGAAAAGGAGCAACACACTTCAACTTGATAAATATTGAATAACTGTAAAATTGAACAAAAGTTACGCAAAATTCGTAACAAAGCAAATCGCTATAAAGTGTGACATCAGTAGGTACGTCATCCCTGAGACGTGCGTAATGAGTTCGTATTACGTAACGAGCCGTCAGAGCGCGCGCGGGACCGCCTCCGAGCCGGCATGGCACGGGTTACCGACTGGGACCGCCTCCGACCCGGCATGGCACGGGTTACCGACTGGGACCGCCTCCGACCCGGCATGGCACGGGTTACCGACTGGGACCGCCTCCGACCCGGCATGGCACGGGTTACCGACTGTCACACACGTCACGTGACAAGCCGTAATTCTATGACAAATGAAGACGTCTGCTCAATCTCCACGATGATTTGAGCTCATGTTTAACTTCGTTTTAAGTGAATTTTGTATTTCCTGGAACAAAACGTCTACAGCCTTGTATCTCGGTTCCAGTCAGATCGGATGTATTTTTTACAAGTAAGTCTATCGGTCTATTCTAGGTAATTGCGCTCCATCGTAGATCGCAATGTTGATTAACTTCAGATGATTGGATAAGAATATCGGGGGAGTTAGACAAGTGGTATTCTAATTTCGTGAACGTCAGTAGAATAGAAAAGTAAATGTAATGTATGGGATTGACATTTGCTAACGGAATGTCACGTGATGATACGTCACAGTTTCTTAGCATTTCGAAGCGTAAGCGTTTGTAGAAATAGAAACGTTTATCACTTGTCTAAGCCTGTAGGTGAGTTAGTGGTCAAGCGCAAACCTATTACTGAACAAAACAAGTATGTATATTAAAAGAAATACAAAATACCCGATTGCAGAAAATCAGTTTTTGCAGTCTAACTTACGATTTCGTTACGCTTGATACGCTGTTGCTGATTCGGTTTTTGACCTGACAACGTCTAATAAATCGATTAACGCCGGCCGCATGCTCGAAAAAGTTTTGCATTGTCCCGTTACGTTACGCTCATTGTCCCCGTTACGTTCCTTGTCCCGTTACAACCGCGCGCGGTGGCTGAGGAAGCGGGGGGGGTGTGCGCCGTCCCCGACCGTCGCTTCAATTATCATTCCTGAGCTCGCGCGCGGACGTATGTTGTCACGTTAAACTATCGTCCGTAAATCGACTTTACAGACAACTAATTTTTTAAACTATGATTATTCGTGTAATATACTTAATAACGTCTTTATTTTACGTGAATTAACGACAGATTTTATAAATAAATATTTTTTATAAAATAAAAGCATTAAAATATCAACATTTTCTTATAATGACCATTTTAAAACTGGCTTTAGATAAAATTTAAAAAACTTGCTATTAGTGCAAAAAATTCGTTTAAAATTTCCATCTCGTCTGATGGCCATTTAAACCTATCCCACACAGGAGGGCAAAGAGGCAAAAAAGCTGTGAAAATAGCTTTTCTAGTTAAAATTCATGTTGGTCATTATCGTTAAAGTTTAGGACGTATGAGGGGGCGGACATTTTTAAATGTTTAGTGGAAAACAAGATGGAGCATTTGTCATTTGATCGTACGGAGCGAAGTATTTTATGTGCAGCAAAAATATTTATTTACACGTAGGTATTATTATATAAGTAGATAAGTTTGTTTATTTGTATTAGAGTTGTTATTTATAAATAAACGAAAGTCGCCAAAATCCACAGCGGATTAGCAAGTTGAAATAGAAGTGGTCAGGACACAGCACACGGAACTGATGGTCGATGGAACAATTATCAATAAAATATGTCTATGTCCATTCGAGTGGAGACCACACACTGCGTGCAGCGTATAAGCCCCAGCTACTAGTTGGCATGTATAAGCAGTATGAAGGCACCGGTTGCAGACTGCGTGCCAACCGCCATCTCTATGCGGGAGAATTTCCCATCAACGGATTTCTTGCGGCTGAAATGATGATGATGACACCGAATAGGGCTGCGTAGACAACTACAATCTAGGCTGGGTCTCACTGTATATGTATTTGTACTTATAATTGTTAACCTGTAGTTTTCTATGAACATAAATTTCGGAACAAAGTTCCATAGTCTCACACTGTGAATACAATTTGTTACTTGTTTATTTATATTTACTTGAAGATACGAACCCAGTTTACATCACCCATTAGACCATTACTCGGCCTGTTCTAACCGAAATGGTCACACAAACAAACCGGCCAATTAAGCTATCGGCCATTAAAAGTGCTTTCCCATCATTACCGCATACGGCTTTTAAACGCCGTCAGAAATAATCTTACCATTAAAATTAAGTTTGGAGCTGCATGCGTTTAAACGGCCGATTAGATCAGCACTTACGGGCTTGCGTTCTAATCAATTGGTTAAGTACTTCACATTTGGTGCAACAGAGCTATTAAACTACATTTTTGTATATTGACTAGACTACTCTACGCGGTTTCACACGTTACAATCTATAGATATTAAGTGTTGCCTGCGTTTGATTATCAAACTCTTTTATATTTTTTTAATACGGATCACTCACGCCTATTTCAGCGGAAATTATATTTCTTGGATATAAATAATCAAAAAATAAAAGTATATTACTTTAAAAATAAAAGTAAAAGTAAAAAATAAAAGTATATTACTTTTATTTTTATTTTTTGGACAAAATACCCAACTGCTAGATGTAGCTATTTTTAACGCTTACTGACACCACATTATTCTTTTCGCAGATATGGGTAATATATCATATTATGTCACCCCCACCACTGAAACTAATCTAATTAAACATTATCCTCTTTCGGAAGTCGAGTAAAAACCACGGAAGTCAATCACAATTCTCTAGAAACGCCTAACTTCTACTGAAACTAATTGATTGACAATAATTAGGTTAATTACAAGTCAATTAGCAATATTGTCAATAATGCGTGGGTATTGGAATGTTATAATTTGTTTCGGCAGTCTACGTCGACGCCGCCGCTGGAAATCACAGAAGGAAGAAATATCATTTAGTAATCGCATAATATGTACCAGCTGTGGAACAATTTAGGTATTTTTAATAATTCGCGTCAACAGAAATTAAATTACTAAATTCATTATTAAAAGTTCCGCGATAATTTATTTAGGTGTACAAACACTGAATGAAATTCAAATAACGAGTTATGTGGTAAAATGTTTTTTTTTATGTGAATATCTAGTTCTGAGATTTAAAAATCTTAAAAGTTAGTCAAAGTTTGATTAAGATTATGTTAATAACAATTAAAAAATCACATACATATTTTGATATATGTGTCTGAAAAACACAAACACATAATGAGTAACTAACGAGACTAGCGCGCTCCATCGTAGACCGCCATGGTCGCGTAACATCGGGTGAGTCAGCGGGCAAGCACAAACCCATCTACGTATAAAAAGACGATTAAAAAAATCTCACTTATCATACTTAGTAAAATCTTATAAAGGGTAAACAGGCAATTGCCATTTTAGTGCACAAAGAGCAGCAGAGTAAAGCTCAACAAAAAAGAAACAGCTTTTAAATAAAAAGTTATTTGAAACATATTCAAAGCGGTTGCCTCGGTGCGCTCAATATTTAACAGTGGAAGGACAAAGCCACTTAACTTTGTACCGCAGTGTACTCGTCGTGCATCGGAGCGGCCCGTACACTGCCGCCGCGCTCTCGCTGCCCTGATTACGCCGCGTTACTTTATTTATACTAAGCTTTTAAATTGCTGTGGTAAATTAAATTAAGATGCTGCACAGAAAGCTTTGTGAGTTCAAGGCAGAACTATCTTTATCATTTTAATTATCATCCTTTGCTCATTTCATTGATTTGCTGTTATATATCTAACCATAACCTCTTATTGCTGTTTATATCCTTTATACTCTGTGGCTTTCAGTAGTGCAACTGTTATATTTATCTATCAAATTTATTTTTACATAATCACTATCATAACAAGGTGCAATCTTAGTGCGTAAGCGTGGTGATATCGCCGTTTTCTTTATTTACTCAAAACCTATTAATTATGAGGGTTAAAAAGATAATATATTTTACAAGATTTATTGAATCAGGCGTTACTTGTTGGAAATTCATATCCAAAAACTTAAATCTAACTTATATATCGAATATGTGTCTATCTAATTTATATATCCCCTTAGAGGTCTTCAAGCTGGTACTCTTGCCTACTTCGAAATCTTCTAGCTGGTATTATTTTGCTTCGGTGTCTTCTAGCTGGTACTATGGACGGTTTCGATATCTTCAAGTTGGTACTCTTGTCGACACGTGTTTCACCTCTTCACGGGACATCTACAGGACTTCTTGAGTCTTCGAGCTCTTGCACGAGAATAGATTTCTTAATATTGACCCCATTTCATGGCACGGTTGTGCCGCTTCTCCATCAATCAAGTACTATGTCAAATGCATATCAGATCTATATCTATTTTCTGTTTAAATTTCAAATCCTACGTTTGTAGATGTTTCTTTTTACTTATGTTTCATAAATGTTCTATTAACCACCAAATTTGCCCGATGTTGAGCGAAGCGGCGGTCGACGATGAAGCATGCTTGCTTAAAATTGAAAGAAACCTAGGTTATATTTATCGCGATTTTAAGTATTAAAAAAAACACGTTTTGAAATACTTATATAGAAACCTCTATGTTAGTAATATAATAATAATTTAGGTAACTATATACCTATTAATAGCTCTCTATCAAAGTAATTTTGATAAAAAAGATTAAAAGGGATAAAAAATTACTCTAATATAACATTATTTCAACCTCAGTGGAGAGGTAGGTAGGTGTACACTAAACACATATTTTATAAAGAAAGTGTCGTTAGATTCGATGTTAAAGGTTATACAGATAAATAACCAAGAAAACACTTCACTGTTAGTATAGGTACATACATAAACATAGTCAATCCGAAGAAAAAACAACATTTATCCAAATCTTCATAACCCTATAAAAACACGAGAACACGAATTTGTATTTTGTCAAACATGAAAAAAGCCATCAACATCCATTCCCTCACTATTCCCTCTTTATTTATTGTAAACGATAATCAAAATGGTAGTGTTCCTTATCAGTTACATTCATAAACGAACCTCGTGAATACACTTTATCAGAGTTTTAATAAAACTTAGATTTTTTTATCTCGCTCAGTCAATAAACAAGAAAATAAAAATAAAATAAAAATGTAACGTATAGAGATATAATCAGAAAATAGGAATAGTGGACCGATACCGCGTAGGTGTCGGAAACCGGTAGCAGATATTAACTGCGCCCAAAGTTATAAGAGACTGCGATTTTATACGGAGCAATGAAATATTTTACACTCCCCATTCAACTACAGGACTAGCAGAAAGTCGGAGTACTACCACCCATTATTTAATTTAAATGCCAAAAATCCGTACTCGGCAATAAAAACATTGGTAGATCGACGAGCTCTATCCTCGGCCACACCGTCGCTTAATATCAGGCGAGTTGTTGGTCAATAGTAGAACATAACAAATATCAATATTAAGGAATAACAAAATTAGACTGCAATAATTGTTCTTTTTGCAGTCTTACTTACGATTTTATTATGCTTGATATGCTGTTAAGTGTACGTTTTATATGAAAAAGTAAGCGCAAATTCGCTTTTAAGGGCTATAAATGATGCTCATTTATATCTTTAGAATAATGCTAGGAAATTCACCTATTTACTACGAAAAAGTTCGTTGGAGGTTACGAAAAAACGCTTTTTTTTCAAACACATAAATACGTATGTATTTAGTAAAAAATAATAAATTCGTCATTACCTCAACCTTTTTTCTTTATATCACTTTAAATTTTAAACTATACTGCCCGATCGACAGTAACTGAATAATGTTTTAAAATATTATTTAAATATTTACTCCTACGGGCGATTTGAATTTAACATTTTTGGTGATAGCTATTCTGACAACTGCTGCTACGGCCGTACTGATAGCAAATAAGGTATTAAATAATCATCAGAGGTGATGAATTAGTAAAATTTTCCATGTTATCCAAAAGATAATTGTGGAGGAATATCACGCAGACAAACTTAAGTGTTTACCTTTTATACAGCGAGTTAAATACAGTAGTTATACTCTAGGAATAGAACCCATATTGTAATGTAACTGATTGTTACCGGTTAATGCTATCATAAACAAAAAATACACCAGGAAATAGGATCTCATTATCATATTCAAATCTTACGGTTACGTCCCCGCTGGAAACTAATAAATATTTTATATCGGTTTTATTGGGCTGCTTCCTATCCACATTCCAAAGCCACTAAAATGCTGAACTAAGCTATCAAACTATGGCCAAATCGTACATCGTCATACCAGGATACTTCAAAAATATTGCTTCTAAATGGAAATGCAGTATCTAAATCAGAATTTAACGTCACAATCTTAGACAAGTTTATTATTGTTCAAGTTTGGAGGTCATTTCGATTGTTTGTCAGTCTTATATAGTTTAATGCGTTCGACGCCGCTCGCTCGTGTGTTACGGCGTGTCGTAAAAGCTAACCGCAGTGAAGTACACAAGTTGCTCTCGCCGGGGCCGTAAATTCACGATGCATGCGGAGAATTTCGTTACGTACCGCAACCCGAGCTAGGATTTCACAGTTTTTTTTAACGAAAAGAGCAGGATGTATATTCGATGGTATACGTCATAATCACTGGTAATGGACATCTATGCCCCTGAATTAAGAAAGGCTTCATCATTCGCGTTCCACTACCGGCCAAGCAGAAAATTGGCACGCTAGCCCCTACTTTTTACTGTAATATCCAAAATTCATACTCAACAATACACATTTTGATGCGTACTTTACAGGAGTGAAACTCTTTTCCACTTGTGTTTCTTGAAAACTTGTCTCAGAATTTTCAAGGCTACGTAAGCTATATACGTTAGCGGCCCAACTTGGTCAATTTTAAATAAAAAAAAGCTTTTGAAAATCACGATTCAGACAAATCTTAATTTATACAAAAATAATTTTACTTAGCTAATGTCTCGCGTATATTTTACATCAGTTTAAAACAAGAGTTCCCAACCAGGTGTAGAGAGATCTCAAGGAGACGTTACACATTTTTTGGTGCGTGTTTTTTAAGCAACTTCATATTATTCATTAATACAGTTGACCATTTGACACCTTTCTTCTAGATATAAAATTATTAAATGTAATTTTAATAAATGTGCAAATTTCGGCATATTTGGGCTAAATTAATGTTAAAATATATTTATTTTTTTCACAATAAAAATACTAGAGGCCCTCCTTTATGTAAGTACTCATGAAATTATTGATTAGAATTTGGACCAAAATAAGATTGAGAAACCCTGGTTTCCTGGTTTAGTTAGTATAATAATAACCTACGTTAGTATAATAAGAAATCCTAGTTATATTTATTTTAAGGAAGGGTGTTATTAATCGATGTTTGTTCTATATATTATTTAAGTATAACTCAGTTGTTGTGTAAGACATTCAATACAGTTGACACGACAGCTGGGCGCCCGCGCCGCACACGCCCGCGCCTGCTGAACACGACCACACGACTAGCCCACAAGCGCACACGCCCGCGCCGCACTGGCCCGCGCCTGCTGAACACGACCACACGACCAGCCCACAAGCGCACACGCCCGCGCCGCACACGCCCGCGCCTGCTGAACACGACAACATGACCAGCCCACAAGCGCACACGCCCGCGCCGCACTCGCCCGCACCTTCTGAACACGACCACACGACCAGCCCACAAGCGCACACGCCCGCGCCGTACACGCCCGCGCCTGCTGAACACGACCACATGACCAGCCCACAAACGCACACGCCCGCGCCTGCTGAACACGACAACATGACCAGCCCACAAGCGCACACGCCCGCGCCGCACACGCCCGCGCCGCACACGCCCGCGCCTGCTGAACACGACAACACGACCAGCCCACAAGTGCACACGCCTGCACCGCACACGCCCGCGCCTGCTGAACACGACCACACGACCAGCCCACAAGCGCACACGCCCGCGCCGCACACGCCCGCGCCTGCTGAACACGACCACACGACCAGCCCACAAGCGCACACGCCCGTGCCGCACACACCCGCGCCTGCTGAACACGACCACACGACCAGCCCACAAGCGCGCACGCCCGCGCCGCACACGCCCGCGCCTGCTGAACACGACCACAGGACCAGCTCACAAGCGCATACGCCCGCGCTGCATACGCCCGCGCCTGCTGTACACAACCACACGACCAGCCCACAAGCGCATACGTCGCATTTTTATCTTCGTATCGACAACCCATCTACTTATACATTAATGTTTCATAGGCTAAGTGCTTGCCTTAAGCCCACTCAAACGTTAATAACGACACGGACAAAAATTGTTAATTCTTGATTGTAATAATAAGACTCTTTATTTGTTAATGTTAGTCTTGTGCTTGCCCTCCAAGACACCTAATGTTAAGAGAAGGGCCCTTAACATTAGGTTAATAAAACAGGTTCTTCTTGATAGAGAGCACTAGAAAACTATCATCTATTAATAGAAAAAATCAAATCAATCACCTTTTAAGGACACCCAGATTATGTTTAACGAGATAATCCAGACATTAATAATTACGATAATAAAAATAGTATTTAAGCGTTTCGTTCGGGTTTTGAAAGAGCCACAGGTGAAACGACCGTTTTTATGCGATTTTAATGTTGTTGGAACATGTTACATACTAAATCACAGATTTAATCAGTAGTCTAGTCAACAGTCAACCAAGCACTAGAAAACAACATTTGTTTACGGACTCATTATTAATACTTGAACTCCATACCATTTGAATTATAACCCGATCACGTTAACCACTGCGCCACCATGGCTTCAAAAGTTTTAATCACTCACAATTAAAAACGTGAATAAATTAAACGTTTACAATTAAATTAACCTCCTCCGATGGACGCGGGGATGAGAGGGTAACATTGAGATCGTTAACACTTGTAAAAGAATTGTCTCTGCAAATCAACATGGAGTTGAGATTAGAAAATTTGCATACGATTTTCAAAAGTGAATTAACTCAAAAAAAAACAGTTTTTTTTAAATAATCGTTTTAAAGTATTGAAAAATCATATTTGATTATTACGTAACTGTGACCTAATTAATAACTTGATGTAAAGCTAAGTTTTTTTAACAAGATATCCTTTAACTTTGAAAAAAAAAACATTGAAAAATAAGAGTAAATATTACTTAAAGGTGGAAAAATATGTTTGTAATAAATAAATACTTTTTTAAGTACCTAAAGTATTAATTATACTAATATGTACTTATAAAAATGAACATGTTAAAAGAACCATAATATTATCTCGTTAAACAAATGAGTTATACGTATGACGGGCTTAGAAATGTATAGACAAAATAAAATTTCATTCAATTGTTAATTGTTACACAAGGGTTGAAAGTAATCTATTTAGGCACGAGATGGTTTGGCGCACGAGCATAGCCAAGACGCCAATAGTTTTAGTGCGTAATAAGGAAAGTAGACAAAATAAGATAAAACAAGGCAGTTAGCCTTCATTGATAGTCTTAATTTCTAGTAAAATTATACAAACCTCACTTTAGATTGACAAGATAAGATAAAAAAGACTCAAGACACGAAAGACTTAAGACAAGATTTAAATTATAAGACACTTAAAAAATGGCAAATGGATTAACCGCGCGAGTCCACAAGCTACGAGAGGAATAAAGAAGAAAAATAAAGTTTCGACTTAGTTAAATACAAATGTCAAATGAAGTCAATTAAAAACTAAGGGTTTTTTTTGTTTTTTTAATAATTTGACAACACGAAAAAACGGTTCTCCCTACGGACGAAAAGAAGTGTTTTCGTCTCTATGTACAGGCAGCTTCGCAGGCGTAATTTCCAAGTATCAGAAATGAAAATCATATTCATTGCCTAACAATGAAATATTTTAAGTTAATACACTATTGAATATGACGTGCGATTTGTATTTTTAACCGACTTATTTTTTTTCTCGATTACCTTCATTAATATTTAATGGAGGTCATCCCTATTCATTGGAGTTAACCCTTTTCATGTCTGAGCGGACCGTATGCTTTTTTATTTAAATTTACTTTATAATTTAATATTTTTCTGATGTATTTGCGAGAGCTTTTGAATATTTAATGCCTTTTACAAATAATGGATTTCTATTGTAGTTTTTACTTGACCTTTGGCAGCTCTTTTCTATTATTTACATTGACTTGACGTCCTACCGATTACGTCGAGAATTTACCACTAAGCATTTTTTTTATTTCACTAAAATCTCCTTACTAACTGTGCTACGTTTTCATGCAATCATATTTTCATCTATTTTCATTTCATTTTTTATTCTAAATGGATTCACTGAAGACAATAGAAACCCACTTTTATATTATTGGGCCAAATATAATTAACGCTCACTAAAACGTAAACTAATGTGACAAAACTATTAAAATATTTTGCGATACTGTTTCCAGTAACGTTCGAGTAAGTATGTATTTATCAAAAACATATAATTTTATTTATTCTAACGAAAGTGTTGCGCTCGAACGAGATATTTGTGCCTCTTACCCGGGCGCCTTAAATGCAATGTTCAACGTTTGTTACCTCAACTTATTAAAATGTTGTAAGCAATAACAAGTTACTCCTCACAATGTTATGTAAACGTGGAAGTAAAGCCGCGTTTACACGAGGTAAACAGTTACGAAGCGCGCAGGAGCAGGAGCGGCTGGTAACCGTAACCGTAACCGGTAACCGGGCCTCGCCGCGTTTTCTCGCACAATATTACGTAAACTACAAATTTGATACTAAAACTTTGTTTAATAACGTGCTTAGGATTAACTTAGTATAACTCGGTATTAGCGAAACTTTAACTGTTTTTGGTTTCAGACGCGGTTTGCTTCGAAGCGTAAGTGACATTGTATTGCGACTGGTATGTTTTCATTATTTCGGCCTATAATTGAATTTAATTAAACGAAAACACTAATTATATACTAAAACGAGGCAAATAGATTCAGACATTAACATAAACACTTTATACAGCTGAAAATACTAAGAAGGGAGTTGAGCACTGACGCAACCGCAAAATTAAACGCTAGTGTAGACGTAGACTTAATAATACAATCTGTCAATAGGCAACGACTTAATATTGAATTTTATTATGAATTTCTAAGCATTAACTAATGAAAATATTTATATTCTTTCAAAGCGGTGACAACTCCGTTTTGCTGAGTTTTCATGGCAGACGGTGAGGGCTCGAATCCCAATGATGAGCTTTTGGTGAAAGAAAAGATGTTGTTGAAATCATTTATCCCATCAAAACATAACATGCACAAAAGGCCAAGTCTCGCTACGAAGCTCTCCTACTACAAAAAGTTGTGAGATCTAATGTAAAACCAAGTCAATTAATAATTTTAGTACTATCTATGAGAGTATTTATCCAACTATTTTGTAAGAAATTGTGATTTAATTAGTTAACTCACAACTTTTGTAGTAACCGTAACGATATTAAACATCTTTATTTCTTTAATAATTAGAATAAGTTCAAATTGAATGAAATTTGGAAATGTACTTAGTACTATTATACTCTCTTTGTCTCTGAAATTTCAGGCTTCTAGCTTTATCCACAACAAAGTTACAGGGGGGTTAAAAGTGCTCTGAATGGCTTCGAGAAAAGGATGGTACGGCGTGGCCTTGCCGTTCGACTTGGCGGGGCCACTGCCGTGCCCCCAGATCATGGCCAAGCACCACTAACGTGTTCAAAAACCCTCACTTGGACGCCAATTCCCGTTCCATAGTAAGCATGGCATCCAGAATCACATCGTCCTTTAACATCAGGTGAACTGTGGTCAAATACCTAGACAATCATTGAATTTTGTTTATGAAATAATCTAAGCTGTAAGTAATAATTAGCTTCACAGATGATGTATTTCTATTGCCGCTATAACAACAAATACTAAAAAACAGCATAAAATTAATATTTAAGGGGGCTCCCATTCAACAAACGTGATTTTTTTACTTGTAGACGATTGAAATATTCACAGAATATTGAGTTATTATATTCACTTTAAATTTTACTTTAAAAATAAATAATTAAATTAAAATAAAATTAATATTTAAGGGAGGCTCCCATACAACAAACGTGTTTTTTTGCCGTTTTTATAGATAATGGTACGGAACCCTTCGTGCGCGAGTCCGACTCGCACTTAGCCAGTTTTATTTATTTACTGCGTGTCAATAAAAAACTTTTTTATCAAAATACCTAAACAAATAAAAGCAGCATTATTAGGCTCGTTTCAATCAACGCTCCATTTAATTCAGCTTCCGCAATATAAAAATACATTTGCCCCGAAAAAATGTACCGCATTTTTTTTCTCGTCGTTTGAATACTGCCTGATTTTTTCGGGCGTCTCTCGCGTGTCGAGATAATGACATCCTTATTCGGTGAAAACCCTAGTTTTGCCTACGGCGACATTTTAATTTCGCAATGTTCCAGCCTCGAGGGCGGATTGTGTTTTTCCCCGCGTTCATTCTCGACCGTGACCCACTTCACGAAAGTTGCGTTCTAAATATGTTGATATCGATTCGAGCCGCGTCAGATCCCTTTAAAGAATAAGTTTCATTATTCTGAGAGACTTTCTAGCCACTCTGCGGTTCCAGAGATCGAGTGCCGTCTCACACATCACTACTCAACAAACTCTCGTAAAGTCGACCGTCTCGAGAGAGATGGATTTGTTGAATTTGAAATTCGAATCCGTCGAGTCATACTTTTAAAAGACAATTTATAAAAGCGATTTACTTTTATGAAAGACGCGGAACTATTTTCTTGTGAGCGTGAAAGTGGCGAATCTAAGCGTCCGTCCGTCCTCGACTTGACATCGCTTTCGTGACCTACTTATCGGAGGACCGACAATTTTATCTCACAATTTTTGTGTACCGACATCCTCCTCCGGCGTGCTTACTCGATCTATTGTAAACATATCAACACAATTCATAATGTGTACCCTCGCCTATAAATATAGTTTGTCCTTGTTTACATCGATATTGGAAATAATATCCAGTTTTCTCAATATTTATCTTACGATATAAGAAGTTTATCTCGTCTCACTTACGAAGATTTGAATTATTAACAAGGAGATTCGACGTCGTAATTCGAAATTCAAATGTAGGACCGGCGCGTTCAGACCGTCTTCTAAATTCAAAATCGGACATTAGGTTGCGCTCGTTAGGCGAGCGTGCTGGGAGCGGACACACGTACTCAATCGGGGCCTGACAGTCCGAAATCGACGGCTATCCCGAAAGCGTGACTTTTGCCCCCGGAATTGACGCGAGGCGCGGGTGCCAGGGTGGGGGTATTGATCGCGCGTGCTCGGCAGACTTCGGCCGCCGTCGGCTCGGTACGGCCGACTTCGTGCTTACTTGGGAGTCGAGACGGGTGACACGGCGCGGCGTGCAGCCACCGGCCTTTTTGGTCAGTCGCCGTGTCAACTTCACTGGAAGGAGTTGATTGGAACTTTAATTGGGACAAGGTTACCGACGTGGCCGTCATTCAGTTTTGAACAGCTCTCATGTTCGCTTTAATAAGTTAGTTTCTTGAGGTTAGTTTGGGGTTGCGATCGCCGCTGCTCCGCGTCCGTGGACCGCTCCATACAACACTTCTCGAATCGGATACAGACTATTTGCTCACAGTTACGGTTACACATTTGCGTAAAGATAAAAATAACTAGTCTATAAATGATCTAATTATCTCTGTACAAGAATAAACCTGGTGTAATAATTAGTAATGGACTGACATTAACGGATTATGTAGTCATCAAAAACTCTTACTTTGGATACAACTCGTAAGCCGCAAAATAAAATGCATTCCATGTACATATCCAAGAAAATGATTTTATTTTTGTATAAACCAGCAGATTTCTTTCTTGCAATTTCAGAGTTGATCAAATTGTTCTTCCTGACAAGTACAATGACCTTCTAAAGTATGTCCGCGACGGACATACTTTAAAAGGTCATTGTACTTGTCATCCTGTATTGACTTAATACTTATACTATGTATTTTATTGTAGATAAAACGCTACAAGAAACTTTTCTCTACTAAATATACAGTTACTAACAAAGTTTCACTCGAGATAATGCTTAAAAGGTAGCTTCAAGATTGATTCAGAACTTTACTGTCGATGTTTACCAATAAATATCAACTGTTTATTGAACCTTATCAGGATGGGCATAAGGTAGATATTGGAATAGAAATACGAAAATTGTTCCCTCAAAAAATAAAAGTTAATTCAAAGAGAACCCTACATTTGTTATCGAGTTTCTAAGTTTAGAACGAGTCTGACTTCTGATAGAACAGAGATAATGGACTTTGGTTCTGTACATTTTCTACATTTGTAGAAATAGCGATTTGAAACTCTTTAGATTTGCGCTTTCAAGAGTTTAAAAACGAATTCTCAAATATGTTAAAGTATAAGTCTTCGACGTGGCAGTTAGGTGAATTTAACCCAATTACACTTTAATAGTTTTTAAGTCCCCGACCCAAAAAGGGGGTGTTATAAGTTTGACATGTGTATATGTTTATTTGTATGTTTGTCTGTAGTCTCGTAGCTCTGAAACGGATGAAACAACTTTAATCTATTTATAAAAGAAGGTTTGTTCGAGTGTTTTAGTACTTATTAACTATGTTTTATCAACATCAGTTCAGCCTTTTTATGTCGGGTGTTTCTAAGTATTCTATACTTGTTATATTCAGTGATAAGTTTGCACTTGACCACCAACTCGCTACAACCCACCACAACTACCTAAAATAAATCCGGTTATTTTGTTACTTTTAAACTGAAGTGTATTCAGAAGAAGAAGCCTAATTTTAACAGTGTATTATTTTTATAGTCAAACTCATTTGTGTTTTCTCCGATCTCCTGAGCCGGTGCCTCGAATTGACGAATGATCAATCGGTACATTTACACAATCACACGACGTAGACGGTGACGGGACGTGACAGAAACTCTTATTATTTGGAAGATACGGTCGCTTTATTTATCAACACACAAAGTACTGAATCAGAGTGGGCTTGGGGCGATTACAATAATACTTTATTAGGAATACTTAGTTAGGCAAGTGCGAGTATGGGCTCAGTGCGATCTAATGTGTGGTGACTCTTAGGAGTGGGCACCGTGCTACCAATTACTAGACAATTGGAAAAGTTACGAGAGCGATAGTGGACAAGACGCGACGAAATCAGTCAAACATTATGTTTTTATTTGAGACTAGATGACCCGGCGTACTTCGTATCGTACCTATCAATGAGTGGTCCCGATATTTTCTCAACGTTTAAACCTTCCCTGGACTACGACAAACATTTCAAAACCAAAATTAGCTAAATCGGCCCAGCCGTTCTCGAGTTTTAGCGAGACAAATGAACAGCAATTGATTTATATATATATAGAGATAAGTATTCTGTTATATTATAAAAAAAAACTGGACAAGGCGAGTCAGACTCGCTCACCGCGGGTTCCGTACAAACTAGTAGATAAAATGGGGAAATAATATTTTTTTTATATTTTACTTCATAAATCGAAAAATATACATCTTAAAAACATTTAAAAACCTGTTTTAGCTTGTGCTAATTAAGCTCTTTCATATGATACCCCACATGATACGGTTAAAGTACTTTAAAATTTGGACCCTCTTTCCTTGCTTAAAGACCCTATATTTTGTGATTAAATTAAAAATGTCCTGCTTTCGGATTTCTTCCTATATGTGTACTATAACAAAATGCTCCTTGCCAAATTTCATAGTTCTAGGTCAACGGGAAGTACCCCATAGGTTTTGATTCCTCTGTGAGTGTCGAAATGTGCATTTTTTACGACATATTCGGCTGTAATTTTTTTTTATGAAAACTGAGAAGTTTAATTCTTCTCTCTGCCGCAATATACTATGGATCTACGTATATGGTTTTAAATTCAACTCGATACCTTCACGCATTCCCGAGATAAAGGTCTTGACACCCTGACGGACGGACAGACGGACAGACAGGCGGACAACAAAGTGATCCTATAAGGGTTCTGTTTTTTCCTATTGAGGTACGGAACCCTAAAAAGACGACAAGCACATTTTTTTTACATAAACATATTCTATATATACCTCCTCCTTGCGGAAAAACCCCAATACGTGATCGAAAAAAAATTGTGATCGAAGTACATTCGATCACAATTTTTTAATCACTTTTTAACCTATAAATTTGTAAGACATCGGTTTTTTTTTATGTAGAAATAGGTTTGAGCTTGACCGCCAACTCGCCTGATGTTAAGCGACGTTGCGGTCTACGATGGAGCGCGCTTACCTAGAAGAAACCAATTCACTCGCGATTTAAAGACACCCAGATTATATCTACTAAATGTTATTTGGTGAATAAGTATCACAATCTCATGAACCCTCCTAATTAGGTAGTCGTTTAAAAAGTAAAAATCGCGAGTTGAGTCGCAGACCATAGCTAGTGCGAGCACAGCGTCAGGGTTCGTTACGTCCGATCCGATTGAAGGTTCCGTACAATTCGATAGGTGTCTGGGACGTTATGGGCGCGCGAGAAATTGTCGCCGCTTCGGGGAGGGAATTGGTAACACATGAGCGAAGGCAGAGGTTTGTTTAGTTTTGTTTAGATATACGATATTTTTATTTTTATTTAAAAACAAAAAATAAAATAAAAATATATTTTCTTGTATTATACATAATTATATTCAATTAAGTAACATTCATAATTACCTACTATTATTAATAAGAAAAATAAATTATGATTTTATATTTTAAAAATAAGTGAGTCTGGGTGATTTTAGTTTAACCAATATTATTCCACTTCCCAAAAAGATAGGAGTGCTTTTGATTAAATTAAATCGTCGACGCCATTGCTGCTAAAATATTAAACGGAAATGTGACAAAAAAAAAACATTTATGCGCAAAATTCTACTTCCATTTGAGTTAATAGGTAATTAGAATAAACGTAATTAAAGTAAACTTTAAAATAATCCAATATAAATTAAGGTGTTCGCGATTCTAACGTAGAGTATTCGAAACATCACAATTATTATCTTAAATACAGGTGATCAATCCGTTAAAAGTTCTTTAATTTACATGCGAATATTACACAATTCTATAATTCAAATCAATGTTACATCAATTAAATCGATAATCTGTTTTTTGGGGTCGATTAAAAATATGGCATAGAAGAGATTTCAGTATTTTTACTGCTGAAAAAACTAGATGTTCAACCATAGCCAACGAGATGTTGACTGTCAATATTACCGAACGACGTTAATCTTGAAATAGCGACTGAAATGAGTGAGTGAGTGAGTGATAATAGTTGGAACACACTATACGAAGTTTGGCATGGAGTTTACCACTTGTTGGTAGAAGCTAGAACCTTAAACACTTGAAAGCACTCTTCGGGTTTAACACAAAAATTAAAACTATAAGCTATATTTTTTGTTCTTGTTATTTGGCAACTGTAGTACCAATAGCGGCGGCGCGGCATCGCAGAGGCTGCACTTTGTATCCTTTTGTTATTCCGCACGGGTGAAGCTGCGGCGGCAGGTTATGTAACAGTTACTATCGAAAATTAAACGTGTATAGGTACACCTGTACGTAGATTCGATCATAGTAGCTTGGAACTATAGTTGCAGGTAGATACAATCATAGTTTCTATTCAACTTCCTTCCTTCCTGAGAGATGAACCATGGGTCTTTTGAAGATCAGAATGAATAGGTACTTTTTAAGTCTCCATGGTATCTGGTGAGTCAGTGATCAAATGTCGACTTATTTGTGCTAAAATATTAACATTTTGTTTTTTTGTAGATACTTATATATAATCTGGGAATTGCACACGACTTGTTTTTTTTTCTAGATAAGTGCGCTCTATAGCTTGTATCACTGCTTAAGGATGGGCTCATAGCTGCGCGTTTTGAGCCCCATCTTAACATTTTAACAGTCAACATTCCCATTTCAACAGTCCCATGTTAACAGTTGACTGCAATCTTATCTTCGGATCAAAAGTTGCTATAGAGGAATATCAGACAGCCAAAATGTTTCCATTCCACCGCCACAGATCAAACAACAGTTAGTACGCGCGTATATCTGGGTCAGAATACACCCGCGGTACTCGCTTAATTGAAAAAGTTAAATCGGCCCATTTTCGCGAAATCGTTTCGATTTTTTTTTTCGTTTTTGTTCAGAACGCAACTCCACGCTAGATGGAATAGGGTCGCTTTTGATTTTTTTCCCATTCGACTTCGAATTTGATTTTTTGTTGCGTTTGTTGAAACAAAACAAAACTGCAGTTTAGTTTCTATTTTTGCGTGTGTCGGGCATTTTCTTTGTGTTTTTTTTTTTATGTGAACTACAGTCTTAAATCCAATCTTGAAACAAATAGCCTACTACTAACTTACATTTTTTGAATTTAATTGAATTTATTGAATTTACCTAATTTTTCTGAGAGATAATAAAAAAAAGACGTGTGGCACTCGGAGACTGCCGCGGTAAAGCTATTGCATAGCATTTTTTATCAACTTATGTAATTATAATTATTTATTTATTTTATTTATGCAGTATTCCTAACACCCCCCACTCCGACCGGCACAGTGGTGATACTTTTTAGTTTTGCCATCTATCGATGAATCGCAGAACTTTTAATGACTTTTTTGAAATGTCACGCTTGTCTCTTTAGTTCTGCAAATCGCCTCTAGGTGGCATTGGTTGTATCGGCGTTACTGCGTTAGGTTATTTTCGTTACGGAATTTCTGGATTCGGTCTCCACGCTCAAGGCCCGTGATAGAAGCTATGCAATAGCTTAATAAATAATAATAAAATAAAGTTAGTAAATAATAATAATATGTATGTATATTAAAATTTCAATAACAATTAGTAACAACATTTTATAACTCGTATTTTCACTTAGTATAATTATAATAATACCTATTTTCTTATACATGCTAAAGCAAAATCTGTATTTCTTTCCATGCCATATGTAAACAATAAAAGCAGACAGGTGACTAACTGTCTTTTACAGCCTACTTTTGCTTTTATATAATAATTATTAGTTAGTATTCGGGTTAATTCGATAATATTAGTCCGTGGCTCCGTATACTAACGTTACCAACACGTTATATGATATATATACATTACCGAAACGTATATTACTCAGTTTGGAAAAAACGTGACTCGTAATTACACATCACTTATTTATTTTACTTTATTTAACTGTAAATATATTATTAAACGTAAGAAGGAGAGACCCCGGAAGGTTGAATGATCACCCGATGCTTTATAGGTAAAGTTTGGAGCCGCCTGTATAGAGTAAACAAGTCATATATTAACTTGGCATCACCCTAGATTGGTGCCTGCTATTTGGGCTAGGGTTGGCATAATATCGAACACTATACATAATGAACAAGCGGGAACGTTCCATGGCGGTTATTGTAAAAATCTGAACGAAGCGTTTTCGGTTTTATGATAGTTCGCATACTAAAAATTGTCCATAATGATACCATGAAGTTTTACAAGTTTACCCGGCATTAATTGTTACTCCCGAATAATATCGAACTATTGTTACAAGTTTACCCGGCATTCATTGTTACTCCCGAATAATATCGAACTATTGTTACAAGTTTACCCGGCATTCATTGTTACTCCCGAATAATATCGAACTATTGTTACAAGTTTACCCGGCATTCATTGTTACTCCCGAATAATATCGAACTATTGTTACAAGTTTACCCGGCATTCATTGTTACTCCCGAATAATATCGAACTATTGTTACAAGTTTACCCGGCATTCATTGTTACTCCCGAATAATATCGAACTATTTTTAAAGCTACTGTTTTTAATCGGCTTCAAAAAGAGGAGGTTATCAATTCGACCTATTATGTATGTAATATTGTCAGAATTGCACAGTTTTGATTATTCGTTCTTTTTAAAACTAAGCATTGACGGTGTGCTCCAAGATTCTAAGCAGCATTAGGAAATGACTCAAATATGAGACTTTCTATACACACCCTTAGCTACTTTTTGACACATTTTGAATTTGAGGGTGACATGTAGATAAATCGTCACTTATACCAGTGGAGTACATAGCGATCTATTTTTTACGAGAAACAGATCTAGATTTGATTAATAACCTACCCTGATGGTAAGTCATGGTGTATCCGTGGATGAAACGCGTCCACCTACCAGATAATTACCATTTATTCCTTAAAAAATCCAATTAACGTAATTTCATTTTTATTTTTTATTTTTTTATTGTATTATTATTATAGAAATGTGACAGCCCTATAGAGTACTGTTTGATAAATATATGGTGTAATGTGGACAAACAATACGATAAACAAGTTTGGCGATTCCTTCATGTTTATTTACCTCCCGACGGGTCGCGTCTCGTCTACGGATCGAACAGAAAGTTGAGGTTTCACTGATGAACACGAGAACACCTCATTCATTAAGAAATACCAGTTAGGTTATTTTTATGTCAGAGACAGATATCAAAGTTGAAGGCACATAATTCGCCCTATTTACATAGGACCGTTGAAGGTATCTTCTAAGCTAGCGTGTTTCATCTTTGAGCACTGTTGGTTATCATCAGGTGGATTGGTAATCAAGTTTGGATTTATTTCTTTTGTTTCTTAGACAACATTTTATCACTATCATCATCATCACGTCAGCCATAAGTTCTTGCTGGATCTTCAAAATACCGGTTGGAAATAGCTTGCGTTCAGCGTCTTCCTGCCACTTGGACGTGATTGTCTGCCCACCTAGTGGCTGGTCTTCCACTTCAGGCTTACCGAAGTGTACTCTCCGGTTAAAAACTCTTCGGCTCCATTAAGCATCAGTTCTGCTTGTTATATACTATCCACTGTCATTATCTCTCGCTAATCCGCAGTGCTATGTCGGTGACATTCGTACATCTACGGATCTCTTCATTCTTATTTTATCTTGCTGAGCACAGTGCCTTTGAGCTTTCCTATAAGGCCCATAGTGAGGGAGCATTTACAAAACAAAATCAACGATACCTCACAGATAGATCAATATCGGCCATCGCAATCATATTTATTTACATACATACATGCACTCGAAAATATTTCCTTCTTTTTTTGGGTTTATTACCCAAGTCAAATATATCTACATTCTATACCCTTATTCCTATTCACGAGTAGGCAGTCCATCATTTCCATTTGATTGTTCTCGGCGAGTCCCGATGTTCCGAACAGACAGATCCGAGCATTTATAGAATAATAAGTAGGGCTTAAAGCACAATTAGTGTGACGCTACTGACCCGCTTCTCTCTAAAGCTAGGTCTTCACTTGGGGACAGGGGTCAAGTCATAGTCAAGTTTACAAAACACGTTCCTATATATTATATCGATCTAGCTGTACTTCGCTTAATTCATCACGATCGCTGTAGCTTCTTACTTGTAACAAACTTAGACTTGTCAACAAATTAAGATGGATATTTTAGCGGAGTTACATGCGAACAAGAAATTTAATACTTTTTGGAGGGAAACGAAAAAATTGAATCCCAAGTCGAGGCAACCTATATGCGTGGAGGGGGTTAGTGGGTCTGCCGACATAGCTGCGCTTTTTAAACGGCATTTTCAGGTTCAACCGACACTCGAATCTAAATGTAATGAACCGGTGGGCAGCGAGCATACGGGGGAGGGAAGGCTGCACATTTTCACGGCAAAAGAGATAGCGGCAATAGTTCGAGGCATGACGAAGGGTAAATCTCCTGGCTACGACTCTCTGAGCATTGAGCATTTGCAGAATGCGGGGGTTCATCTGCCGCGTGTGCTCGCCTTGCTGTTCAATTTGTGTGTTGGACATTCTTACCTGCCTGACAACTTGACTAGAACAGTAGTGGTTCCATTGGTGAAAAATAAAACAGGTGATGCGTCGGACATTAGTAATTATAGGCCTATATCACTAGCCACGATTGTAGCGAAAGTATTGGACAGTATGCTTGATAAGCAATTGGATACACATATGACTTTACATGACGCCCAGTTCGGCTTTAAGTCTGGACTTTCCACAGAATCTGCAATATTGTGTCTCAAGCATACTGTTCATTACTATACGAATAGAAAAACACCAGTATATGCGTGTTTTCTAGACTTATCGAAGGCTTTTGATTTAGTGTCCTATGATGTGCTTTGGCGTAAGTTACGCCAAGATACTGAATTACCCATAGAGCTGATTAAATTGTTTGAATATTGGTATAGTCATCAGTCTAATGTAGTTAAGTGGGCAGGCTCACTGTCGGATCCGTACAGGTTGAAATGCGGGGTGAGGCAGGGGGGGTTAAGCTCACCGAAGCTTTTCAACTTGTACGTGAATCGTCTGATTGAGGAACTCAGCGGTGCCGGAGTAGGTTGTTCTATAGATGGGGTGTTTATTAACAACATTAGTTACGCGGATGACATGGTGCTGCTGAGTCCCTCAATCAGTGGTTTAAGGACTTTGGTAGGTATCTGTGAGCGTTACGCGGAAGCCCATGGCCTTAGGTACAATGCTAGCAAAAGCGAGATGATGGAGTTCAGAGCGGGCACAAAATATTACGCAGATGTGCCCCAAGTAATATTGGCTGGTACTCCTCTCAAAATGGTCTCGCATTTCAAATACCTGGGTCACTGGGTAACAGACTTGCTCAATGATAACATGGACATCGAGAGGGAGCGAAGGGCGCTAGCAGTTCGAAGTAATATGTTGATCCGGAGGTTTGCAAAGTGCTCAAAAGATGTTAAGCTGACACTTTTTCGAGCCTACTGTCAATCGTTTTACACTTGCAGCCTCTGGGTCAACTATACCCAAAAGACAGTGGGCGCCCTACGTGTCCAATACAATAACGCGTTCAGGATGTTGTTGGGGCTGCCCCGCTTTTGTAGCGCATCAGGTATGTTCACAGAGGCTCGCATCGATGGATTTGCAGCCATCATGCGCAAACGGATAGCCTCTTTGATGCGGCGGGTGCGTGGCAGCGGCAACAGCTACCTGAGCGTAGTGGCGGGGAGGAGCGATGGACCCTTCCTTAGTAACCTTGTAAGGGCACATGTGCTACCATGGCGTCCTTGTGCCAAATAGAGAGGACGGATAATTTTGCACCTATGTTTTTATAATTTAATGTGCCAGTTTTGACATTTAATTTTTAGTTTTATAATGTTAATTTGTGTTTTTATAATTTGATATTGCCTTCGACAGTAATAATGATAATGATAAATAAATAAATGAGAATAATAATGATGATAAATCTATTTTGAGTTCTATTATGCTAATGTTAATTTGATATTATTGACTATAAATTCTATTGTTTTTGACATTTAATTTTATAATTTGAGATCTCCGTTGACTATTGATTTATTTTTGCATTGTTATTTTATTGTTGTATTGCCATATTCATTTGCTTCAAGTGTAATCACATAACTATGGATTTCGATCTGAAAATAAATAAATTTTGATTTTGATTTGATTTTGTAACAAATACAATTATTTCAAACATTAGTTAAACCAAAAGGTTGCGTATTTAGAGATAGTAAAATTATTTGTATTTGTTGTAGTATTTTTCATTTTATGCGAGCAAAACATTAGATTTTTTCTAAATAATTATAGTTTGACGCTGGATGCTGGATGCTGGACGCTGGATGCAAGCCGCTTCCAATCGGTCTTTTTGGATACCCATGGGGGAGGCCTATGTTCAGCAGTGCACTTCTTATGGCTGAGATGATGATGATGATGATGAATTATATTTTATACTAAAGCTAAAACAACCGACTTCAAATTAAGCAATTACGTTTACTTGGATGACATATTTTTTCAGTTATTTGGTTTTAAAAACCAAGGTAGGTGAACCGATTTTGATAAAAAATATATGGGACCACTCTTAATTATGACTAACTAAACAAAAATAATCATCAAAATCATAATTGGTGAAATAATCACGTAACAAACATACAAAAAACAGTCAAATTAAGAATCTCCTCCTTTTTGAAGTCGGTAAAAAAGTATAATAAGTATAAAAGCATCTGACTTGTAAATGACATATATTTATCAATAAATTATTTGTATTTGTATTTGTATTTGTATAATTTAAGAGGTATAGATGGAACTAATGGGTTACGTACTAAAATTGCTTCAGTCGCTTAAACTTTCACGTAACTTAAACGTTCACTAGTTGATACAAAACAAATACACGTACCTACATCTACACTCGAAAAATCTAACAATCAACTTTTTTTAACAATATAAAATAAAAGTCAAGTCATAGTCAGACTTTAAAGAAAATGTATGTTATAAAGTTATACATACATTTCTTTAAAATCTGTTCCGTGACTTGTGTCCCGTAGTGAATACACGCCTTATCTCACCCCGCGCCTACCCCCGAAAAGCTCGCTAATTCTTCTTTATAACCTTTTTATTAGAGTTCGGAAAGCGACTCAATGGCACTCGTTAAAAGTCTTAGGACTTATAAAAGAAGTTCATGAAAAAATTCTTTCAAGCGGTTCATTTTGTTTGTTCCTTTCATTATTCTCTCAATATTTAAATTTACATTTAGTCGAGTACGGCTCGAGGGCCCGATACACAGACAATACGACCGATATTCGACCGATATTAGAATGGATATTTTGACGATTCTAAGTTCGGCTCGGTCCTTGATCGGAGGAAGGAGGGGCTTGGGATGGTATTTCAAAGTTATTTGTTTTGATAATAAAATATTTGCTACGTAGAAAATAGAATCTTATGTAAAGTGAAATAGCAAATGCTTTGATGAGAACTGAGTTCTTGAACAAATCATGCACGACAACACTACTGATGCAAAATAATTGTGCGCGCGAGGTCTACTGTCCATAGAACTGCTAGTACCTATATGAACTAGATGCAATCTATAAGTTTATCATGTAAGGGCCGTTGACTAGGTTCATAGTCCAGTGAATAAATGTAGTTAATATGATTAGTGTCGGTGAAACAGCAGCTCGAGGTAGGCGAGCAGTAGCCATTGTCGGCGCCCTAAGCTAATACTTGTTTAGGACGGAGGCCCTGCCTCCTGCGTCTTCCTGGATTACAATGGCGTGCAATCCCGAAAATTGTTACGGTTCTGCTAAATCACAAAAAAAACGGTCACTCTGAAAATACGGAGTAAATCTGGGGAGCAGTTTGCACTACACATTCTAAAGATATGGGAAAAGTATTAGAAGAGAGTAGGGAGACTACTCCTCCTAGATTATTTTTAAAGAAAAAGCTTCACAAAGTTCAGATATTGATTTTATGTGGCCAACAGTTGTATTCGTAACGAACCTTGGCAAAACAAAAAAAAAACTTAAACGCGAAAGCCAAATTTTTTAAGTTACAATCGTTTTCACTACTACTGTATAAGGATAATATCTTGAAAACGAGATAAGGATAAATTCAAGTGTAACTTGTATGACAGTGGGATGATATGGATCCCTCTAGATTGATGATAGAGCCAGATGATGACGATGATATCAAGCAACTACTCTAATTATCATGCCTAATACTATATTCACCAATTCATTAGCACATTCCCAATTATAGTAACCAACATTCCAGATAAACAGAGGTAGTTGGAAACTCCGGCGTCGCACGTCATTCAGCCGGCCCTGTAACGGGCAGGATCGGCCCAGCGCCAACCCCGCCGGTCGGTTTCGGCCCGCCGGCCGCCGACCGGCACCCAACCTGCCCGATTCACTGAAATATCAATATCCTACGGATCGCGCTCTCATTTATTTGAAAGCAGTCGACGGATTCAATAGACATGTTGCTTAACAACTGCCGAGTAGAAGCTCTATTTTTGATCTGCGATCTATGTATTATGGTTTACTTAAAATTGTTCATTCTTCTCGTAGTTTGTAGAAACATTTACAACCGTTACATTACATAAAAATTCAATAATAAAAAGATCTAGAATCAACCATAAAGAAATTCAGAATCCATCCATCTGTTATTTTACCTATACTTGCTCAGACTGGCTTTGTTCACTTACCTACAAGTAGGCAATTTCGTAAAATTTTATATCCATAATAATATCCAAATTTTGAAAAAAAAGTTCAAGAATCAAAGAAAGAAGAAACTAGAAACTACTTACATAAAAATGAAAAGATTTTTTTCTAAATTAGTGTCGTTTTTAAGGTTCCGTATCCAAAGGGTAAAACCGTGACCCTATTACTAAGACTTCGCTGTCTGTCCGTCCGTCCGTCCGTCTGTCACCAGGCTGTATCTCATGAACCGTGATAGTTAGACCAATTGTAACATGCAAAAAACGTGGGTGAAAAATAAACTTTTGCACGCTACAAAAAATAATTTTAGAATGGAATTGATAGGATTCAGCGGAGAGCCATCAAACATTTAGTTCAAGGGTCCTCTTGCTGTACGACTGGCTGACATATGGGTTCTAGCTCAAAAAGAAACACAATAGTTTGAAGTTAATAAAGGTTTATATTTTGTCAAAAAATCATGGAATATGTTTCAAATTTACAGAGGTTGTACAGGACACAAAATACGACTTTTCTCCGTCCGTCTGTCCGTCTGTCACCAGGCTGTATCTCATGAACTGTGATAGTTAGACAGTTGAAATTTTCACAGATGATGTATTTCTGTTGCTGATATAACAGCAAATACTAAAAAACAGAATAAAATAAATATTTAAGGGGGCTCCCATACAACAAACGTGGTTTTTTTTTTGCCGTTTTTATAGATAATTGTACGGAACCCTTCGTGCGCGAGTCCGACTCGCACTTGGCCTGTTTTATCTTACTACCAGCGTCGCCTATCATTGTATAATGTAGCAATTATTTATAGATGATATTCGATCGAGTTTCATACCGCGAGAGAAATCTGTAAGGTGTAAAAATAAAACACAATATTTCTAAATAAAATCAGCACAACTAAATAATCCGCGGTCCAACCTAGCGTGCTGGTGGCGACGAGGTCGGGGGTGATTCCAGTGAAATATCAATTTCCTCCTCGCTGGGCCGGAGCCGGTTCATTTATCAGAGAGCACTGGAAAGGTTAAATAAAATGTCTACTGATGCAGTGCAGCACTGCCTCTGTATCGATGCGCCCACTCCATGTGGGAAATGTGCCTGAAAATATTTGGATATGTATTTCAGTACTTATGACAGCTATCATTTCTTTGATAAAAGCTGGTTAGTGTATCTACATATAATAATGCACAATTTTTTTTCTCAAAATTTCAAAATTGTGACTAAAAGACGGATATTATCAGTGTGCCATCTCTCGTCAGTGTTTGGAACTTTCCAGCTCAGTAAGTAGTTGATTCAATGCAAGTATTACATTAGGTACACATGCAGCTCAATTGCTTTAAATAAATTAGTAGTTCCCTTAATTGACAAAATGTGGTTCGGCACTTACGTAGGTTTCTCGTTCAAGTTGGAACATGATTCGTATCAAATATAATTGATATGAATAATGTTGTTGATTAAAATGATAATGTAATTATTTATAAAATAATAAACATACGTCAGCACTTCGTTGGTTATTATTTTTAGACTACTCTTTTCTTGAAAAATGAACACACCCGTTCTACAATAATATGTAGGCACCGTTCGATTGAGTTACTATTCATTCTCGTTTAGGAAGATAAATGTGCATAATCTCTATGACCATAGAATCGAAACGCGTAAAACATTGAAAATTATACTTTGAACTTAAAAACTTAAAATCTAATTTTCAATGATAACGTAACCGACAACGTGTTAAGCGGTCAATAGGCATACCCAATAAGCCCAGAACCCCTAAATTGTACCTACTAAGAACTGTGAAATCATGTATGCGTTCATTTTATGTATCACCTGTATCATATATACAAACATACCTATGTACCTATTAGAATTTCACTTAGTAATATTCAAGAGTACGTTATAGATAAACTAATGCCCATTTTCATATTAAAGATTTAACCTTTAACTTGCCTGCTCTAAGAGAAAATGTATAAAACTTTAAAGCAGAAATATCACTGAAATCTTTTAAATGTTGCTTCCGCAAAGAATCAGAGAGTAGATGTTTATTTTAGCCTCTATTCTAGAGATTAAACCATTTCTCCCGGTGTCGAGGTGACCTCCACAGTTTTCTTCGTGAAGTGTTCTCGTGTGTTGTTAATCAAGAAACTTTGTTTAACTTTGCTACATGCAAAGCAAAGTTTAACCAAACTGTATTATTTCGCTAGAATGTAAAATGATTCTCTACTCTAAATGAATATTTTTGTGTCGTAATTTAAAAAGATTTTGTATTATTTACATCTACAAGTTTTATACCCGCTTTTATGGCAAAAATATGCGATTTTCTAACATTTTATCACAAAAATAGTGCTTGGTATAGGTACATTTCATAAACGCTCACATTTATGATTCCTATATCAAAACCTTTGTTAAAAAGAATAATTATATACCTTGATAGATAGATAAACTCTGTATTGTTTAACACTTTAAAGGAAAACACAAATCACATAGATTATATTTATGAAAGTAACATCTAGTGATCTTACTCTAGCACAACAAGCGTTATTTCATTGCCTTCTAAATTTAGAGCGCGTGCTAAAAGCAAAGCGCATTTAGTACTAATTTTAGCTTTCACAAGCTATTGTAGGGGTGTCATACTTCAGTAAAAGCTTAATACATTAGCTATAAGCTCGTAAAGCGTGGAGCAAGTTGAGCTTAATAATTTTAGCTTGAAAGCTCCCTATCAGAACGCCGTGAAAGGATTAGGAAGTTAGCTCCACTTGCTTTTTGAGCTAATTTTTGGTAACAGCTTGAAGTTTGCAGTAAGTTGGGAGTTTAATACTGTTTATGTACTGCGGACTCTAGCACTGGCGTCGCTTCTATTCCAATTCTATTTTCTAACATATTTAACTTCAATTTAGAAATAGTACAATAAAATACTGTTACAATAAAGTGAGTTTAATATAAAAATAAAAGTAAAGTAATGAAGTAAGTGAAAGTCCATAAATAAGTATATAAAACAACAATTTAAACATGTTACCACTCTAAGTAGACAGCTTTAACGTATTTTTTGTGTATTTTACATAATTTTAATATTTGATGTTTTCGAACACTGCGTTGCTCACAGGTAAGACTAGATCGCAATTTTCTTTTTTATCCGACTGCGCAAGAAGGAGGGTTTTGTTTCTCGAGTGTGTATGTATGTATGTTTCTATATTACCTCCTACAGTCTAAACGGCTTGACCGGTTTTAATGTACAAGGTGTCGTTAGATTCGTGTTCACACCCTGAGTGTCCTAAGCTACATTTATTTGGAATAATAATAATAATACATCATCTTTCGTGAAAACAAAAAATGCACTTTTTCTTAACGTTCAACAAAAATGATCGTCATAAATATGTGATTTTACTAAAATAATTCTAAAGAATGCGTATGTATAAACTTTTACAGAGATTAAAACAAAACACCCAATTGCAGAAATGCTATTTTTGCTGTCTAACTTACGATTTCGTTACGCTTGATACGCTGTTGAGTGTATGTTTCTTTTGGAGATATTATATGTAAAATCTCTGTAAAACACTTTATTAAACTATCACGGTCATTCATTAAAACACTATTATTATAAACGGGATATTTACTGTGGTTCACGTTAATTTTGAGCTCCCGATATTTCGGCACAGTTACATGCACCATGTTCACGGGCGACTGAAGAATGCAGGTGGATGATATGGTTAAGAGCAGACAAATCTACCCTCTTTCTTTGTCTTTTACTGCGAAGAGCGTTATCACTGGCACTCGAACTCGATTGAAAGTCCCGACAAAACACACTCACAATATCACTGCCTGTCTTGTTTGTTTGTCTGCTCCTAACCATATCATCCACCTGCATTTTTCAGTCGCTCGTGAACATGGTGCATGTAACTGTGCCGAAATATCGGGAGCTCAAAATTAATGCGAACCACGGTAAATATCCCGTTAATAATAATAGTGTTTTAATGAATGACCGTGATAGTTTAATAAAGTGTTTTACAGAGATTTTACATATAATTTCTCCAAAAGAAACATACACTCAACAGCGTATCAAGCGTAACGAAATCGTAAGCTAGACAGCAAAAATCGCATTGCTGCAATCGAGTGTTTTGTTTTTCCTTTTATGTAGATACTTGTATTGTGACGGTTTCAATTACATAGATATGTACCGCCTATTATTTTCGTGTAAAACGTTTCCTACGTACGCTAAAGTCGCTCCCAGTGTCAACATGTCTCGCAGATCTGTACTGGACCTATGTGAATCAACACATCCTGAGATCTTGACTAGAGTAACTCGCACACTTTTGAGAGATGTTTTGCATAAAAATAATATGTGGTAGGTAATCAATCTTTTTATAACAAAAAAGACAAGTGTCATCTAGTCTCAAATGTGGCCACGGATGTTGCAGTGCTCGAAACGTCAATACCTAAAATTATTTAAATCTGTTTGTGGACCCCAAACTAGGCGAATCCTGTAACTTGGTGTCTCTTTTTACCGGGTTACAATCTAAATGATGTACGTAACGGTAACTACGAGATCTAACCAATCATGGAAACTGGTTATTAATACAATTGTGTTACTTGAGTTTTAACGTGACTTTTACAAATCGAGTTATTTAATTTCAATAGATAACAATCGCGAAAACCTAAGATATCTCTACTCTATTAAATACACAAAATTATAAAAAAAAATACAATGCACTCAAAGAAATCTCGGAAACCTTTCAACCGTCACGTACTTCTCAAATAAATTTATCCTGACATTTTTTGCATCTTGATAATACTCGTATCTTGAACAAATTCTGAATACGGAAGATTACAAAAAAAAACACAAGGGCTATCAGGGGTTGATTTTGAGATCAACGTAGAGACAAAATAGCAACAGATGGATAACTATATGCAGTACTGTTATTCTGTATCGAAAAATAGAATAAATATATTTTTACTAAGTTAAATGTCAAATTAAAACTAATAATACTAATAAAAAAAGTAATTTCTTTCATTTTATTTTTATTCTATCAAAGTTACATACAAAGTTAAAGTTATACACTATTGCGGTCAAAGTGTCGTATTACTAACAACAAACTTAATTTGACGATATTTTATAAATTAAAAATTTCAAAAGTTTAGTAGAACAGTCAGTTATCTCTATATCGGTACTGTTATTTACATTCCTATACAGGAGCCGTGAAAGCCAACGTATAACCAGAATTGAAGAGTTGCCTCTCTGGCTATTCTTACTCTTACATTTTTACCTGAGTACACACTATAGATATTTGGAATAGAGATAATTCAAAATGTTGTCAACGTTGTGATAGTTCCGCCCTTTATGTATTTTATTTATTTGTAGATTCTAGCAGACGTTATTGGTTAATATGGTATTGGTTAATCTTGTCTTTGATATAAATTTGTCGGTATTTTTTTTTTACCTTATTGATTTTTATAATTTACTATGTACGAATTTACACTGTCTGTACTGGTCTGAAATTTATTATTATTTTATTATTGATATAAAATATGATATTGATTGTTACTATGTACATCAATGATTATTTTTTTTTACAGGTAAGTTTCCAGTTCTAAAAAAAAACACTTTATTCATTGAAGTAAGTATCAAAATACTATAGCTGACAGTTAATCGATATATAAATTCCTGCTTAATAAAATATAAACATCGTGATATAAATAAAATGTATGCCTATGTTAAGTAGATACATTTTTGTTAATGTAACAAAACAAAATAATAAAGCGTAGAATAAACCCAGCCAGCACGCACGTAAAATAAACTGTGCCAAAGCAGAGATCCAACAAAACACCAAAAGCGATAAATCGCCACTCCCCTAAAGAAGCTCTATACAATCCTGATTACTCATCAGGGCTGCATTTAGATGCGCAAATAGTTACTTCCGATTTCTTTTCCCATGAAAAACCTCAAAGAATTAATGGCACTGACCATTGAATAGCTCGAGGGTAGAATATACCAGTTAATTTAACATCGGGGGTAGACTGAATGCTGTTTGGGGCCGACTTTGACTTCTGAAAAGACAGCCGCCTCCCCACTATTGTGAGTTGTATGTTCAAAAGACTGGGAAAGACGTTATGTGTAGCTATTATGTCGGTAATAACTTGTTCTGGGTTATTTTCTCTTGGGTTTTACTTTGTTTTTATTTGGTTAGTTTATAGATAACAAACATCTTATTGCATGCTATTTTTGTTTGCTTTTTCTAGCCTATTTCTCGTAAGAGTATTTAGGAATAGACTCTCTTTCCCTTTGTCACGATTATATCATAATATAGAGGACTTTCATACATGTTGTCGATTTTGAATACTGTTATGAAAAAAGACATGTTTCAACACAAAAAAATGAGCTAGATCTAGAATAATGCAAATTTTTTTTCAATATTGCACACACTGCAGTTTAAATATAGAAAATATATAAGCTTTCCTTAAGAATAAGAGAGAGATAGATAAAGAGAGATAAACAGCTATATCGTATAATAACAAACATTAAGTATATAGTATGTATGGGTCCTAAAATCTACAATAAGATTCCTAAGTCAATAAGAGACCAGAATAGTAATTTATTTAGAAAAAAGTTGAAGGCATTGTTATTGCAGAAGTGTTATTATTCTATCAATGATTTTTTAAATGACAAATTTTAATTTTATTTGTCAATATGTGTATCTTTTATTGCTTCTGCTTTGTCATATTTTATATATTTTGGTTTGTGTATTAATCTAATAACAAATAATAATTATTATTATTTTTTAATTTTTCGCATGTGCATGATGCTGTCTACCTGACATTTGTACGCCTAATCGGCACAACATGATTTTAAGCGACTAAATTTAGTGTAACATCTTTTATGCACTTGTTGTATTAAATTCTCGTGTTGTATGCAAATAAATTATCTTTATCTTTATCTTTATCTTTAACCTAATCCATAAGAAAAGCAATTACCGTTCAAAACGCTAACAATCCACTCAACGTGATCTATTAGGAAGTATGTCGTCAAAATAATGGCTAATAAAACAAAACTGTCGTGAAACAAACGCACCCGAGCCGCACATAAACATGTATTCCATCGGATACATCGCTTAAGCGGGCAGGCCTGGCCGGAAGACGCGCACTAAATCACAGGTCCCCGGGATCCCATGTATAATTCAGAAGGCCGAAAGCGACACCCGACACACGCAGCTCGACAACGCCGCACCAGATACAACCGAAGTGACCGTACCGAACAATTTCACGGTCTACTGCCACCGGCCGAATCAATTTCGGTAAAATTTTATTCGGCCGAATTCGACCGTGCAAGTGAAATTCTATCGTTGGTCGAATGCGCGGTCCCTCGACGTTTCCTAGTGGCTTTTGGCGACGGCAAAGGACCCAAATGACCGCCGATTCTATACTTTATAGTCAAGTAAACATTGGATTGCGGACGTGCACAAGTGAAAAAAATATACGGCTTGCAAATGGGTTATATACAGATGTTTATTTTGATTGAAAGATGCTTGAAGTTTTTATTTTTATAGAAAGTTAAACAACAAACTAAACAACATTTTCTACTATAGAAGTATTTCGATTTATTCACAGAAAACTTTTATATTGCCACATAGTTATAATTATAGGCGAGTTGATAGTCAATCGCAATCCCTATTATTGAATAAAAATATGTATATTTTACTCAAGTTTTTGGTAGTCTTAAGACTAAACATAACTTAAACTATGTTTAGATAAAATCTTGTCTCTCACATTCTACCCAATTTTGGGGACATGACTCGTATTCCATACGCCCCGGAGGCTTTAAGTGAATGGTCGGCTCAGTGTACAGGTGCTGGTCCGCCAGACAAACCAGACAGACAGAGAGGATGGGACGACATTACCTCTAAGACCATCTTTACACAGCTGCGTGAAGCAAGTTCGGGAGCTGATCTAGCCCGTCTAAACGCGGCCATCAAGCCAGAGTCAGGCGCCTGGTTGCATGCCTTACCATCTCCAAACATGGGCACGCTCCTGGACGATGACTCTTTAAGGGTGGCGGCCGCGCTTAGAATCGGATGTACAGTGTCTGAACCTCACACATGCATCTGCGGTGCGAGAGTTGAGGCAAACGGCCACCACGGACTTAGCTGCATTCGATGTGCCGGCAGAAGACCTAGACACCACGCCTTAAACGAGGTTATCAGGAAAGCCTTCGTTTCCGCAGGTGTGCCGTGCGTATTGGAACCCCCAGGCTTGTCTCGCTCGGATGGTAAGCGACCGGACGGACTCACACTAGTACCCTGGCAAAAGGGCAGATGTCTCGTCTGGGACGCCACATGCGTGAGCACATTCACGTCGTGCCACATCCGAGCAACTCAACAGACTGCCGGTGCAGGAGCTGAGATAGCAGCGAAGGCCAAGCATCTCAAGTACGCTGGTCTGGGCCCAGCGTACGAATTTGTCGCGTTCGCCGTGGAAACGGCGGGACCGTGGAGTGATGAGGCCAAAAAGCTGATTCAAAACCTGGGACAGCGCCTGAAGGAGAAGGGATGCGACCCTCGGTCTGGGTGGTTTTTGATGCAACACGTCTCCCTTGCCATCCAACGTGGTAACGCCGCCAGTGTAATGGGCACGTTTGGCCAGGGAGCATTACGTGGGGGGCTATTTGACACTTAAGTAGTTGTAATCATGTATGTATTTATAATATAAGTTAGCATTAAAAATTATTGTAATTACTAACATCTTTGTAAACATAGTTATGCAATAAAACTAGCTTTCAAATTGTTTTAGTTGTTAATTTTTGCTCAATAAACCATTTGTAACTTAAATTATGTTTAGTTGTATAATCAAACTAATCGCATCTCATAATCGAAAAGCCCTTTCTTACCACACCTAACTTAATCACTTTACAAGGAAGGCCCTAAAACTAACTTTAGAACCAGCGGTGTAGGCTGTTCGATGTTTGCAGTCAATCAGTCAAGACAAAACCTTTTTATAGGTTTATATAAGCTGTAATCGATCCGAAATAGAAAATAGATTCTGCATCAGCCTGTACAAAATTAAAAACAATAAAAATCACTATCCGTCTTTGATCACACCTTCATTCGACATCCATGAAAAAATATTCATTATTACATCACATGCAATTATAACAGCCACACATCACTCCGGGCATAGATACCATTTTTCATTTTAACTATTCATTAATAATAATAAAACCAAAGCTTCTCATTCACCAACACCATTTTTCAAATCATTAACAGTTATGAAAAACGCATCATGCGATGACAGAAATGAGGAATTCGAAATTCGAAAGAGACATCTAGAAGCTTTTAACGTCCAAAAAAAGATAGGGGATCTTCCAAATATGCAATATTCGATTCCCCAGCATTTCTCCACCATTAATCAAAAACCCGCGCCATTAAAATGGGGTGGTGAAAGATCTACATCCAAAGTTGTCTATGCGAATGGCTAGTAATATTTATTGTATTGAGTATTGTAATAAACAATCATGCTCGCCGAGGGTTGGAATCTGTCCGTGTACGTTTCAATACATATTTCAATTTCTTGTGTGTCCTTGTATTTATGCGATCTGTTTTAGGGTTTATTTTTGTTACTTCGTTTGTTGTTTCGTTATTTTTCTTATTTGTTTGTAGTTTTCGATGAAATTCGTCAGTCGATTCCCATTACTCTTTTGACTATCGGACGGTTAGAAGTACCGATCGTTTCATAGAGGATATTCGAAAAATAAATGAACTTTCACTTTTATTGTGTGTACCGCTAAAATGTGGAATATGATTCTGGAATAAGTATATCACTAAATATAAAACCAGTTTTTTCTATTTGGTAGATCTATAATTGACCACTAATTTGGCGATGGTTTGGCTGAGAATGGAGCTCAATAATTAGCTAGAAGAGTTTAAATATAGGTGTTGATAAACTTAACACGAGTTTCTGATTCCACAGATTTGTTAGCTGTTAGTTTCATTTGCTTGAACAGATATACTTAGGGTTAGGTTCGTTACATTCTTTAGTTTTATAATATCCAAAAACCTTCTTATTTAGAACGACTTTGCGGCTAAATAGGTATTATGTCTGCTTGCTGAGCTGTAGGTCGTGGGTTCGATCCCCACCCAGGGTAAACATTAGGTGATGAGCATGGATATTTGGTCTGTGTCTGGGTGTTTCTATGTACTCGTATCATTAAGTATATATTTACAAAAAAAAAGTATATTTGTAATCTAACAGCCATCTAGTTCCATTATATAATAGTGTTCCAAAGCTTTGCTTAGTTTGGGCTAGATGGTGTTGTGTGAAATGCCCACAAAAATTTTTTTTACTAAGGATCTGTCATCAGATATATCAATTATTATGTTAGGTTCGTTATATTTATGTTAATTACACAAAGAAACTTTCGTGTAACAAAAATTCCGTTACAGGAAATGTCGGTATAGGAATAATGCCTCTAGACATAGCATCAATGACTGCAAATGGAGTAGTTTTGCCATGTATTTGTCTGTTGGAAAAAAAAAACATGCACTAACGCTTACAAAAGACAGCAAGTTCTGCACATACAAATACTTTCATGTGTATAAACAATCCTCGTATTGACCTCCGAAGGCACACTCCATTCAACTTTACTTTAATCCAGACAGCTCGTGGAGCTAGCCTTTATTATACAAAAAAGTATAATTTAAACTGCGTTAAATAATCCCAGGGTAATGTTATATGAACGCGTTTAACATAAAATAAAAGCGGCTAACTTAATTGAATTAACACAAACAGAACCTCGTCTTTGAAAAAAAGCGGTACATTTTTAAACAAAATTTTAATTACGACCGCTTATTGTGTACCTAATAGCTTATATCCAGCGAGCCATTGTTTAGAAGATTTCGTGTTTAATATACTGCGTAGTAATCCAAGGGTCCACTAGGGTCACCCTTTAGGTCATAATTTGTGCGGCGCAGGATGGAGCACGCCAGGGAGCGGCTAAAGAGTTATTTATAAACCAATTAAAACATTCGCTGCGTCGACGAGATAAGGCGCCATCTACTCACTTTTGAACAGATGTAACAGATAATTGGATTTTATATTCTTCGATTTCTAATTCAATTACGAGTTTCGATATAATTATACGAAACGAAATTAAAATGATTGTTTCATAGCCGAGCTGAGTGTTTTCTTATATTACCGATTGGTTTTATTACGGGTCTCAATGTTGTAAGTTCATCAGTGAACTCGCTCTTTTTATATTTATGTTTGTGGATGGGAATTATATTTTATGTTTATGGGATGTAAATTAATTAATTGACGGCTATAAATCTTGTTAAAAATCGTTACATGATATGTGTATTAATTATAATGATGAATTATGAATGATGATGAATGATGAATTTTCACGTTAGAATGCCTGATATGCATAATAACACTTGTTATTTATAATATCATAACTAAAATTTTGGCTACTACCGCAAGCGGTTAAGTCTAAGTACTTGATAAATTGAAATAAATATTTAATGTGTGCATAAAAAGTGGACGTCCGAAACAAACAAGCGGCCCTTTAATCCGACCGGTCGATCCACAGCCACGCGAGAACGCACAAAAACGGCAAAACTCGTGATATCAACGATTAGCGGAAACAACTGGACCCAGGGACCGAATAACGCTTATATTTTTAGCAAAATGTTATTCAAATTTAAAATTCTACTCGTTATTAAATGTTATTTCTTGGCGACAGTTATTGCATACTATCAGCGAAAAATATACATGTTTTACAATATACGCACATACATGACTTACGCAATATACGCACATACATGACGTACGCAATATGTACGCACATACATGACTTGCTGTTCACTTTTCTACAGGCACTCGGATGATATTTTATCAGTGATGTATATGGGACCACCTCTGAAGTATTTTCTACCAAATACAAAAAGAATCATCAAAATCAATGCACAATTAACTGAGTCGGATCGGTGAACAAACATACAGACCGAATTGATAACCTCATTCTTTTTGGATGTCGGTTAAAATACAAAAGTACCAAATTGATTTTGATTTTTGATTATGGGATTTATATTTTATTCATGTTGATGTATTACCTACCAAACAAAAACAGAATCATCAAAAACAATTCTTAATTGGCGGAGCAATCGCTGAACAAACATACAGTTGAATTGAGAGCTCCTTCTTTTTTTGAAAGTCGGTTAAAAAGTATCCTACAGCTGTCAATGAGGAGGAATTTAATCATGAATTATATTTTTTGGCATGTTTTTTGTTTGTAAACTACTACAATAAATACCGATAAAACTCATAAGAAAGTAATTTAAGGATTAAGCTGGATTTAATTTTTTGTCATTACTATTTCTGTCACTGACATAGAACAGAGGAATAGCAAGTTCAAATGACAGTAGGCAGGGACCATAGCACGTAGAACTGATGCCGGAAGTTCTGAGAACTTCTCGATTGTAGACCACACACCGCAAGGACAGCGACCAGCCACAAGATGAATAGACGACTTCATACAAGTAGCAGGAAGATGCTGGATGCAAGCCGTTTCCATTGGATATTTTTGAAAATTTATGTAGTAAACGTATGTCCAGCAGTGGACTTCTTGTAGCTGAGGGGATGATGATATCATTTTGACATACCGTTAAATTTATATGACGTTCGGTCCTTAGGGCAAGATTACGGGACAAAAACCATCGGTCCGGCAGCGGTCAGACACGGCCCGACTGATGACCGGCATCGCTCATACGGCCGATGATTAAACGCACGATTTGTCTCCAGGCTAATGCCTTTTGTTTACCTAATCGTTCATGTGGATACGTGGATTACAATATAACCTGTATTTATGTATTAATATTGTGCTCTATTTATAAAACTTGTTGTTTCACAAAATCTTGCTTTTACCATAATTTTTGTTATTATTTTACTTTATTCAGTAATAAATCCAAATTTTATTGTCGCCAATTTTGAAAACTGGATCACATGATTATAATTAGTGCGTAATACATGAATTCACCACAATAGGTAGGATTTCTTATCATTATAATATACAATAGTTCCACCATACATCTAAATATCCAATTACTGTATTATTTCATGAATAATTTATTTCCGCTCAGTGTTGGCTTCGGCTACAGTAATGCCCATCTAAGGATCAGGATTGGCTCGGGAGTGATTTTAAAGTATTATATAAATTTTTATTAAGTATTTCATTTTCATGTAAACGAATCATTTCACGATAACAATGATTCGATTATTATTCTATGAGAATTTTACAACATGACGTAGCGTCCGTAGCTCGTAGCGTGTAGCGATACCTACGGCTGAGCGTAGAATGTCTACATACGTAGCCGGCTACGTAGCACGGTAGAATATAGTCATTATTTTTATCCGACTGTGTAAGAAGGAGGGTTATGTTTTTCGAGTGTATGTATGTTTGTATGTATGTATGATAGATAGATGAACTCTTTATTGTACACACCTTAAAAGTAATAACAAAGAACTTAAATAGACTAGTGCAACAAAAGGCAGCCTTATCGCTAAAAGCGATCTCTTCCAGGAAACCATGTATGTTCCTATATAACAGCCTATAGCCTAGACGGCTTGACCGATTTTGATGTACGAGGTGTCATTAGATTTGACTTCGCTTCCAGTGTGTCTTAATAATAATACATCTCTTGCAATAATAAAATCGTTTTTACTCGTTTTTTAAATTTCGTAATAAACATGTAATTTTACTAGAATTATTCTAAAGAAGGCGCATTTATTAATCTTTTACAGCAATTCTACTACTTTCTCACAAAAAACGTACACTCAACAGCGTATCAAGCGTAACGAATTCGTAAGTTAGACTGCAGAAACTGCTTTTCTGCAGTCGAGTATTTTGTTTTTCTTTTACTATACATACTTGTTATTTATAGATAAGCTTACGGCTAGGTGGTCTAGGACGCACCATGCTTGCCTAGAATAAATAGACTTACTCGCTATTATCCACATTATTACATCCAGGTTAGATCTCTCGGGAAAGAACCCCTCAGGGAACATATTCCATATTTTAGTGATTGACACTAAAAAAATAATTAAATTGTTTCATTCAAAACTTATATTAAATTATGTCAAAAATTAAATTAAATTAAATTTATTTATCAATTTTACAGCTTTAATTTAATTTATAGGGTTTCTTCGCACAGAAAATCAGCTAATAATATGAATAATTATGAATAAATAACGTCAGATCCTTAGTTTTGTTTTTAAATAAAACACATACAAATCAATAAATACACTTTGCTTTAATAATATTGATACAAAGTCTAAAGTACAATTTATTTTATAAGTACAAGCAAAACCTGTCACTAGATACCTTTATCCATTCAGAATGGAATCTCCGTTATTGGGCAAAGCATCTGACGTGGCTCGTCATTAAGTGCCGCGCAAACATCCGCCTGACAGACAAACAAACAAGCAAACACGCCTAATCTACGAGCACACAGCATTCCCACTGTCTGACGTCCTAGCTACATTTGTGACAGGTTTACGAAATGCTCTGGAGAATGGACGAGAAATATTGTCTCCAGGTACCGGCCGTGTCTCCAGGTACCGGCCGTGTCTTTAGGCACTGGCCGTGTCTTTAGGCACTGGCCGTTTCTCCAGGCACCGGCCGGTCCAAAGTGAGACAGTGTTAAATGCAGAAGTGGTGCAGACGAGATTCTCTTTGAGTTTCTATTCTGTGAAATCCAGTATTCTCTACCTGAGATAAATATTTTTGTGATTACTACTTGTAATCAAATACGATACATCACGATAATAAAATAATATGTTAATGATATTGCAAGAAATGGTTAGTAAAATATGTGTGGTAGCAATTTTAAGTATCTGCCGTTAGTGTTTCATTGTGTAGTTTATATATTATAAAATTAACACTGAACGTGCATTTCAAAGAAATACTTACAAAATCATTTTTTTATTTCTGATACTGTTGAGTGTATTATATTAATTATATTTCTAACTTTAATATACAACATAAAATATTGGATAATCAGGATACATTAAATAAAGGGATGTGTCTAGGCTTATTTAGATTCTAGGTATAGCAGAAGACGTAATATTCTGAAGCGTCAAAGTATTTTCTAATGTAACGCATTTGTAAGACAGGTTATTTCCAAATTCCCCGAAACAGCGATCGATATCGTTCAGAAGTCTTGTCCACGAGTACATTCAAAAACAATACCCGCAACACAATAGAACATGGAACTTTTATTTACGACCAATAAAACCTTTATTGGTCTAATTTTGAAGGTATAAAGGCAATACGCAGTGCATAAAGCGCTGCCGGGGGAAACCAAAGGTATTTTTCCCGGTTATATCTAGAAATATCTAGTTATTGCCGGTATGGCTCCGGAGTAACGGAATTTACTGCCGGTATAAAAGTTAGTGTGCAGTCCGCGTAATAATGTGAGAGCGGGAACTTACACTATATTCTCAATGAGTAATGGCGGACAACTTTACACATTTTTCCTACTTATTGTCGTTAAAGGTCAGCGTGTGTTAAGGTTGAGCTCCAAGCGCGCAGCTATCTCTCTCGCACATCACAACATTTTTAAACGTATAATAGCGATGAACAACTAGGGATATTAGAAAAATGGGACAGATGCATTTATTTAGATAGGAGAAATATAAAAAAAAAAAAGATTTTCAAATATCATTTACATTGGCGACGGAGTTTTGATATACTCAGTAATTTTGTATGTTTAAAAATGCGGCTGGTTCCCCGGGAATATATCCACCAAACTTATCTTGCAATATAGTAGAAGGAGATAGGACATATAGTTATAGATATGACAGACCATACGTCCAGACCTATAGTTACCAGCTAGCTATAAATTACTCTTGATTGTAAAACAATTTCGTTATTATTTGAGTGTACCGTCTGGCAGGTATGAATTATAAAGTAACTACTTGGGCCTCGTTCAACGGCTCAGGTTAAATATCGAGTAAATATCAAGATATCGATAGTAGATACTACCTCAATCAATTTGTAAATGTTATAGAATTTAACTGGAATAAACAAAATAGCAGCACCTACTTGGACGTCATTAACGATAACGATTATCCGATGATGATCTACGTCTAAGTGGCTTTCTCAATAATTAAACTAAAACAAACTTTCTTAGCTCTTTACAAAGCTTCATTTTCTTATAAATACTAACGACAAACTTTTCTCGACAATTATTAGAAATATTGGGAATAAATAAGATAAGAAGATGATGAAACACAGTTTATTCAAGTATCCTAACAAGTTTAATTTATCACATATCGAAACGATCTAGATATGTTTGAAATTTATCTTAAATCTAAACCGAGAAGTTCTCAAACATTCGATGTAAAGATACTCCAGTAGAACAAATAAAGGTAAAAGCTCACGAACGACAGCCAAAGTAATTTCAAAAGTCATCAAAAAACGAACCGCAAGCCATCAGAAGCGGAGAGAACAGTTGCGGGGACCAAACAGGCGTAAAACCGCTCCACAGCGATGCAAAATTCAATTCCGAAGACAAACTCCAGACTAACGGCCTTCGTAACGTATAATTAACCGCCAGAAACGGTTCTAGATCCCTTTGAAAAAGCTCAAAAGATCCTTTACATAATATAGTCTGCGGGCCTCCTATTCAAGCCGCGCCGCGTGATTACTGCGCCGCGTCGTGCCGTCTCGGCGGACGTTCGTTATTTTTGTGTAGGCAACCGTATGTAACTTATATTCGACGCCAAGTTTCATTTGCGGCATGCGTGCGAATCTGCGCTTTAACACATTCATATAAGGCTTGGATCGAGTCCACGCAGTTGGAAAGTTTAGAGGTTGCACGCGTCAGGGCAATATTTCAAAGTATTCTCACCCGTATGGGTGCGAAAAAATCGTCGAAAGTCGCACGACTGTGTGTCGGAATGTGAATAGCGCGCTTTGTATTTGCGTGTCGGCGTGCGAGTTTTGATTCGTTACGTTTGCCTTTTCGGAAACTGATGTTTAGATATCGAAGATATTATAGAATTAAGGAACTCTTGTAAAGGTCTTGACGAACATAACTTTTGTCAATTTGAAGTTGATCCGGCATTCGTGGAACTCTGTGATGTTGTAAGAGAGAAGTAAACGGCCTAGATTTTGGCTCGATTTATTTTCTTCGAAGGGATTTTGGCTGAATCGCTGTTTGCTTAGGATCATTTTGGATTATGTAGATGTTCGTCGAGGCATCACCGGCATTACGTTGTTGGAAATGGATTGAATTTAATATAGCCTCATTTTCATGAATATTTTGTGTTGTAAAAATGATGTTTAATATTATAAAACTGATATAATTTCAGAATTCTTTAATCTTGTAGTATGTGTACCTATGCTTGTGATTAAAAACTTTTTTATATTTATATTGAAATAGATTTTGTTACTAGTTATTGCTCTTGTTATTACTCCTACTTAAAAATATCTTAAGATATAAAATACTTTGTACGTCGTTAAAAAAAATGCTTACTTCTAAGGTGGATTTTATTTATAAATAAACAAGTAATGTCGTTCAAAGAAAATAAAACACCTCACTGCAAAATGTAAGTTACATCTGACACTCGACACTCATTTTTTGCGGTTGCCATATTGAGTTTATACATCTTATGATGTTCATCATTATCATCCGCAGCCTCTTCTATCTCAATATTGGGCATATGCCTCTCTCTTGCCATAAAGTTGAAATCCATTAAACATGATAATTCTAAAGCGTGCCAAAGAATTAGATATATATATAATATAATATAATATAATATAATATAATATAATATAATATAATAAGCGTACACAACTACATACAAAAATACGTTCGAAAAACATTATGGTAGATGCGCATCAATTTCATTCTAATTTATAAAAGTATATATACACATCATCAATAATCGAATCATATATAAGCAAATTAAATTCAAATAAGTATAAACAGCCAAATTGAGACGTTATTCCCAACAGAGCGATTCCGATGAATCTCCCATCAAATAACACATTTAGAAAGTGCATTTTGATGGCGTGTTATTAAATTGTACGTTTTTAACAAACCCATAATTATATGAGCATCAGAATCTCTATTTAAACATAGATTCCTTAAACGGTCGCGGTCGTGTGCAGCGCACCCGCACTTAGGAATTAACTATCTAACAAACAGTGACTAAGCTTTCTACATAATGAGGTATATTAAAACTTTGTTTTTGACATACAATACATCTAGTTTGTAATTGAAACGATTTAGAACAGCATATTACCTCGCCATAAAATACCTACCATATTACTGACTTGCCCGTGTTTTAGTAATAATACTAATACAATTGAAAGCCTGGTATACCGGCTGTACTTTGACGTATATTTGCGTCCCAGCCATCAAGGTGACAGGTTTATTAACGAACAACATTCTGTTTTTATTTGTATAGATATAGGATTCTAGGATCTGCAATTAATCGGTCTGATTTTACAACTATAAACATAGACTTGATAGAAGAAGACATAGAAATCAATGTTTAATGTTGCGTTCTAAGGAGGCCCTTACTAAAATCAAAATGTTTTTTTTTTATTTATTTAATATTACTTAAAAAAAATGCATTGCAAATGCAATAAAGACTACAATTGTGCGTGTTACAAAATTGTAACACGCACAATTGATTGAGAAGTATTTATGTTTCTCTTTTAATTAACTGTTTTTTTAATTACTGATCCAAAAGATGAATTGAGTAACGAAAATTGTAACTGTAAAATATCATTCGAAGAAGTGACATGCTAAAGTTTCGTCACTGACTGCAAGTATATGATGCAATTACTGTTAAACTGTCGATTAGAGATAACAGTACACAGTATTTACGTGGTTAATTGTGTGCAGTGAATGATTGTTGGTCATTAACATTTTTGTTATGACAGCTTCACTTGGTTTAGTAAATGTAAACAAACACATCATAGAATTGTAATAAGCACGCTTCTAAAAACTGTATCCAGTTCATTCAGCGCTTTCTTTTGCAGGACTTCAAGTATCATTTGTAACATGTATATTTTACTATGCATATATTTAATAACAAGCTTTTATTTAGTTTGACACAGTATTTGTGCGGTCAAATGTAAAAAGTAAATATCTTTGAAACAGATTGATGATGAAACAGAATAACTTCCACTGAACCAATAACGCCAGGTCAGATTTAGCATACATAATATATATATTACTACTTCTATGAAAATGTATTTAATATAGTATAATATAAAGCTCAGCGGCACGCGCAGCGTAGGAAGACCAGCCACGAGATGGGCAGATGACCTCATACAAGTGGCAGGAAGACGCTGGATGCAAGCCGCTTCCAATCGGTCTTTTTGGAAATCTGTCTATCTGTCTGGAGGCCTATGTCCAGCAGTGGACTTTTTATGGCTGAGATGATGATGATGATGATGAATATAAAGCTGGTCGTATGATGGATCCAAAGAGTTATATTAGCACATTCTGATGGCATATAAGTAGTTAAATTTTAAGAAAACTCACCATTTTTTTGACGATCCATTCAATAGTCTTACAATCTACTTTAATCTATACCTGATACTATATGTAGAAAGTTTCCTCAACAATGATATTTCCAAGCCAAAACCTAATAAAAACAACGATCAGGTAATACAAGTGAAAATAACAATTTTAGCGAATAATCTTACCAATATCACTCTACTTATTGTGAGAAAGATTGAAACACCTATTTCAACCAATCACAGACCGCAGAATCCGGCCTATGATTGGTGTTGGAATAGTTTTGTGGGCGCTGGCATGGATTAGATTATATTTAGTTGGGAATTATTACAGAATATGTAGTAGTTTGTGAGATTGACGTTATGACCGGGCGAGGCGATCGTGCGTGGCCGACCGCGACAGAACAATCGGGGGCCGGCGCGGGCGGCGGAGTGGGACTCCCAGCCAGTGTCTATCTGCAGTTAGAAACACGCGTGAATGTAGCTTTCATGATATTTAATCATTTTGAACGATCGAACAGATTATGCTTAAACTTGCCGTGAAAAGAAAAAATCGATCTTATAATTTTTATTTTGAATTACGTTTAACTACCAGCCTTTCAACTCGGCTTATGATCAACAAAGACGTGACCACGGATAAATCTAGAAAACATCCTTTCCTCTTACGACGATGCTCAAGATTATATAGGTTCTCGGTAACTATATAAACTTGAGCATCTAGTTCAAGATCTTGAGCAGCTAGTATATAATCTTGAGCGTCTAGTTCATATCTAGTTAATTATCACAGGCAGACTTCAGTGATTTTCTTTTTATTATTTTATTTTCTTTCATTGCGTCAAGAGTAATGTTTCCTTAAAAATTGAATTAAGGAAACATTACTCTTTCTCCGATATGTCGGATTGACAAAATAAACGTCCGAGTAAACATTACTCTTTCTCTGATTGTTAGTGGTATAATATACGTCAATAATTTAATTACAACCAGCACAGCGCGGGTTCTATTCCTAACAATAATATTAAATTTCCATCGCAAAAATATCTTGAGTATAATTATGGCTACTGCTTTCACGCAGAAATCAGAATCAACAAATACAGGTGACAGATTTATCTGTCACCTGTATTTGTTGCATTATTTTTTAACTAACGAATAATACTGCAAAATGCAGCATTTTGATAAAATATTCTCAGCATCCCATATTCGGAAGTGTTAATGCGTTCTCTGGACAGTGGTGTGGCCGCACCTGCCACCTGTCGCGGCAGCCAGCCTCCACCCTAAGCCTGGAGTGACACAGTGACACTCCACGCCCCGCGACCTCACCTATCGTACCTCGGTAACATGAGGTTAGTTTTTAACAGAGTTCAAAAAAGGGATTGTCTACTATGTATTTTTACTTAAGCGTCGAAAGAGAATAATGTCTACCGAGAGTATGTGTGTACGCCTAATTGTTGGCATGCTCTACAGCATCCCTTTGAGGGATTTTAACATTAGATTCGTCTCAATCACGACACGTGACATAGACATACAGTATATTATCTACCCGATTTAAACATAGTGACAATTTTCAGTCAGTTATTTTGTTTTTCTATTAAATATATTAATTACTTTGTTTGTATGTTCTGCGATATCTTTGTCTTAGACCGAAAAAAATAATCATATAAGTTTTTTTTTATTATGAGATTATAAGAGTTCTATAAAAATACTGTGATTTTGGTTATATAGGTATACTTTATTAAAGCATGAATGTTTGTTGTTACAACTTGGTTTTATTTATTATAAACTATAACTATTCTAGCCAAGACTATTAACTAAAAAAAAACCTTTCATTAAAAGTTTTACCACTCGGGACACAGTAACAGGTTAACAACTTCTCAACTCAAACCTCTCATTGTAACGGATAACCCAATCACAGCCGTCATTCAGGCTTCGGTATTCGAATTAGGTAGGCTATTCAAAACTACCCTCTTTTGATACTTAATTAAACGTCAGGGCGGGAAATATTCGCGTCATTAGGAAAACTCAGCAGTTGCTGCCGGAAGCGCCGTCGCCACCCGCCCTCTGTGCTCAACCAATCAACTAGGTGGACATGTTTCTTTGATTTGCATCTATTTTTAAACACTTTTTTGTACATATTATTTTGAAAACACCATATTTAAAGCAGAATTCGAAAAGCATTTGCTCATACATTTTCATAGAAATACTCAAATCAACTTTATTAAATTACTACCCAGTACATTACTTTAAAAAAAACAAGGGTTACTTTAATTCGGTAAAATTTAAAGATAATTCAAATGCAAACACATTATCAGTTACAAATATACTGAGCATACTGACAGCATTGCCACGTTCCAAAATGTTGATCACTCGTCAACTCCCCGACCTTCAAAGATGAGTGCAACACCTCAAACGCGCTAGTGTTTCACGTTTAGTTTATTCATCCAGTGTTCCCTCCCCCCCCGTGCCACCCCGCTGCGCCGTGTCTGCCACTAAGGGTGTCAGGAAAGTAGGCACTCTGGGCTAGTCTAGACTTTAATTCTGAGCTCAAAAACCGACGCGCGCCGCCTGACCAGATAATCTTGTAAAATTGACGTTCAGGCGACGTTGACGTTACTGTTTTCGTTCGTTACCGTGTAGTCTAAGATCCCGCTATAGGACGACCTTCACCGAGCTGGTTAATGGATGAAAAGTATTTTATATTCAGTTAAATATGTCAATAAATATATTGCAAATGGGTTGTCTAAAAAAAAAACAGTCAAAAAAAAAAAAAACTTTTCACTGGTTTGGTTAATAGACAAATTCATATATATATATATGTGTAAATAATCTTATTTTAATTTAACTTTAATTCATTAACCAGACTGGTGCAAGTTACTAGTATCGATTTACCTGTTTATACCTGCCTACCCAAGAGTTGTGACAGGAAAAAAATTGTCAACCTAACGTTTGCATATTCTATGGCCTTCATACTGTCGATTGGTGTGGAATTTGTCTATTAACAAAAATCAGTGAAAAGTTAAAAAAAAAATAAAAAACATTCTGGACTGAAATTTCCATAACCCATTTGCAATTTGAATTGACATATTTAATTGAATATGGAATAATTTTCATCCATTTACCGGCTCGGTGAAGGTCGTCCTATAGCGGGATCTTAGACCAGCGTAGAATATATTCCTTACTATACCCTAAATGAATCGAATATTGTAGATAATTGGCGTAGAATAGATACTAAACACGTAATAAATAGAAACGATCGTTCAGCATGGAAATAGGTGTTCGCAGAGGCGTCTACAACTATGTTCTCGTTCGCAGGACATGAAACAGCTCAATAATCTCGTTTAACTACATTGATACGGTATTTCAGTTGCCTCTCCAAATTCTAATTTCGTTCAGGCGTGTTAACTCAGTAGAGTAACTAGCTCGTCGCGTGCTGAGCAAAATATTTCATTAGAATTCGAATTTGGTGCTTGAAATTTGCGATTCGAATACTCGACTCGATTGTGAATTATGCTGGTACACCGCTCCTCAATGGGTAATTTAGACTCTAGTTTCCTCTATTATAGGCTCGTATAGTGGTAGATACAGAGTAATTTCTAAGGTAATTAGATTTTTTACTTTATTTTGTGTGTTTTCGCTTATAAATGCATAAAATTACACCTATTTTCCCTTACAGGAACAGGCACACCATTAATGACTATGAGGTATGAGGAGAGAGTATTATAGGGTAATATGTATTGTAGTACTGTAGTATTGGCTAATAAATAAATAAATTTGCTAAGATACCATTTTATTAATTGCACACGTGTTTTAACTTTCCATACGTTTACTCTTTGAATTCCTGGCCGTGATATTAAAATGCTTCAACTTTCTTATTTTTGAAGGTATTTTAATTTGGTTTTTGTGGAATGGAAAATATATTTGTAGTTAGCTTTTATATGACTAAATAAGAATAAATCGGATATTACCTAGTATAACTTTGAAATTACCAGAAAAAAATAAAAACCAAATATTCATGACTCACATGAACATAATCCACAATATTTAGATACCTCCTAAACATTGAAGATTATGTCCAATCATTTTTTGTTCTGCTATATAGTATAATGCGTGTTGTGTCGATGATTAATCTAAGGCTTCGGGTTTGGTTACAAAATGTAACTGTTTAGGCAATGCCACTTTATTTTGACAGAATTTAAGAGAAGAATTTTCAAGAAAAAGAGATTCAAGAATGGTGTGATCAATGACTGAATACATGATACTTCTAATCTAAACCAAACGCGAATATACGAACTTAATCAAAAATTAATAATCAATCTAAAAACATCCCAAGAACGAACCGCGCCACGCTACTGATACTTAAGCGTCAATACGCCCGCATGACGCTTCCCATCCTTACCTTGACAGACAATGGCCTGCTGTGAATCATCACAGACGGCTCAGCATTGTCTCTGTCTACTTCGGAACTGCACCTTTGACATTGAAACATGAATTTGACATGTTATTGCTATCATCGGTTACAATGTTTATGAACAACGCGAGTATGGTGTCTGTTAATAGCATTGCCATTTTCAAAAAGCTAAAACAGTATTGTTTTAAATATTTCTATAAACGTTGAAATAATTGGTATAATTGTTAAGTTCGTACTAACTGGTTTGCTTTCAACTTCCTACTGTCTCTGCATTGGAATGCCTAGTCACCATATTGTTTCCCGAAAACTTTAATCTGGGAATCTTGAAATCTAGAATGAATAAGTACGTTTACCTGAGCTAGTTAGAGGTCAAACGTAGATCTATTCTAAAAAGTTACATGTAAAAAAGTATCTAAAACCAGCCTTGATTAATGAAGAAAAAATATTCAACTCTTTGAAGCCAGTCATTTTTATTATCGTAGATTTATAACAATGTATTTACGTGTTTTTTTAGGGTTCCGTACCTCAAAAGAAAAAAACGGAACCCTTATAGGATCACTTTGTTGTCCGTCTGTCCGTCTGTCTGTCCGTCTGTCCGTCCGTCCGGGTGTCAAGACCTTTATCTGCGGAACACGTGAAGGTATCGTGTTGAAATTAAATCCATATACGCAGATCCATAATATCTTGCTGCAGAAAGAAAAATCAAATTTCTCAGTTTTCGTAAAAATATGTTACAGCCGAATATGTAAAAACGCACATTTCGACACTCACAAGGGAATCAAAACCTATGGGGTACTTCCCGTTGACCTACAATTATGAAATTTGGCAAGAAGCATTGTGTTAAAGTACACATATAGGAAAAAAAACAAAACTGGTCATTTTTAATTTAATCACAAAAAATAGTGTCTTTACGCAAGGAATGAGGGTCCAAATTTTAAAGTTCTTTTACCGTATCATGTGGGGTATCAGATGAAAGAGCTTAGCATAAGTTAAAACAGGTTTTTAAATATTTTTACGATGTATATTTTTCGGTATAAGAAAGAAAATATAAAAGAAAATGATTTCCCCCTTTTGTCTACTAGCTTGTACGGAACCCTCGGTGGGCGAGCCTGACTCTTGTCCGGTTTTTTTTTCATTGTCGTAGATATAATTTTAACAATGTGATATTATGTTTACACATTGTCGAATAATATGTTTGACCCACATAAATGAAGTACGTTCCCCGAGAGCCTCGCGTCATTATAAACAAGTATTGCATATCATAAACGTTTTTCACTCTTCCAATTCGACGAAACCTTGTCTCTAGCCTTCTGCCATAATGACGTAACTCAACACTTTATGGTTCGCCAGGAATTTAATTTTGGCCCTTTATATTTTTGACCACGATGTCCCTCAGAGGACTGGGAGGAGTGGACGTGGGCTGGGAAGGGGGAGAGGTTCTTTATCACGGGTATTGTGGGTACTCACGTACGCCATAATACAACGAACCAACCTCTTAAAAGTCGTGAAAAGGTCGAAAGAGGTCAGCCTACTTTTATGATGGCTTTGAATTGCCTTTACTTGTGACGATTGATGTTTGACGGGATGAAGGTTTTCGCGAACCTATTTGGCTGTGAGCTATTTTACTGTGGCTGTGAGCTGGAATCGAGGTAGTGTTTAGTCTTGTGATGGTAAGGGTAAGGAATAGTTGGAACTGCTTCACACTCGGTTAGCAATGGACACTGATATGAACCATGTAAATAACGACACAACAATGACAATTCAAATTATGACTCACCCTAGTTTCACGTATGTACTTTTTACATGAAAATTAAATTATTTAAATACAATTTAAATTATATTTTAATTTTACTTTTTTTGTTGACAGATTTGCTCTCGTGTTATGTCTCGAGTGTTATTATGTACTTTATTTTTGCATTAAAATATCTCGTGATATAATTCAATCAGCTAATAATATTAACGTATTTAGTTTTGGGTGTAGTATATGATGACTGTACATCACTTTACACATTTTTTGACTATATTCTTTAATCATTCTTGACTATACTCATATTACGTTCCTTATAGTCTATTTATGTTATTTTTATCTACAAATAAAGTAGTTGACATAACTCCACAGACAAGACAACGTACACGGAACACGGCAGCCATTACGGCATTTTAAGGAGTTCCAGATTCAAATCTAATGTCGTGTGACGATCACGCGCCATCCTGTGTGACGCGCGAGGGACTTTTGACAGATAACACCGACAATTGATGTGTAACCTTACGCGTTTGATAATAAGACCCATTTTCACGCGCAAAGGAGCGCTCCCACGGTGAATTAGTGAGTTTGAATAAAGAATCGCTCCTTCTATGTACAACGTATTACGCTATTACTAAGAATGTGGCATTAGTATTGTTCCTATTTCAAACGTAAAAAAAAATGTGTATGTCCCATTTAGACAGATGTATTTTTATTGGGGCATGTCTAAATATGTCATTTTGTGTTCGTGACGTCACGACTTGCTGTTTCGGGACTTGAATGGAGTTCTTCACGATAAATATTTTTCTTTGTATCTTAGTCACGCCTCTGAGTCTTTTGTTTGACTGCTTAATGATAGGGTCGAAGAACCTATGCTGAGTTATTGTTAACCGTCGTCCCAGATGGATTTCGTGTGAATGTTAGTATTGGGTTTTGTTTTTCCATTGACAACTTTAACAAACTTAACCTCTGTTATAAATCAAAATGTGTTATTTTAATAATCCACTAAAATACTTAAAGTAGGTACCATTGTGAGTTTGACAAAAATTCTATCATTTTCAAAGTATATTATTTGTTCACAGGTGAGTCGCAACAAAATGGGGATGACTGCAGTTATAGCTATATAAGTGAGTAAATTATATAAATAACCCCTCACACCTTTTACTAACAGCCCTTGCTTATCAGTTATCATCATCAAATAAAATATTTTTAAGTTTCATAAATATTAAAACAAGAAAAACAAACATTACTTTCCTATTACAAAATACCACGAAAAACGCCATACTTCCTGATACACTTTGTTTTTAACATTTTTATATAAACTAAAATATTGATTGCTAAATCTGACACCACTTACACAGATGAGCAAAACTACATTCGTATGATTAAAATCCCAATATTTCTTCTATTTAATTTAATGCCAAAGCGAACGTATTTAAAAATCTCCATTTACAATCTATTGTTCATAATCGAACAAAACCACTGATACAGTAACATACATTCAGACAATTGATTCATGAAATCATAAGTAGATCTCATTTAATTTGCAAACGTACATATGTAGGTAGGTATGTTCGGGAGCTGCATCGATACTGCCACATTGGATAATTGAAATGTTTCGATTGTCCCATGAATCGATAATGAGCCGATTCGGGTGGACTCGATCTACTCTCGGTACGCGATCCTGTTTGAACTGACACCTGGGGAGTGTAGTTAAGGTATGCAATGAAGGAGTAACTGCTAAAATCAAAATCAACCATTAATTTATACAAATGTATTTATTTATTTAAGTCCATCAACATTGTGTACAATAACAATATTAGTTAATAACAATAGATAAATAACAATAGTTTTATATAATAATAACATAATTACAATTGCCACAATAAAAATAATAATAATAATATTAATGGTATTTTCTAAAAATAATAATAATAAAGCGACTACTAAAGCGACAAGGTAGTCATTTATTTGTAAATTATTTTTCTATTTTTTTTCAGGCGCCACATTAGTTATATCACTCTCAAAAGTGACACAAATGTATATTTAAAAATGGGTCGGATATATTAAATCTTTTTATAATATCTACGTGTACAATTAAATAACACCACACGACTTTAATAGTACTATATACTAATACGTAAAATAATAAACTAGGTCATTCCCAAAAGTTGTTAATTGTCAGTAAAATTATACACCCAAAATTATTGAAAACTACATTTAATTCCATTGCTCAGAAATTATAAATTCTTTTTTACCGGACATTGGGCATATACGTGTCCGTATGCGGCACAGTGTGAACAACTGAACATGCCGTTCTAGACTCTGTGCAGCGTAAGAGTTTTCGTAAACATTATTGTTTGTTAAAAGCATGTAAAGTCTATGATAACTATTATTCACCACTTGTTTCCGCAATTCATCTTTCGATTTTGAAGTGCTGGCCCCCGAACGTTTCACCTGAGTCCGCGCCCTTCCATCAGATATTCAGGATATTCTGCGGCATTCGATCTCTGCTAAATTATTCGTGTCTTTGCACATGGTTAAAAATTCACCAAACTCGCCGTGGGCTCACAAAAGGGCCCGTAATTTGATCCTCATAATTTTGGGCCTTCATTAAAAATTCGCCTGGTTATCCTTCACGCGTTGTTTTAGGAGGTTACTTTTGTCTCGTACGACATTGAGCTCTGTTTTCACTCAATTCACAAGTTAGATACTTTATTAGAATTAAATACATAAAATGTTATTATGAATTTATTGAAATGAAACAATTTTTAACGGACATAAATTCGTAAAATTTATGGCTTATAATTTACACAATTTTATGATCTGACTTTTAGGTATAACAAATTGTAGCGTCCGTGCGTTGTTTAAATTCAATGAGTAACCATTAGCGGAACCTTAGAAATCCTTATGTTAAGCGTAGAAAGATCAGCCATATGGCGGAGAGACGGTCTCATACATGTGACAGGAAGGCGCTGGAGGCAGGGCGCACGACAACCGGTCTTTTTGAAAATTCATAAATGAGGCCCATGTCCCGCAGTAGAGTTCTTGTGGCTGAGATCCTAAATGATGATGAAGTACTTAATATTTTTCAACTTTTTAAAATTTTATCTGATTCTAAAAGATGGAATTGTTTTTTTAAGAATCTTTTTTGCGTTCGATCGCTTCCATCATGGTAGCAGCATTACCACCCACTTTGGATGTCTATTTTATATAAATAAATGCAAAAAAGAATCGCCATCCGTGTTATTCTTCTTCTAAACTTTCTTGACTAGTGTTTCATATGCGTACTGATGTTTGAAGCCAGAAAGCAAGTACGTATATTCAATTTAAAGTATCTGAGTAGTTCTGTCCCACAATATACGGAAATGGATCAGCTACGCAGTATTCGTTGCACTGTATTACCGTCCATAATAGAGCTGGCACGGCACAGTGGTCAGGGCCGCGGTGAGGTCATAGGTTCGATTATATATTCGGAACAACGGTAGCGAAACGAATTTATGTGTTGTCGCCTAAACATGACAGCGGAATCCGTGACGAGAATGGTTAGCGCCGCATTAGACCGCGGTTGAGATTCGAGCCTCCGCATATTCTTGGCAGGTATCAAATTCTGGCAACTGCATATGAAAATAATTACACTTCTATACATAGCGATGGTTGTAGCTGTCATTGCAATTAGTCCGGATGGTCCGAATTCGTTTTAGGATTTTGCGAAATGAGAAATGGATACTATCATCGAGCTCACCGTATAATCATAGCCAAAGTATATTTATGTTTAGCATAGTAAATAATAATTACGCTAGACCCACATGTGACCTGTTTCCGGACACAGCTGCATTGTCAGATCTAAAAGTCTTGGTTGCTTTAATATTGTTATTGTCTCTAAATACAAATATATATAAACAAATACATCTAGTGTAGCATAAAATTATCAATATTACACGATACCAGTAAAATCTGAACTTTTAAATTGTAAACATATAGAACCTACATAATAAATAAAATATAGCTGTCCGGGCTAGTTACGCAAGCATTGCTTCGTCCGAACTATCGCCGGGAAAGTAGCCTGTGACGCAAAATAAGTCTAAACTGCGTCCAAGAGTGAACTAGCCCCATTTGGAATTCAGCGCGCGTACCGCTGTCCGCAGTGCACCCGTCCTTTTCCATCAACACGCTCTCTATATAAAGCCGTCTCTGTCTAAGTGCATGCAGGATTTTCTGGGGTGCCTCAGTTTCTTTCAAATCGGATAAATAGGAAAATTTTGCATCCGTCTGGATTGAATGCTTTGGAATGGCGGCAGATTTTTAAGCGTCACCGTCAATATTTTATCCCTTTAATTTTAAATTGATATAAAACTTGCAATGAAAATTAAATGTGGTAAAAAATTTAGGTATGTAGGTATAATATAAAAAGATCCTTTAAATCGTTTTAATTATTTTGAACTAATGGTATATTTTTCCTTACAGTTGCACCATCGGAGATGATCTGACGGTGAAGGTATTACAAATTAATCTAAACACGATTCCAACACCGCTTCATATTCCCATATCAATATTGAGCACTTCGAATCTACCCCTGAGCTTTGTGACGTCATTATATGTACTGTGAGAGAGATCCGTATTGCGCTGTGCTGATAGTATAAATGTAATCTATGTAAATGTATATTTACCGTATTTATTCTAATTACCTGCCGAATTATAACAACCATCCGATATGTAGTTATAGGCATGCATGATGAAACACCTATGAGCATCATTTGATATCCATTGCTTGTGGTGAATGATTTGAACTTCATTATATCAACCTATAAAGTGTTTTTCTCTTGAAAATTATAAACAGAACATGTTAAAAGAATGGCGAAATGAATTGAATCCACAAAAAAATAAGGTACAAGCATGATGTTAAGTTAAAGCCTATTCAGTTCGGCCTATTTCTCCATTTGTTGGCATGTGATGGTAGCAAATATCATCAGCAGTGAAAATAAGGATGACAATAATATAAGTCGGTATACAATAACATCAGGCTATGGTTGCTCGGTTGTTGGTTGTAGGCGCTGAATTATCAACAAGACAAACGTACAACAAATTATAAGCGCCACAATACATTTACCGTCTTACTTATACGCATGTTAAAATCTTATTCACTGAGTAAGGACTCGTCACTTTCTGTCAGATGGGGTTGTCATGCCCGAAAACGGAACAAAACACTATTTAACTAAAATGCGCTTATTTAGCGTTTATAAGTAGGATGGTTATAGTACACGAGTTTTCTCTGAAGTTTTGGCGGGAACGTCATACAAACATGTTGTTGCCCAGTTTTATTTTCCTAAACTTGGGTTATTTTTAATATTAATGCGATAAAAATGGTGGTGTTTTATTCATTAAGTGTTCCATCAAATGCGTGAGTGTGGTCAAATGAAATAAAGCAGTGAAACATGTCTTTTACGTTATCGACAAAATTCCATAGAAGCTTCTAGTAAAATCGCCATCACTATACTGAGGCAAAACTCAAATTTAAAAGTGACTGTTTACGTGAGTTAGACTGTGACTAAAACACTATAATATAACTTGTACTATTCAAGAAACTTGAAAATATTTCAATACTTGATACTGGCAAATCGCTATTCGCGGGGTCCAATACAAAAAAGAAGAAGAAGAGACTTCTCTGATGATTATAACGTGACCTTTCTCACTGGTTTGTATTTTCAAGATTAAGAAAATGTAAATGATTTACTAATAAGCTAACTATTCGACTAGTGAGTATCCTGGAAGGCCGCACGGTGGCGTTCAGCGCGCCACCCGTTGCGTGAATATTTATTATACTCATAAATGATTCATAAATCGGGCCACACATCCTCTCGGCTTCAATTTAAAGCCTTTTTTCGAGACCGCGGATAATACGCACCCCAATAAATAAGAGCCCCATATAAAATATATAATTACTTATTCAATTTTTTTTCACGCGGAGGCGTGAAAAGCACGAGTCGTTCCCATTCGGCGCACCTCCGCGAAATATGGTCTTCATAATTCCGAGAAAAAAATCCCCCGTAATTTAATGCTTTCCCTGAAAATAATATGTAAAAATACTAGCGTCGGCGGCCACCGTCGGCCTTTTTCGGCCCAATGCGGCCTACTCCGGCCGGTTTCGGCCATTACGGCCGCATCTTTCGTGCCGTTATCTGCCCTTTAAGAATAAATCAGGATATTATTTTTCCCGCGAAATATTATTCCCCATATCTAATCAGCGGGCCGAGAAATATGGATACGGTGCCGGGTTCGTATTTATGTGTTATTATTTCGAGCCGGGCGTCTATTTGCCGAATGTATTCTGCGGCGACGCGACTCCTCGCCCGCTCTCTCCGCTACTTCTTATTTGGGCTCTGACGTCACGCTTTTTCATTTCAGCGATAGCTGTTCTGTTCGTACAAATGTAGCACGAAATGCTTACACGTTACATCCAAATGGGAATTTACCGACGGAATATTTCGTACGAATGAGTTACGTTAGCGTGTGATTAAACTATTTATGTTGAAAGAACTGCGACGATAACAACTTTCTAGATTCTGTTCAAAATGTGAAATCATTATAAAACTGAAAAACAGACTTCAAAATTCGCAATATAAGCACATATGCGACTTGCTGTTCACTTTTCTACAGACACTTGGATGATATTTTACCAGTTATTTTCAGAGTACTACATCGATTTCGATAAAAATTATATGGGACCATTTCTGAAGTATGATATACCAAATACAAAAAGAATAATCAAAATCAATTTACAATTGGCTGAGTAATCGGTTAACAAACATACAAAAAACAGACCCAATTGATAACCTCCTTATTTTTTAAATTCGGTTAAAAATGAGGTAGGACGCGGCGGTGACGCGGGCGTGGGAGTGAGAGGCACATAAATCATGTTACAATTAGTCAATGTTTGGAGCAACGAGTGAAGCCTCGAAACACGAAAGTGACAGAGTGGAGGAAACACAACACTGGTTCAAGGAGCGCACGCCGCAATATCCCCACTGAGAAATTTTAATCAAGGAAATCTTTGTCGTTTGCTTAATCAAAGGAAAACTTGAATAGTTGTCGAGACGAGAGTCGAGTAATTGAAGTAATTTCTGGCGAGTGGATTTGATTAGGGCTTCGGATTTCGTTTAATTTCGTGAGCGGGATTAATCGGGGACGAGATGAGACAATTACGGCGAATTATTAAACTTCGAATAATCTCTACGCTACTTCCGAGACGTCCTGTTTTAATCGTCTCAGATAACAATTTTAGGACATTTTAACGAGATCGCCTTTCATTTATTCAATATACTTGAACACCTTACATTATCAATATAGAACAAAATTTAAAAGAAACCTCTATACTATAAAATCGAAATTAACTTGGTCTCTGTCTGTGTTTTCACAACTAAACGGATAAACCGGTACCATATTTCATGATGATGGATGAAATTTGGTACAGAAACAGCTGAGTTTCCAGAGAAATACAAGCTACATTTCATCATCAGCATCATCATCACCACGTTTTCATGACCGCGGAGGAAACCGCGGGCCACTCCTTGAAATTCCATAAAATAATAATTATTTCTTGGGACTTCGCGATTGTTACTCATTAAAATTAAACAACTTTGAACGGATTTATTGTGTATATATATTTTACACAATTTGAAGACCTGGCAACCATAAAATATTTTTCGTTTTCGGGTGAAGTATTCTGACACTCATTCTAATCGAATAATAAAACATCAATTCAGCATCGGGACGGGTGTAAAAGTGAATCGTTCCGCGACGGTACATATCGATTTTGTATCGCGGCGACGTCGAATCGAACATATTGTGTTGCAATTGTGGTGGTTGTGGTCACAGGGCGGGCGCGGCGCGACGCGCGCGGGCCCAGCGTGGCGCGCCGTGTACACTACTTACCGACCGTGACGTGTTCCTAATTAGAATTGATTAGCTCTATTGTACATTATTGTTATTATTGTGTCTGAACTGTGATAAACGTTGTTTGATTCGTCTAACGTGTGGTTTGACCTGTCATTTACATGTCAACGGTGGAGACCACACCTAGTACGAAATGTCTTTATTTCACTGTTTATCAAATACACTCGGTATTAGTCGGTAGTGTGTTATAATTAGATGATCAAAGTAACTTACCTGTAAGTGACCTTCGATCACAATTATATGAAGTTAGCGCCTCGTCTGTGATTTGATTACTAATGTAGCAAATCTTAACAAGTCCATCATATATACTCAAAAGTAAATCAATCTCCATCCCTAATGAATTAACGAAAAATACCTTGAGAAGCATATTTTTATGAAGTTACCGTTCAAATGTTTATTGCAATGTAACCAAATGATGAATAAATTGAATTGACAGATTTTTTTAAAACTATTATTGTGTGGCGTTTTATCGATATAATTATGTATCTACCAATATTTTTAACAAGGACAAATTTAGAACACTTAAAAACTCCCAACATAAAAAACAGCGGCGCTGATCTTGTTGAAACAGCTAAAAACGGCGGCGCTGATCTTGTTGAAACAGCTAAAAACGGCGGCGCTGATCTTGTTTAAACAGCTAAAAACGGCGGCGCTGATCTTGTTGAAACAGCTAAAAACGGCGGCGCTGATCTTGTTGAAACAACTAAAAACGGCGGCGCTGATCTTCTTGAAACAGCTAAAAACGGCGGCGCTGATCTTGCTTAAACAGCTAAAAACGGCGGCGCTGATCTTGTTGAAACAGCTAAAAACGGCGGCGCTGATCTTGTTGAAACAGCTAAAAACACTCGGATCAAACATTCTTTGAAACAAGAATCAAGGTCACAAAAGGTTCATTCGTTTATGAGATACGATGCCACAGACAGACGCACAGATATACACGTCAAACATTATTACACCCCTCGTTTTGAATCGGAGGTTAAAAATAAAAGTTAGAAAGTGCTAAAAAAATATGACGGATAGATTTTCGGTCAGAAAAAACTCATAGGTTCCTATAGCATTACGAATTCCGTAAAAACGAAACACTGTCTCACCATCTAGTGTCACGTGTGACCACAAATACTGCAGTGTTTGAAACGACAGATCTTAAAATTATATAATACATACGCCAGTTCCGTAACAAATGGCATATTCCAATGTAGTTTTATTGTTATTACAATCACAGAAACCTGTGATATCATTCCATGAAACTACGCAATATAGATCTACAAACTTCTAATTTGATATAAAATATAATAATGTTCTCCGAATTGGCAAGTTCGCGTCCGAATGGCATATACCTATATATAAAACGATGTATCCTGTATAAAGTATAACATAAACCTCCGACGGCGACGTAAAGTTCCCCGCATTCATTAGCCAGCATGCCGACAACTCGGCCAAACTCTGCCGACGGTAATTTACTCAACAGTAATGCAAATCTGCCATAAATTGTCAATAAAACGTCGCAGAATTTACGGTAGAACTATCCTACCGTAAGTACGGTAGATTTGCTCTATGACGATTTATAGTACAAGTTTTAGATAGAAAAAGTTGGTAATCCTACGTAGGGCTTCCCAGTGGGAGGATTCTTGTGATAGTCGCTATCAATTGGACGTCTTGTTACCTTGTTAGGGCCGTGTTTGTAGTTTCCAGGTCAGGGCCTGGCGTGATCGCGCCTCTTACTTCTATACATTTTTGTTATGGTTTATATGAGAGAAAGATAAACTGTGACGATTTCCCGAATTTGTTTAGTTTTTTTTTTGAGTCAGGCTATTGTAGTTGTACGGCGCTATGTTACAATGAGTACAGAAGATGTGTTAATGAAATAAATCCTACAGAGTACGATTTTTCGCGATTTTCTCGCACTGCCAACATATCAATAATAAAACTTGTCAACATGTAATCTAAAATATTCTCAAATTAATATATATTACACCTAACCTGTCTTTTTAAAGTGATGATTTGATCACAAGTCAAACTGTTTTGGTAGTCCTGTCGTGTTTGCAAGCTGAGTGTCCGCGTGAAATGTGAAACTGTGGCCCTGAGTTAACTTGCATTTTTCTTGAAACCTGCAGGAAAAATCTCTGAATATCGAGCGACCACATATAACATACGTTACGTATACGTACGATTAAATATTTTGATACTCGTAACATCTCCGGAAATAAATAAATAATTTAAAAAAATTAAACCGACTTCCAACTGAAAAGAAATAATTAATTCGAAGAAAATCAAAACTGGGTGTCTACCTAAGTAGGTACGTACACCAACTATTATTTTTGAGGTCAGTGTCAGGCCCTAAGCTATCATCAACTAAGTCCTATACAGACACCGACCTCCAAAAAAAATAGTTGGTGTATGTAGGTAAACGCCCAGTTTTGATTTTTTTCGAGTTATTTCTTTCTTTTCAGTTTGAAGTCGTTTTTTTTATTGCTTTTATTTATTCATTTTTAATAGTATTTATTATTTTGAAGTCTGTTAGAAACGGTCGTCAAAGCTCATCACCGCTCATGTCACTGTCTATCAAGCAATTGAAATACATATAAGGTGTAGACACTGCTCTGCAGTTGCGATGAACGAAGTGAGTGTTCAGAAGCCCGTATCTTGAAAACTACTAAACCGATTTTGATAAAACTTACAGTGACTCATAAATTGAAAGATACTTTATTCAATAAATAAGAATTTTTGAAATACGACTTCTAGTTTTTGCGTAATGCGTGGATAAACATACATACACTTATGAAATTTGGCACACATGTTTAGAAGCTGATATAGACTAACATATACAAATATTGTGCAATTCTGACAATATTACAAACATACAGGTCGAATTGATAACCTCCTTTTTTTGGAAGTCGGCTAAAAACTAAAATGCACTTGATCCTCACTTCACATGGCGGTCACTAACTTCCAAAATAGACAGGCAAACTTACATAAGCTCTGGTTAGTAAAATAATCTATTACCACAAAGTACTATTAGTTAGTAAAACAAGATAATAGCGCTATCGTATTATTTATGTGTCAGAAACCTACTTTAGATTTATTTTTCTTAAGAACTTGAAATAACAATGGTTATTTTCAGATCAAGACTCTTTCAACCATTTATTTTGTCAGATTATTTCGCTGAACTATTTTAAAACTTATCAAGAAAAATAATATGTCTTTACTTGCGTACAAAGTTATCGGGTGTTGACTGATAACTCATTTTGTTTGCTAGTATTTTTTATCAATTTTACTTGGATATTGAAAACTTAGCTTCACATGGTTATTTAGATTGAGTTAACAACTGTTGACAAGTTCTCATTACTTGAGCTGTTGCAATCTCCTCTTATGTTTGTATAAATATTATTGTATTATATGTTCAATTTTAATTTTGTACATACGGGGTATGAAGAGCATCAGACCATGAAGCCATTTGACACACACTTGACCATGGTGAGAGGGTGTTAGACTATTGCAGGGTATTAGAGGTAAGTTTTTTTTTATACAAAGAGAAATAGGTATCGTTTAAATTCAGAAGTGGCGATATGTCAGTTGATTGTGCGATGGACTTCTGAGTCGGAAGGTGCTGGTTCAAATCCTAATAAGGAGCTTGCACTTTTGGTGAGAAAATACATCGCTGTAACATGGTAATAGTAATAGTATATAAGTTGTAGCTCGCCACCTGTAAGTTACACATCTATTATCAAGCATCTACTGTGTGCTACTCACTTGAGAGATATATCCCATTTTAGGTTAGGCATGCTCACTATCTTGGACAACACTGTTACATCAGGTGTGTTGTAGTAAAATATCTAGCATGTCGTCTTAAAAATGTTAACACGATACTATTGATATAACTAGTAAAAATTCTCGAGTGGAAACCAGCGGCAAGCGACGCGTAGGAAGACCAGCCACGAGATGGACAGATCTCATACAAGTGACAGGAAGACGCTGGATGCAGGCCGCTTCGAATCGGTATTTTTGGAACTCCGTGGAGGCCTATGTTCAGCAATGAACTTCTTATGGTTGAGATTCAAATTCAAATCAATTTATTTGCATAAATATAGGTTGCATGAGTAGATACAGGTTATAAAATAAAATTTACTCGTAAGTATCACTATATCCTATCCCTTACTGGACGTACAAATCATAAATGTAATTGGCGTATTTATATTGTAGGTACATGATTATGTTCTGTCCATCTATTAATTTTCTTAAAATTCACAAGAAAAGGTTTACCACACAATATATAAACCCAAAAATCCATGTTATTACATGTCAACAGTTAAAATATATTCAATTATAAAATTATGTCAACAGTTTAAATAAAAATGTCAATAATATTATTAATGTCAAAATTTTAAGCCGATGTATAAAATGTCAAATATATAAAAAAAGATTTGTCCTTGTAGGTTCTCCGCTTTACATTAATACACGAGCATAAATAGTTTTATACTCGTAGATACACAAAGCTATATGGTTTTATCATTCAACAATTCTTGTACCTATTGAATAATATATTTTTTCTAGAAGAAATCGTTTCAATTTTGTTTTAAAAATAAAGAATGAATTCACCTCTTTGATTTCAGATGGTAATTTATTGTAAATTTGGATTCCCATGTTAAATATGCTGTTTCTGTGGAATTGAGTTCTGCTGTTTACATTGCGTAATTTATTTTGATGTCTGGCAGTGTTAAGCTTTGCATATGATGACGACATGAGGTGATGGCGATAGCTAAGAACACTCAATCTAATTTTAGCGTCGAGGATGACATAATAAATACATATAGATATGGTAAGCTAACTACTTTCAATTACAACTTTGTTTTACAGTCCAATAAATCAACTCAACACTGTGAAAATAAAAATCAAAGCAAAAAATAAATAAAAACATTGGTGGAAACAATCGACGTAACTACTTTAAAGTTTGTGTTCTTGGCAGGTCATCATTAAAACAAACTCATCAAACTACTCAAATAAAATTATTCAGTCTGTATATTTGTTCGTTTGTACTATTTTTCTCTTTTTGTATTGTTTTCATTGAACCGCTTTTGTCGCCTCAACACGACGAAGTGATTAAATAATTTGCTTCCAACATTGTTATTTCAATTCGTACACGACAGCTTTTCATAGTTCCACTGAATGTATTTATCTGACAGTTAATTGAACTTTTTTTTTTATATACATTATAGATCTACGATTGACCACCAACTCGCCTGATGTTAAGCGACGGTGTGGCCGAGGATGGAGCTCGTCGATCTAGAAGATATCTATTCACTAATAAAAATATAATTAATACGAGTATGTATATTAGATTAGACGGGAACCCAAATAAAATATCCCATCAAAAACATTATATGTACAAAAAGCCAAGTCTCGCAACGCAGCTCTTCTACCACAAAAAGTTGTGAGATCTAATGTAAAACCAAGTCAGTTAATTAATTTAGTACTATCTATGGGAGCATTTATCCGAATATTTTTAAGAAATTGTGGCCTAATTAGTTAACTAACAACTTTTGTAGTAGGTAATCATATCGATATTAGACATCTTTATTTCTTTAAAAATTATAAAGACTTGGCCATCGCACGGCAACACAATCACATAAGCATTGATCTGTTGTTTGAAATAGTCCTAACTGTACATAGGTCTTGGGAGCCAAATGTATGGTTATAATATTAAGTAGATTCTATAATCACAATATGCGATTGCCAAGTCAGTCAAAGATGTATAACCTAACGCAAAAATGCTGAAACATAGGTTACAGAACTTGGAGGTACTCTTTTGTAAGAAAAATATGATTATTGCGGTTGAGCCATACGGGAGATTTTAACAGGGCTGATTTATTTATTAAATTTGTATTTAGTTAAAAGTCAAGTATTTTTTTATTATTTGAGAATTATTGACTCAAAATAAATCTGTATCAACACACGAAATATCATCTTTGTCATCCAATAAAGAACCAAGACACAAATAACTAAATTCGTCATCGCTGAAAAAAGATGGCGGCACATAATTTTGAATTTGGAACCTGTCTCGTCGGAATAAGAAGGTAATATAGAGCGAATAGGTCCCCAGCCGACAGTTGCCGCGCCGGCGAGCGATGCCATCGCGCTTCTCGTGACATTTTGATAAGGAGTTCTTTGTGCGTTACAGTTTTATTACAGCACGTTGCACTCCCGCGTTATGGACGCGTTATTACGTGGGAACGACGGGCGCGCCGCCGCCGTCTCAAAAATTTGTTGTTTTATTCTAATTTTATACATTGAGACCGTTATGCAAAACGAAAGTATTATCTACGTGGAGATATCATTCCGGTTTGCATAAGCATCGAAACGTTTTGTTCTCAATAAATGTAAATAACGCGACTCCTCTTCATGTTACCATGTCTAAGAAGTGATAAGCATCACAAAAAGCGTATCATCAATAGCGGCACATGTTGAACCGAGTCGACACAACGGCTGGTATTGTGGCGCGGACTCGATGCGTCGAACATGCGGACGTCTATTTTTAAAGTTACGAAATAGAGACATAAAGATAACTCCACCAAGTTTAGTGCACTCGGCTCGACAACTTTCAGATATATTCGGGTTTATTGTTTTGTTCCGAGACAAGACAAAGCTTTTTTAGTGAGCTTTTAGTGACGTGGTGCACTCTCGCTTGCTTTAATATTTAACTGTCTTTCGGGGATTTGAATTTGAAACTTTTTATGCAGGTTCACACTTAGCTTTTATACAAAAGAAAGGTTATAATAGTCAAAAATTTTGTTTGATCATCTTTTATATCAACGACTCTTGGAACCCACAAGCATACAAAAATTCAGTTATTTATTTATCGAGCTGAGATAATTTTATGTATTTATCCACGAGTAAAATGGATATATTAGTCAATATTTCAAGTTTTTTAACTATAGTTTACGTGTTTCAGATTACTTTGAGATATAAAAACTCTTCGTATTTTTCCATCTACAAATACGTATAAGGGTTCCTTACCCTAACAATGATTGTTTTACAGATGTTTTATATTAGAGGTACACCTACAAAATGAATTAGATTTCCGCATAATAATTGTAAAAATAATAAATATTTCGTTGTTATGAAAGGAAATTAATATAATGAAAGGAACACGTGCCCGTAAATGTTTTTCGTTTCAATTGACCCACATCAAACCTCTGGAAAATGAGGTCATTTACAACATACCATTACCAAATATCAAAATGTGCCAATCCTATATTCACACATCAAAGTGTGTCAAAATAGGTCCCGAGAAAAAAATATTAAAGTGAAAATATCTCCTGTTAAATATCGCTACACCCACGCAACATCCGGCCACTTTACTGAGGCCTCTTATCGCCATTCTAATAGTGCCTTTCGATGTGTTAGTTTACGCTGGTTCGTGTTTAGTGAGTAAGAGTGGTGCGCCACGGAGGTCGGTCCCTGCATGCTGAGTGTGATACTGACACTCGTCACTCGAGCGCCGGTTTCTGTGAAAATGCATTACACTGGAGCTCCTCATTATTTATTTAATTTATGTTGACATCATAAAATGGCCAATAGATATTACTCGTTGCTTTTGTTGCTTAGTTTTTTGAAATATCTCGTATCATATTTTGCGATTAGTAATGCGCTCCGCAGTTTCGCCTGATGTTCTATAGGAACTGTCTATTCTTATCGAGCGGTATTTTTAGCTTATCCCAAATACAACATTTATTTTAATTCATGGAATTAATATACTATTTTTGTACATAAATCAATTATATATGATTTAGATCACCGTTTGAATTCCAACCTGCATTACGGTAAGCGACAGTGTGATTGAGGATGGAGCACGTTAATCTTATAAGATATCTATTTACCTAGAAAATACTAAGTTTTAAAAAATCCTTGAAGTTCTCTGTTGTTGGAATTAAACTGACAAACTTTCAATTAAAAGTGTAACATGTTTTGCTTGCTAATACTTTAGAATATATATTTATTTGTGAATCCAGCATATAAACGAATTCCAAAAAGAGTTTTCAGATGTTTGTTATCGTCCCTCTTTACACACACACACACTTATACACACACTATATACTTTCACCAAATTCCTTCAATATTGTTCCAATTATTATTAATAAGTTTAAAAAACTCAAAAACCCGACAAAAAAACGGTTGAACCGATTTTAATGAAACATAGCTAAGAACACTCCCGACTAATTCGCCTTTCAAACAAAAAAAAACAAAATCAGTTCATCCATTCGGGAGCTACGATGCCACAGACAAACACACAGACACGTCAAACTTATAACACCCGTCGTTTTTGCGTCGGAGGTTAAAAATGGTAACAATCTCAGATACTCCTAATGAAATAAGAGTATATATTGTACTTCGCTCTACGAGTACTTATATACTGAATGTGTTAATTGATACAAATACCAAGTATTTGATCATAATATTATTCTTAATTGAAACGGAAAACAACAGAATGATTGTGTTCGATGACACACAAACATAACAACCTATTATCGCTATTCCACGAAACAGATAAAAAGATATATACCTACACATGCCTAGGTATATAATATATGCCTATTGTACTGTATGTATGTATAACCAGTGTAACAGAGATCTATTCAACTGAATACCTATAATTATTATAAAGGAAACCACAAATATGATGACTATTATATGAAAATTCCAACATGACGACGTTATACGAAAGATGAACGGAAATATAAACGTTATTAATGAATTCAATATTTTGATAGACGTTATTAATATTAAATTAGTATTAATAATTTGTACGCAAACAGGTCAGACTCGTGAGAAGAATATGTTGCAGTTTTAGGTTAAGTTCTAAAATATTAAATATACATGTGGGAGAGTCAGATTCACAATCATGGAAGATTCAAACCAAGTCGTCGATGTGATGTCATTTTACATATGTATATTTGATAATAAAAGTAGTAAATAATAATGGGCTGAACAAAGGGCTGGCGCTTACCTCGGTCAGCGGATTAGCATTGCTATCCAACGAGGCAATGTCTCCAGCCTTTTGGGAACGTTGCCTTGGGACTGTAATCTGAGTTCTGTTTTTTATCTGTAATATGTATTTTGTTTATATCTTTAGTTATTTAGGTCATTTATAGAAATAAATTTAAATAATAATAAATTACAACTATAGCTATTCCGGGCTATGGTAGCGGCCCCGGTTACGGCGGAGCAAGGGGTGCTAAGAATCTCCGGCAGAGATCCGGCTACCACCCCTTGCATAAACGACGACTGGCCCTGGTAACGCACAACATTCGCACGATGAGGACAGACGAGAAGCTAGCTGAGCTGGAAGAAGAAATGAGTAGGTTAAATTGGGATATCCTAGGGTTATCAGAAGTCCGACGAGAGGGTGAGGACACGATAACCCTGAAATCTGGTAACCTACTCTACTACCGGGAGGGTGACCAACAATCCCAAGGTGGTGTCGGGTTTCTCGTCCACAAGTCTCTTGCTAACAACATTCTTGCCATCGACAGTGTGTCGAGCAGGGTTGCGTACCTGATACTCAGAGTATCGAAGAGATATTAGTTGAAGGTCATCCAGGTATACGCACCGACCTCGGCATACTCTGATGATGAGGTGGAGGTGATGTATGAGGACATTAGTAGGGCCATACACACCTCTGAGACCTATTTCAATGTTGTTATGGGGGACTTTAATGCGAAGCTAGGCAAGAGAAGCGATGGTGAGCTGAGAGTGGGACAGTTTGGATATGGACAACGGAACCCCAGGGGACAGAGGTTGGCCGACTTTCTGGAGAAAGAGGGACTCTTCATGATGAACTCTTTCTTCCAGAAGCCACCTCATAGGAAATGGACCTGGTTGAGCCCCGACGGTTCTACGAGAAATGAGATAGACTTCATCCTGACCACCAAGAAACAAATATTCAATGATGTCTCTGTGATCAACATGGTTAAAACCGGAAGTGATCACCGAATGGTACGAGGCACGTTGAATATTAATGTTAAACTTGAGAGGTCCCGTATGATGAAGTCTACACTCCGACCCACTCGCGCCCATATCCAAGACCCCGTGAGCTTTCAGCTCGAACTATCAAATCGCTTCGAGTGCCTGGAGAGCTGCGCATCGGTGGATGAGATCAATAACAGGTTTATGGAAACTGTCCGTACGGTGGGCGCGAAGTTTTATAAACCCCACCGTACAAATAGACCGCAAAAGCTCTCGAGCCATACCCTCGACCTCATGGCTGAACGACGATCATTGCAACTGCAGTCATCCTGTGACGTCGAGTCATATAGGCGGCTCAATAGACTCATATCAAAGTCTATGCGACACGACATTCGTACCTTTAACACTAATCGTATTAAAGAGACGATAGAGCGGAATAAAGGCTCCAAAGTGTTCGCAAAAGACATGTCTATTGGGCAGAGCCAGTTGACGAAGCTGAAGACAGAAGATGGCAGTCTAGCGTCGACCAAAGCAGAAGTCTTGAGGGAGATCGAGAGGTTCTATGGACAGTTATACACATCGGTCGCAAAACCTGTTAGCAGTTTGGGTAAAGATCCAAGAGCCAAACTGACTCGACATTATACCGAAGATATCCCGGACATCAGCCTGTACGAGATTAGGATGGCCTTGAAACAGCTCAAGAACAACAAGGCACCGGGCGATGATGGAATCACATCAGAGCTACTGAAAGCGGGTGGAACACCGGTACTCAAAGTCCTTCAGAGACTCTTCAATTCCGTCGTGCTCGAAGGTACAACGCCAGAAGCATGGAACAGAAGCGTGGTGGCGCTGTTCTTCAAAAAAGGGGACAACACTTTGCTGAAGAACTACAGACCCATCTCGCTTCTGAGCCATGTTTATAAGCTGTTTTCGAGGGTCATTACGAATCGTCTTGAACGCAGGTTTGATGACTTCCAGCCTCCCGAACAAGCCGGTTTCCGAAAAGGCTATAGTACCATAGACCACATCCACACGCTGCGGCAAGTGATACAGAAGACCGAAGAGTATAACTTGCCCCTTTGCTTAGCGTTTGTGGACTATGAGAAAGCCTTTGATTCGATCGAGACCTGGGCGGTGCTTGAGGCCCTCCAACGATGCCGTATTGACTATCGGTATGTCGAAGTGCTGAAGTGTTTGTACAACAACGCCACCATGTCGGTCCGAGTACAAGACCAGAATTCAGAGGCAATTCCATTAAAGAGAGGCGTGAGGCAAGGAGACGTTGTCTCTCCGAAACTGTTTACCGCTGGTTTGGAAGATGCCTATAAGCTTCTGGAATGGAAAGGGCTCGGCATCAATATTAACGGCGAGTACATCACTCACCTTCGGTTTGCCGACGATATAGTAGTCATGGCAGAGTCGATGGAAGACCTCAGTACGATGCTCGAAGACCTCGATAGAGTTTCCCAACGGGTGGGCCTCAAAATGAACATGGACAAAACGAAGGTTATGTCGAACGCCCATGTAGTGACCACCCCAATATCTGTGGGTAACTCCACTCTTGAAGTTGTTGACGAATATGTCTACCTAGGACAAACGGTCCGATTAGGCAGGTCCAACTTTGCGAGAGAGGTCAATCGTCGTATCCAACTCGGCTGGGCAGCGTTCGGGAAACTTAAATGCGTCTTCTCGTCCAATATACCCCAGTCCCTCAAGTCGAAAGTTTACGACCAGTGTGTGTTACCAGTGATGACTTACGGCACTGAGACGTGGTCCCTAACTATGGGCCTTATAAGGAAGCTCAAGGTCACGCAACGAGCTATGGAGAGGGCTATGCTCGGAGTCACTCTACGAGATCGAATAAGGAATGAAGAGATACGTAGACGTACGAAAGTCACCGATATAGCACAGAGGATTAGCAAGTTGAAGTGGCAGTGGGCAGGCCACATAGCACGTAGAACTGATGGCCGATGGGGCCGAAAGGTTCTCGAGTGGAGACCACGCACCGGCAAGCGCAGCGTAGGAAGACCAGCCACGAGATGGGCAGATGACCTCATACAAGTGGCAGGAAGACGCTGGATGCAAGCCGCTTCCAATCGGTCTTTTTGGAAATCCATAGGGGAGGCCTATGTCCAGCAGTGGACTTCTTATGGCTGAGATGATGATGATGAAATTACAACTTTTATTATTATGTGCGTAGTTTGCAAAGCAGGATCCACAATACTTGAAACATACTCTGTCATACATCATTATGATTTTAATTTAATAAATAAATATAAACATACCCCTTACGTTTAAATTGCTAATGAAAACTGTTATAAGTATATTATAATGACTTCAAAACGAAATATTTATTTATTTTATGTAGTTGCAGTTCACTAATGTGACCTTAGAATAGAGAACCCTAAAAATTTGTTTTTCTTTTATTTTACCATCTTGTTTGCGTGATAAATGTCAATGTATACCCATGCTAAATTAAATCTTTCTAGTTGTAATAGTCTTTGAGCTAAGCACCAAAAAGGCAGATGGACGGCCTGACATGGCAAAACTTTCACAGTTCGTGAAGTTCGTTCAGACTACGGAACCCTAAAAAACATCTGTTTAACTCAAGTAGGTTTTGAAACGTGAATAGTTCACGTGATATGTAACTTGTATGCAAGTATATAATAGATATAATTTCCGTGTACCGTTCGGTGGTGTATCGGTGTATATGAGTGCATGTTTGTGGCTCCAGTGCGTATTATTTATCGGCGCTCCGCTCACCTGATAGTCCGTTATCTGGTTTAATGCGCCTCCATGGGAAATTGTCATGAGTGCAATGTTTCGGAACACGGACCGAAATAGCTCGGATTGTCTTTTATTTATTTATTTGTAGCGGATATGTGTATGTGTAAGTGTATTTGTAGCTCGGATTGTCTTTTATTTATTTATTTGTAGCGGATTTTGAAACATTATTTTTATATCACTCGTTCTTGAATAAAAAATATTGGCAAGATTAAGATTGTAGGGTTTACTTTACAAATACTACAAACTGGTCAAGTGCGAGAAAAGCTTGCACAAATATTTTTTGACAAATTATAGTGCGAGAACTGCAAGATAAAACCTCTTTGTTAATTCCACAAAAAAAGAAACGAAAAATGATAAGTGAACGTTTCCTTGACACGTGGTGTCATGTGACATAAACTTAAAATAGAGTAAATGGTAGTGTTAAAATCTCTTTGGATAAAGAAAATAGGTCTGTAACACATTTGAACTTGATACAGTATGTATTCCTACTGTAGAAAATATATGAAATTACAAATATTCTAAGAGATAAAGTCCATTTTGCTGAGTAATTAGCCCTGGTGTCAGTGTGAAAGTGAGACGAGTGAGAGCGAGTAATATCTCGTACTTTTCCGGATATATATTTATTACTAATGTTCATTCGATACACATTTGGTAGTAGCCCCGGTTGAGCCATTAAATCGACTAGGAGTGCCTACTTGCCGTGTACCCCAGTCACTGGTTATGCAGATGTCAGCCTCACTCACACACACGACGACAGCCCAACGATCTCATGTTATATTTGGTAACCGGCAATATAGTTTCAAATCTGTTCCAGTTTAGCCTAAATACAGCGAATATCCCAAATTAGAGAGCGTCCCTCTCAGCCAGTTGCCAGGCGTTCCGAACACGTTACTACTGAGGAATAAATCTGTAAAAAATAAGCTTTTAACAAAGATACATTTATTAGCCCTACAGTGAACTTAAGTATCTTTCGATAACCTCTAAACTGCTACTTTCTTAGATATTTCGTTTCATATTTATGACAACCTATGATGATATTTTTTTACTTATTCTGTCAGTCCTTGTGGTAAACGGACTTGGCAGTGGACTGATTTCCTGTCTTTATTAAATAAAAAGCTCGATGTAATGGCGGCTTCGTGTATTTAGACCAGTGTGCTCTCGACAAGTAAAGGGTTGTACCGGGGTTCTCATAACTACTACTAAATATTGACATTGAAAGATACATTGTAAAATGAGTCATGTCACTTGTGACATTATTATAATTATGGTACTGATTTATTTTATACATTGTACTCTAACATATTCCGTTAAAATATCATTAAAATAATAAATAAAGTCAAACATAATTTTCAAATTACCAGGAATATTTTTTTATTTTTATTTTATTTTATTTTATTTTATTACTTTTTGGGAAATTTACAGCTAGGGTTACATTTTAGTTATTAAGTATAAACAAAAGAAGGCCAATTACAAATTTCCACGGATATTCTAAAATATAAACAATGTGTTGACGTTACATAAATAACGTTATAAGTGTAAAAAAAAAAAAAAAAAAATTAAATATTGAAAAATGCGTTACTCAGCATCCGCTTGCACTGCACGACGGACGTATTGAACAGGTCAACATCATGCAGTGCAGCCACTGCATTAAAACTACGACTTGCTCTTAGCAGATAACTATTTTTCCTATAATTCGAATTAACTGTAGGAACAGATACAGTGCATGGTCTTCTAGTTGGATCGGCTGATACCTTCAAACCTATACGCTGCAACAACTCAGGACAATCAACCGAACCATTTACTATATTTAGTAGATAAACGACATCGGCAATATTTCGTCTCACGATTAAGGGCAGAATGTGAAATTTGCGACAACGTGTAGTGTAGTCAGAAAAATAATTTTTAATTTTGAATTGAAGATGACGTAAAAACCGTTTCTGGATGCGCTCAATACGCGTCGAGTATATGTTATACATCGGATTCCAAACCTGTGACGCGTATTCGAGATGACTACGTACATAAGCACAATATAAAATTTTAATAGTTTTGATTGATTTAAATTCCGCCGATAAACGCAAGACGAACCCGAGTGCCCGTGATGCCCTACTCACGATACTATTAATATGCTCATCAAACAACAACTTACTATCGAATATTACTCCTAAATCACGAATTGAATTTACTCTTTTCAAATTAGTATTTTTGAGTTTATAAATGAAGTTAAGTGGCCGTGGCTTACGAGTGAAAGAACATTGGTAACATTTTGATACGTTTAGATCTAATTTATTTAGTAAACAGTAGTTATCAAAACGATCGAGATCTTCTTGTAAGCGCTGTGCACTTTCAAGAGAGTCGACCGGACAGATTATCTTCATATCGTCAGCGTATAAAATTATTTTAGAATATATAAAACATGTTGCAATATCAATTATCATTAAAATAAATAACAATGGTCCCAATAGTGATCCTTGAGGAACGCCTGAAGGGACTTGCATCGGTGATGACATGTACCCATTAAGAGCCACAATTTGACATCGGTTTTGTACGTAAGATGTAAACCACCGATACAAGTTACCACGAATACCTACTGACTTGAGTTTACGTAATAATATAGAATGATCTATTCTGTCGAAACATTTGCAATAATCAGTATAAATGACATCAACTTGCGAAGGTTTTGACATGTACTCTGATAAGAAGTCGCTACAAACGATCAGGTTAGATGTAGTAGACCTACCTCTCAAAAAACCATGTTGCTGAGGACTAAACGTATGCTTCAAAGTTGCATAAGTCTGCTTATATACTACTTTTTCCAGCACTTTAGCAAACAGGCAAAGCTTAGAAATAGGCCTATAGTTTTCAACCAGATTTTTAGGTCCCTTTTTATGTACAGGTGTGATGTACGCGGACTTCCAGATAGCAGGCATTAGGCCCTCGGAAAGGGAGCGTCTAAAAAGTATGGTAAGAGGAGTGGCAATACTTTTAGCACATCTGACGATAAATAGGGCAGGTATATTGTCTGGGCCGGGGGATTTGTTGAGGTCTAGGGACTCTAACAGCTTGCGGACTTCTGTACACTCAACCTCGATGTCCACGATGTCAGCTGTAGAAGTAGTATTATCGTTTTCTATATCGTCTAACGAGGTATGAGTCTGGGTACCGTCCAAAAAAGTGGAGTGGAAATATTCGCCAAACATATTGCAAATATCTTCCCCGGAGTCCGACGAGCGTTGACCGAAACGTAATACCGCGGGATAAGAGTTGTTTTGGTTTTTCATTTTGACATATGACCAAAAAGCTTTGGGATTTTTTGTTATAGATGTTTCTATGATAGATATGTACTCGTTATACATCTCCTTCTCCAGTGATTTAGCCCGGTCCCTCAACATAACAAAACATTCAAAATCAGAGCGGTTACCATAAGTCTTATACTTTCGGTGATATTTATACTTCTCTTTTAAAATCTTAATAAGTGGTTTTTTAAACCATGGAGGGTATTTCTGTGAAGGGGTAATGATTTTCGAGGGTATGTGATTTGTCCTGAGGTCATTTAATACACAGTAGAATAAAGATAATGCATCCTCCAGTGGCTTACCGTGCAGTTCTAGTTGCCAATTAAAAGATTCAAGCTTAGATGAGATGACATCATAATCACCGCGGTGATATAGAAACTTAATGTGAGGGCGAGGTTTAAGTTTGTGTATTTGTACGAAATCAGCTGATATACAAAGAGCCGGGTGGTGTGCCGCGTCCAGCCGCGACAGTGGGTTACTGCAGCGAGCTGTTGCTACGGTATTATTGGAAAATATCAAATCCAGCATTCTATTATTGTTGTTTAATACATTGTTGTATTGTGACAAGTTGCAAACATCAAGGTCATCGAACAATTGATGTTGTGCAGTGCCCTGGATATTATTGGCTATGTAAAAAGAGTGTTCATCGGACAGTACCCATGATAAACCTGGCATGTTAAAGTCACCCATAATAAGGAATTTATCACATGGATTTTTTAATACAATATCAGACATGTTATTAGAAAATATGTCTAAGTTTTCAGATAAGGACTTACCGGTATTATCATAACAAATATAAACAGCGCACAAGTTCAGTTTATAAGCTACCCTCGGCTGCCGGCAGTAAAGTGTTAAGGTCACCCATAGGTCCTCAGCACTTGAACACCACTCAGTGCGTGCCTCGGCTATAATTTCCCGACGAATAGCCAACAACACACCACCACCCTTTGTATCGCCCGTTTTTTCATAATCCCTATCCCGTCTGAACACAATATACCTGCCATCAAAAAGTTCACTATTATGCACTCCTTCCACCAACCATGTCTCGACCAAACAAATAATATCATAACTATTTAACAAAACGTTCCTGTATAGATCAGAAGTCTTCGTTCGCAAGCCACGGACATTTTGATAATAAATATTATACATTACTGTAACGTGATATTAGCAACAGAATAACATTTCGAATAATCAATTCGATTAAAAGATGAGCATAGAAATAGACCACGACGACAGCCGACAAGATATTAAAGTACACGGATGAAGCAATGCAAACATAAAAAATGCAAAATAAAGAAATTAATAAGATAACCAAACAATAGCAAATGTATCGGTGAGTGCGAGCGAAATGGAGCGACAGGTAAGATAGGGAGTGCGAAGCATGCGCATACACACAGAGTCGGTAAGCATACCAGAGTGCAAACCAGCCGATGATTCTCAAACTTTTTGAACGATCTGTCGGATATACATTATATAATATTATAAAAAATAATAAGCAAACCAATTTTAAGTGATCTTCTTTAAATCTGTTTCCGATTTTATGGCCAGTACGTTGGAAGTGGGGCTTTTTCGTACAAAAATCTTGCATCCCTTTACCCAGACGTATGTAAACCCCCGTTCTTTCGCCATGTTTTTTGTTTTATTTAGAAGCGTTTTGTTTTCAAGAGTTAGATGATCATTCACATAAATTCTGCTTTCTCCTTTTAGACCCAAATCAGCTGGGACGATTTTAAACTTCCTCGCAGCAGCCACGAAATCTTCTTTGACGTATCTGTTGTGTACAGATATCAAGATCGTCTTAGATTCATTATTCTTTCGCATAGGTATTCTTGCTGTATAATTAATTTGTTCTTTAGTAATAGGGCAGCCAATGTGGTTTCCGATTCGCGCCACAATATCGAATAGATTTTCAGATTGAGCAAACGGAACTCCCTTTATTTCAATGTTGTTCAATCGAGATCGCTGGTCGAACTCACTCATATTGCGTTCTAACTGTTCAAATCGCTGTTGGAGGAGACAGACATCTTCTTTAGTCTTAAGGAGTCCCTGAACTTCTTGATGGATATCGTCAATCTTCTCAGTGAGTGTTTCAACCGAGTGTTGCATGAATTCGACCGAGCCCTTCAAATCCGCTACTTCTGGTTTCAATAGCTTGAGATCCGCTACATCTGATTGCAGTGCTTTTAAATCAGTAATGTCAGCTTGGATTATCTTGACAGTAGCCAACAATGTCGGTAATGACGCTATCTGAGTTCCGAGACGCTTAATGTCCAACGCGATGCTCTCCAAATCGGCAGGAACAGGAGACTTCGCTAAACCCTTGGCAGGCAGAAGTGGGCTCCCAGCGGCACCCTTACAAGAAGGGCATTTCCAGGTCATTTTCCTATCTCCTAGTTTCCGATAACCGGCCTCGGTTATACCAGAGCACGGGAAATCAAAACTTCCTTGGCAGATAGAACACTGCGCACCATCTCTGAACTCGGTATCACATCGTTTACACTTGAATGACTCCATTGGATCCGTGAACGTTCGTGAAAAAGTTTGAGAGACACTGGTGAAGTAATAAACTGTACTGCGCAGATAGCACGTATGCGAATGCAGCGGTCGGAAGCCGAGAGCGAAACGCGTGCACACAGCTGAACGTCAACGAGTGAAGTGAAGTTACCTAACTTGAACGATGCTTAAAATATTTTGATAAAATTTACATATATTTCTTACATAATTTTGCGTTTGGTTCTTGAAATGTTCAGTGCTAAACGCATAGGTCACTGATACAATTTCGTAGTTTTCCCTTTAACAAATAAGCATATAAGAAAACACAACGAAAGTAGAACAAAAATTAAAAGAGTATCAGGCTCAGAGCAAGTGAAAAGATATACTTCTGGCTATCCCAACGGTAAAAGTATGTAATTATCTATGTAATTTAGAAGCGTTTTTATTCATATTTATTATTGGGACTGTATTATTTAAACTTGACAGTCTCATTGTATATTCTTAATCTATTGATCACTTGAAATAACTTACACTGTCAAACAGCTCTGTAGCTGCGACAGAGTTAGGATCCGCTAAAATCTTATAAATTCGCCAACGTCTCTTGAAGAGTTTGTCTGTATATAGTCTAATCTGGTGTGGCGTACAGCGTGTTGGGCGGCATATAAATCGTTAATGAACGCGGTACGGACCACGTCCGATGATTAATTGACCCGATCTGACCCAACAATTACTTCAATTATTTACCTCCGGTGTAATATTGATGCAATCCGATACTCTTGTACTATTCTAATCATCGATTATAATTATTCAAATATATCTATTACAATTTAACGGATAATTTATCAGTAAACATTAATATAATAAAATATTTAATGGCAATATAAGATTTGTCTATCAAGTATGCATATAACATTATTATCGTTAAAATATGAACTGAAACAAAACAATAGTTTCGATTAGTTCTCACAAATAACTCAAAGTTTTAATTAAACAGACCGTTTACTTTTCTCAAAGTTGATTAAATGTTTTCTCAACTAAACAGTCGTCGGGTTAAAGACAATAAATCACTTTAAATCCTCGCAGCTTGAAGCAATCACTTAGCCGACATTTGTTAGCTGGAGACCGACACGTGTAAATTATTCAGCTGTCATTATCCACCTAGTTTCAGAAGCTCCCGTGATTTCGTTCAGTTCTAATTGATGTATCGTCATGCACAACACAAGTCGACGATATCCGAGCTTTGATCTTCCACAAACATGTCATCAGAAGTTACGGAGAAACGAAAGCAAACATGAATATTCCTATCGTCGGAATTATGATGTAAATCAAACAAAAACACGAGAGAATGAGATATATCCACTTGACCTCGATCCTCAGATTTCCCCAAACGGTGCTAGCGCCGTACGGGCCGTACGGCGCGGGCGTACGGCGGCGTACGGCGCGGATCAATAGCCGACAGCGTAAATAAATCAGCAAGTTTGAGTTCTACAGTTATCTGGATGTGCCCGCAGGATTCCGTCAAGCGCCTTTGATGTCAGATCATTAGAAAGGTAAACAACGTATAATTAGCGGTATATAAGCGGATCCTATCGGTTTTCGGTCGGGCCTGACTAATCTGCCGGCTTAACGTTTGATGCTCTATTAATTTGGAAGCTCATTGATAGTGATACGTCGATCTAATTGTATACGAAGACGATGCGGTTGTCGAAGGTCTAAATAATTGACTCGTTAGCTTCGACGTGGTGATTATGTCGAGTTACGTGTCGCTCGTGTTTGATCAAAAAGGTATCTGGAAAGTAAGACGATAAAGGTAACGTAAATTGAAAAGCTTAATAAGAACGTAATGGATGGCGTGTCTGCCAAATCGAGAGCCGAAGGATTTGTATTTCGCGTGACTGCTTTCTCGGAATGCTTTAATTGGATTATTACATGAATTAAAAATTAGTACCTGGATGACCGAGCTTGGCTCGGTTTTTTTATTTTCGTTTTCTCACAAAAAAAGGAACTTGAAAAAAATAATTAAAAATAATATCATCTATCTGGAATCGAACCGAGGTCTTCTGATCGAATCGCCCGATTTCCTTCCTGAGATATTACAACCTTGTAGATAGTGGCGATATTTACCTTCGTATTCTAATGATATTGTACCAGTTTTTCATTGACTAAAAACACGGATAAAACGACGTTTTCTAAAAATGAAACCTAGCTAGATCGATTTATAGCCCCCGAAAGCCTCTGCATACTAAATTTCGTGAAAATCGTTGGAACCGTTTCCGAGATTCCGATTATATGTATACAAGGATTGCTCGTTTAAAGACTTGCAACTATCGAATTTTACTCTTATGTATACAATGAGCCAGAAAAATAAAATAAAGCCGTGGACTTGGTGGACTAATACATTGGATAACGATTCAACACATATTTTCTCGCGAAAACATACACTGCACAGCATAGCCATGTAATGGATAACTATGGAGGTCAACGTAAAGTGTTCTAGAAAATATTTAGAACTATACTACATAAACATAGACATAAATTTATTCAGCAAAAAACATACATCATATAATAAAAATCATACACACAAAATAGATAACTAAATTATGTTTTTTTTTTACAATCCGGCCCCAACTTAGCATAACATAACGAACTGCCAGACAGACATGTTTGACAAAACATATTTTTATTTATTGTAACAAAAATTTTTTGGAATAACTAAAAAAAAACTTGTTTTCATGACGACAAACATTCACAAAGCACTTCAATTTATTACAACTAGATTGTTCGTTTTTTTTTCAAAATAGCTTTATAACTCTTATGTCTCTATTAAATCTCAAAAAATCGTTTGTCCAGTGACATAGTGAATGTCCGTAGAGTACTGGAGGCCAATATGGCTCCCTGGAGTGGCATGCCGTCACTCGCTGTAGCCTGTTTGACGCCATATGTGACCGGCGCAGCGCTAGAACATCACATATACCTCATACAGCTTAATAAATTCAAGTTCTATATACACCGGAGTAAGGTAAAGTTTCGATTGGTCATGAATCAGTGGGGTGGTAGTGTCGGTGTGGGGTGAAGTCCCAGAGGCGAAGTACGGCACAGTGCTCATCATTTCCCCATTGTCTCGTTAGACAAAAATCAAAAACAAACACTCACTAGTCGGGATTTTTGGATCTAAGCCGCGGATCATTCAGAATGATTGTTGATTGCATGTGGTCGATTGTACCGCCGGGACTACGCTCTGATCACTTGTCATCGGATACGAGTATTTTTGGCGATTATATTGGTTATACCGTAATTTTAAGCTTTTTGATCATCATTTGTTATTATTATACTCGTATTTTATCGACTTATTGCATTACAATCAGAATCATTATTTTTTTCATTTTTATAATCACCTACACATACATAGGTATTTATGGAATATACATTTGATAAAGCACTTGCAAAGTTTATTTGACAATGCGGTGCTGATAAATATGTGTTGTACTTAAATTCTACTCATAAATCAACTGACAAGTACGTGGAATATTCTCTGAATAGCAATTTGTTGTTTCTATAATGTAAAACGTTGCTTCGGCAAATATACTTTTTGGCAAATTGTATTTTCTCAATGTATACGTAGCCGTACTTACTGTCAGCACATCTGTCATTTCGTAGGCGTCCGTACGCCGTCGTCTACTTACGTGGAGCTTTCATACTCGTACGTCGCCAATGCATTGAATTACTCGAGATTTTCGTATGCTTTAGATAAATGTAATTCTTTGTTCGGAGATTGCGGCTCCGTCGCTCGCGCCTGGCACGTGACCACAATACCGAGGAGGGCAGTCGTCTCCGGCCTCCTCTCCTTTATATCTATCATTTATTCCTCGGCTACGGCAGACGTCAGCGTTTGACAACTACAGTTCACGCTGAATAAATTGTCGGTAAAATTGTACGTGAGTTACGGGTGTGGAGTTATGGACGGGCTCTTCGAGTCTGCAGTTACGCGCCACATCGACAGATTTATCGCTCGCTTTGTTTTTAGAATGTTCCGCCGCGGTATATGGTTTCCCTCCGCATCGGGAACACCCGTCTTGCACCGCGCACCGGCGGTAAACTCTACGGGAAGATTACCTCGAACACTTTCCACTCTCTAGAATTGTCAGCACTCGCGGCGCTCTAAAAAACACACCCCACATTGAAGATTATTTCTAATGCTCGAGCTCGAGACGCAATAAACTAGCGCGATGATAATAAAAATGTTCAGCTTATCCCTCGTGTTCCCGCTGTAAATTTAAACGACGCATGCGAACGATTCTCGACCTTACTGCGTTTTAATAATGTCAGGATAGAACGTTTTAATTTTAATAAAACTGAACATCGGCACGCCCGACCTATTTGTCAACCTTCTTTACTTTTGCTGGCATAAAATCATACAGTCTCACTCGAGGTAACTACGATCCTGCCGGAAGGTGGAGAGGAATGCCTATCGAAAGCGATCTTTTTGATTATTGTGATAAGATATAAAATCGCACGATAATCCGCGTCGGTGTACACAAAATTCCCAATAGAGTTGACGCTGGATTTAAGCTTTTCTCTTTAAAGTAATAAAGGTGTGTTTTATTTGAGCAGTGACGGATTATATTTGGTATTTGGGCGGCGGAACACGTAGGTGAACCATCGCTCATGTGACAAATTTCTACGTTTGCCTTAACGCGGCCCATCGTGTTTAGAATATTACATTTGAAACGAGGAGTAGCGGAACTCATATTGATTTACATATGGGAAGAATGTGATGTTTGATTTTGTATTTGAATCAAATACAAACCATATCAAATCCCAATTGTACAATCACAACAAAAACCCCCTTGTATCACAATGGGCATTTTAACTATTCAATGTAGGTGACCGAAGATTAATACTGGGTTTGTACCTACATTGATTCCTAAAGGAAATTGACATTATTTTCTTATGTAACAAGTACAGTTAACAAACCAAAAATTCCTGCGCGTATCGAAGAAAAATTAGATCGGTGTTGGTTTGGTCAGGAATGACCAATAAAACTAGTAGTTCTACGAATAGTAGACCTCGCGAGAGAGCTTATTTGCAGGTCACATAATTATCTGTACATAATACTTACATAAAGTTGGCTTAGGAAGCCGTATTAAAAACGAAAGAAAATTTGGCCGACTGATGCAGAAACGCTTCGCTCGCTCGATCATCAAATAATTTTATAAATGAAGAAAACGTAAAATAAAGAAATTCAAGAAATCTATTCAGCGCACATCCGCGCGCCCTCACTGTTACACGCAATCTCAAGTTGATTGTTATATCTCGACCACCACTCGACCAATTCTGTTTATTTTTACGTCAAGTTGTAATAATGATGTACTTTATCTCTCTACCAAATATCATTAAAATCGGTTGCTAATTAGCGCCGCAATAAACTTTCCCCCTTTTTATGGGAACCACCCCTCCTATCAAAAATAGCCGACGACAAAAAAAACATAGAACCTATACACAAAGTTTCATCAAAATGTTCAAGTTCAAAATTACGCCATGTAGGTACGCGAGTACGAACATAAAAACTCAAAAACAAACTGACAGACGAAAGAAAATTTGGCCAGTTGATGCAGAGACGCTTCGCTCGGTCAATAAAATGACAAAAAGTAATATAATAGTATAATATTAGGAGGATGGTAAGTGAATACTTTACGTGCAGGCTGATTTAACAACCCCTTGTTCGGTCAACCCGTCAATGCTACAAATATCCTAAGTATCCTAACTTAAAGTATAGAAGCGAAGAATTAAATATAATGTAAATAATAGAATTAAAATAACAGCAGACCGTGCCGGGTGGCGCTTTTTATGAGACGCCTACGTCCAGCAGTGGACGAACATCAAATAGGCTGATGATGATGATGACGAATAGAATTGCAGAACTGATTGTTATGAAATTTGATACAGAGTTAGCTTGAAAATCTGAAAATGAGCATAAGCTACATTTTTCATCATTACCGTTCACCGTTTTTCATCACTACGCAAGTGCGAAAACCTACGCAAACCTCGGGGTAAAGCTAAAAAAACAACAAAAGTACTTAGTACATATACACAAATGTACACCTGAAAAACACTACTCTCTTTCTAAAGCAATGAGCAATTGAGTATATTTGACACTAGTAAATCAAGCAAGGTGCGTCTCCAGTCCCAACCCCACAGGAGCACGTGTAATGTTTGAGAATGCGTTTTTTTGTTGACAATGATTGTGACAGTTGCCACCCCGGGGGCTTAGGTTTGCTGGTTCGTTTGGCCGACTTTGTGAGATTCAAATTGTAGTTTTCCTTTCTTACAGTAACGAATGTGTAACAATACGTGCGGAAAGAGGATTTTTATGTTTATTCTGTGTATTTTTTGTCGGATACATTTGGGGGTTGGCACTAAACTCCCGCCGACGTGATTTCGCTCCGCAAGCAAACTCGCCAATTGTATATTTATGAGTTTACTACTTCGCATTGAATCTTATTGTAATTCTGTTTCGTTCTAAGCTTGATTCTGCTGGGACTCCATTGTTACAGAGTCCGATTGGAAAAAATGGAATCGTATATCTTTTCATAACTATAAAATTTCATGAATCAACTTTTTGAATCTTCGGCTTTGGACTTAAATATTGGTATCTTATGATTTGCTGGAGTTTTACTTTTATAACTATTTTGAATATTTTACTTGTTAGATGAAAGTCGAATAGAATCTGTAATATTAATTAGTTTTATGTAAAGTTTGATCGTTTTCGAACAGATAATCAGAAAAAGTCAAAGTTTCAGAAAAAATACTGTATTTAAGTACGCAAATATAACTTACTAAAACCTTGATTTATCTTCAATCACCTTGTCGCTTACCTTTAGGACCTTTGAAGGCTAAATATGTCATTATTTTTGTGTTCTGAAACCTACAATCTTAAAATTTTCAAGGTTAGAGTGAATAGACATCGTATACCTACCTAGACCGACGTCCTTCACCCTCGGCCACATCGTCGCTTACCACCAGGCGAGTTGGTCAAACCTAAATCTCTCTTGTACGAAAAATACAATGTAGGTATGTAAAATATTTACCTCCAAATTAAATAATCACAGACATTACTTAGAATAATTAAACACAAGAATAAAAATAAACACGAATAATCCCCTTACACAGATAAAACTAAATACCACTTATATATTAGGTATAGAATCACAAAGTTAACAAGCAATATATAAAAATTCCCCTCGTGAAGATAATTTCATGAATCATTTATATAATAGGGCATTTATTTTAACACTCGTGTCAAAACAATGTGCACCCGTAGTTGACCGGTCACTGGCTATCACTGCGGACATCCTGCGGCGCGTATCGTCCTCCTTATCGTGTGCGCAGGAAACAGACAGACAGACAATATTTTTATTTATATTAGTCGAATTCACCCACGCCTCCAGTCTAGAATATCCTTGATTCGCGAATTAGTGTGTTTGCGATTTACGCGAAGGACGAACGCAATCAGTGCCGGAAAAAACCTGAAATTTATATTTGTGTGACAGTTTTGTGAACTGTGTCCTGTATTGGCTCAGTAGTGTGAATTGACATTCTATATTTTTGGATTTATATTATTCGGTAAGTTGTATATCACCGAATATATACCGATCAATCGACAAGCAGCTTATTATATATTTTGTTATATATAACATATTAAGCAGCTTATTATGTATTACAAATTATAAAATTGACAGACTGGGGCAGCATTTTTCCAAAATGAGGGGGTCCAACTCCCCGGCGTGCTTCCTAAACTAGTCTCCAGAACGGCAACCCAGTTTCAATCAGCATTTTTCCTGTCGCAAACTGTAGTGGCAGTGGGGGAGGACTTGGCAAAAATTCCACGGTAACGAGCGCATTGTCCTTTTTGTTTGGACCTCCTTTGTGAAGGGTTCCGCTGACGGTCCTTAATTATAGCATTGGCGTAACTTCCTGGATATTTGATTAGAGCGTATCTCTCGAGTGCCTTTGGACGTCAGTTTTTAGAAAAAAGATGTTTTTATAGACGCATGATTGTTGAGAGATTCAGAATTCTTTTCGGAAACTCTTAGTACAATTATTGTCTCAAAGCAAAATTAAATGTGAGCTGTGTTAATTGTCAATTGCGATATAATATGAATGCCATCATATTTTATAATGCATGCAATTATAAAATTAAATTACGAAGAAGTCATTACATGACTATTAAAATATATAGTAAAATCTGTAACTCTATGGGTCAGAAAATAAAACAACAAAAATGCAGTCGCGGATCCAACCCTCAAAAAAGCAATTAGTCACTTTGACTAATTGGTTACACGGTACCATGTCCTAGCTCAATATTATATTTAAACAAATACAAGAAATTGTCTACAATTTGCAAGAAATTATATGATGAAATACCAATCAAATATACCTATTGCCTGATTCATTAGACTCCAACTATATTAAATAATTTACGAAAATAAGTATTTATATTAAAAAATTCTGTAGAATAATTTTCCGTAACATATTCTTTTGTATGCAAATAAAATCATGCTTTGAATTTGTCGATTTAGCTAATAACAGATACGTCTTCTTTAAATTTAGAGAACATTTCCTTTTTGTCGTTCATAACTACCACATGCAATTTGCATACTCAATTGCAGAGTCAGTAATGAGGTAGAGGTAGAATCCAAACTAATTTTATTTTCCTTTCGTCCTTTGAGTTGAGCCTCTCGGGATGTTTGCCTTAAATTAAAAAGTTTCCGCTAGCCGTCTCAAGAACCTGTTTTCTATGCCTGGTTTATTCCTTTCGATACTTTTGCCTTAATTATCCTATGCAATTTGAATTTAGTATAAGTATGTATTAAAGGAAAACCATTGGTTTTTGATGCTCTTGTCATTAATCCTGAATCTAATACAGATCAGAATTCGTCTACTAGAACTTTCTTGCTTACGATGCTAATAAAATTTGAAATACTGAGATGACTTAAATTATCATAATTATAATATTATGTGTAAACGTATTAATAAGCAAAGTATTAATGATGCTTATAGCGAGCACAATTTGCTTACGAATGAAGTCCAATTAAAAACGGTTGCAACAAAAATAACAGAACAACCTGATGACGTTCTAATTAATTAATTCTAATAAATTTACATAAAAAATTGTTTGCAATTTTACCTTTAGAACAGAAAGAAACACCTGATGTAAATATATCTAAAGGTACATAAATATTGGTCGAGATTTGATTTAAATTTTTACTAATATTTTTAATGTCATCCGAAGAACACTTGAATCGTCTCTATGAGAATCAGCACATCAAATTTTGTATTGTGCGTTTTCATGTCTCGAAGCCTTATTATTTCTAATTACGGTTGCCTTTTCCTTCTTACTCGTCCTTCTTTGTGTGGCTTCTTTTTCCCTTTTGTTATTTATTTGGATAGAATCTCTCCGACAGGTAAATACTTAATGAATGTATGGAAAAAGCCACCGTTAAGTTACAAATGCCTTTTGAGGATTCGACCCTTTTGTCTACGGTTTTATTATTATCTCCTTACGTTTTGCCTACCGTTGTCTTTTTATACCTTTTCCGAAATATTGGATATTTGTGCTGATGTTTGTTCCGGTTAAGTAATATGGAAATGTTTTCTCCTTTTTATGATTGAAAATGTATTTTATGTTGATTCGGCTTTTATGTTATGATCTTTCGGTTTATTATTTGACCATATTACGTAAGCAGCAATATAAGTCAGAGCCGTCCTTCTCAAACGATATTTCCTTCATTTCCCTGAAACTTTTATGATCTAGATTTACATTTTACTTTAATATTGTAAATTAGAAATTATCTATTAAGCTGTCTTAAAACTACGAGTTTTGTTTAATTATCTGTTTGATATCATTTCTCAAAATCTTAACAAAATTCGGAAAAATAAGGCGTGAGTCACGAAAACAGATTTTTTACAAAAAGAACATATTGACGATAGATGTAACCCTAATCATCATGTAGTCATGGTTTAGTTTTGTTTGGTCATTTAGTTATCATTACTTAGTTACGTATTTTGTGTGTTTGATTTTTATTCTCTTTTGTAAGTTTTTTGTTACAGTAAATTTATGTCTATGTCTAATCTCCCTTAAACATTATGTCTACTATACCAGTACTTTGAACTAACCTTTTTTCTACTCGAAAATAGGCATGCGCTTGACCACTAACCTACCTGATGTTAAGCAACTGTTGCGGTCTACGATGGAGGGTGCTTGCCTAGAAGGAATCTATTCACTCGCGATTTGAAGCCATGCAGATTATATGTACATATCTGAAAAGACCTATTCAGAAAGCGTATTCCACAATTTTGCGGTACGCACAATAAAAGAGTCTGGAATATCTGCCATAAAACAATATCGCTTTTTCGTGTTTCTTGCTGTCCAAAAAATAATCTTTGGGTACTTGGTGAATAGTAACAATCGAAACCAAAATTGAAAAAAGGGAAGAGGGAATAACCTTATGATGGTATGTGTTGCAGGCCTGGGCCGCTTGCACCCTTACGGCGCGGGGAGCGGCAGCGGCTCGAGCAGTGAGAGCGGGCGGCGGCGCGCGCGCAGCCGCGGCCTCTCCGACTCTCCCACCGCCCCTACCACCCCCACCTCGGCGGAGGACAACGGCTCCGACGCCACGCTCACCGACTCGGAGCTGCCGCTCGCGAGGGACTCCACCCTGCTCGTGCAAAACGGTCCGTAACACTATATACTAGCTATATCAGGCGAGTTGGTGGCAATCGTAGATTTAGCTAACTTCACTACACTAGATCCCAGAAGCCGTCTCCACCTACTTAACACTCTACTCCAGACTTTTTGTAATAAATTAAGACCATACTAATTCAGATTAGAATACAAATCTTTTTTTTAACGCGATTATTTCCGCGTTTGACCACCAACATGCCTGTCGGGAAGCGATGGCACATCGTTCCTTTCCAACAGGCGTCGAAGTCGAAGATGAAGCACGCAGACTTATAAAATACCTATTCACTCTGACCTTGAAAGGATCCACTTATTTAGACTCATTATATAATGAAACCTCATTATTACCTAATTATCTATCATCTTATCTAATCATGCAATCATAAAAAATTTGATATTAATGAACAAATCACACTACGAATGCTCACTCAACACAACGTAATGCTCACTCTAAAATTATAAAAAGCGTATTATAACCCAAACAGTATACAAATATAATAATTGCTAAAGCTAACGCATATTTAAACAATTACATTCAAAAAAAAACAAGAAGGATTAAATTTGAACAACATGAAAGCTCTCAGCATAAAGGCTCGCCGTAAATGTAACTAACTGAAATTAATTCCCTCTCAATGTGGATGCTTTATTTATCGGCTCTTGAAAAATATATGAGGAAAGTCGAAAAGGCCGCGATAGACGGATCCAGCCGCGCAGGGCTCCAGCCCGCGCAGGGATCCAGGACACGCCGGTAAAAGTGTTTGCGGGAATGCAAAATGAAGCATGTGATTGCTGAGGAATCGCATTATGGCGCAACCGAGAGACCTCGATCCCGCACCAGCTGGAAATGAATATTGTGAATGTAATAAAACCACGCATTTTTCTTGAGGCAAAGGAAGATCGGATGAATCGTGTCGTCTTATGACGTATTGCATGGAAGCCATTTTTAATCTTTCATAAATACATTTTCATGTGCATTCTAAAAAGTAGCAAATATCTACGTTTTCTTTCGTAAAAGCAAAAGTAGCATTAGAGTATTTTTTTTTCTTTGTGGTCTAATGCTTAGGGTTCCATAGCTACTACGAGGAAACCTTATAAATTCACCATATCCGTCTGTCTGTGAGACGGTCGGTCCGTATGACACAGCAATTTTACTCAGAGGCTATCAGCCCTATATAAACGAAATTTGACATGCAGATGTGTTCCGTAAGTCACTAGTAGTGCCGTAGTATTTTTTAATAGGAGTGGCACACCATACAACCATACATATAAAGAAGGGATGTTTTTAGGGTTCCGTACCTCAAAAGGAAAAAACGGAATCCTTATAGGATCACTTTGTTGTCCGTCTGTCTGTATGTCCATCCATCCGGGTGTCAAGACCTTTATCTCGGGAACGCGTGAAGATATCTGTTAAAATTAAAACCATACGCAGATCTATAGTCTCTTGCTGCAGGAAGAAAAATCAAATTTCTCAGTTTTTGAAAAAAAATGTTATAGCCGAATATGTCACAAAAAACGCACATTTCGACACTCACATAGAAATCAAAACCTATGGGGTACTTCCCGTTGACCTAGAACTCTGAAATTTGGCAAGAAGCATTGTGTAATAGGAAAAAATCCGAAAACTGGACATTTTTGATTTAATCACAAAAAAATAGGGTCTTTAAGCAAGGAAGGAGGGTCCAAATTTTAAAGTGCTTTAACCGTATCATGTGGGGTAAGTATCATATGAAAGAGCTTAATTAGCACAAGCTAAAACAGGTTTTTAAATATTTTTACGATGTATATTTTTCGACTTATGAAGGAAAGTATAAAAAATAATATCATTTCCCCCTTTTATCTACTAATTTGTACGGAACCCTCGGTGGGCGAGTTTGACTCGCTCTTGTCCGTTTTATTTTTTAAGCCCCACCTCATTGTATAAGGTATCGTTTTTAACAACGTATCGTTTGAATAGATCTCTTAAACATAGTAGTAGACTATATAAGAAAATGGGTTCCGTAGTTACATATCATAATTTATGTGACATTAAAACAGGGTATCTTGTTTGATACTACAAACTTATGAGCTAACATATGTTAATTTAAAATTTAAATGAAATATATAATACTTATGATTTTTGAGCAAAGCCGCGGATGGACAAACAGACGGACATGGCGAAACTATAAGGGTTCCTTGCTTACTGCGAAACCTTAAAAATTTACGAAAATTATTTTGATCACGGTGTAATTACAACTTTTTCAGTTATACTGATTAATACATAAAACACTTAAGTCGTTATGGTACAGAGATTTTAGAACAGAACTTTTTGCAAAGTAGTCTTAACAAACAATACTCGCCAAGTGGTTTTATTTTAGATTACATCATCAGCTACCATATGCGTATCTCGGCACATATGTCGGTGTAGTCTGCTTGCGGCACATACCGCCTCCAGGCGAGTAGTATCCGTGCCCAGCACAGCACGCCGGGTGACACAGAGGCCTCTTGCGACGCTCCACTAATGGATTTTTATCGTGTCCTACTCCATGAAAATTGAACAGGAAATCCAACGGAGTCCCGCTTTTAATTTGCCCACCATTGGATTCTATAATCGTCCTAGATTTTCAATGAAATGCAATTTAATTGGAATTCTCTCGGTGAGATTCGAATCGATAGCGGTATAAGCCATTCTGTGTTTTATATTGCACTAAATGTTTTAGATGTTATTGCTACTATTAGAATGTACATGTTAGTAGTTCTGTGTTCGGACTCTGTAGTTATTGTCACATTTTCCCGATCTCGGTCAGTGTTTCGGTAATAAAATAAACGCGTTTCTGTTTTGAGATTTACGTTCTTTTATCTGTTTCTGTGAGCCGAATAAATCTTTCGGCATAAGACAATAGAAAAGACGATATGCCAAAAGGTAGTTTAGTAAATGAAACAACATAAACTCCGACATACGGCTTAATTCCGTGCCTCCGTGTTGTTTGTATCAGTTATTTGATCCAAAAGTTTGCGGAATGAAGTCATCGCGCCGGAGCCGCGGAGCCTGGCCCGGTAGCGCCATGTTTACGTTCCTCATCTGAAACGTTCGCTACGTGTTGCTTTAAACCGTTAGTTATAACTTGTTTTACAAATCACCGAACGTTTTCGAACCCCGCCGCGTGTTTCCACTGTAGTCCTGAAACTTTCCGAATTCGGGTCCTTGTTTGTTTGCGTTTAGTTTTTGGGTCCCAGTTTAAACTATCGCGGCTTTTATTTGTCGTTTAGTGGAACATTTGTCGCGTAGGCCGGCGACCGGCGACCGGCGACCGGCGCCTGCTCTCTTCCCAGGGCTCTTTGTTTGCGGCTGCGAATTTATTCGGACCGTGTTTTGGTTTTGCCGAATTCCCGGATAATTTGTTCCCGTGTAATGGAGGCAACGTTTTATCTTTAATTTGGGTCGTCCTATGTCACCGGACTTCATTTCGGCTCGTTCATTAATGTAAGTGATGTTCGTATTTCACCTACGGTACATGTACCACTTCTATATTTATTTCGTTAGTTTATTTTTACTGGGACCGTGTCTCGTTTCGGTGAAGGTCTCATTATAAAGTCCTGTGGCTTAATCGCGTCAGACGCTAATTTCGTCGGTTTGTTTTAATAATAAAGGACACCGAAGACACCATCTCTGATTATATAAAATACCAGCGAGCGACCGATTCCACATTTAGAAACATAACCGGCGTCACAAATCGCTCAGATCGGCTTCATAAACGGGCGACAACTCGTAAAAGGGAATGTGTTAAACAATTTGATGCGCGGTAACAACGACGTTTTTATGTCGCGATATTTCGGTGGAACCCGCGCGTTCCCTTTAATTGTGCCCATTAAACGCATGTTCGAGACGGATCGCCGAACGATACGGATCGAACCCGATGGCCGTCCTCTTCGCTCGCCGCCTTTAATCCCGTCGTAGAGAGAGACAAAGCGCATCCGTGGGATAATCATAATGAAAGCCGGAAATTCGTTAACGAATGTGGCAGCGCTTCGTTAAATTTTATGTATGTTTGTTTAATGAATGAATGCCTTTTTAAATTTCCATATGGTGCCGTGCTGTGTTAATAGTGTCGAGGAGTGTTCGGCCATAAAAGCGGCGAGAGGGCATCTCGCGGAGGATCTCGAGGGCCATAAAAACGGCATGACGCGACGTCACATCATTAGCATCGGCGTCTCGTCTTTTCTTTTACTATTTTCACCCCGAAATTGCGGAATTAAGGTTTCCGTATTCATCCATCAAGGGAAAACCGTGAAATTTCGTTTGCGAAGGCGCCCCTTAATCCTCAAGACGAATATCTGAAACTTAGGAACCGAGCGGAATAATCGCGACGTTGTGACGAGCGCAAAAAGTATAATTCGTCACTTAATCCGGCCATCTCGGGGCTGCGAGCTCAAATACCTCACATTACGCGACAAACGCCGCTCATGTTTTTGTAGAATTACACATCCTGCGCCTCTCCGACTCTCCACATCTGGGCCTCCGCCGCGGGCGCGAGCGGGGTAATGAGGGAAAACGAACATTGGGAATAAAAATAGAAGGTGCCGCCGGTACTCCGCTGAAGGTACCACGCTTAACAACATATCTTTATAACATATTTAACTAGCCGTTTGTATTGAAATGCACTTTAAGTTCGTTTTTTCCGAACATTTTGCGCTTTAGACCCACAATCACAATCTTGGAAAAATAAACGACTATGATGATACTCACTACAAAGACGGCGACCAGAAGGTTGACAATACAGAAGATTTTTACACTACATTGAGCGTAAAAAGTCCCTTGAACTCAGAGACGAAGAAAGAAATGCCTTAATGCGTAATGAAGTGAGGTCTCTTGCCGGACGTCCGCCGCGCGACCTTCTCCCGTCGCCGCGCGACCTTCTCCCGTCGCCGCGCGTCGTCCGGTGACAAGCTCCCAGACTCATTTATATAACGACGGGCTTAGCATCGGACCCTGCGGAACTCCAGAATAAAAATACTAGAACGGTACATGTTCGAGCTTTCCCTTTGTAGCTTTTGTAATTGCGTTACGGGTAAATCCTCTTGTAATTTGTGCCGATACCTTTATGCAGCAAACCGTGGCACAAAGATACCAAACCTCCTTAGTTTGGTCCGGAGCACAAAGGATTTCCGTATCGGACGGGGCGAGCCGCTCGCCAGACCCGAAAAATACGAGCCCTTTGAGAGACCAATCCTTTAATACTAATTGAATCATAATTTACGAGACTGAAAGTTTCTTTTTATGTAAATCTTTCGCCCGCTGACGACTCAAAGGCCTGAGAAATGGGACCGTAGTCCGTAATAGTCTCGATCCGGGAAACTTTCCCTTGATGACGACAAATTATTTCGTTTCAATATTTTGCTTTCCCGGCGAGTCGTTATTTTACGGATAAGTTGGTCAGTAAATCCTATTATTGTATGTCTCCGTCCGTTTTCCTCGACGGACTCAATGGGGTGAAATGTTTTGATAAGGATTCGACAAACATTTTAGATGAAAATAAAAGATTTTTATGTGGAAGTCGACGCAACCCGTCCTCGGCACCGTGGGAAACAATTTTCCTGCAACTAACGTTTCGCAGACAATTTCCGAAAATTTTCTATCACAAAGATTTACAGTATTCTCATCTCGAAAGAAAATCGCACGTAGAATCCCATTATTGATCCCTATTCCAGCGCAATTTGCGAGCGTCGGCGGCGGCGCGGCGGCGCGGGCGAGCGCGACCAATTTTCAAAGTTAAATGAAAATATCGTCGGGGGCAGCGCAGCCTCGGAGACAACACACTTCACCCGCCTTCACCCGTCTTCACCCAACTTCACTCGTCATTGACAGGCACCAACATTCTTACAACGAATTTCTTCTGGGCTTTAATACTTACGTAGTGGCTTTTATAAAAAAAAAATAGGAGCTATTCAAAACATTGAAATTGACTTCTGACCATTTTTTCAATGAGAATGACAGGTGAAAAGTTGTAGCTGTATGTAGCTTTACATGGATGTTATAATCACACTACAACGAAATTGAATTACTTACTTTAATATTACTTCTAAAATTATTTGATTCACTTCTAACTTCTTCTTCAAATATTGAGAATAAACAATTCTGGAGACGTTTCCATATAATAGTAATAAATTGAACGGGATGTATACTCGTATGTATCTGCTCGCTATAAGTAAATAATAAACTGAAAAATCATTTTTTTTATACATTATAGATCTACGATTGAGACCACCAACTCGCCTGATGTTAAGCGACGGTGTGGCCGAGGATGGATCTACTTTAAAAGATGCAATTCGCTTACTTGTATGTCATATTTTTCCAGTTATTTTGTTATAGAAACAATAGTACGGAACCGATTTTGATAAAATTTATGTGAGACTACTTCTGAAGAATGACCTACCTAACAAAAAAGAATCATTACATCAATTCATAACTGGCCAAGTGATCGCGGAACAAAAAAGAAACATTCAGTGGAATTGAGAATCCTCATGTTTTCTAAGGTTTCCCCCATTGTTATTCATTGAAAATAAACAATTTTTAACGGATTTATCGCATAAGTATATTTCACATAATGTTATGACCTGACGTTTCGGACACTGCAGCGTCCGTGGTCACAGGGGAGACTAGGTGACAGTTGTTATTATTATGTATTCTAAGTTTTAAAATTGTATAGTTTTTGTCATTGAAGATTTTTGATATAGGATGGTTTCTTCAAAAAGGGAGGAAGTTCGATGCGGTGTTTTTGAAGGCCGTTTTCGTTAATATTTGGCAGAAACATTTGGTACTCAATCTTAAACAAGAAATATCAAATGTAAGCCAAATTATGAGGTTGTTGAGGAATGAGTAAAAAGGGGCGAAATGTGTCTCTCTGCAAATATACACTCCTCGGTGCCTGTAGCAGGTATCAGGCACCGTAGCGCCTGTAGCAGGTATCAGGCACCGTAGTGCCTGTAGCAGGTATCAGGCACCGTGGCGCCTGTAGCAGGTATAGGCACCGTAGCGCCTGTATCGAGTGAGTGCGAGTACATTGAGTACCGAAGCCATTGTACCGTAGTCCGATACGCGGCAGTATTTCACCCAGAAACAAAAGCCTATCCCAGCCGCTGAATATCGAATAAAAGTATCTTTAAAATACACAGATGCGAATATTTGTGGGCCAATTGTGCTCGGAATAAGGTCACTCGATAACGCGTGCTGCTTCATTGTCGCTTGTTTTGTAATTTTACGTTGAAATTTCGCAAGGCATTGTTTGGCATGTTAAATACATAATCACGATAATAACATTAAAGGAAGAACATTTTCAGTATATACTTACCGTGTTGTAATGCGACCAACATTCAGTATATTCAAATCTGTAACCTAACCACTCTAAATAATGTTAATTGTCGTCGGTCGTCTTCATCGCAATTATACACTTATTGAAATTAAACTACTTTGAAAGGATTTATCGCGTATATTTTATATTATGACCAATAAAATATACATTTTATAATAATACAAAAAGAAATAATCAATATAAAAAAATATAAATAATCAGAAATGAAGAGATTCGTAGACGTGCAAAAGTCACTGACATAGCACAGCGGACTAGCTAGTTGATGCGGCCGATGGGGTCGCAAAGTTCTCGAGCGGAGAACACGTACCGGCAAGCGCAGCGTAGGAAGAACAGCCACGAGATGGACAGATGACCTTATACAAGTGGCGGGAAGACGCTGGATGCAAGCCGCGCGCCAATCGGGGTTTTTAAGTATTTACTTAGTTTAAAATATTATTAACAAATAGATTAAAATATCTTATCACACCGGGTATAAAAACTTACTTTGCTCCAAAATGTATTCATATATTTACTGGTAGGAGTGCGCATCCACTAGTCCATAGTCCCCAGAGCTGGGGAACGAAACGCAGTCTGTCGCATAAACGAGGTGAGCGGTAGGTGCACTGATTTAGATAAACCGTCCCTCATTGATCCCGGGGAACTATCAAAAGATTTACTAGATCTAAACTAGCTGAATACTTCGTCGCTCCAAATGAAATTGCTTTTGCAAGTTGTGTAAAGTGGAGTCAGTTTACGAGTACAGCTTCAGCTTTAGGACTTGCTACTTTCCACTTATCGGTTAGGGTTTTTGTTGGCGTACATTGCCTTCTTTTTGGTTCCATTTTAGACTTGGTAAAGATGGACTTTTTACTGCAATCTATAAACCACACTTAAAAGTAGTAGTTTTACGCACAGTAGACCTTGCGGGTACAAACTTTTTTATTCGCAATCTCAAAATATTTTGACAACTTCTAAGTCGATTTGTTTCATATTCAAAATATTTGCTTAAAATTGAATGCGTATTTTTTTTTCATATTGTTATCAATATGAAGCCGCACAAAAGTTCCTCACTCTTTGAGCGAAATACCTTCTTCTTCTTCCTTTCAAATGAAAATCACCTGCGATAAAAGCATCTGAATGCCAGTGGCATCCAAATATCCGAACAGATCAAAGTAAATTTTGCTAATTGTAGCTTGCCTTGCTTGGTCAAAGATACATATAATTGTTTCTTTGTCCTATCGTCAGTTCAGTCAATCGGTTTTTAGAACCTGTAAAAGTTTCAACTGAGTTACATTATGGCGCCATCAACGTTTAATTGAAGTTAAGACAGCCCAAATATTTCTCTATCGCTCGTCAAGATTGCGGGATCGGGTTCCGTCAGGTGTTGTTTTTGAATTGTCTTTATCATTATTATTTTATTTATTTTTACTAAAACTTTGATAGTTTCACCGATAAAAATGTTACAATATTTCGTCACCAAGCGTATATGTACCTATATCTTATAAATCATAGTTATAGGTATAAGCCATTCCAAAAAAAAATATTTTCAAAAATTGATAAAAGAACCTAAAAACATACCTATTACTCGTAAATGGGATGCATATTTTATCCGAGAGCTCCCCACTGATAAAAGATTTGAGGCTGTGTGTGTCGACACAGGGTTGCAACAGGGGCGGGATTTAAGGGAAAGTGCCAATTTTTCTCGCCTTCAACTTTAAAAAGGTTTCAACGACTTTCACTAAGCAGGAAATGCTTTTCAGTCGGGGATCAATGTAGAGATAAAAATACACGCCTAGAAAATGTGTTTAGACAATTTTGAAGGGCTTATATATAAATATGTTATTACCTGTCACATAACAAACACGAAATCTGTTACACTCGGTAAGTAATAGGCTTCTTTTACAAAGCCCTCTTTGTAAACAAAGTTATATTAGAAGTTTTTCAGCTCAAACGAAAATTCTTCACGATAATGATAAGAAACTTATAATAAAGTATTAATAAGTAAAGTTAATTTTCCGTGTTTCTATTATAAAACATTGTTGTTAAAAAATAAACTCGCAAAGTGATCAATTTCCGACAATACCCCGCAATGTATTCTCGAAAAGGCCTTTTTAAAACCGGCCTCCATTATGGCGCTAACAAAACTTTGTCGTCCGATAACGGGATCGAATTCCGTCGCATTGTAGGTGAGGCGAGTGAGGCTTACAACTGGAAATTGTTGGAAGAAGTTGTTAACAAAAATATAGAGGCTCTAGACGCCTGCAGGGGAGTGATAAGACGCGGATCGCGGGAGCCGCGCGGCCGCGGGGCGGAACAAGGCACTGGAGGAAGGCGGGAAGTGAAAAACCTGAGCCAATCGTGCCATGGAGGATTAGTTCCTTGGGGCCGATTATACCGGTCACTAGAAAATAATTGTAATGTCACATTAGAATGTAGTAAGTTAGGCTAGATTAGCTAAAAATCAAATAACGATAGTAAAACACTCTACCGATATGTTCCATTCACAACTCTTGATATATATTCGATATAATATATTTGAGTGTTTTACACACAAATATCTACAAATTTATAGATAGTTCAAAAATTACACACATCCGACGGGACTTGAATCCGCATTATCCCGATCTGTACCTTTAGCCTCTACCATTTTGGCCAAAATTTCTTGAGAGATAGCTTATTGCAGGCTAGCTATGCTACCGACGTCGACTATGCATTTAGTTTTAGTCATACACGTATAATAAAAAATAATATGTACATAATAATAATACCTCCATTTCAAAACTTCGATATTTGCGCAAAATCATCAGTTGATTGTGTAATATTGCAAAACAGCAGGTATTTAAATACACATATTGCATTGTATCCAACAAATGTATGGTGATGTTAAACGGGCCGATAACCGCAGGCCAGGACGTGGCAGCTGTGCTATTACAGTAATCGGTAGGAATCAGTTTTATAATTACAACAATTACCCCGACACAAGCTTACGAAACTTTTTTATCCAGAAATAAACGATGAGCAATAATTTTAAATATGTATACGAAATAAATTAACAAATTTCTTTTTATATACATACTGATTACAGGTACTTCTACAAATTATTAAATTACTTTAACAAATTATCTACATACCTTTTCGATACCTGATACCTAGATAGATCTACGGTTGACCACCAACTCGTCTCATGTTGTTCAAAAAAAAGTTTTTTTAAGAGAATACTGAAGACGAATCTAGGGACACTTTACACATAAAAATTGGTCAAGCTAATATAGAAACATACACACACATAATATGTACATCAAGCTTTATTTCATATGTTTCCAATATATAGGTGAAAACTTGTACTTAATTAGCCTCGTAATTTATTTATATTCATAAATTGTTTAAAGTATTTTGGTTGTAAGTTTTCCTAAAAAATAAAAAAAATAAAATAATAATACACACGAATTTATGAGTTTGAACTTGAATACTTTGACAACTAGAAACATTTTATAATTTTTTTTCTTCGTTTGTTCAGAAATTAATTATAAGAACAAAAATAATAATAATTTTAATACGATCGCTTCAATCTCTACTTCGCATTTAACCTTCCATATTATATTACAAGCTGCTTACTAACAGTAATCTCTCATGGTAAAATAGCTCTCTATTTACGTAATAAATGTTTACTCATCAAAATACGCGCCACAAAGAGTAGCCTTGGCCCAATTTCCGCGATCGCTTCCGCATGTGCCTTAATCCCTTCTTTATGGTGTTTAACCTGTTCTGGAAATGTCTGCAGATACTCGAACCAGTTCATGTTTTCAAAGAAAGCGTGTATTGGTGAGTTAATTACGCTTCCATTTCTGAATTGAGAGGTGTTCTGAATTCTGTGAGAAGTTATTATATTATTCTGTGGTTTCGGTTCTCTTCGCGGGGAACTTGGTTCATTATTTTATTTTAGTGTTTTGCTTTTGGAAGTTGTTGTTCGGAGATACGGCCAGAGTTTATATTTGAAGGTTCTTGAAAATGAGAAAATCGAGGTCAAGCGATACTAATTAGTTGGCGTAATACTAAGCACAACTATTCGATTATACAAGGATATTCAAAATAACTTTGGTATCATAAGTGCAACTTCAATTTTGAACTTATTTGGCATTATCTAAATGCACCTACACGTTTCTGTACACGTTTTTTAACAACTCATCAAAATTCAATGAGTGCAGAATCGCAATTATGTACAAAATGTTCGAATTTTTCTATTTATATTGTAAAAGTCAGGTAAGGGGCTTCAATGAATTTGGAATTTACGTAAGCAATGCGCAATGAACATTTTGTATATCTAACCATCTAATAACGGTCAAATGTGGCGTCAAAATGCCATGACCTATGATGCTTTGCCTACTCCATGAATAGGCGTGATTTTATGTATGTATCACATGCAATATCACATGTATTGTATTCCGTGCATTTTGCCGAGAGTGAGTCTGTATTTATACAGCTGTTCTTTTAATAACGTTAATTTAAAAAAAAGTTAAATTTGAATTTCTTAGAGTAGTTAGACGTAAGTTATGATCAGAATGGAAGTTATGAGTAACACTGTATAATTATTATTTTTTTACTTAATGTATGTATGCAATAGCAAAACATGAGTACCTATGTATCTAAATATGCAATAACTATATGCATTAATTTTGAAAACTCTTTTTATACGACCGGCTTTCGGAAAAAAAGTTGACGCGTTTCCAGCTAACATCATAACCCTCGTGTGCTATTTTGCTTTCCAACCTCCGCTGAACAACGCGCAGTGTATCATTTCTCGCCTTTTCCTCGTAGCATCTCCAACAGCAGCAGTCAAGAAAAGTTTCACACTTCTGTACGTTAGCAGTTTAGTAATATTTTTGTGTTAAGTAAATAAATAAATATTGGTGGACATTTCACAAAACACCATCTAGACCAAACTAACAAAAGCTTGTACTATGGAAACTAGATAACTGTTAGAATACATATATACTTTTTTTGTGAATACATAGATAAATAGAAACACCCAGATACAGAATAAACATCGATGCTCATCACACAATTATTAGTCCTGGGTGGGTATTAAAGCCACGATCTACAGCTTAGCAGGCAAACATACTACCAACTGAACTGCCAATTAGAAGTATGTATAAATCCAAATGACCTACACTAAATGCCCATTGAAACAATATTTCTGCTGTCGACATTTTCACGATTCAATTTGATAAAATTGTGACATCGTCTAACGGAAATTATATTAAAACTGGTAAGTATCTATTTTTTTCAACAAAAGCACTCGCGGCTCACGAAATTGAGTTAATTCGTTACTTTGAATATAAAAGTACTGCGAGAGGGACAAAACAAAATAAAGAAAATTAAATTATAACCGGTTGCGAAAGATGTCTGAAAATATTGTGGTGATCTGCCTACAGCCGGTATTTAGGTTTCATTACTTCAAAATGTGTCGGTAACTTATTAAATTTACATCAAATATATACAAAGGGTTTGTATATTTTGCCTGGTTAATTTGTAGCTTGATTTATCATTTACGCGTAATATTATAAGTGAAAAAGTGTGAGAGTGTACGTGTTTATTTTTGTCCTTCACGCTAAAACGGCAGAACTTATTTGAACGGGGATTAAAATTAACTCGTACTTAAATCAAGATATTATAAGCTACTCCAAAAAATCGGGAATTTTGATATGTGAGTGTAATTATGGACCACAGTTTGTAATGTTGTTTTTTTTTTGTTATGATGATAGTTACAGACATCACTCAAGATAATTCGTGCTAAATACCTAGCTTAAATAAGACTATATTCACAATTCTGTAATACCTATTTCTATACGTAAACAGTCTCTCTAAGGCCCGCTTGCACGCATCGTTGGGTTAAATAAATAAATTTAGAGTTTGTTAACTCTGGGTTAGATAGTTAAAATTTTAACTCTCAATAAGCCTTGCACCACGAAAAAATAACTCCGGGTTAACAAACCCACAAGTAACCCGACATTTCTTTTTTTTTAACTGGGAACATTGAAATGTTTATGGGCTTCTATTATAATCCGACCAAAGATGAATAATACTTGTATGCCCTTCATTGTATAACAGTAAACGACGTTAGAATTTAACTGCATTGTGTGTCGCTCTCGCTCGCATGACGTAAGTATACAGGCCAGGTACTAAATGGGTGTTTCAAGAGAATTTGTGACGTCACTCACAGATGGTGACTATGATGATTTGCTCAATAAATAAACCACGCTTTCTTTTTAAGTCGAATTCTTCTATGAAAGTCTTTGCTCCTTTGTAAATTATAATAATCCGACCGTTCGGTGACCCTTCCGTCATAGAAATTTGAACTAATATACTCAATAATTTCTTCATCATCATCAGAGAATAATAAATCGTTCGTCATTTCGATATTTTAATTAACAACAGGAAATAGAATAGATATATTATACACAATAAACTGCTGAACTTCACCTCAATTAATTTTGACATACGCTTCACTAACCCAGAGTTATCCGACTTAACCCACCCACATCGGTGGGTTAAATATTTAAAAATGTAACCCTGGGTTTACTTCTAACTTTTGGCGGCGCAAGATAAACTATTTATTTAACTCTGTGTTAGCAGTTAACTCAGAGTTAGTTACGCTAACCCTGGAACGTGCAAGTGGGCCTAAGCAGTTTTAGTCCCGACCATTATCTGAATCAGTAATCCGTTTCTGAAGAGTCACCTTAGCTTAGCACCCACTAAATCCTAAGCCATGTTTACGTTTTCTAAAATGTCACCGTTTAAATTCTGAGCTATTTTCGTCCCCAAAATCGTCACCTCGACGTTCTGTAACTCACGATGCATGCCCAAAATGCATCATTACGTCTGCAGCACACAATGTGCCGCCCCGTGGCACGGCGGGGGCGGCACGCGGACGGGGCGGCATGCGGTGCGCGTGTGGCTGACAGTACGTCGCGCGCGGATGTTGCGAATGACGCCTGTTATTGAAATTTTTAACGTTTCATTTGCTACTCTGTACATGGATTGTGAGTTTGTAATTTGTCAGTTCTTTATTTGACGTTATCATTACTGTAAACAATTAATTCATTTTAATTAAGTACCTACATGTTAATATTCACTGTCTTATCATTTTTGAAACAGTCATTTGCCAAATATATCTCTCTAACACTTATGTAATCATTTCTAAACCGTGTACTTAATTAGCATATAAATCAACCGTCCTAGCTTACGATTTACTAACCTATTCATTTGAAACAGTAACGTACATAACTTATAATAAACCTCGAGTTAATCTCTACATAAACATAATGACTGCACAGAACCTCTTAAACCTTAACCGCTTAATCCCTTTGACCTCACAATGTCACCGCGAATCACAAACTAGACACGACACAATACAACACATATTAGCATGCTTCAGCACACGTATGTACAATGCTTTATACCGGCTGTTTGGATAATTTAGAGCACGCTTTCTATTAATATATGCCGAAATATGTTAAGGCATATAGTAATAGAAAGCGTGCTCTAAATAAAAACATTAAAATGCCAACAGAATAATTGTTGTCAAAGTTCCTCGCTTGATATATTAAAGCGTAGATATCAATATAAATCGAAGTCCAAAAGTGCTCAGGTAAAGAATATTTACGTTAATTACATAACTGTCTGCATCTATAAGCATTTTTGATATATATCTATCTGTCTGTCAGTATACCTGACAGACAATTAATATATGCGTTACAATCGCAAATTGATTTAACATTAAGAATGCACCAGCTGCTTCTCATGCCTGGCATACTGTAAAAGTCATTTAAGACTTAAGGAAGTTAGCGTTTATGTAGGCGATGAGCTGAGCCCCTGTCACTGAAAGCCAATGCTTTGTACATTTTATCCTCTAATACCCTTATTCACCACCTTACCCTTATACTTATTTACTTACTAAAGCAACATAAATCTACATTTATGTTGAAAATCTAAATACAATTTAAGCTATAGGGCGTGCTATAGAATTAGACATACAGACATATATGCTCGAACAACGTTACTCTCCTTCAGTAGTCGGGTTAACATGTGCGTTTTATAACCAAACACCTAGTATTTTCTAAACAGCTGTCAATCTCACACCTGTATGAAAAATCTGGATCATCCTAAATTAGATAGAAGGTAACGAGGAGGCTTCCTGAGCCACGATAATGGGTTTTCTTTGCTAAGGGAAAAACCAATTTGGAGGGTAGAACATCAAAATATCCAAGTGAAGTTGGAGATAATCCGCGGGACGTCGTAAGTATCTTACGGCGTGATATTACTTTGTTTGTGACGTGGCGTGGTGACGCCGCTGACGCGCGCCGAGCTCTACTCCACGTGTACCGCGGCTTTATCTACTTTACAACATTATTTCTGTTAATGTTTTCTAAGGTTCTTGCGATTGTTACTCATTGAAATGAAACAAATTTTAAGGAATTTATCGTGTTATACAATTATATAAAATATATACGATTAATCCGTTAAGATGTGTTTCATTTCCATTATTTCTATTCACTTTATTTTTATAAAACTTGTTTTTTTCATTATTTATTCTTAAAAGTACTAACACACCATCGGGTCTATACGGAGCAAACATGACGAAGACTGAATCCATTTCTTATATAAAAATTGTATTTTATGTAAAATATTCACTATATACAAAAACATAATATATGTAGAAAATAATTCACTATAAAATAACAAATATCTCTTACTTTAAACTAAAATGCAGCTTAGTTAGCCAGTTAAAAATACAGACAAAAACGCAATAAAAAGTTCAAAAATAGTCGGACAAGTGGCTACGTCGTGAAAAACATAAGGCCATTCTGTCGATGGCAGCTGTAAAAATACTTCCAGCGATCACTTAGCTGTTGTAAGTTGATCACGTTCACCGGTACTTGCCGCCCGATCGTGCACTCTCGCCAACACTGCCACTACTGTACGATTCACATATTTACGAAACGTTGCGACACACTTGCTGAGTTAGGACTTTGTTCCAGATACCTACTACAACTTTACCGTTATTCGACCGAAAAGCAGCGGTTTACTAGGTTTATTGTTCTGTGTTCAATGACAGATTTTCAGAGACCAAGAAGTTTTTGACCGTATTTAGATCCTTGGTCAAAAATGAATGGCATATTCCGTAATTTGCACTATGGAAGTATAAAAAAGTATGCATATTAAAAGAAAAATAAAATACCCGACTGCTGAAAAGCAGTTTTTGCAGTCTAACTTACGATTTCGTTATGCTTGATACGCTGTTGAATGCTCTTTTTGTGAGAAAGTATGCGTAAAATCGCTGTAAAAGATTATAAATACACATTTTTTAGAATAATTCTAGTAAAATCACTTGTTTATTACGAAATAGCTCCAATTAACTATTTTTGTTTTTGAAAAAGCGCATTTTTTATTTTTTGCGAGAGATGTATTATTATTATTACAAAAAAATATAGTCTATGACACTCAGGAAGTGAAGATAAATCTCGACACCTCGCACATCAAAGTCAGTCAAGCCGTTTAGGCTGTAGGCTGTCATATAGAAACATACATACATACACTCGAAAAACATAGCCCTCCTTCTTACATTCGGGTAAAAATATATAATGGCTGTTTAGCAGGCTTAAGATGCGAAGCGCGACAAAATTTTCTCTACTTTTTTATCGAGTAAAAAATTGACAAACTCATAGTTCTTGGTAAAGGTAAATATTTTTTTGTGGCGGCGTTTGCCTGTTTTATTTTATTGTTTATGTGACTGAGTATTATAACTCTACAAATATACGTTACGCATTCGCCTCCCTGAGTCGCTTATATTCCGGCGAGAGTGTACCGCCGGTGAATAATAGCACTACAGACAATGTTCTGTCGAAAAATAGAAAATTGAAATCTTTTTGTTAGTGCTCGTAAAGATTCTCATCCGTTTTACTTCATCTCGTGTCGTCTACAAGCTTTTTTAGAGATATAGGCGCACTTTTATGTGCTAGTCTTTTATGTTCACTTGATTTTATACTTCTTTTTATTCGTTTTAATACAGTCACTTATGACGAGAATAAAATGTATATGGGAACTATTATTGTGTGTTTGTTGCTGGATACGGTGTCGCAAAATAGCGTAGTTAAATTCGTAAAAATAGCGAATAAATAAGTATTACATTTTTTCCTCTTTTGTTCATGTAGAATGTGTGGCTAGACTTAGCGTATCAAAGTTTTCGATGGCTCGAAAAGCCTCCCGGTGAAAAGATTAACCGGTTCATACTTTGCTTATAACTTTGGTGATTGTGTCCAGCCATAATAATTAACCTTATCTTTTTAAGGTTAATTTATAAAACTGCTCAAAATCAGAAATTTGCCTGTAAGTTAAGATTTCTTAAATTATATTCTGGGCAAAAAACTAAGTAGATGCCAGAATATATAATTTTTCATAGTGATTTATAACATTCTACTTGTGCATTGTGTACGTAGGGGTTTTTAAAATCAAAATGACGGATTTTTGGCGTCATTAGTAAAAACATTAACCAAACCTACTAAGTAGGTTATCAAAATGAAATAAATTAAAACGAGATTACAAAAATATATATAAGTGATGTGTTTAAATTTAATTAGGAATAACAAATTCAAATGGTTCGATCAATGCATTCAAATAGTTTATAGTTTTTGATTGAGTATAAGTCGCTCTACAAGAAAAACAAATTACCCGACTGATAAGTCGGGTAATTTGTTTCTTTTAACACATATTTGTTCAATATTACTTTGTATAAAACCTACCTTCCATAACTTCCTTAATAGAATTAGTACTCTGTATGAGAACTCGGCGCACAGCCACTCTTAACACATTACCATACCCCCCGCCCCCTCCCTTCCACCTCCGGCATTGCATTATTTATTGGGAAAAACTTTAGCATTTCCAAAACCCGAACATCTGTCCGGATCACCTGTGTTCTACCAACTACCGCACTTAAACACGTAATAAACTCTATCATAAACTGTTAAGGGTTAATATCGCTTGTCAGACATGTTGTTGTTTTTGTAGAGAGAGCGCTAGTCGTCAGGTACTCCGGATTATGTCTAGCAAAAATGTTTTATTCAAACGTTTAGGAATTATAGTATATATTAACGTCTATGTTATGTTTGTTTATGAATGCCGATGAGGTCTCTCTGTGCATCGCGTGCTTTTTTATGCAATGTGCCTTCTTAGTGTGCTTGTTGCCTCTTTGCTTGTTAGTGTAATATGGCCGGGGGCGAGCCTTTTATGGGCGTGCTATATTGAAACTGTATATTTCGAGAGTAATGCACCGTTAGAGGGGAGTTTATACAATGTCGGTGTTGTTTATCTTTAAGCGAAATTAGATACTCATTTCTTTTAGAATGCTAATCCCCATATTTGTAAGGGAGATCTGTAAAATGTTGCGCAAGTAACAAAACCTAAAAATTATAACACAATTTCAGGAGTCTGGGATACAGTGTAGCTCCAAAATTATATATATTTAAGGCGAAATGTCTTAAATATGTAATATAGCTTATTTTATTGGCAGTTTGGCCAATTCTGTTAAACGCTCACTGAAACAATAGTACATTTTGATACAAGTGTGCTAAGTTGGTCATTACAGTCGAGGCGGAATTGCAGCCCGAGCCGAAGCCGAGGGCGTAATAGAGCCGAGAGTGTAATGACCATAATGCACACGCGTTTCATACGACGTTTTTCAACACACTTGCGAGGAAAAAAACACCCGTTTATAAGGGCCACTTTTCGAGCAAGTGTGTTGAAAACTAAATTTAATTTGGATTAAAAATTGTGTCTGCTTTTCAACAAACTTAATCTTCTTCTTCTTATCTATCAATGATAGATAGATAAGAAGAAGATAATTATTATCGATATGGATTTTAATATCTACCAATTAAAGCAGGGTCAACGTAATAGCGTATTTTAAAGTCGGTTGTTTCAGTTTTTATAATTTAATAATTATTCTTACCACCTCATTTAGAATGGACAAGTTGTCAATACCATGGCACTCAAATGAAATGTGATCAGACATATCTGCAATAAAAACAGAAACTCAAACTAACTTTTCTAGTGAAAAAGCGGCTCTTCCTGTGAAAGTATCTCTCTCGTTAGTCGCAACGGAATTTTAACTCCAATCATCGATGTCCAAAGCGCGTATCACTCACTGCCGGTAGTTGTTTGCTCCACTTGCCCCGGGTGGGTTGCTCCACTTGCCCCGATGGGTTGCCCTACTGACTGGATGCACGGAACTTCTTTTGTAAGCCAGTGACAAAGCTCTTTAAAGGGCGAATATAGGTACTTGAAACAGAACTGCTGAAGGACAGATCTCTGCGGTTTTCAATGGGAACATCTAATGTCCAGCTGGCCTAGCATGGAATGTAGATAAACTAATTTTATCCGCGTTACTTTATTTCCTCCGAAAGGCGGATAAAATTGTGAAAGACTGTTTGTCTCCGTTCCATGCTAACCCTGCAGCAGTGGATAATAATGATGTTACCAAATTTAATTCCTTTTTACTCTACTCTACTATATTCTACTCTACTCTACTATACTCTACTCTACTCTACTCTACTCTACTCTACTCTACTCTATGAATATTTATTTATTTATTCAATGCCGGCAGCCTAATGGGCACGTTTGGGCGGGGAGATACCTCGTTTTAGGTATACCTTTAAACGAGCAATTATTGTATATTATGTATGTTTAAATATAATCTGATCTCGGAAACGGCTCCAACGATATTAATGAAATTTGGTTTGTAGGTAGATTAGGGGACGATAAATCGATCTTGCTAGGTTTCATTTTTAGTGAAACCGGGTTCGCTCGTATTTTCAGTCATAAAAAACTCGAGTGGAGCTCGGTCAACAAAGTGGAAAAAAAGGATTTCTCTCCGGTAGGACGATCTTGACAGGCCAAAGTGGATGTGTGCAGCTTTGCGCGCGTCTCGTGTCCTGGTCACACGAGGCCGGGTATCCTCATTTATTCAAGCCCTGGTCTCCTGCCGCGTCGCCCGCGCCGGTGCCGCGCCGGCCGGCGGCCGCGGGCTGCACAACTTTGTGGGATTAGTGCTAATTGAATATGTTATGTTTCGCCGACCGCGCGACGGCTCGCGAGATCATTCCGCTTTTGGCCACTAACTTATTTAGGCTGGGATGAGACAAGGGTCACCTTCTATATTTTTCAAATTGAATAAGAATTTTAAATTTTGAGATAAACATTTTGGTTACAAAGGACAATTAATTAAATTCGAAACTGTCTGCTTTCGGCAATTTTCTTAGTTCCGAAAAGCATTTCTTAGGACCTGTAGTTTGGATAGTGTAGTGGAGTGGTATTTGATTCAATAGTTTTATTATTATTACTTAGATAGGCTCTAAGTAATAATTATAAAACCATTCGTCCGTTCCATTGCTGGACAAAGGCCTCCTTATCCTGTTTCAATGATTTCGTTTTTGTAATATTTTGTATCACCATACAATCGTCAGTCAATAGGACTGTCAATACTATGAAATTCGAAGCAATAAAATATTTCACACAACTTTTCAGGTAAATGTGAACTTCATTATTTGATTTGCACTGCTATGCTATGTTCAATGGAATCATTCATATTTACATAAGCAAAGTGCAAAGCTTATCCGCAAACAGTTCAACTGGCGGTATTCCATCACAAACTGTTAATTAATGTAGCTTGGACTAACGAAAATGTATTTTTGTTTCAGGTACGTGATTTTCCAATTCAGATAACATCTAAGAGGTAAACTTAAAACGGAACGGCGTCTCGTATCTTGGTTCGCATCGTCACGGGCGAATATCCAATCAGGATCAGAGATTTAATTTTTTTTCTAACTTCACTAACGGTAGCCTGGAAGCTCCACATAAAAGAATCTCTCATTAAAAGACTAATCCAATTTCCATCTGTTTTTCTTCAAAAGGGGCCAGGCAGGCAGGCAGGCAGGCGCGGTACGACGTTTGGGGGATTTCGGAGCACATTGAAATTGAACTTTTGTGTTCGGAAACTCGTACATGTGCAATTACTGGGAATCAAACTCGGGCCGAATGTAATTTTCGTGTTTTTCGTCGAACTCGTCAGATCTTCACCCTGTTCACAGTGTTGCCAGGTTTTCCATCGAAGACGTGGATTAATAACTTAACACGTAGAGATTTACCGTTTTTTTGCTAAAAATATATTTAAAAATGTCTATTCGGGTATGAGTGCAAAATGAGAAAAAATAGTAATGTACTTATGTAATATTAATATAAATATTAACAAACAAGTGAGTCGTCAATCATCCTGAAATGCTTCTAATTAGGTTAGTATATAATTACCGAAATGCGTATAGGTATGTCTAGAGTCTGTTCAGCTAGGCAACTAAATGTGGAACTGACGGCGCTGCTGTCCTTATTTCCTTATTTTGTTCAGTCAAGACCACAATACAATAGTAGTATATACTTCCAGACGTTAGTTCCCGTGTTCCGCTACAATAGTTATATATTTAAGCAGACTAGCATTATGTATCGTGAGTAGTCCCAGCTCAATGTCACCCTACACCCAAACTTGTAAAACGCGAACGTTATTGAAAGCGATAAGTAGACTCTGATTAAAATTGTGATTCGATGTGTGAGCACTGAGCACTGAGCGCTGAGCACAGAGCAGAGCAGTGAGCGTGCCTCAATAATGAGCAATGTACATGAGTGTTTTCAACGATTCCCTGAATACGTCCTCCATTCTGTGTATGGATCCCGAGATGAACTCGTTCACAAACGTTCTTTATTCTTTTATAAATGGGTCTGTTTGGGGCATAAATTAATTTTATTATGAAAATCAAAATGTTTTTTACGTATTTTCTGTCTAGGAAATTGCGTGTGTAAGTAAGCATGTAAGTGATATCACTCACTTACGATTAAGCTAATAGTCCACTAGAACGCGTAACCACTAGACCAACACCGCTTGGTGTCGTGGTTACAATCATGTAAATGCAACATGTAATATTCAAATAAAATCCATGTAGTTCACTACAAGATGTAGCAAATAAAGGCGAGTTAGCAGAAAAGCTCTAGCCTATTACTGAATTAAAAAAAGAAAAGCGTATCAAATGACAATATGGATAATAGATATTGTTCAATATCAATATCGATCAAGCCATAAAGAACTTAGTGACATTTATACCTGTATAGTGATATAAACATACTTATAAATACCCAACTGCATAAATCTTGCTTGTCGCATCTAAATTACATTTAAACATATAAGTTTTATATATTTTTAGAACCTTTTTTAAATACATTTACTTTGATGTCCCAAACTGAACCTCAACGGTATAATATTCTATAAAATTGGCCCACGCGTTTATTCTCTAGAGCGCTACAAAGGAAAAAAAACATACATATATAGGCTGATAAACACTACCTTTCTTTACATCACGCTGTCGGGAAATAAATGATGCAATATGAAGTTTATTTTAGCTCAGCATACGTTTCTGCAGTGCTTGATTCACTCGCCTCTACTGCACCTAGCGGCTCACGCTTACGAGCGCAGCTCGCGATCAGGCACCATATAAGTTGATCAGGTGCGGATCAAGCGCTGATCTGGCGCTGAAGTGTTCTAGTGGACGATGACCTTTTATTGCATACATACATATAAATGTATATCTGATGAACCAAGAGTATCATAAGAATAAGACGATAAATATTTAAGGTGTCACTGACTATAGCAATATTACTAAAAGTAGCTTTTTGAGTATACAAGTTTACAAAAAAAAAACTCATTATTATTTATAAATTTGCTCTGTGTGATCTTCGTCATATTTTTATGAAAAATGTGTAATTTTTTCTAAGAAAACAAACGCTTTTCAATGTAAACTTCCTGGAAAATACTCTGCTTCCTTAGAAGCCTACAAAAATAAGGCGAAGTTAGAGCGAACTTTAATTAGCATCTAAACATGATAGGGAAACATAAATAGTGCAGCCGCTCGTGTTTGAGCCAATTAGCTAAACTTTACGGATTGAGTTGCCATCTTCCAGCTCAAATAGCTAACATTATCTAAATATTTATTCCCAGTAAACAGAAAATATAACGCTTTGAAAGTCTGCGCTGGCCCGCTGTTAGTGTTAGTTTTTGCGCTTTTAGTAAGTTTGTTTGTAATGCAGCCACGCAGAAACTATTATGAAAGCAGTTGGCAGACTTTTTGAGCTCCGAAAATTAAGGACTACAATAATACATGTTTTAAAGTAGAATTCAGATTTGTTATAAACTGTGTTGTTGTATTTATTATTGTAAAAACATTACTAAATAATTGCTACATACAATTTATACAAACAAAAAAATCCAACATCTTAGTACAGGATGAACTAAATAAGGTTCACGGTTTGATTTAGCTCGTCATGTTTGTTGTTGTTTTTGGGTCATCGAAATTATCCCCCATTCCCATTGACAAATTGATATGATATTTGGTAGGTACACGCCTTTAGTTCAGATGACATTGTAATGAAATATATTTAGTATCATTCTAAATTCAATATGCCCGCCGCCACAAGATGGCGGATTTCATATTTTTTCACAATCCCCACAATATGGGTATCAAAATTAAAGGGCTTTTCTAGTAGAATACAGTAAATACATTACTACGTCAATATCTTTCTTTTCAATAAAACCGTTTACCTTAAAAAGTACTTATTTTATATTTTGACTATGAATTTATGTAATAAATATTTCATTTCCATCCTGCAAAACAGTGAAAAAGTCCAGCTCTCGTAGAAAAATTAGCAAATAAAAATTCAAGACTAGAAAAAAGCATCAAGTAGAGTAGAAAACTCGTTTTAATGATCAGGGCGTCCGGCGCCGGCTTCTAATTTATACTGTCATTAGATTTTACTACAAACTCGATATTAGCTGACGGAATTTATCGCAGAGTTAAATGTCACTAATTGAAGAAAAACGGTGAAAAAACCTGTAATTGGACGTCGCACGCGGTACGGAACACTCTAATTGGAGTTCTCTACGGAAATAGCTGCTTCTAGGTGTGATGTGAGCTTCATGTAGCTGTACTCATTGTCATGTAATTATTGAGTTATAAATTCGCATTGTCTTTATATCTTTAATTTGAGTTTCTAGCAAGATACCTACCAAATACTATCAAAATCGCTCATTATATAGCACCGGTGAGAACTTCTTACTTTTTAAGTCAGACCATCGTCCGTCTCACTCGCGCGTACCCACATATTTGAAGATATAAAATGACTGCAATAAATTTTTGTCGAATATTTGTGATGTTTCAAATGAAATGAAATGAAATTTATTTGCAAGAATATAGGTAAACAAGGTCTTACTAATATTACTAAACGACGATGTTTTTATAAGTTCATTCTGACTGAATTCTGACTCATCCTTTTATATCTTCAAAAATGTGAGTATGCGCGAGCGAGACGGACAATAGTCGGACTACGGACTCTTAAGAGAAACAACCTAATTAAAATTTTCCTAAAATCCATGAACATTTAGAACATGTTTCGTCAATATTGGTTTAAAAATAGGACTAACAACGAGTACTCAAGTACCAACGTTAAAAAAATAAACAAACAAGCAAACAAACATCCGGTCACATTAAAGCAAATTCTGTCTGTTGATGCAAAGACTAGCTCGCTTCACTTGCTCGGTCAATGAGTACTTTCACACTTTTTTAGAGTTCCGTACCTCAATAGGAAAAAACGGAACTCTTATAGGATCACTTTGTTGTCCGTCTGTCCGTCCGTCTGTCCGGGTGTAAAGACCTTTATCTCGGGAACGCGTGAAGGTATCGAGTTGAAATTAAAACCATATACGCAGATCCATAGTATCTTGCTGCAGAAAGAAAACTAAAATTTCTCTGTTTTCGTAAAAAAAAGTTACAGCCGAATATGTCGTAAAAAACGCACATTTCGACACTCACAGAGGAATCAAAACCTGTGGGTTACTTCCCGTTGACCTAGAACTCTGAAATTTGGCAAGAAGCATTGTGTTAGAGTACACATATAGGAAAAAATCCGAAAACTGTTTTCTTTTTATTAAATCACAAAAAATTGTGTTTCTATGCAAGGAATGAGGTCTGACTCAAACGTTCGCTCGCTCGGATCCGAGTGGGAGGCGCCGCTACTATAGCCCCTACTCGGATCTTGTGGTGAGCAAGGAATGTGTTAAATATTTTTACGGTGTATATTTTTCGGTTTATGAAGGAAAATATAAAAAAAATATATGATTTCCCCCTTATATTTTGTTTGTACGGAACCCTCAGTGGGCGAGTCTGACTCGCACTTGTCCGGTTTTTTTTTTAATGTCTTCAGACATTGAAATACATTTGATGTTGATTGATAGTGTGATAAAATGGCAAACACTCTCAAGCGTCTGGAATGAGAACTGGACCTAAAGCGACGATCAATTACACATGGTTAGCTGGTTGACGATAAGTTGTAGCTCGATTACGTCAAGTTATCTGGCATCGCTCGTCTAGTCTACCAGTGAAAACGATATTAGCTCTCCAATCTTCTAGAAATCCTAATGTTTTTCATTTTCTCTCAGACTCTTAAGAATTCTAGTATTTCTTCAAGTACTGAGCCCTCGGAGGGCCATCCTGAGTCCGTCTCAATCGCGCCAAGTCCCGCGCCCCCCAGGGCTGTATTAGCATAATTGCAGCGCATTGATTGGCTGCGGGACGAACAGAAAAACTGTAGAGTACTCTTACTAAAAAAAAAAGCTTGAACAAAAATACTGTGCCATTCCTTTTTGTAATGTAACTAGAGTAAATTAAGGTGAAATATGTTCACTCGGTTTTTGTTCCCTTAATTTCACTCTAAGCCGTAAGAGTAACAACATCTGACAAATTAAATCCTGACTGATTCCGTCCGTGCAACTAGTTGTGTTTCGGGAGAAGGTCCGGTTAAATAAATAACATTAATTTACAAATAAGTAAAATATATCAGAAAATCGTATTCGTCGTTCTTGAGCACATATGCGTACATAGAGATGGATCTCCATGTTTTGTATTCCACCCGCGGATAGCCAGTAGCCGTAAGTAGCGAGATAGCATCATCGGAGTGCGCCCGCCGGCGGCGACTAGTATTGCAGATTGGATTATTTCAATACCTGCACAAGATGTAAACTTCTTGTAAACGCACTCGCCATTTTTCAAACTTGGATATATTTAACACCCCTAGACACAAATTCAGGCACCAAATTGTTAAGTTGTTGGCTCAGAATGATAAGTAATAAATTACTGATTGAATTACTGATAAATTACTGATGAAACTTATTCAGCTATAGTACCTATTATGCTATAATAATATAACTTATACGTATCAATAATTTTGAAGTGATAATTAAAAGTGATTAGTGAGTATATACGTGTATGTGTGTAGGTGTATATATAAATATGTATATATAATATTACTTATATGTCTGTATTTTCATCATTGATAACTTAAGTTTGACTTTCTCTCCACCCATTACTTTAGAAATAATTACTAAGATACAACTATTATGTAGCGCTCGTGGCGCAGCTTGACTAGGTGTTCCCGAACGATCACCAAAGTTAAGCAACGGACGGACCGGTCAGTCTTCGGATGGGTGACCATGAGTGGCATTTCTTTCTGAGCGCTACCGTGGGTCGGATGACACGTTAAATTGTATGTCCAGGTTGTTCAGCAATCGTCAAGCCAAGTCAGAGGCCTTTCGGCGCCTTAATAACTCTGACAATATGGCTGGCCACTCAGTCTATACGAACTTACTTACTTTTTATGGCTAATTTTATTAAATTAAGTAATGACAAGTTCCTAAAATGTAAATTATAAGCTGTTGGTCTTCAATCAATAAATAAAAGTATTAGAACGGTGCTTTCTTCTCACTGGAAATGTAGAAAAGAAAGTGTATGAATATTGTCAACCTAAAAATAATCAACGATCGAGAATTGGTAATTTTAAGAGCTTCTAAACGAAGCCATGTTTTAGTTTATTTATTTAATTAGATGTAATAAAACATAAACCAAATACCGGATCTTACCGGTGTAAAGTTTTTCCATCGCTATTTTCAACGCGGTAAGACGGCTTGCGTCCAGTTCGGACGGGCTTCTCGACTGAACTTTGACCTCGAGGTTGTATATCACGACAATCCTTATTTTTTTCGTATTTGACTGTGACGTAAACCAAAATTATTTATATGCCATGTTAAATTTGTTAATGTAACATTTAATGACATAGTCACCAGTACTAATCATATTAGGTATTGAATACTACTAAACATTAAATAATTTGTTCAGTTTAGTAAATGTATCATTTTAAAAAGAATAACGTGATAGGTTTTGATATATAAGTATTCATAATACAAATAAGACACCTGTTATCTGGTCGTGACTGAATTGTTTGAAACGTCGGCTTTTCATGTTATTGAAAAACGCAATGCACCCCTAAACTTGTTTCATATAGGTCGTAATGGTCGTACAAACTATTACATTTTGTTTATTTTTGTAGCAACGTTGGTGGTTGTCTCGCTGTAGCGACAAATATCGTACCAACCTAGCTTTAAACTATTGTAAATGTACTTCACTTGGCTAAATTTGGATAAACTATGTTAATTTATAAATAATACTAGCAAATCCTAAAAACAGTAAGTATCTTAAAAACAGTCGCCTCTACGTCACACCTATCCAACGACAACGACAAATCATATCAATCAAGACATTAGATCTCAAGCGATATATTAAGTTATCCATTGTACAGGGCACATCGTTCGAGTGTATTTTAGTTTCCATGACTAAACAGCTGTAAAATAAAAACATTCTATGACTATCACAAAAATTGAAAAGAAGCGGCCTCGTGGGGCACTGATTCAGTTACACGTTTACTTACATCCGAAAAATATTACTCTCATGAGTGAGGTCAAAAGAAAAACCATCTGGATCTCTCAATGTTACAAACATTCTCATTCATAAAAACTTATTTCAGACGTATTTAACGTGTTACAGAAACTAAAAAGGCCGCTGAATTAATTCAAACATTTCCACCTGAATTGAATATTAAAAGTAACTGGCAATACTGTTAACTCTAAAAAATAAATGAACGAATGACTGAATGTATCTCGTCCATTCCGAGCTGTCCTTTAAAAGAATCCTCATGATGAATGAAACCTCAGGCCCGGAACCTGGAATGCGCAGTTTAGCTTACCACTACTGTTTCATTTACTCCGCTTACTTTCATGAAATTCTATCGACTCTAGCGACTTTAAATTTTCATATTTTTCATTTTCTTCTTTATCATTTTCTCTTCTATATTAGAGAGTACACAATTCACAGTTTTTTATTTAACTAAACTTTTAAGAATAGGTTTTTTTCAAACAACTCTTGTCCACGTTCAACAATCAGTTATTTCGTAGAATTAGTAGTAAATAGCTAACAGAAAATATGTAAAACAGCTGATTTTTTCAATGAGTTTTCAAAAGTCATAAGTAGGTATAGGACAAAGGATTTTTACTGTGAAAAGAAGGTGCACTTAAAACTTTGCTTGATATTAGTAATTAATACTATCCGAGTGATTTACCTATCACTTTATAATCTTAAGGTTGGTTTGATCAAAACAAATACTTGTTTCATATATTTTGCTGAGAGTAACTTTGCATGTCTTAAAATCTTGTAAAATTAAAGTGACATGTCTTTGGATCGCGAGTGACTCGGTTTCTTATAAGTAAGCGTGCCCCATTGTCGACCGCAACGTCGCTTTACATCAGATGCGAACAAATGTTTGTTCACTTCATTATCTCAGCGATAAGAAGTCCACTGCTGGACATATGTAGGCTTCTCCCATGGACTTCCAAAAAGACATTTAAATTAAAAGTAGATTATCAATCGTAAAAACTTTTAAATAAACATTTATAATGAAGCTGTACTAAACAAGTTGTTGGATAATTACGAAAGTTCTGTATATCTTCGTAGTTTCAACATTATAATGAAAATGTTGGTTTTACGTCTAAACATGAGCTCAACGTGTCCAGAGATTTAAGAAATCCAAGAAGCTTCGCAAGTCTGTATGTACCTATAAAATACTTTATCCTGAATGATTGAAGTCAAATGAGTGAAGCCACTGATTTTAGAGTTGTGAAGTTTGAGGTGTGCCTTTATTATGAACCGTAGATAGTCTGTTGGAATAGAGAACCATCGTGACAAAAATGTGAAGTAACGTCTCGATTGAACAAAATAATGTAATGTGTGAACAGCAACGTAAGGACGTTATTAATTTAGTGTGAACAGCAACGTAAGGACGTTATTAATGAAAGAGGACAGCAGCGTCCTCGCTGTCACTCTAGATCTCTCTATGAACAGACTTTAACAATTAATCAAATATTACGCAACGTGATAATATCAATGAATTTGATGACTGTCAAGCAAAGCTTAGTAAAAAAATCTATATCTAACTTTTCTTATATTAAAATTTTATGTCGTCCCTGAAAAGAAATTTTACTCTAACTTGAATGTTGACTTCTAATGCCACAAAACAGCAGACTCGACAAAAATGATAACAGAAAGCGATATCTCGTTTTATGAGCAATAGAGCCGGTGCTACCCAGAGATCCCCTACCAATTACGGAGGACGATTCTAACCGATTCGCTTACTCCGCTCCGCTTCGCTTCGGCTGGAATTTTAATAGATAGCACGGTTCTAATATCGTGAATTTGTGATTCTAGTTTAACTGAATATTCTAGATAAATATCGGCTTGAATAGAGAAACGATCTTTAAAGAAAATTGTTATTTTGTTTTGTTGGTGAGTGACCGGTCAATGTCAACAATACTTGCCTCTCGTACTGTATTCTTAGATTAGACACGCCAGCTTTATAATTGCTTCCTATTCGAAATCAAACATGTATCTATATTAAAGGAAAAACAAAATATCGAATGCATGCGACCGATTTTTTTACGGAAAACGTTTACACTTAAAATAATGTGGAATGTAGTTTTTTTCATGAGAAAGTATGTGCAAAACTGTCGTCCAATTTGTTTAAATTGCATTCTTAGCAAAAATCTAGTAAAATAGCTTATTAGTCACAAGGAGCTACTAAAACAACAACTTTTATTTGTATTATGAATTTTATTGTTATTATTACAAAAACTGTGACGAAGGTCACTCGAGAAGTGACCATGAAAACTAAAAAATAAATTACCTAATAACTATAATTTAAAAAAATATTACCCACTATATTTACGTGTAATACATATTTCATTTTTATTGCATTTTCTTATATTACAGGTAAATATTATACAAATATTTTTTTATATTCTTCATCATCATTTCAGCCACAAGAAGTCCACTGTTGGATATAGGCTTCGCCATGGGTTATCAAAAAGACCGGTTGGAAGCGGGCTAGACATCCAGCGTCTTCCTGCCATTTGTATGAGGTCGTCTGATGATATCATTTTTATATTAATACTAGCTGCGCCCCGCGGTTCCACCCGCGTGGTGATCGATTATGTTGTTATTCTTTAACGTATCCCACAGGAACAGTAACGGTCAAATTTTTCAGGATAAAAGTATGCCAGATCCTTCTACATAGTATATAAGTAATAATCCTGCCAAATTTCGTCGAAATCCGTCCGGTAGTATCGGCATCCATTGGACACACCGTACAGACAAACAGACTGACAAAAAATATAAAAATTGCTGTTTTGACTTCTGTATCGATAGTAATGTAGCCTCCAATCAAAATTTTTCAAATATATATTAATGTACAGATTTTGACCCGTTACAGTCTTATTATATGTATAGATAATGCAAAACAAGATAGTCCAAAAGTGTTCTACTAAATTGTAGAAACGTAGGTATTTGTATGTACTTTAATTCCATTTTGGAGTTATTTACCTACGCTCAATTATTTCGCTGTGTGACATTAGACGCCTTTTGAAATAAAGTAAGCAACAATTTAGGGAAAGGCCTATTCATTCTGCAAACATTACATAATATCTCTCAAATCAACTTGATCCTTGATCAAAGCGACAACCTTACCGAAGAAACCGCCGTCTAACAACGCTCATGCGCGCGGGTATACTGCAGAGATACAACTTTGAACAAACAACAATACGAACTCTTATTGAACTTTGTTCTCTGAATCTGCTAGATGCTTGCTTTGCGCTTAGTTTCATGCTTCCAAATCACTTTATCTAACAAGGTGTGGCACTGCACGGTTTGCTATATACTCAAACCATCACTTCATTAAGTAGGACAGTAGGATGATTTCGTCGCGCTTTTCTCACTATCGCGCAAGGTAACTCTTCAAGTGATTGGTTGCAAGATGCTTACTTTTCTCACTATCGCAGAAGGTAACTCTTCAAGTGATTGGTTGTAAGATACTTACTTTTCTCACTATCGCACATAGGTAACTCTTTAAGTGATTGGTTACAAGATGCTTACTTTTCTCACTATCGCACATAGGCAACTTTTCAAGTGATTGGTTGCAAGATGCTTACTTTTCTCACTATCGCACATAGGTAACTCTTCAAGTGATTGGTTACAAGATGCTTACTTTTCTCACTATCGCACATACGTAACTCTTCAAGTGATTGGTTGCAAGATGCTTACTTTTCTCACTATCGCACATAGGTAACTCTTCAAGTGATTGGTTGCAAGATGCTTACTTTTTCAAGCCACTAAAGTCTAATCCTCCAATAAATCCCACTTCAAATATTCCTCGCCGATTGTGAAAATCCCCGTAGCTTTATGACATATACATATAGGCACAATAACTAAAAACTTTCATATACCTAGTATTTTTCTTGAAAGTCGCTGACTACACTCGCTCGGGCAATGACTGCGCTTCAATGACTCAGATTTTTACTCGACAAAGTTTGTAAAAATTCTACTCTGTAAAATATAGAACTTCGTGAATTAAAACACGAGTTCAGTAATGTTTTCTAAGGGTTCGCTATTATTACCCATTGAAATTAAACAATTTTTAACGGATTTATCGCGTATATTTTACATAATGTATGACCTCCGATAAATCCGTTAAAATTGTTTAATTTCAACGAGTTCAGTATATGTGGACAGATTGCTTCCTACGTGAATTTAATATCTGTGTTTCCCTCCTCCGGGCCGCGCGGCAAACATCCAGGGCTGTCACACGCGCTGTCTCGTGCAATTATCTAATTACGTGGCAGCGCCAGAGGTGTTTGATGTTGAGTCAGCTTGTTACCTTGATTGCGATTAATCAGTTCACAATACAGACAACTAGACGGCGAATCGCGCCGGAGTTCAACTACTTCACGTCGTCAAGAGAAACTGCCTGCTACTACCTGCTATCCTTCAGAAACAGTTTATCCTTTGAGTAAGTAAACAATTAAAGTAGCATGTTGTCTATACTAACACATGGAAAATAATACATTAGCTATCACCATGTTACATTCAAAACCGATGAACCTTTTAACCATGAACGAGTAATTACAATCAAAATATATACTCTTACAAACAAACTTAGATATCTACGTGTATATTAATACATAATGCAATATACCTTATTCTTAAAATTATTGTCTTATCGTCACAGCTTTTCCAGCTACTTATTAGCTCCTATGTTAACCTTGTTCACATTTCATTCACTTTATCTGTAGGCAATAATTAAAACATTATCTCAATTTACAATACTTATATTGTATTGAAATAAAAAATCTTCTAATATAGAGACGTCGCAATGCAAATAAGAGTTGAATGTTTAATCCAATCAAAATGCACGACAGCCCTGTTTACCGGACCAAATATGGCGGACAAACATGGCGCCTCCGTCGCGGATTTCGTTGTTTGCTTAATTTGTTGAAGTTCAGCTAAGATCGCGACGTTTGCTTACATGCAAGTGTGCGAAACAACAGAGTTATCATGCAAATGCCGTCAGAGAGGCAAACGAGATATACAGACGATGTATGTCAAAATATCTGTTGAATAAAGGCGTTTTTTTCTTGGCTCAGCTCCCGCCAAAATTACGCTGACAGCTCGAGTGTCGCTGACGAAATGAATTCGCAGTAGGGTTGCCTTAATTTTGTGTTTTCCCTTTGGGATGGCGTGTTAATGAAGTCTCTAATTTCCATACTTACCTACATCGTTATTGCACATCACGTAAGTACTTATGTCATTTGTTTTGAACCGACTTCAAAAAAGGAGGAGGATCTCAGCTCATCGAAAATTAACAAAATGATGTTGCTCACTATCTGTCACGTGAAATTTTATATGATTATAATTTGAACTCCATTTTGACTATTACCTACTAGAAGTATCCTGAACTTCTGCTGTGAAACCTTGCAGTATTCCAATTACTTCAGTATTTATTACTAGAAGCTGTACATTATTTGGCTTTCTACAGCATGGAATCCAAGAGAATGAAAGAGCACTGTGAGATAAAAAATGTATTTGGAAATAAAAGGTCATATTCGGGTCAAATATTCTGTTTATTAACATCTAATGGTCCATTGAAATGAAACAAATTTTAACGGATTTATCGCAGGTATTTTACAGAATTTCATCGTCATAAAATTATGTAATTTCGTAGGTTCTTTTTTACGCAAGGTAGATCTACGATTGACCACTAACTCGCCTGATGTTAAGTGACGGTGTGGCCGAGGATGGAGCTCATCGATATAACTAGAAGATATCCATTCACTCTAGCCTTGAAAATTCTAAGATTGTAGTTCTCAGGAAACAGAGCTAGCGGCAAAGAATTCCATTCCTTTGCAGTAAGCATCAAAAACGTGGACCGATAGTGCTGAGTATGGATGTTTAGCATTTCAACGACGAATGGGTGGTAATTCGTTGACATTGTGCTAGTCCTGTAATGAAAGGGTGGAATTAGGTCGTGAAGCTCTTGCGCACACTCCCCGAAATGAACCCTGTAGAATATGGATAGACATACTACTTTACGGCCATACAATTATATAAAATATTCGCAATAAATCCGTTAAAATTTGTTTCACTTCAATGAGTGACAATCGTGTAAATCTTAGAAAACATTATCTAATGATCTTCAGTGAAATTGACTTCAGCGGATATGTTTTTTCGTTTCGTCGTAAATCTCAGCTCATCAGTCTAACAGCAGCTGGACTACAATAAAACTGATTGTGATTAGCGTCTACAATACCGCACTTGACCGGGTGTACTCAGACTCAGACAAGTGTTAATAACTAGAAAGTGATGAAACGTTTACTACATACTAGTTAATTTATTTTTGGACACAAACATCTGTTAACACTTTCAAAGTTAGTTTTGATGTTGAGTAATTTTTTTATTAATATAACAACGCAGTATTTATGGAACTAATACGTTGGTGTCATTCATTTTAAAATAAAATTAGACTGCGTAAGCAGACTTCTATTTTAAATCGATATGTCCCACTACAGGTTGTACCACATGAAGTGGTATTTTTCAAAAAAGCTTGGTTGTCAATGTCGATTGACGTCGCGCTTTGCACTGCAAGTTTCCACAGTACGTTACAGACGCGTGTGACTCGTACTTAGAAAAAACCGGACAAGTGCGAGTCAGACTCGCCCAGCGAGGGTTCCGTACAAATTAAATAAAATGGGGAAATCATATATATATTTTTTTATATTTTCCTTCATAAACTGAAAAATATACATCGTAAACATATTTAAAAACCTGTTTTAGCTTATTCTAATGAGGGTCTTTCATATGATACCCCACATGATACGGTTAATTCACTTTAAAATTTCGACCCTAATTCCTTGCATAACGACACTATTTTTTTTTGTGAATAAATTAAAAATGTCTAGATTTCGGATCTTTTCCTATATGTGTACTCTAACACAATGCTTCTTGTCAAATTTTATAGTTCTAGGTCAATGGGAAGTACCCCATAGGTTTTGATTCCTCTGTGAGTGTCGAAATGTGCGTTTTTTACGACATATTCGGCTGTAACTTTTTTTTTACGAAAACTGAGAAATTTTATTTTTCTTTCTGCAGCAAGATACTATAGATCTGCGTATATGGTTTTAATTTCAACTCTATAACTTTACGCATTCCCGAGATAAAGGTCTTGACACCCGGACAGACGGACAGACCGTTTCCGTTTTTTTCCTTTTGAGGTACGGAACCCTAAAAATGGAATACATATTTGAAGACTTAAATGACAACTAAAATGTATTCATCGCTTTTTTATATAGGTATTCTGGAGTATAACATAGATTATGTACATTGAAGATAAACCAAGAAAACAACATAATATAGAAGCGACGAAAACGTTTTCAAGTAGACATCCCACGATTAAATTAAGCAGTTTGAAATTCATAAACAAGTACACGGAGAATTTACCCTGTTTAATAATTTGGGGGAAAAATGAACAGTTCCTCGCGGTTCGCAGGTGCAAGGCTCTACAGAACATTCGTTAAAACATCCGAAGCCGAGGATACGGGATACGTAGTGGTACCTGCGCGGGGCGGAGAGCGCGGGGCGCGGACGAGCGGTAATTGTATAATATTACCATTTAGAATAACGTGCGTACTCAGTATTAGTTGCAATTCACAAGCGCATGCGATTATTCACTACTAATAAAAAATAAAACCGGTCAAGTGCGAGACGGACTCGCGCACGAAGGGTTCCGTACCATTATCGGGTCCCGTTTTTACCCTTTGGGTACGGAACCCTAAAAAGGAGTCTAAACTATCATTCAAATAGAAAACTCGACAGATTACTAACTCGAATACTAAACAAACGAAAACAACGAAACCCAAAGAAACGCAGATATTTTTTCGAGATTTTGTTTACATCTTCCTATACTTTTGGTTATTCCAAATTATAATAAAGACTAGTAAAATGATATGATAATACGTGTCTTTTCAAGGTTATTCCCAGTAGTCACCATCATCTTCGTCATTCACTAGTAGTAGTCGTCAACTTCTACGCTCTATAAAAGTTAACAGTATTTTTATGTAGCAATAGGTTTGCGCTTGACCGCCACCTGCCAAAATTATCATCACTTTACAGAACCATGACTAGGATTTCATTATTTTACTTGAATTTGACTGTAACTAGAATATATTTGACGTGATGAATATAGTATAATATATATATATATATCTTATAATTATCAAGATGAGCAAAATTGCAATTAATAGTTTGACCTCTCTAGTGAACAATTGAATATCAATCTTTAGGTGGAAAAACATGGATCCTAAAGCTAGCCTTTCACGCGCTGCTCTTGCATGAGGTCCCTTTCGCGGTACCGTACAGAGCAGACGCGTCGGCTGCAATTTATGGAATGTTATTTTTAGGCTTACGTGCGCTCATGATTTGCAACATTCGCTTATAATATAATATAGAAGAGGTATATCACACCTTAGATCGTGGATCTTTGTAAGAATTAAATTAGGAAGAATGGGGGAGGGATTATAATGATGTAATTCGCATGCTGGGCGCGCGATAGTTCAAATATTTAACGCGCCGCCGCCGCCGTGGGCCGGGCCGCTCCGTCTGCTTTCATTATTGTTACTGGGTAATCGTTTGTTTTCACAACTTATAGTACACAAAACTAAAAGAGGGAACATCAGTAATTATTAAATATTATAAGCAAATTAAGCACAACTTGCACTATGGGAACCAAATAACTGATAGAATACATAAATGTACTTTTTTTGTTCATACATATCAGCTATATCGGTCCACGTTCTTGATGCGTACTGCACAGGAATAGCATTTGCCGCCATTTCTGTTTCCTGAAAACTACAATCTTGGACTTTTCAAGGCTCGAGTGAATAGATATCTTCTAGATCGACGAGCTCCATCCTCGGCCACACCGTCGCTTAATCGAATGGCCACATCAGGCGAGTTGATGGTCAATCGTAGATCTATCTTGCGTAAAAAAACCTACTTGTATGGGGATCGAACCCATGCTATCCTACAGCTTAGAAGGCAGACGAACTATCAACTGAACTGTGAGGTCAGTCTGTAACACAGAAGAAAGCTTCTGTTGTCTGTAATGTGGATTATGAAACTGTGATCCGGAATTTTTTCACAAGAGTGTCTGAAATAAAAGTTATACCATTATTTTCATGGATAACATCAATAGTAGTGACAAAATTATTTATTCAATTCCAACTTATTGCACTTTCCCTATTGCACATAATATATTCCGTTTACCTACCTACGGTTTCACCAGAGTGAATTATGACGAATTTCTTCTATAGCTCTTTGTCTTTATGCGTATGTTATTTTTTCTAATTAGTCACAAAATTGGGGATAATGTTAAAATACGTGCTTAAAAAACGTCAATATCTTGAAAACTACTGAACCGATTTTGATAAAACTTACAGTGATTCCTAAGTTTACAGATACTTTATTCAATAAAAAATATGTTTTGCAATACGACTTCTAGTTTCTGCATAATACGTGGACTGACATACAAACATATATAACACTCATGAAATTTGGCACACATGTTAGGAAGCTGGTATAGACTAACATATACATAATTTTATAGTTTAAAAACTGAAACAACCGACTTCAAAGTATATTATTTCGTTTACTTGTAATATAAGTAAAGATAATAATTAAACAAGGCGCTCAAGCGTTAAAGTAGCTCTATTTTCTCTTTATACACATTAGATGAGGAGTAAGTAGGTTTTACTTTTCAATTTCAATAAATCCCTCACGATTGTAAACTTTTCAAAGAGACCTCTCTTCACTCGCTCGTTTTATTTTAAAGAATGACATTTGTCATTGAATGTCAAATGCTTCGTCGTCGCAGATAAGAAAATGTGCAGATGTTTATACGAAAAGCCTCATTTGACACTTTTGCAAAGAAAAACGTGTCAGTGGAACTCTGCAATTCTATAATCTGACGCACTCACTCAGGAATACAATGAAAAAGTTATTTTTTTTAGAGATTATTCAAAAAGTATTAAAGCAATGTTTCTAAAATAATTATGGGACCAACTTGGGAGCTTTATCTATATGTTAATTTACGAAACACAAAAATTGGTTCAAGAATGAGCGAGAAATTCGTGTACATACATAAAAAAAAATATATCCGCTACGAATTGATAGCCTCCTCCTTTTTTGAAGTCGGTTAAAAAACTGTGCAGTTCGGACAATATTACCTACATACAGGCCAAATTGATAACCTCCTTTTTTCGAAGTCGTTTAAAAAGAAAATTCTTTCATGGTTGAAACCTGGCGTCAATGTTAATAGTACTTACGTCACAGTAAGCCTCGGTCGGCTCGTGGCGTGTCCAACACCAGTTCCTAGTTTTATTTAGCACCAGCAGTGTAAAATGTTGCCTCACCCGCGCCCTTGAGCTAAAATTGAACCTGCATTGAACTAGCTTCCTATTGCCTTGAAAAACGTGCTAAAATAAAGGTTTTAGCTGTTCTTGTGTCAGTAAACATGTTATGTAACTATGTACTTTCCTTTTAGATACGTCTACAATACAAAGTTCCTTTTCTAAACTTCCAACATTCATGGAAGTTAAACAACGGATTGACGAAAGTATCTCTAAATATGAAGAACATAATTTTAAAATCTGAAATTCCTAAATCTTAGAAACATTTATGATCTTAGGGGAACTAAATGATAGACGAAGAATATTTGTTTACTACGAAAATATCAATATCAAATCGCCTACGAGTATTTTAAATAAAACGCTCGCTAACCACATAGAAGTCGCTCATGATCTCGACTATTTTGCAGATCTGTACCGGAGTAAGATTTTATTAATTTGGTGAGCCGGTCCCATACATACATACGGTTTCATTTCAGTCAACAACAAACTGGAAATCCTAATATACTCACTAACCTCATACATTTCGAACACGGCAATAAATGCCACAATAATATCGAACAGTTATTCCGAATGCGGCGATACAATATGATTTCACAGCCAATTTCACATCATATATGCTCAGATTCAAAGACAAAAGCGCTTATTGTAAACTAATGAAATTCATAGACAACAATAAAACCCGTCTGGTACATTGTCAGCGGCTTTCTACAATGTTCCTGGGAGCCAGAATATTATACCGATGTGTGCGTGTAGGGCTCATTTTTGTTATAAATATGAGCTACGTAGATCGTTTTCTTAGCGCTGGGACCTAAAATATTTTTCTTCAAATAAATTGGGCAGAGTTGCGTCGGTAATCATGTCGTAAACTGTTCTCATTTCTACAATATAAGAATATTATAAGTTGTATTTTTCTCTGCAACTTTGCTGAATTTCACAGAGTATGTATGTTGCCAATTTCATAGTTTGATGAAGTTGACAAACCGCAGAATTAATTATATTAGTAGTTTGTAAGAATTACTTGGAATCTGTAACATCTATTTCTCTCTCTCTCTCTCCAAAGATATATTGTAAAAGTCAGCCAGATGATTTAAGGGAAATTGACATTTTTGTAGATAATGGGTACCTTACTGTATTTTCTATAAAAAGGAAATGTTTTCAGTGATATTTCCCGGTAAAACTATTTTTGAGTATCGTGTGAGATGTCAGAATGCAGAGCGCAGTGCATTGCCATAGAGAGTTTTTGTCTGTTGAACACGAACAGCCAGTCTACACGGCGCGTTGCGTCGCAAATATTTTAACGCATAGACGGCCACACGGGCGCTGCGCCATCGCAGCGTTACTACGACGCAGTCGTGACGTTCCGTCGTCGCAGCGGTGACGCACAGTTGCGGTGAGCATTTTGTAAAAACATCGCAAAACGAAATGAGCTTGCGTGTTACCTAACCTATCAACGCACAAGCAAATGAGCGCTGCCGTTCCGGCGTCGCAATGAGTACACCCCGCAGCGCACCGTGTGAACACTATGATTATTTGTATTTAAAACAACGCAGCGACAGCGCTACGTCGACGCAAAGCCGACGCAACGGGCCGTGTGGACCGGCTTTTAGAGCCGGCCCAGTTTACTTCGGATTGATAGGGACAGGCGTGAAGCTTACCTTTAGGCGAGTGACGAATAAATGAGTGAATGTTTTTGGCTGGTGAAGGTCTCATCTAGTATGTACTATTCATAGTTACTATATCTGCGGGAGCTCTCAAAACAACAAAACTGATTTATATAAAGAACAATGCAAAAGAACATTCATTACAACCTAGGAAAATATAGAAAACAAGAAAAATGAAATCCTGCTTCCGAAATTACGGAGATTTCACCTTGATGTTATAAGGTCACCGATATAAAGTTCAGAGGTCAAGTTTGACATCATAAAGGTCGAATATGTAATGTAAACCATCGACGTGAGGCCGGAAAGTCCCGGAATATCGGCAACAGGCATGCCCCGGTCCCGGTATTGTAGTCCTAGGTAACCGCCAACCCGGTATTGTAGTCCCGGGCTACCGCCGCGATGTCTTGCGACGGGTACGGACAATGCGCTCATTGTCTGGAACGGCCCTAATTAAATAGGGTTTCTATTAATTAAACTTATTAAAGTGATTCTCATTAATTTAATTTAATTGAGCAATAGTAAGGTAGATCGTTAAAAAAATATACGAATTTAATTGCTCGAGTTCTTAAAAATAGAAATATATGTACTGATTAAATAATAAAACCTTTACAAGTCTAGAAAATACTACGCAGTATCGCATGCCCTAAAATAATGAAAGTAACTTACACAGTAACTTAATACAAAGGTTAAATAAATTAAACTTGTTCTCTTATCTAATTATTGTAATGTGAAAATATAATTGTGCCTTCATTTTCACGTAATACAATATAATAAATAATCGTATTCTGTGTGTTAACATGTCAGGAATCTTAAAAATCCACGAAAAACAAGATAATTATATAAACACTACATTTAACTCGAAAAAAATGTGAAATTGAGTACCAAATCCGACATTGGATTTTTAGTGACGTCACTTAAGTTATTTCCATAGAAAGAGTAGTTTAAATATACAATCTCTTTGACCTATATAGACTTTGACCTTATATCAATTCACGACACTTCATTCCCTAAATCAGATGTTTCAGCAATACGGTGGAATATTATAAGTACAAACAAACAAAGTTTAGATGTAACCACATCTGTAACTAACATTTTAATGTAGTCGGTCAAAAAGTATGTAGTACTTACCGGTAACTTCAGACACCAAAATAAAAATAAAACTAGTTTTCCCAGTGTTCATATGATTAGTTGTATAACTATGTCAGCTGCGGCTTCCGTTGCAATGGAATGAATGGCCGACACATAGAAAATAACTAAATAATAGTATCTAATCCGCTACTCTTAATTGTGCAAAAGTCAGCTCTATCCTGCTGCCTGCGGAACCCTGTCAAAATAAACCATATATGCTGTTGAACAGATGCTACGAAAAATCATTATAGTTTTTGTTTATAAAATCTAGCAATGCTACATAGCATAGGTTTCATTATTTTACCCACTATTTTACCTAGCTTTGTACAATATATTACCTACTTATTTGCTAATAAATGCGATTATGCGACAATTTTAACATAAAAAAACCGGATAAGAGCGAGTCAGACTCGCCCATCGAGGGTTCCGTACAAATTAATAGATAAAAGGAGGAAATTATATTTTCCTTCATAAATCGAAAAATATACATCGTATAAATATTTAAAAATCTGTTTTAGCTTGTGCTAATTAAGTTCTTTCATATGATACCCCACATGATACGGATAAAGCACTTTAAAATTTGGACCGTCCTTGCTTGCTAAGAGACCCAATTTTTTGTGATTTAAGTAAATAAAAATGTCAAATTTTCGGTTTTTTTTCAATATGTGTACTACTTTTTTTTTTTTTTTTTATCAGCCCTGTTTGTACAAACTGTCCCACTGCTGGGAACGGGCCATCTTCTCATTGTGAGAAGGGTTAGGCCATAGTCTGCCACGCTGGCCAAGTGCGGGTTGGCAGACTTCACACATCTTCGAGATCATTGAGAACTCTCAGACATGTAGGTTTCCTCACGATGTTTTCCTTCACCGTTTGAAGTTGGCGGCAATCAACAATACGCACATAACTTCGAAAACACAGAGGTGTGTGCCATGGGATTCGAACCCAGGACCTGCGGATCGCAAGTCAGACGGTCTCACCACTAGGCTGCCGGAAACTTATGTGTACTATAACACAATGCTTTTTGCCAACAAAAAAAATAGTTCTAGGTCAACGGGAAGTACCTCATAGGTTTTGATTCCTTTGTGAGTGTCGAAATGTGCGTTTTTAACGCCATATTCGGCTGTAACTTTTTTTAACGAAAACTGAGAAATTTTATTTTTCTTTCTGCAGCAATAGACTATGAATCTGCGTATATGGTTTAAATTTCAACTCGATACCTTCACGCGTTCCCGAGATAAAGGTCTTGACACCCGGACAGACGGACAACAAATAAGTGATCCTTTATGGGTTCCGTTTTTTCCTTTTGAGGTACGGAACCCTAAAAATGTAATTATTATATCAACCTACTGTCCACTGTTGACAAAGTCTTACAGTTAATAGTGTCACTCTCATTGCTTGTTTAAAAATGTTGTCATACTTTTTGGTGTTATGAGACCTGACTCCACCTTATTTAGTATTACTTTTCTTTTTCTGGTCTTGTCTCAAGCGTGCTTTCAAACATATATATTTTAACGTTATCACTCTTTTATTCTTCTGTCAATACAAACCAAAATCTCATGTGTACCTAAACGGTGTACGAAGAGATTCAATTTCAGTTAGACAAGGTTGCATCGCGGGCCGGCCAGCGGCGGCGGTCCCGCGGGACTAACCTACGTTATCTTTACTATTGTGAGAGTTAGATTAGTTTTTGTTCCTCCGCTTATTATTGGAATAGGTATTGTGCCGGGAGGATGTTTATGATCGGACGGCCTGAAGGTTTTAGGATCGCTGGGAATTATAATCAAAAGGTAAGGAAAAAGGCTGGGAGGGGTCGGCATCGTAGAGCTCGTCGTTGTTGTGTGTTTATTGAGTCAGATTGGGAAACATGAACTTAAGCTTAAAATCCAAATCTTATGCCAAATATTTCAGCAATATCGGTCCATGTTCTTGATGCGTACTGCACAAGAATGGAATTATTTGCCCCCATCTCTGATTCCTGAGAATTACAATCTTGGAATTTTCAAGGCTAGACTGAATAGATATTCTAGATTTCTTCTAGATCGACGAGCTGCGTCCTCGGTCACACCGTCGCGTCGCTTAATATGAGGCGAGTTGCTGCTCAATCTTAAATCTATTTAACAAAAGATCAAGATCAGACAATATAATCGAAACAAAAATACCATAGTGAACTTTTGTGATTTTTTTATCGTACCAAAATTTACCTTTTTAACGTTTTTTATCTCACCGTTGGTTTTACGCATTGTATTCACATAAAATAACAAATGAAGAAATTATTTTTATTCCAGATCAATACTCATTTTATTTTACTTTTTACTGAATAAACACTCAATTACTCAAACAAGATAACATAATATCCGTACCTTAGAAATACACATGACAATAATGTATCTTTTAGCGAAGAAATACAAAAGCTTTAGAAGTTATGAAACGTTTCAAACAAAATAAAAGTCAACGCACTCAATGACGAGATTTTCCGCAATTTTGTTCCGTGTGTAATTAAGGAAGTCAAAGCAAAGAAATACGTTTGTTTACATCACGGGAGAACATCCAAAGACACCCTCAGAACTCGCGGAGATTGATCGGGACATCAGATAGGGAAAATTAAGGATTCGCGGGGGGGTATTCTGGAGGTTCGGAGACTCTTGATAGCTCGATATCCAGTTTGGGAGCAAAATTGAGTAACGGAATTCATCGAAATAAGAAAGAAAGAAAGATCACTTAATAAACTGAGAAATTAAAATGAAAATATAACTATAGCTATACTTTTAATTGCCGACTTTATCACTTCTTATCTCGTCCAGGCAACCATACTCGGATAAGAAAGACGGCACAAATAGCGTCCGTTCTAGCAAAATTTTGCTAGAAACTTAGCTTGACGCACCACAACTTGAATACAATAGTTAGATAAACAAGTATTGGAAAATTTGAAACGAATGGTTGATTTATTTTAGAGTTATATTTTACATTACGAAGCAAGGTTTCAAAGATCAGAGTAAACCCAGCGTTTTCCAGAATATCGCCTCACATTTTTCGCGGCAAATGTTTTAAATTCATCGCGGGGCAATATTTATTTGCGTCTACGATGCAAATTATGAAATAGAGAGCAAGGGGCGGATTTTTATTTCCTTCCTTTTAATCGAATAGGGCGGAGTATTGTTAATGCCGCCGCTAGGGTACGGAAACTGTTTACGTTGCGTTTTACGTTTAATGCATGCTAAAGTATGATTTGGTGGATTAAATGTGAAATGTGGGCGAATTTGTGGCCCTTCCTGCAGTGTCGAGGATCGGTGTACCTAATTTGATATTATTGGTTCAGGTTCCTTATTAAACTTAATAATGTGCTTAGAAGCTGTAATGAAATTATGACAGCTATTTTATATTCACGTCCTAGATGTTGGTAATTAGTATTTAGATTAGGTGTGTTTGTTTGTTCCTAGATAAAATATAACATAGCATGTAGATATATGCATACAACATAAAGAGGACATTTCTTTGCCTTTCAGACAGACACGTATGGTTTACAATATTATAATTATACTATCGGAGTCCTATAGTATTCCACTATATATTAACCTGTGGTCCTGTCAGTCCTGTGGTATTCGTCCCACAATTTAAAATCCTTTGGAAAGTAAATAGAAATATCCTTCATATGGCATGATTCTGCGAGAAGCAGTTTAAACCTGTTCGTTGATTTGTAAGTCAGTTAGTCAGGACTTTGGATTTAATATATTGATATAGGTATTAGCAGCATCCAGCCGTTTTACCCGCGATCTAAATCTTCTTTTTAGTAAATACTTACTATGCTGGAAGCTGCAGGGTTGGTGATAATGGGACACATGATGGTATCGGTCTAATTTATTGCAACAAATAACTAAGCTTATATACTAAGTACTACGAGCTAGAGGCCTCCTATCTATATCAGTCATACTCTTATTATCTATGTTAATGTATCCTAAAGACATCATTCTACATATAATCACGCATCACGAACACTAAACTATGTGGCTACACTTACAATTAACAAGGACACATATATATATATGCTCATATACGCTTGAACTTTAATGTCATCAATATATGAAATGACGTTTGACGTAGACGAAATGACGTAGACGTTTAGTAAGCAAGTAATTAAAAGAGACAGTATAAACGGCGGTAGAGTGGCGAGCTTCAACCGCGGGTATTGGTGGGCTGGGTGGCTCCTCCGAATGATGTGAGCTGGAAAATAAATTGAGTTTTCGTTCGGTAAATGGGTGTTAATCTACTTAGCAGTTAGCGACGAGGCTTTGTGTCAACTTTACACAACGGGACACTAAAAAGCTTTCAGTATTGAAAATACTTAGGAAATTGAGGGCCCGAACCGCGACGGCGGAAAATATACCCGACAAGATTAACGTTGCCCTACGCTTATAAACAGTTAATTACTCCAATTATAACAAAAACAATAATTTTAACCTTTTATTTTAGTACCGATTCGAGAACCAATTTCTAAATTACACTTCTGTATTGTTAAATAATTCTCGATGCTAACATTAAACTCGTGAAAGTAATTTTAAAGACAAACATCTAACAGACGAAATCTGAAATAATATAGAGAGAGCAAACTCCGTAATACAAACTCTTGTCAGAAATTAAAGCTAAGCGAGAAACGTGAGTGTCTGGGATCCGAAACGTAGAAGAAGGGCTCCGGTGCCTACCTCAATAAAATTTTAAATCGGAAATCAAATAAAATTGCAAATTCTGCGAGCGTCCGCGCACCGTGATCGCCCCTAGATCCGTTACGGGCATTCCGATGGCGCATAATACATCGCTCCTCCTGAATGACAAATGCCGATGGCTTTTTTGACTACCGAAGCGTCTTATTTACGTCATACGAAAAGGTCGCATTCGTATGAGCGCGAGCGGTGAGGGTGGGGGATGAAATTATGCTGATTTTTAGTTTGCAAATGTTTGAGTTATTGCTTTGCTTTGTTCCGTGACATTTACCGCGGGGATATTTTAAGGAAACTCGAATGTTTACCGGCGTCATGTATCTTCCGAATTAATTTTAAAGGCAATCTATCTAAGTTACTTAGGATTAAGTAGTTAGTTGAAACTTTTCAACCGGTCAAATTTATCGGTAAGTTGGCGGCGTAGAGACGGCCCCGAGGCAGCTAATAAATTGAAAGTTTTGAATAGAAGTAATTATTTATTCGTTAAATTGTCAGAAGCCCCCGCAGTCGTCAGCCCGTTGATTAAAACTTAAAACGTCCGAAAATTGTTAGTGCTTTATGTTTACGGAGCTTCTTGTTTTAGACAGACTCGAAGTTACCGTCCGATAAAATATTTACAGAAATTAACTTCACTCTTTTTTTAATTATATTTCAAATAATAGGCGAAGATATAAATATTTTCACAACAAAAATAGAAGTATCAGTTACCTGTTATAGTCTATCTTTGAATACTTAAATTCTAAGTACCTACGTCAAGTGTTGGCTTGCAGTGGCACGTGGTCAGCTGAGCCCACGGCCTACATACACGTAGATGTCCATCAACTCCTTTAACTAACTCTGACAGTATAAAAAAAAGTAGAACATACTTAAACAAAATGTTGAATTATCTCATTATTTCTTTGGCGAAATTATTTACATTCTTATGTCACTTCGATAACTAAAACAAATCAACTTACACTTCATTATATGATGAAATCCAACCGTAGAGCATACCAAGAAAATACATATCTACATGCGTTATAAACACATTATCCTCTTCGGTAGTCGCGTAAATACCGTATAACTCGATAAACAATAAAACCTAACAATGTACCAATACAAACGACTTTAATTACTCAAAATTAACTACAACTATGTAGTAAGTACACAATATTCCACCTTAGAACCACCCTCCACCGTATTCGATCCTCGCAAGTCAATATTCTGTGCGCCCGTGGATCGTGCAGCGCTCCCTTAAACAACAAGAATCAATTTCAACAAAAATCGAGGATTATTCATTTCAATCAAGCATACCATTAATACAAATAGGGTTCGGTATTTGGGGTTACCAGACTATTAAAGGTTCAACGTACTTGAGAAACTTTCTTACTCGTACGGTTCAATTTTGATGATCAATATGTTTTATGAAATGATGTTTTTGTTTCAGGTAAGTTCGCAGCTCGGCTAGCGCCGTGGAGACAAGCTGAGGACTGTCTAGTCTAGACTTGGCTGCCGTTTTATGAAAGTGAGTCATTACCTCGAATCGAAGTTCTTTTTGTTTTCTTAATACTTATACGCAATTACATCGAAGCGGTTTAACTATTGTTTTTGGCAAATACTGAAGTTAAGAAAAGTTTTTATTTGTTCAGTTCTAATAAATATGTAAGTTTCAAGTTTATTGTATAAGTAGTGCAATGTCACCTTGAATTTACTAAAATACTTTCTATTCTTTGCAATCACATTTAAAAGCAATCTTACTTGTTTTGTAATTAGTCCATCATCTTCATAAATCATCATTTTATTCCATGATAGGCTTAGAATTAAGTGAATAGGCGGTCAAGCGACCGACGTTGTGGTCTACCATAGAGTGCACTTCCCTAAAATAAACTCATTTAGTAAGTGTATATAGCATTTCGTCCCGATTCTTAGCTTATCCTCCACTAAACGAGTTTGCTTCTGCAACCCTCTAGATCAGCCATTTCAAACTCAAAGTCACTAAGTATTGGACCAAAAGCATGAAGACAATCGACTAGATGGGCTGCGAAACCTAAGCTTAAAGAAGACGAATTATAGAAAATCATAATGAAAATGAGTATTGGGACAAGTATATTTGTAAAATTTTCAATAAAGTCAGATATATGACATCTTTTGTCTTTAATTAAGTTGTCTATGTTTGGTAGCTATTTCCAGCGCGCGCGTATTCAAATTTCTAAATTCTAATACGCTCACGGCCTTTCAAAATTGATTCGTGTTGCAAGAAAATGTTCTATGTCCCGCATGCGGTCCGCATGCCACGTTTTTAACATGGCTACTGTTGCCGTTAGGCAATATGAGTAAAAAAGCAACCTGGAATAAGACTATGTAGACTAAATCGCTCACTCGCAAATTGCCCAGTGAGCAGTGAGCAGTGAGCAGTGGCCGCCGTCAGACACCTGGTTCTAGAACCCCCTGAGTAACAGCACGTTCAAGTATTCCAAAACCAGTACAACACCTTAGCTCCCCCGCATTAACCAATTTCCACCCCGATCTCGCAGGGGTTATAAATTTCACGTAACCGTCCATCCACTTCCGTGGCTGCTTTTAAACCAGGGGTCGGACAGACTTGTTCCCTGTAAATTATCTCCCCCCCCCCCCCCCCCATTCCTCTTCCTTTGTCATTATTGGATTTTGAAAAATGTACTGCATTTTTGGAGCTATTTTTTAATGTTTGTACCTCTGATAGTCTGTTGTATCCTTCCTTCTCTGTATACAACTTGCACTAAACATTATTTTCTACGTAATTTGTAATTTTTCTAATAATGTTTTATAAAACGATTACTGAACTAGCCAGTGTTTTAATTTAGATTTAAATACATTTCATGTTCTTAGCTGGCGGTAAAACTAAGACATTGTATCATTGTACTTAATCAAAGTGTGACATTCATCAATTATTGCATTTACAGCTAAAACATATTAAGAACGGCTTAATTGATGAGCATGGATGTTCGTTCTGTGTCTGGGTGTTTCTATGTATCGTATGTATGTATATATTTACAAAAAAAGTATATATGTATACTGATATGTATGTCTGATTCATATTTTTTTTTTCTTCGTCCTATGGTTGCCTGGAAGAGATCGCTTTTAGCGATAAGGCCCCTGTTGTTGCACTAGTCTATTTAAGTACTTTGTTATTACTTTTAAGGTGTGTACAATAAAGAGTTTATCTATCTATTTATATTTATATTCCTTTAACTTTGGCTCCTATATTGAGTCTAAGGCTCAATTAGCTGCCAAAAAGCTGGGTATCCTTTCGAAGGTGCGTCGGTACTTCACGCCGGAACAGCTGCTTACGCTATACCAAGCACAAGTTCGGTCGTGCATGGAGTACTGTTCGCACCTTTGGGACGGATCTGCTAAGTACCAGCTCGAGGCGTTAGAAACCATTGAGAGGCGTGCTAAGAGGCTCATTTGTGACGATTACCTTGTCCGGACTAAGCTTCAAAGTCTGGAGCATCGTCGCAAAGTAGCTAGTTTGTCGGTTTTTTATCGTATACATTTCGGTGAGTGTGCGTCTGCTTTGCATGATCTCATTCCCCCATGCCCATTTTTCTATCGGACTGCAAGAAGCATGAAAAAGCGACATCGTTATATGGTTGATATTCCGAAAACACGTACGAAACGCTTTGGCTCCACTTTCATTGTACGTACTGCCAAACTGTGGAATGCGCTTCCTGAATGGGTCTTTCCGACTGGATATAATCTAGGTGTCTTCAAATCACGAGTGAATAGGTTTCTTCTAGGCAAGCGCGCTCCATCGTAGACCGTAACTGTCACTTAACATCAGGTGAGTTGATGGTCAAGCGCAAGCCTATCTTCGAATAAAAATAAAAAATAAATGTATTCTATCAGCCGTCTAGTAACACAGTACAAGCTTTGCTTAGTTTGGGCTAGATGGTGTTGTGTGAATTGTTCACAAAAATGTATTTATTTTCTATCGTGGGAATAGCCTGTAATGCCAAGTGTTCACATACGTAAGAACATCAAGTTCTAATAAGTAAGTGTTACAGACCAGAGATTTTAACACTAGCGTTTACTATATTTTAAGTCTATGTCACATGACACCAACTGTCAACGAAAGTTCACTTGTCATTTTTCTATTCTTTTTTTGTGAAATCAACAAGGTTTTATCTCACAATTCTCGCACAATATTTTTTAGTATTTGTTGATTTCATCATCATCATCATCTCAGCCATAAGAAGTCCACTGCTAGACATAGGCCTCCCCCATAGATTTCCAAAAAGACCGATTGGAAGCGGCTTGCATCCAGCGTCTTCCCGCCACTTGTATGAGGATTTGTTGATTTACATCAAAGTAAACCCTACAATCTTGCCAATTTCGAGACTTGTATCTATTACCATTCAAAAGAGACGCCATAGCCTCATGAATAGGCTCCCGTACCTATACTACAGAATCCTAAAAAATAAACATTGAAAAATGTTTACTTTTAGGAAATCAACTTTAAAGTTTTTTTCAATATGTTTAAACGAATAAATTGAAAACAAAAGCAAGGGAGTTTTTTTTTGTTAAAAAAACTAATAAAGTTCATTTTCCAAAAATAACTGACCTATTTAAAGCTTTAGCCTTTTCTGCCTTTCCGCTGACTAAATTATTCCACAAAATTACTTGTACCTTGAGTATAGGTATAACGTAGCATCACAAGTCGCAAAACAAAATACAATCCATAACTGCAGCAGATAGAGAGTTTCCGATAAGGTGCGCACGGCGATAGATGGCGATAGTGTCTACTTCCGGCGCAACGTCTCGCGCGACCGGAAGCGCCTTTGTCTGACGGATTTCGGGTAGGATCGCACTCACGCGATTGTCAACCTTACAACATACGGCGATGTACGCCAGGCATGTTTATGAAGTTAGGCACCGACGTCGCACGGAGAAGCTCTCTAGATCTCGTTATAGATTGGTACTTACTTATTCAAAGCAGATCCTAATACTGGCTTAAAGATTGAACGTACCAAATATTCAATGCATTTTGAACCAAGTATCTAACAAAACATTTTTTTTTATCACTTTCGAATATAACCATTATACTCGAAACATTTAATTAAAATAAAAGTAGAAGCCCTGCACAAACAGAAGGTAACAAACAGTCACATCTATCTAAACAATAATATCAATAAGCTATCTTGCAGTAATGCCACAAAACACATCAATAGTAAGTGTAGTGTGTCAGATATCCAACCGTCAAAGAAGTGTGCAAATTGACTGTTCTACCGAAATTTCCGAAATGACGAGCGCGTAACTTAATAATAGTAATAAAAAATAACTTAATAATAGTAATGACAATATAATAATAATAAAAAATATATAAATAATAAATATATAGGGATAATGTAATTAACAGTAACTATATCACTAATTTTCGTTAGGCCGAAAGCCCGCGATTTTAATTTACCCTCGATAACCAGTTAATTTCGAAATAATGACTTATACATAATAATAATCATCTTTATTTTGGCTGCATTTAACCATATACAAAATTAAATTAAATTATTAAAGATTAGATTATAATTAATTACTGATATAAAAAATACACACACAAAAAAAAAATTAAAATGTCAGAAATTAATACAAAATATGTCAAATACTTAATTAAAAATGAAATAAAATGTCGATACTAATACAAAACTTATACCTACTTACTATCTTAATCTATATTGCATTGCATTGTCACGCAAGATTATGCACTGTTGAAACCAATTTCTAAGTGGCATTGGACTATTATAGACACTCGTAAGAGTCAATATCAAGCGAGCAATTTGCTGGTCTGGTCACTAAGGGGCATAAATAAATAATATTTTGTTAAAAAAATATTTACTTTAACTTTATCTTTGGACCTAGATCCTTCAAAAATAAAAAATAAACTCTGGTCCATTCCAGCTTCCAAGTAACTCAATAAAAAACCTATCTATTGAAATAATGCTCCCCTCCCTTTATTTATGAAACATGGCGTTGTATCTCACTTAATTTGTAATTAAAACTCCAACGGCTTGTTAATTAATCATCAAGCATTCGTTCGCGAGTTTCCGGAACGCAGTACCAGGGTAACCAGTTCGATGCCTGTCTCAGGAACTTGTCTTTTGAATTTGTATTGTGGCGATCGCACACAATACCCTCATACTACTCAACACTGAGTCGACTCAAAGAATGGAATACGCGTCGAAAATTAAAATATTTAGTTTACGTCATTCTATTCTTAAATAAACCGTACTTTATTTTAATGAAATCTAGTGTTATGATAAATATTACAACTACAGAACACTGTAATACTTTAAAATAACGTTCATATCATAGTTCTTATTCAATCGATATAAAAGTTATTTAATTTCAGTGTTGGTCCAACGAGTACCATGAGATTAGATTAGACAAGACTTAGAACTCACATATCAATAGTGGACTCAAAGTTCCAGCACTGAGTGTAGGTGAAGGGTAGACGGTGTGCGACGCGTACTTTTCTCTCGAATCCGTACAACTTGTCTACCGAATTCGTATGTAAATTCAGCGAGATGAGGCAGCGGATCGCTTGTTGTTTTTGTTTAATTCATTTGGAGTATTGTTTTGTTGTTGAATTAAACCGCTCGCTTTATTCGGGGAAAGTAACTTTTTGGGCGACGGAAGCGATGAGAATGGAGATTTGTTTGCGGATGCGACGGAACTTGCGCGACTTACTTTACTTGCTTTATTATATCTAATGAGACGTTTCTATGGGTATATTATCATTTCTCATATTTGAATACGTGTATGTTTCGGGCTTCACCATGAGAATTATCTCACCGAAATTTGTAAAACGAATCGAATAAATAAAAGTAATTTAAAAAAATTAAACCGACTTCTAACTGAAAAGAAAGAAATAACTCGAAGAAAATCAAAACTGGGCGTCTACCTAAGTAGGTACGTACACCAACTATTTTTGAGGTCAGTGTCAGGCCCTAAGCTATCATCAACTAAGTCCTATACAGACACCGACCTCAAAAAAATAGACCAACTATTTTCTTACGTACTTAGGTAGATGCCCAGTTTTGATTTTCTTCGAGTTATTTCTTTCTTTTCAGTTTGAAGTCGGTTTATTTTTTTAAATTACATATATTTATTCATTTTAAGGATTCCGTACATCAAAAGGAAAAAACTGAACCCTTATAGGATCACTTTGTTGTCCGTCTGTCCGTCTGTCCGGATGTCAAGACCTTTATCTCGGGAATGCGTGAAGGTATCGAGTTGAAATTAAAACCATATATGCAAATTTATAGTATCTTTCTGCAGAAAGAAAAATAAAATTTCATAGTTTTCGTAAAAAAAAGTTATAGCCGAATATGTCGTAAAAAACGCACATTTCGACACTCACAAGGGAACCAAAACCTATAGGTACTTCCCGTTGACCCAGAACTTTAAAATTTGGCAAGAAGCATTGTGTTAGAGTACACATCTAGGGGAAAATCCGAAAACTGGACATTTTTAATTTAATCATAAAAAAATAGTGTCTCTATGCAAGGAATGAGGGCTAAAATTTTAAAGTGAATTAACCGTATCATGTGGCGTATCATATGAAAGATCCTTATTAGCATAAGCTAAAACAGGTTTTCAAATATTTTTACGATGTATATTTTTCGGTTTATGAAGGAAAATATAAAAAAAAATACATATGATTTCCCCCTTTTATTTAGTTTGTACGGAACCCTCGGTGGGCGAGTCTGACTCGCACTTGTCCGGTTTTTTTTAATAGTATTTATTATTTGAAGTCGGTTAAAAACGGTCGTCAAAGCTCATCACCGCTCATGTCACTGTTTATCAAACAATTGAAATATAAGGTGTAGACACTGCTCTGCATTTGCGATGAACGAAGTGAGTGTTCAAAAGCCCATATCTTGAAAACTACTGAACCGATTTTGATAAAACTTACAGTGACTCCTAATTTGAAAGATACTGTATTCAACAAAAAAATAATTTTTGAAATAAGACTTCTAGTTTCTGCGTAATGCGTGGACAAACATACATACACTTATGAAATTTGGCACACATGTTTAGAAGCTGGTATAGACTAACATATACAAAAATTGTGCAATTCTGAAAATATTACAAACATACAGGTCGAATTGACACCCTCATTTTTTTTTGGAAGTCGTATAATAAGTTTTATGTTAAAAATTGTATGCTGGTTGTGATGCAAAATTTTTATTAGGACATTTTCCCCACAACTCATTAATGTTCGAATGCCATAAGTAAACGTATTATTTTTAATGAACAAGTGATTGTACTAGAATTACTCTAAAGAACGCGCATTTATAATCTTTCACAACGATTTTACACATAACAAAATCGTAAGTTAGACTACAAAAACCTATTTGCTGCAGTCGGGTATTTTGTGTTTCTTTTAATATACTTGTTACATTAACGTCTTTGTTAAAATTTAAACTATATTTTGTTTTCCACAACAGCTTAACCGATATACTCAATCATAATAAATTGCAACAAACGTCCAATCAAGAAACAATCCAAGCTTGGAACGTCGCAATCCTTGACAGATCATGTTTGCCCTCACCTGTGTTTACACCCCCTCCCGCCCGCATCCCCCTCCTGTATCCCCACCGGCTCCCACTCCTCTGTCAATTCAATACGAAAATCCAATTTCTTTTACGCTACAACTTGGCTCATTTTGTTTCTTGGAAGAATCGAAAGTTGCCGGGATATGAGGATTTCTATTGACTCGTATGCGAGTGACAGCCCTACGGCTATTACTGCGCGTCCCCTGATTATTGACTGAAATAAATGTAAGGACGGCTCTATGCCAGCGCCGTAGGGTCACCACGCGCCGACATGTTTATTTAAATGTTGTTACGTTTTGTTAGCACAATCAGCTCAATGGCTTTCATGTTATTTTTCGTTTCTTGGTACATGGTAAGGTTGAAATATTTTGTTTGATATCGTCTAATAAAAGGCACGAGTAAGAAATCTTAAGCAGCTATTTTTGGCAGACAATTTTTTTTACATATTCAATTATTAATCTATGGTATTTTTGTGCTTGACCGCTAACTCGCCTGGCGTTAAGCAACGTGGTCTCGTTGGATAAGGAATCTAGAAAAAACCTGTGGAAGAGACCTAGATGAAACCGATTCACCGTGATTTAAAGACACCTAGACTTAATTTATGTGAAAACTCATATATATCATAACTCATACTTATACGTCTAATGGTAGATAGAGAATATCCTAACATTGTCCGTTAGCATACTCCCCCTAGTGTTAAGACGGCTCGCTCACAGCTCGGAATTTGAATACGTATAGGCATTTTAAAGCATTAAAAGGATTGTATAGGAGTAGAGACGAGGGAGTTCCAGTGCGCGTACTGACTCACTTATTCCCCATTCACTCTCATACGATTGTACATTTTTGGGAAATTAATGGAATGAAACGTATACTTACCTGGATTTTGTAAATTAACTTATTTAAATGAATGGTAAAAAATATGAATAAATGTTAATATATATTTTAGAATTACAAATGGAACAAAAAATTATTATTATAAATATTATTATATATATTATAAATAATTTCACAAAATAAATGTATACTTAACCCTGGTTTTAGCGTCATTCACCAAGAAAACAACTTCTTTTGCGATTGATGATCGAGAGAGAAATCATAAAGATTTAAAAAACTTAATCTACTTTTTATTTTATTTTTGATTAAATTATCATCAACAAGTACTTAGGTACTTACTAAATTGTATTGTATTGTCATCAGGACTAAAGGTGTATATCAAATTTCAGATCGATCCGTCAACTGCAAGGGGGTAAAATTTCAATTACTAAATTTGACCTAAACAAACAAATAAACAAACAGGTCAAGCTAAATAAAACCGTTTAAAAATAACTGATAGCAAAAACAACATACTACAATATAATTATACAGAATAAGTTAATATTTGACACTGGGCGTCGACGCTAAGGGCGACACCTGCGCACCAGTATAGAGCACTAATGTACCTACATATATACATTTGAAATCGGTCGTGACCACTATGCACACAAAGTACGGTACAATAAGACTATAAATAAATATTCCTTTTACATTATAATATATTAGTTAATAAAGATAATGTAGGTGTTTATAGTGACCAATATCGCGGTAGGCCGTACAAAAGGTTCCGTACAAACACAACAGTGCCGGATTACGTGGAATCCGATAAACCATCCTTTGCGCGTGGCTGGCGCCCCCGCGCCCCCGTGCCCCCGTGCCCCCGTGCCCCGCAGGCAAACACCGTGTTTGTAAATAAACGAAACCGACTCGTAATTAACTAGGTATTTTAGTGTACCTCGCTCATTGCGACACAATCGCGCACCTACTTCAGTTCCATAACACCATATTCACAAGACTATGTGTTTTAGTGTACCTCGCTCATTGCGACACAATCGCCCACCTACTTCAGTTCCATAACACCATATTCACAAGACTATGTGTTTTAGTGTACCTCGCTCATTGCGACACAATCGCGCACCTACTTCAGTTCCATAACACCATATTCACAAGACTATGTGTTTTAGTGTACCTCGCTCATTGCGACACAATCGCCCACCTACTTCAGTTCCATAACACCATATTCACAAGACTATGTGTTTTAGTGTACCTCGCTCATTGCGACACAATCGCCCACCTACTTCAGTTCCATAACACCATATTCACAAGACTATGTGTTTTAGTGTACCTCGCTCATTGCGACACAATCGCCCACCTACTTCAGTTCCATAACACCATATTCACAAGACTATGTGTTTTTCTGAATTATATTGTTATTTAGATCTTTTTGGTACCTATTTTGTGTTATCGAAGATGCAGAATGTCGTCAGCACTTCAAATTAACTTACTGTTGTTCATACTAAAATCTGTAAATAAATATAAAAAAGCTTACAAATTAATACTGTAACTTAATACGGATCCTTTGGTAGAGTCAATATTTTAATGGTTCACAAGTAACCCTTGTTCTTAACTAAAAGTAAAAACAAAGTTCTAAATAACTCTATAGTAAAGATAGCCCGTATTTCTTGGTTAAATGCAGCACTCGGAACGTACATGGCAACACCTAGAGTAACTTATAGCAATTTAACGAAGGCATCGGGTGCGTTCGACACCCGGTAGGGGACGCGGAGGGGTGACGGGGGTACAGGGGGCACAAGGGCCCAGGAAGACCCAGGATCTGTCCGACGCACGAGCCCAGACCATTCGTCTAACGAGTCACTTGCCGGGATACCCGGTTCCAACTGGATTTTTAAACTACCCTGTATTCGGAATTTATTTTTCTGTAAAACTTAACAACCGTGCGAACTGCGATCCTTTTGTTTTGTTCGTATGATGCCGATAGCTATAGGTATTTTTTATTTTTGTATTGTTTTACACTTATTTTTCGATATTCACCCGGGCAGAGAATTGTATTCGCCTATATTTCTGGATTGCCTGTTGTGTTATATATTAATTATTATATAATATATTAACTAATACAAATATAATTAATAATTCAGTCAAATAACCCACCCTAACTGTTCCTGGTGCAAAGGTATTTCTGTATTATTACGAACACATGTATTACCGACTCCAAGTTTTAAAAAGTGTATCTTTTCATTTCATAATTTTGTTTGAATTAAATTGACGTTATCCCGGAATTTACTCAAAAACTTTCCCAATAAAATAAAAGGATTCAACGCAGATTGCACGAAAACTGCGCAACAAAAAAACTCATTTTAAAGAAGATAAAAGTGCGTCGCTGTAAATAATAAAACAACAATAAGCGGGAAGTAGAGACAACAACATAACAAGCGAAACTTATTTTTGCGCGTGTACTTATCGCGAGAGAGCGCGCCGCTCGCGATAACAACAGAAAAAGTATCCTAATGAATCTGAATAGATAAAGATCGGTTAATAAAAAAGGTGCTTCATTCGCCCTACAGTGTCTGCCTGGAGGGTCACTCGCCACCGACATGCCACTGACATAGTTTCTAGACCATCTGCCTTCTGTCTCTAGGTGCACAATATGCTAGGTCTGTTATTGGCAACACTGGCGACATATTGCATGAAACGAACTAGCCACAAGCCTAACATGACATTACTAACATCGTTTTATCTTTATCGCACCTGAATGGATTACAAATTCGGGTCTCGTTATAACTAGTATCAACAGTCATTCGTGTCACTTGGTTTTTGTGATCACGTCGGAATCATTTCACCATATTCAGCGTGACGTTCGGAATATTTCAAGTTATATTGTTGGAGTTGTATTTATTATATTGTTGGAGTTGTATTTCCATTTGGTATTTACTTACAAAATTTTCAGTTTAGATTAATTCGTTTATGGGCTGGAAGAAAAAGAAAAACATATGTAAGGAATGTACCAGCTGCTTCTCTTCCCAGCCGCACTGTATCAGTTAGTTCAGGGACTTGAGAAAAATTGGCATTTATGTAGACGATGGGCTAACCCCTTGTCACTTTAAGTCTAATACTCTCTCCCCTCCACCTAACCCTCTAATTACGGTCAAATGTGGCGTCAAACAACATTATTAGTCTTTGGTGCTCTGCCTAGCTCTACTTTACATAATATATGAGCCTTTGAAAAATTTAATTGAGTTCGGTCACGGTGCGTTTCGAGCCCAATCGGCCAAGTTAAAGACAGTTAACTTGGACACAAAACAAAAGCAATAGAAACTTGGACACTGAATAAAAATAACGAAATCAACGAACCTAAATTCATTTTCAAAGGGAACTTTCTAATTTCGTTTACGATGCGACGGCGCTGCGGCTGGGATTCTGATCTTGTGTTTTTGTTTTCAAATTTTGGATGATACTGATTACATTAGAATATATTTATTTTACTCAGAAATGTCGACTTTGAGGTTCACTGTGAATTGTTTAATTTTTCTTTCCTCTTGTGTTTTTGTTTCATCTATCAATCTTCTGAAAAAATAGCTACTTAATATTAAATTTGTACCTACTAAACTCATTAGATTTGTTATTTTTTTTATGTAAATGAATAACGATTCAAGCAAACTAAGATGCAATGCTTCAATTTTTTATACCCCAATTTTTGATACAATCATCGAAATTCGTCAATTAAGTTATGTGGCTACTACACTTTGGAATACTCGCCTCTCACAGATTTAACATATTAAACATCATCATCCACAAAATTTTCATCGACTATTCGCTTCAATACGGAACATCACAATACTTGCACATTACTGCTTGGTGATTAAATGACTAGCGCCATCAGTCATCAAGAGGATTCAGTAAAATAATACTACCGCTGGAGAAATAACGATATAGTACTTATATAACGACTACAATTTCTTAAATACCATGAGCCACCGTAAAAAAACAAAAAAATACAATACGAAAACACTTTATTGACACCATAATAAAAATAACATTTGGTACATAATGAAGGCGTTAGAAAGGTACAATACCTACTACTCGTTTCTCCGCAAGAGAGCGCGAAGTCGTCACCTCGCGTCACCTTCTCACTAATTTACGAATATGTATCACGCTCTTCATATTAGATAAAGGTCACGTATAAAATCACGACACCGCCCTCCAACCCTCGCTTATGTAACAGACCTTGGACAGTAACTTCGTATTTATGTTCCAACTTATTTACGGGTAAAATAATAAAATCTGACCGGCGGCAAAGCCTAGCTCTTTCCACGTGTTAATACGAACCCGATTTTAGGTAAACTGGGGGGGGGGGGGGGAACCTGATTAAAACATTAAAGGTCAACTCGGTCAGTACCTAAACGTAAACAGTTCCCCGAATTACGATCAAAGAATAACACTATCACTCTTTATAATAATACTTAAGCTTTTAAGGTGGATTCAGAAATCGCGAGGAACACACACACACACACGTCGGTTATACCAGGCGCTGTCGTCACTTATATGCACGTTTCCATAGTGTGAGACAGCATGGATATGTGTGGGGCGCCGGGCGAGGCAGCGGCGACCTATCTAAAATGAGAATGTTAGGTACTAGCCGTTTCATAGAGCTGTCTGGTTCCATATGTTATACTTGGCACGAGTGTCTAATTACATAAATCAGCTATAAGTTTCATTGAAAGATGATGTTTCTTATTGTTTATTTAAAACCAGAAACCTTATTATTCACAAAGTTTCAGTTATCACAGGAACTGACAAATAAGCCTCCGGGATAGTGATGGTGTCTTTGAAAGACACTCATTGTTGGGGATATTGATATTTGATGTTTCATGTAACCGTAACAACGCAACCATTGCGTTGTCTGACCCACCTTTTCATCTAATAAGCATATATTTTTTAAATCAGGAATTTCAATGATTTAAATTCTTTCAAGCTGAAAGTCTTAGGTTGTTATACCAAGAGCTAAAAGGTTATTGCAAGTGACAAAGATCTGTAGTAGGAAATATTAAAGGAGGTAAAAGGCATTTGAACCTTTTCCGCGCGTAGTTACGACTGGAATATACGAGTAGGTAGAGCCGCGGCTATAAGCACGAATTGGCAGATATAAACCCGAGGCTACACCGAAATAGAATTAAATAAAAAAGAGAATTCAAGAGGAAAGTTTGGAGCAACAATGAGCGACGAAACACATTGCCTCAGACGAGCTCCAACTGTCTTCGAGGGTGAGGATCACACGCAAACATAGACTTCGAAAATCTGCGACATTATAACTCTTCATATTTTTCTAAGAATATATATATTTTGATATAATATATAATTATATATGTATATATTTTGCATTACTTACCTACTTAGTTTCTTTTACAAAAACTATATAACATCAATAATTTAATTTGACATTATTAAAGTTGAGGAATAATTTTACATATTATTCAATAACGATGTGATGTTTTGCATAAGATTATAAAATCTGATAAAAGCAATTATTTGAGTTCTTGAAGTCTACCCACCCCACAACCCGCTGTCGGAGATATAATAAAAATAAACTTTTAATATAACTTACTATAGATTTTTTACGGCGATAGACAGAAAAATAATATATATATAATGAATGCTCTATACGAAACAAAGTTTAGTAAATTGCTTAATTTGACTTAAACTTTAAATTAGTTTGTATGCTTAAAAAATCATTGCTCGAAGTATTCAAAGCGATAAAAATGAAAATCTATTATATTTTGAACTAAGCGCTTGTAAAGGGTGATTAATAAACTAAAATGAAATATAAATCGACTTTTTCTTTGAATTGCTTTTGAAATTCAATTTGAGTCGTTTTTTGTATATTTTTTCATTACAAAAAAGAAGTTCGTATTTGAAGCGTTATTCCAACGATATTCAGAATAAGTGTAATTACAGAGCGCTTTACTAAAGAAGCTAGGTAGTTGTTCACTCTTCTACTTTCACTCATTCACCTTTTGACTTTCATGTGCGAACTGAGTGTTGACTTTTGCATGATATTTAAAAATTTAAATGAAAACGTGTAACTGTGTTAGTGAATGTTGGTGTAATAAAAAAAATTACAACTTTATTTTATTACTACTCGAGTTCATAAACATATAACATCTAGTAACACTCATTTTTAGGGTTCCGTACCCAAGGGGTAAAAACGGGACCCTATTACTGAGACTCCGCTGTCTGTCCGTCCGTCCGTCTGTCACCAGGCTGTATCTCATGAACCGTGATAGTTAGACAGTTGAGATTTTCACAGATGATGTATTTCTGTTGCCGCTATAAAAACAAATACTAAAAAACAGAATAAAATAAATATTTAAGGGGGCTTCCACACAACAAACGTGATTTTTTTGCTCGTTTTTGCTCGATATTGATAACGGCAACAGGTAGACGCTTGAAAATTCACTGAATATTGAGTTAGGTATATTATTCACTTATATATAAAAATAACTAATTAAATTAAAATAAAAGTAAAATTAAAGGGGGGCTCCCATACAACAAACGTGATTTTTTGCCGTTTTTATAGATAATGGTACGGAACCCTTCGTGCGCGAGTCCGACTCGCACTTGGCTGGTTTTATTTCTTAATATATTGAAGAATTTGATATCATACAAATGTCAACATTACCATGTTAATATATCACTAAACATTGGGTAGGTATGTTTGATTACGCTGATTTATAGCAATTGTTTTTTCCCTAACCATTGTTTTCACGGTATGTGATAAATAAATAAATAAATATTTGTGGACATTTCACACAACACCATCTCGCCCAAACTAAGCAAGCTGTACTATGGTAGGTACTAGATGGCTCATAGAATACATGTATATTTTTTTTTGTAAATATATACATATGATAGGTACATAGAAACACCCAAACACAGAACAAACATTCATGCTCATACATGCTCATGGTCGACCTACAGCACAGTAGGCAGACATACTACCAACTGAGCCACAAGGCCAGTCAAATGATGTCACATTATATCTCAATGCTATTTCAGGTTTGGGGATGATTAGTGGAAAATCGGTTTCGGGTTGTAACAGAAAATTGACATAAATCACTTAAATGAATTTAAGACTAATGAAAATGAAATGAAAATTATTTATTCCAGATGTAAATCCATATCAATTAAATTAAATCAAATAATAAAATTAAGTAAATTTAAATGAGTAAACAAAACTTAGCAGATTTTGTTAATAACTTAAATGCTTCTGATTCTGACACAGATGTAATGTCAGACAGATGACGTATCAGAGCTGATAGTTTATTTCCGCCTGTATCGGTTTGCTGCGTCACTGTTCAGCTCAGCAATAATGACGAGGCATAACTGAAACTCCTTCAGCTACAGTGAAACATTTCAACCGAAAGACTTCATGAAGCTTTAGACGTGAAAAGTCAAAGTTTCGTTGCTAGATATCAAAAGGCTTGATTGAATTGTTATGGACCTAGTTTTCGTAAACGTTCTCAAAGGGTATAAAAGTTGATGCTGACACTCATAGAGCTGAAATTGCATTTAAAGTCGTTTTAAAATTTGACTTCTAAAGTCTAAGTCTCGTTAAGTTCCTGTTTATCAATTCTTGAGTATGTGATAATCAAATAAGTAATGATTAACCAAAAATCCGTTTGAAAACGAAGTAGCAGTCACAGCATTCAATACTCTATTTGACAGGGTAACGAGCATAACATTTATTAATACCGTTTAATGCACGAGCTGTACGAAATGAACTAAAAGTAATGTTTTCACATGTCCGCATCGTATGGATCGGATTTAAGAAAGTCGGCGAATTACCGCCCATTTCTCGTTGAAATACCAAAAATCCGTACTCAGCGATATCGATCCACGTTCTTGATGCGTACTGCACAGGAATGGAATTCTTTGCCGCCATCTCTGTTTCCTGAGATCTACAATGTTGGAGTTTTCAAGACTAGAGTGAATAGATATCTTCTAGATCGACGAGCTCTATCCTCGGCCACACCGTTAACACCGTTGGTGTTAAGGCGAGTTGGTAGTCACAAATTACAAAATGCGCAATTTTGTCTTAAAAAACAAATAATTAAACCAATTTTAAAATGAAAATGGTTAATACGGATATTCCTAAATCCGTTCGTGTCATCTGTACGATGCGGACTACATCGGACGGTCTACATCATGCAAGCTTAAACGTTTATTTCAAGTCTAGAATATTGAAAGAGCATTTCTCCCTTACAAATACAGGGTGTTAAAACAGATCAAGCCGCCGACTATGGCAACAATCCTGTGTTCACACTATGTACACAGAAATTGACAAAAAGTGATCGGCGCCGGCCGGGCCGCACTATGCGCGCAAAATGCTTTTGAACAAGCGTCGATTTTCGCATTTCACCTAGGATTACTTCCAACGTGGTACTATTCTAGCGTGTATACATTTTCAACGGCTTCCTTTCCACTAATAAAAACTAGTTTGTTTTTGATTGTATATATGTTATTGTCAGAAGAACAAAGGTAGTGTACCTTTGTGCCTCTTGAAGAAACCATATCATGGTGGTGAGATATATTATAGGATCACTTTTTGTAGCCATCACCTTCAAGTTAAATATGCGTCACCAAATACCTAATGATGTTTCCCCGCAGCCTCACTTAGAAGCCAATTTGAATCGATGCTTACTATCTTATAACACAAAGTGAGCTATCCGGCATCGACCATGAAAATCTAAAAGCACGATATTCAATACTTTATATTTTTGGCGAGATAATTATTAAATAAATATTAAAAAAACCCGGACAAGTGCGAGTCAGACTCACCCACCGAGGGTTCCGTACAAACTAAATAAAAGGGGGAAATCATATATTTTTTTAATATTTTCCTTCATAATCCGAAAAAAATACATCGTAAAAATATTTAACACATTTCTTGCTCACCACTCGGATCCGAGTGGAGCGGGGCTATAGTAGCGGCGCCTCCTACTCGGATCCGAGCGAGCATCCCGTTAATTTTGTAGTAGTCAGTAAACCGCCGGCGTTTAGGCAGTCAACGTTGCTTTGCGCGGCCACTCTGTACTTAATAAAAATTCGCCTAAAAAGTTTTGGTTCCCAGCTGAAGTGAAGGGTCTGCAGGGGGCGAAGAATGTGTTAAAAATCTGTTTTAGCTTATGCTAATGAGGCTCTTTCATATGATGATACGGTTAATTCACTCCCCACATGATACGGTTAATTCACTTTAAAATTTGGGCCCTCATTCCTTGCATAGAGACACTATTTTTTGCGATTAAATTAAAAATGTCCAGTTTTCGGATTTTTTCCTATATATGTACTCTAACACAATGCTTCTTGCCAAATTTCAGAGTTCTAGGTCAACGGGAAGTACCCCATAGGTTTTGATTCCGCTGTTTGTCGAAATGTGCGTTTTTTACGACATATTCGGAAGTAACATTTTTTTACGAAAACTGAGAAATTTTATTTTTCTTTCTGCAGCAAGATACTATGGATCTGCGTATATGGTTTTAATTTCAACTCGATACCTTCACGCGTTCCCGAGATAAAGGTCTTGACACCCGGACAGACGGACAGACGGACAACAAAGTGATCCTATAAGGGTTCCGTTTTTCCTATTGAGGTACGGAACCCTAAAAATACATTCAGAACTGAGTATCTAAATATGATGATAGTAATGACGATGGGCAGCGGCGGTTTGAATCTCTCTCATGTTGAAAAGAATCCGATTTCCTATTGATCTTTTCCTGAACAAAATAGTTGGCGTCCTGAAACGTAATTTGTACGGTATAGTAATTTCTTAAACCTTATTGAAGCGGGGAATGTCTAGCGCACAATGACGTCACGCCACCGGACGTCCCTTTGTTTTATTTGTTTGGAAGTTGCGCGCTGTTTGCGCCAAACTCTCCCGATACTGAGGTAAAAGAATTTCCCATTAAAAAAGGACAACAGAATCGGTCTTTGTAAACAATTCTTTTTTAAGTCTCCTATTGGTTCTATCCGGCGCATGTGTCAGGTTGTTACGGGCCTCGCGACCGCTTTCTATTTGATTAATTGAAGTAACGCAACTAACTTCTCCGACTTCTGTGTACGCCACATTTTTTCGCGAAACTTTTTATTTAGACGTCGAGCGAATGTCTCTGCTGAGAGCGCTTTTTCATTAGCATCAAATTCAGTCTCAGCTTCTTGCAGCACTTCAGTGTTTTCTTTTTAAAACTTTGACATTAACTTTATATTGAATCTAGATTACTTTTTGAGATTAGTTTTCAGTCAATTCGATTTGAATATCGCGGAGAATGTTTTCATTAGATAGATGATCGCCCGCGATGGGGATGCGAGTGCCGTTACTCGTTCGGTAATGATTTTTGTAAATGGAACGGAATGAAATGTACCATTAAGTAGGCTGTTAATCTCGGTCCGGTTCAATGGAACGGAATGAATTAGTTCTTTTGGCCGGTAATCTTTTCATTACGAGATTGATTACGTCGGTGCGCGGGACGCGGGACGCGGGACGCGGGACCGCGCTCCTTCGCCGATCCTCGTTTGTGTGGCAACACTGTGAATGTACAATTAGACCGGTCATTTGTCAATGCTTTACAGAGGAGAGTGCTTGCTCTTCCACTCGGGAACTGATTGGTCAACGCTCTCGCCGTAATGATCTCGGGTCAATTCAACAATACGATCGTTCCAAATTGTAAACATAATTGATTTACATTCAATGAAAAGATGAAATATTTAAGGAAGAAAGAGTACATTAACAATTTTATATTGTGCACTGTGCCTTTACCATCACCAGCAACGGTCTCTTGTGTGGACGAACCTCGCCAGGCCGGAACATCACAACGAAATATCCAGTTTTGTGGGTTGTTATGAGCTCAAGTAGATCTAAAGACCTATTTGAGATTATTTCTCTTTTCGTTTTCTACTAGGTAATGGACGGCTAAAAATAATAAAAGTATTTCGTTTATAATAAATAAAAGTATATAGTTTCTTGGTGGATATTACAAAATTACGAACTTCTTTTATTGGGCTTAACGTTAAAACCTGGAGCATGATTCCAAAGTTAGTCGATAAAATATTTTGTTAAACTTGAAAATGAATCGGTTTCCTGGCTCGCGCACTCCATCACAGACTACAACGATCGCTTAACATCGGGCGGTCAAGCGCACGAGTCTTTATGGAAAAAAGTATTCTCAGGCCGAGCTGAACTCGAACAGCCATTTCATTAACCCTTAAACGCATGAGTTAGTAAATAAATAACCTGTACGCGTGGGGTCAGCGAGACCGGCGCCGTAATTACACAACAGCTATCTAATACTGAAGACTTTTAATTGAAGTGCACAGTTTACCGGACACGTCACTGAGAAAGTTATAATTAACGGCCGTCCAATTTGGACGGCGGGATAATTTAGGGGTTTGACAGGCCGGGGTGCCGGGTACGCTGCGCCCGAAAAACGCAACGTCCGCTTCAGATATGTCCGGGAAATTAATTATCTGTAAATACGAGATAGGACGGACAAGACGAGCAAATACAACCCTTTTGTTATATAATGCTTTAAAATAATGACGTAGTTTAGTTTGGTAGTATTCAGTGGTCCTTGTGAAGTTGGGCTTCCGTTAAATACATGACAAATTGGTTGAAACTATCAATTTGTCTTCGGCTCTTCCTTCTAAAGATTGCGGATCGAACTTGGACAAGATTAACACAGTATCAAAAAGAGTGAAGTTTAAGAAGAGAGGCCTATACTTAGCAGAAAGCAATAGCAGTAGAGTTTTTCCATTCCAAGGTTAGAGTGAATAGGTGCTAAGTAACTTAGACCGGAACTTTAGTCTGACAGACCGCCGTATTGACCCACGAATACTCAATGACAAGGCAATTTAAAACAAAATCTTGTAAAACGGCAGAAGAATCGAAAAATTAACAAGTAATAGAAATATTGAAATGTAAATACAGGGAGAATTATGTTCAGTCGAATTTCTAAGTTATTTATGATTTAGATTATAGATAAATTAGTAAAGAACATTTGTATGAGGAGCCCACAAAACTAACATTTGTATGAGGAGCCACAAAACTAACATTTGTATGAGGAGCCCACAAAACTAACATTTGTATGAGGAGCCACAAAAATAACATTTGTATGAGGAGCCCACAAAACTAACATTTGTATGAGGAGCCACAAAACTAACATTTGTATGAGGAGCCCACAAAACTAACATTTGTATGAGGAGCCCACAAAACTAACATTTGTATGAGGAGCCACAAAACTTCATACCAATAATAAGTTACTCGAATAGTGCTTAACCGCAAAATCTGTTTTATTCAACATGAGAAACTTAAACATAATGAAAACACGTCTCGGCCAGGTTCAACCGCGCGGGCCCAAATTATTTATTTATTTATTTAAACTAAGTTAGTTCACCCCCCCCCCCCCCCCCCCCCGCAGTCATCCGTTACCCACAAAACAAACGCACCTATGAGCTTTTAAGTTTTTATCTTAACACGTTTACAATATGCAAAGTGGGCACCAGATGTATCGCGCTGCGTAAACCGGCTTAAATTAGTGTTTTCGTTTAAAAACACGCGGCGCCAGCCCGAATGTAAAACCTACGGATTCCAACATTTACATATTAAATTGTTACGTAACGTTTTGCAGTGTTGTAAGTAATAATGAATGTTCGCCGCGATGAGTGACCGCTCAAACAAAGCGGCTACTTTAATTTCCGGCCGCTAATGCATTCCCCCGTAGCCGCAACTTGGCGACCGCAACATTTGTCACTCGCAGACAAACTGCCGGGGCCTCTGTGGCCCCGCGAGGCCCCGTACACTCACGCCGAGACATGCAAATCACAACGCAACAATTCTTTCTGACCCTTAAGGCCCATAAAACATGTAGACTAAATTAACCGACGATAAATTAGTCACCCCGAGCTTTTACTGCCCCAGGTGGTTCGGTGGTTCGGTGGTTCGGTGGTTCGGGCAACGCATAAATTGTGACCTCTGAGGCCCATTTCAATTGCTGATTACATACGGATAAGGATCTTCGCGGCACCTACACAAACGATGGAACACAGTATTTCGAACTTTTTTTAAAAGACCATATCAAAAGTTATAATTATTGGTGTAAAAGTATTACGTTTCTCTGTATATGTATTTGTCTGCTTCATGCTCGTAGCTATGAAGATTGTCATAAAAAGTGGCCGAGTTTAGCTACATGTATCTTTAAGATACAATGAATATTAGTTATAATACAAAAAATATTACAGATAAATCGTTGACGATGTTTGGAAGTGGAAAAATTAAAATGAAATTGATATTGAAAACAAAAAGTAAATGTAAGAATATTTTTATATAACAACAAAAACATCAGGAAACATAAAAATGTGTGACGAAACTGTAATGCAAGTATGCGCACTCAGCGCACTATACCTCACTACAATCGTTGCAACGATCCGATGAGTAGAAGTTAGAGGTTGCCGTCGCGAGTCTCGAGGCACGACCGTCCGGAACAGAGCGGGGGCTCATCAACATTGGACGAACTAACTCGACCAATATATTGGGCCCCTCGGCCTTTGTGGACCGCTTTCAAAGTTCCCTCTTCCTCACCTCATACGATATCCTTGACAAAATGGTTACTTATATTTAAATATATCATATCACCAATGTATGTTAAGTTAATGTCAATTGAGAATTTTTCAATTTGATTGCCTTTGACAAACTTAAACTAATAAAGTTAGGCAATAGGTAAATTATTAAAAAAATAGCAAAGCTTGAGTTGAAGGCAAAGATTTAACGAATGTCAAACGATGATAATCAAGTTTCTTAGGCTTTATAAAGTAAAACAGAGATACATGTGAGTGTTACAGAAAGAAGCTAAGATGCAGGCCGCTTCCAACCGGTCTTTTTGGAAATCGATAGAGGAGGCCTATGAGCATAAGCTTCATATGACTGAAATGATACTGATTATGATGACATTTCATTTGACCTTCTTCTTGGTTAAACGTTAATTTATCAAAACTTTCAATCAAATAAGGTACTTAATCACCCAAACCAACCATGTTTTGATAATTTCAGAGCGGTTTTAAAAGTCCAAAGTGAAAGTAAATTTAACAGCTGGAGTTAAAATTTGTTACGCTAATAAATCGTTTTAATGACTTTAAAAAGTTTGTAGTTTCGCAGTAACCTGCACCTGTGAACCTATTTCGCTATTGTTTTTACCATTCCTGTCACAATGTTGTTTTCTTCTAGTTTACTGCGCAACATTGTCTCCACGTTTATTTGGGCTTATCTTTTAATTTGATTTTATCGTTCAAAGATATAAAGTAGGTAGTTATTCTGTATGCTATTACAACTGAATAACGAGCGCTTTACTTAATTTAACTAACGTTTTACCATTTTCTAATACTCGACACTGCTTAAAAGGGGCGTAATTTTATTTTCTTGTGTGTAAGTACTTAGATAAGTATATTTATCTCCTTAAGAATGTTATTTATTCAATTAAGTGACAGGAGAAGCTCACTGGTTACAGTACAACGCTACCCGAAATTTAAAATACTATTGATTTGATTTTCCTTCAAAAACAGCAGTTCTCGAGATATCCCAAAAAATCGGCCGACCAGTATACCGTTCTATTAGTGGTACCTACTTGTACAATGTTATTACTGTTGTTCCAGTAGTGGTACCTACCTGTACAATGTTAATGAATAGTGCGACAGTAAGTTACCTACCGTCCGCGGTGAGTGAGGGTGCGCTCGTTACAGTGGGTCCTCTCGTAACTCGTCCCCCGCGCGCCCGCGCGCCCCGCGCACCCCGCGTTGCGTCGCGAGGCGCGAGGGCAGCAGGACATCTTGTGGCGGACGGCCACTTGATTTATTCGACCGCGGCCGGCCGCAAACTACGCGCCTCCGTATTTATTGCCACAATAACCCTATTAATTCACTCGCCCCGAGTTTGAACTCGAGTGTGGGCTCTAATCCGCCCGCTCCTTTATGAGCCCGCTCATAATGACACGACGGCGGAGGGTTAGCGATTGTTTTATTGGTACGCTAGACCGAGAAGTAGACTCCGAGGGGCACTGGTGCTAGATTTTTACTGCGAAGTCCGCGGTAGTTGTTAACTCGTTATGTAGTGGGCTGTTCACTTTTATATCTTTCAGTATACGGTTAGTGCGGCCGCCGCTTACGCTTTCTAAATTCAACTCGCTTTTATAATTCTCTACAAAATATAATATTTCGTCTGACAAAAGCTTCTGTTTTCGAATTTGGCATTAATATATTCGATCAACCTGTGGATAAACACGCCACGAAATGGACTGACAACATCACTCACAAGAAACCACCGATAAAAACGTCCTGAGCGCCGACAGGCATGAATCGCCGAGCCCCTGCCACAGTTCACTCGGTAGTTTGTTCCCGCAGCCTATATTCTAATGAGACCAAATCTAAACAAATCGTCGTCGCGCCTAGCTTCCATTAGCACACGGGCCACGGTTACCGAACTAGTTAGGAGATTATTTATTAGCGTTTCCTGTGGCGGCGCGGGCGGCGTTGTGGCGATGTGGCGATGTGGCGCGCCCGAATTCAATTTGATTCATTGCACTAATGCGATGTGGTCACGCGAATGACCGACCGAAAAATTCGAACCGCGCTCGAAGGATCGGTCGCGGCCCACCGGCCGAGCCACACGGACGGACGGACGACCGGTCGCAGGTCGCAGCGACTCTAGCCTTATGTCTTATTTTCTTATATTTTTTTTCAATCACAGACTCATTCTAATTCTAATTTTAAGGGGGAGCGATAAGTCCTGCACTGACGTCCCGGACTCATATCCAAGCTTATAATATTATGTAGGTTCACATGGAACGTAAACGTGCGTCAAAATCATGGAAACCGTTTTGGAACGATTGCCACTGACCTAATAACGCTGAGCTTAGTTATGCAACTCGATAAAAATGCAAACAGTGCAGAGTGTAATGACGGAACCAGCTAGTTGACACTGGAACTTCCTGATACCATGTACGAGATGCGCCACCAACTCATTAAAAAAACAATCCCCATACTTAAATACGAGCAGAGAACGAATATTAGCCGTGAGAACTCCCAAATAGTAAACGGCGCGCCCGTCGAGACTAAGCTTACTTTATTTATATCGTAAGACCAAACATTTATATTATTTATAAAAAAATATATAAGTACTACTAAAACTTAGAAGTACGTGAAACACGTAAGTACTAACATAACTTTGTTTTCTATAGTTAATGTACACACTACTTTTGAATTTAGAAAACAAATACCTACGCACTAATTACTTCGTTACTTCGATGTATCTGATAAGAATACCTACATTACTTACATTGTCATCAAATAATATAATATAATAAATTTTATAATTAAATTTAATATATTAATATATATATATATATATATATATATAGAGATCCCAACCCGTCAAATGTTGATCATGCGTGCTGTCACGTAAGCACATTGTTGATCCGAAAACGTATGTTGATCCGGGTGCTTTTTGTTGATCCAATATGTATTTTCTTATACTAATGTGGCTCCGGTCGGATCAACGATTGACTCCGTCGAGGTGAAGGAAAATGTTGATCCAATATACAAATCCACTCCGATAATTGTTGATCCGATTCAAATGAACCAATCAGAAGGCAGTAAGTTCTCTCATTGGCCCGTCGAACCACGGCACACGGGTCGAACAGAGCGGAATGGCATCGTCGAGCGTTGGTCTCAAACCGTTTCGAACCATCATTATCAACCCACTATACTTCCCACTGTTGGGCACGGGTCTACTCCAAGTAGAGGATTTCAGTTCAGGCCATAGTCCCTATGCTGGCTAAGTTTTTTTGTTAAGTTATAGGTAGGTATAGGTTTTTAGGGTTCCATACCCAAAGGGTAAAAACGGGACCCTATTACTGAGACTTCGCTATCTGTCCGTCCGTCCGTCTGTCACCAGGCTGTATCTCATGAACCGTAATAGTTAGAGAGTTGAAATTTTCACAGATGATGTATTCGTTCTGTTGCCGCTACGGAAATACATTATTTGTGAAAATTTCAGCTTTCTAGCTATCACGGTTTATGAGATACAGCCTGGAGACAGACAGACAGACAGACAGACAGACAGACAGACAGACAGCGAAGTCTCAGTAATAGGGTCCCGTTTTTACCCTTTGGGTACGGAACCCTAAAAATCAGAATAAAATTTGTGATTAAATTCGACCACTTTTCGGATTTTTAGGGTTCCATACCTCAAAAGAAAAAAACGGAACCCTTATAGGGTCACTTTGTTGTCCATCTGTCTGTCCGGGTGTCAAGACTTTTATCTCGGGAATGCGTGAAGGTATCGAGTTGAAATTAAAACCATATATGTAAATCCATATTGTCTTGCTGCAGAGAGAAGAATAAAACTTCTCAGTTTTCATAAAAAAAAGTTACAGCCGAATAAGTCGAAAGAAACGCACATTTCGACACTCAGAAGGGAATCAAAACCTATGGGGTACTTCCTGTTGACCTAGAACTATGAAATATGGCGAGAAGCATTGTGTTATAGTACACATATATAAAGAAATCCGAAAACTGGACATTTTTAATTTAATCACAAAATACAGGGCCTTTAAGCAAGGAAAAGGGGTCCAAATTTTAAAGTACTTTAATCGTATCATGTGGGGTATCATATGAAAGAGCTTAATTAGCACAAGCTAAAACAGGTATTTTTAAATATTTTTAAGATGTATATTTATCGATTTATGAAGGAAAATATAAAAAAAAACCTTTTATCTACTAGTTTGTACGGAACCCTCGGTGGGCGAGTCTGACTCGCCTTGTCCGGTTTTATTCCCTATATGTATACTTTAACACAATGTTTCTTGCCAAATTTCATAGTTCTAAGTCAACGGGAAGTACCCCATAGGTTTTGATTCCCTTGTGAGTGTCGAAATGTGCATTTTTTACGACATATTTGGCTGTAAGTTTTTTTTTACGAAAACTGAGGAATTTTGTTTTCCTTAATGCAGCAAGATACTATAGATTTGTGTACATAATTTTTATTTCAACTCGATACCTTTACGCGTTCCCGAGATAAAGATCTTGACACCCAGACGGACGGACGGACAAACAGACATACGGACAGACGGACAACAACACAAAGTGATCCTATAAGGGTTCCGTTTTTTCCTTTTGAGGTATGGAACCCTAAAAAATACTACATATGCTTACATTGTAGGTATTTATACATTACCCTCACGATCGCTTCCAAATGAATAAAAGTGCAGGGTGTAATAAAAGAGCTCTTTATAGTACATTATGATACAAGTGTGCTATGTTTGTCATTACAGTCGAGGCGGAATTGCAGCCCGAGCCGAAGGCGAGGGCGTAATAGAGCCGAGAGTGTAATTAGTCCAGTAAAAATAAAATTTTGACCTCATAAAATACAAAAGCAGAAGCAGAGAAATTGTTATTCATGTGATAGTTTAGCTGTACGGGATGCGACGTTGCCACACCGCCCACGGGCGGTGTGGCAACGTCGCCAACTCAGTCAGTACGTGCCTACTGGTAACTTATTCTTTGCATTGCAACTTGCATATTTTACTGTTTAGAATTCTGTGATTGTGCACGAGTTTCCTTTACGTAGTGGACTTATTAGGGTTCCGTACCTCAAAAGGAAAAAAAGGAACCCTTATAGGATCACTTTGTTGTCCGTCTGTCTGTCCGGGTGTCAAGACTTTTATCTCAGGAACGCGTGAAGGTATCGAGTTGAAATTAAAACCATATACGCAGATCCATATAGGTAGTATCTTGCTAAAAATCAAGTTTCTCAGTTTTCGTAAAAAAAGTTATAGCCGAATATGTCGTAAAAAACGCACATTTCGACACTCACAAGGGAATCAAAACCTATGGGGTACTTCCCGTTGACCTAGAAGCTAAGCTAAGCTAAAACAGGTTATTAAATATTTTTAAGATGCACATTTTTCGGTTTATGAAGGAAAATATAAAAAAAAATATAAATTCCCCCTTTTACCTACTAGTTCGTACGGAACCCTCGGTGGACGAGTCTGACTCGTACTTGTCCGGTTATTTGTATTTGGTAGGACATACTTCAGAGATGGTCCCATATAAATTTTATCAAAATCTATGTACTTAGTACTGTAGTTTTTCTAACAAAATAACCGGTAAAATATCATCCAAGCGTCTGTAGAAAAGTGAACTCAGTTGCGTACATATGTATTGTATTGCGTATTTTGAATTCGGTTTTTTCAGTTTTTTTAAACTATAAATATTATTATTAAAATGGTATAAAACTGATAATGTTAGGCTAGAGTTTGATATTTAATTATTATTTTACGATTTCCATCAAAGTGAACCCTATAATCTTGCCAATTTTGAGACTTGTATCTAAAAATACAACCGTTTAAGTGTAGGAAACATAGGCGGACAAACACTGTAGCCTCAAAGGCTCCCTTAGTACGGAACCCTAAATATGAAAATTTTGTGCAATTTTATTTAAACAAACATATACCTACTTATATAAAGCTTAGCACGCAGTTGTTATTTTATTTTTTACTGACTTCATAAAAGGAGGGGGTTATTAAATCTACTCATTATAGGTACTTGATAAGTAATTACCTACGCAACAATAAACGTGTGTTTGATAACTGCCTGTCTGTCCTACGAAAAAGAGACAAATTCTCTTTCCAATATTTTCTGCATAGAAAATTAATAATATGGTATCGACGACTACGAGTATGTAATAAGCAGATAAAACAGTTAAAACTTATCCTTCTTGAGCAGTTGCGTAAAAATGTCTTTGTACCTACACGCGAAATTGCGGCCTCCCCTTCCCCGCGCACCACCGCACCGCCGCGACGGCCGATCGCCCGCCCGCTTCGCGCTGCTGTTTTGTAAATACTTACTTATAGGTATATGTACTTGTGTATTCATCCGCGAGATTTTGTGTTTTTACTGAATTATTTAAAACCTTCAATAGATTTTTTGGAAATTCTTGTCATTTCTGATAAACAGAAATTAATGCTATCGAATCACATAAAAAATCATATGTTATATTAAACCTACAATAGTTAAAATCAAATAAAACATCTTTTGTTGCTAATTACTAAGGAAATATGTATTATAAATCGGGGATTATTGTAGATCTATGATTTTTAGTTATTTTGCTATCATAATTTCAAAGAATCCCTCCTTCTTGAAATATTGCGGTCTGCTCCATACAAACGGATTTATTTTTACTAGACTAAATGACACTAATGCACACGCGTTTCATACGACGTTTTTCAACACACTTGCGAGGAAAAAAGCACCCGTTTATAACTGAAATACTTAATTATTGAAACAATTTGTGAAAGTACAATCCCATCAAAAACATAATATGTACAAAAACACAAGTCTCGCAACGCAGCTCTTCTACTGCAAAAAGTTGTGAGATCTTATGTAAAACCAAGTCGATTAATTATTTTAGTACTATCTATGAGAGCATTTATCCAACTATTTTGTAAAAAATTATGACCTAATTAGTTAACTACCAACTTTTGTAGTAACCGTAACGATATTAAACACCTTTATTTTTTAATAATATATCTTACATATATGAACTATTTACTTACCTATTTACATAATTGTAGGTAGCGTAAGTGATGGGAAAATTTATAAACTGCAAGAGTAACTATATAATGTGTATCTACTTATCCCAGTATGAAAATCCGGTATGTTTTAGTTTTTCTTACTTTATAGGCTGATCACTAATTGTGTTTCAAACTTAAACATGTGAATTTGAAAAAGTTATCTTAGAATTTTGATAAAGGTGAGTTTGTTAGTGACAATACCTTACCTCCGATAATGGACACGCTGCACCAACTTATACATAAGCACATGTATAAGTATACCTACTATAAGTATAAGTATACTGAGACATCGTCTGTAACTGACTGCGCCTTCTTATTGGAGATAGATCTACGTTTGACAACCAAATCGCCTGATGGTAAACAATGGTGTGGCTAAAGGTGGAGCACGTGTGCATCTATAAGATATTTAAATATTCTTTAACCTTGAAAATTCCAAGATTGTAGGTACATGGTGCGAAACAGAGTAGGGGACAGAGTTCTACTTCTGTACAGTACCTATAAATAATGTGGAGCGAAATCGTTGTATATAGATTTTGGTAATTTCAATGCGAAATGGACGGTATTGAGCCAATGAGATTCATTTAATACATCATTGTAGTGAGCTGACTTTCTGCTTGTCCTATATTGGAATGGATGGAATAAAGTCGTGAAGCTGCTGCGCACACTTGACGAAACGGACAAATCCAAATGGATAGAATATAGTCGCAGACATGCTACTTTACGTCGATGCTCGAGACTAAGTAGCTTCTTGGCAACTAGTTTATTATCACCTGTTATTACATCTTAGCTCGCCAATCAACGGACTCCATTTAAAATTTTCCGGCTATACTTGCATGCATCGTAAAAAAAATTGGCAGTATACGAGTAGTATTTTTTTTTTGAAAGCGTATACTTCCCAAGTGATCCCGTAGAAATTTTATCAAATTCGATTCAGTATTTTGGTTTCATCAGCATCATTCATTTCATGTCATCCAAGTAATAAATGAATCATCCAAGTAATAAACGAATTTCGTATAATGAAATAATGTATTTTAATTATTTTTTTTGTTTTTTTAAAGAATTACTTATTGAAAAGGCCTTCTGATATTCCACCTTACTCTATATTTACCTAAATACTTATCAATCGGCTCAAACTAAAATTTTGCGGTTTAACCGATGAAAACTCGCACTAACCGCAAATTTAACTTTGTAATCCTATATAAATGTATGAAATTACAAAGTTACTTATGCAGTTAACATATCTCGAGAATGGAACTGAAATTGTTATGTTTTAATTTTTCCTTGCTTTGTAGGCTAAACACTAATTGTCTTCAAAATTTCAAGCTCGTATGTCTGCTAGAAGTACCTTAGAATTATGATGATCGGTGAGTAGATGAGTAGATGAGTGTGTCAGTGACAAAATCAAGAAAATTTAACTTCAATAATTGCAATAACTGCAATAATTCTTAAACTACAAGTTCAAATTGAATGAAATTTGGAAATGTACTTAGTACTATTATATTCTCTTTGTCTCTGAAATTTTAGGCTTCTAGCTTTATCGACAACAAAGTTACAGGGGGGTCGAAAGTTCTGAATGGCATCGAGAAAAGGATAGTACGGCGTGGCCTTGCCGCTCGACTTGTCCGGGGCCACTGCCGTGCCACCACCCCGCCCGCCGCGCGGTCGTCAAGGTAAAATGCCCTCGGATCAACGTTAGTTAGGAAGATTGTGCACGCGCATGAATATAAAACGGATACACATTTGACGCATCAGTATAATTTTTGCGACCGTTACGGATCAACAAAAATCTTTCAATTATGTATTTTTTGATGACGAGTATGTTGGCAAGAGACCGGTGCAGATCGCCGGACGACCCTTCTGTTTCAACTCCAGATCAAAGTATATCTGTTGTATTCGTAGGGAGCCAATTATATGCGTCGAAAAGGTGGATCAACATTTCTTCTAAAATAGTACTGGATCAACATATACATAGAACGGTTCTTTATATATATATATATATATATATATATATATATATATATATATATATATATATATATATATATATATATTATTTCATAAGAGTTGAATAATGATTTACAAAGTCTTAATTAGATAAACAAGTTAAATTGTCATAATAAATAACGATTGACAGCAATATAGATTCAGTTGGTTCCGTTTTGTCGTCCGTCTGCAGGCCACTGTTGACTACCTGTTTCTTTCTTCGTACGTTTCCGCGACTTGACCTTTCCCATTTCATAGCTCCTGCCCTTTACTGTACCTACTTAATGCTTTTCATCGCTGGATCCGCAACGAAACGAGGAAAACGTAATAAAATATCGTACTTAACTCCTAATATACGTATTTCTATAAATACGTATTTCTTACATAATAAATATTTTAAAAACAGGGCATACTCATAAAATAAAAATTATAATGGGTATCTAGCTCACGAATATTTCTATAACCATTGATATTCTGTTCAGTGTAGGTTGGCTTATATTATGTTCAGTGTAGGTTGGCTTATATTCTGTTCAGTGTAGGTTGGCTTATATTTCAAAGCTAATTTATCCAAAACGTTCCGTTTGTAAGTCTCAGACTAGGCCGATATTACCATCAATGAACCCCAATAAATTACTATAATATCAACCTATTCTCGTAAAATCGTTTTTATATCTGGAGGCCGGACGGAACTTGAATAAAGGACACGTAGAGTACAAAATGAACTAATACCTAGAGCGAGTGAACGTAGATTCCGGGCGACGGGCCACGGGGACTCCCTGTCCTTTGGTTTTAGGTTAAAACGCCTCTATTTGGGTCAACGAGATAAGAATATTTATTTTATGTGAGTCCCCCTCGCAAAGAAAAAACCGTTTTACCTTATTAATTTCAGAGTCGAAATTTACTTAACCGTCTCGTCGGTTCCACTTTTCCGTCAAACACAGATTGTTTCTCCAGAAATTCCAATTGAAAAACCTCTTTTTTTGTTCTTATCAAGTGGACACCGAGTAACCGACAGAGTGGCGACCGAAAAGGACACGCGAAGCCTCATTTCGTCGGTTTAATTCGAGGAAACCTTTGACGGTGTTAAATATGGCCTTTATTGCTTTCGTAATAAAGATTTGGAGAGATGTCGCGGGGTCCCGAGGTAGGTCGGTGTCAGGCGACGCCACTGAGTGCAGCTGGATGTAGGTCAATACAGTGGCAGGATATTACGAAGCCGCGGTGTCAGGCGCAGCCGCCCGTCCTTTGCTGCCCGCCGCCCGCCCAAATGAGAAATTGTAGAATAACAGAAGCAAGGAGAACCGTTTGCTTTTGTATTGTAGGGCTAGGACACAGCTTGCTTTGAACGCGATCTTGTTATTATAATTATAAGTTGAATTGTTGTTTGTTGTTAGTAGGATTATCTAATGAAAATGTATTTTTTTTAAACAGTAATAAATTGAATTGAATTGCACTTCTGTTACTATTTAATTGTTTTATACAAACTCTCTGGGTTCACAGCTCAGTAGTATTACAGTGCCTTCTAAGCTGTGGATTATGGGTTCGATTCCCACCTAGAACAATAATTTGTGTGATGAGCATGTGTTTGGTCTATGTATGGAAGCTGTGTATTTAAAAATAAAAATAAAGTATTCTATGAGCCACGGTGTATGAAAATGTAATCAATATTTATTTATTATATTATATAAGTACGTACGTCTCTTAAATTGATCTATCGAATACTGCTCATTGGTTTATTTTACGAACCTAATCAGCTCATACAACTCAACAGAAATACGATTTATTAGTCCGTTAATTTCCTCTTTTAGTAATTTCTTGTTTAGGACTGTGAGATATAAATATAAATCGATTTATCGAAATGTATAAAAAAACTGGAAAACATAAATTAATGTTAAAATTAATAATACATAATATTACAATGTGTAATACACGACGAAAATGTCGTTAATTGAGGACAAATTAATAACAAAATAGAAATAACAATTGCGGCGCTAGCTCGTATCATTTAGTTCTAAGGCTGGGGTACCGCGTATCGCGTATCGCGTATCGCGTATCGCGGATCGCCCACTTGTAGGTACTTTCCTAATGATAAGCAGGCCGGGCCCCACGGCACCACTTCGCCGGAACAAAAGCCGTTAAACTCGATTTATATTCTCGTGCTAAATGTTAAATTACTTTAATGTACACACGCGTTGCGATTAATCTTGTGTTGTGGGGTAGCGCTCCTAGTACGCATCCACTACTTCAATAGGCATACCTAGCAACTACTTGATTCTCGTGGTTACATCTCAGATTTCCCTTTACGTTTAGGTTTTCTTATTCTATTTTTAGAATTCCTTTTGCATTAGTAGCTTGAATAGAAAAAATTAAATCAATCAAGTACGAGTTTCTGATGCTTCCATATACCTAGACATCTTATCTTACCCTGAGGGTCCGAGAGCCGGACGCACATTGCACCCATATAACGCCGCTTATATCGCTAATACGTGCAGTCGCATTGCTACAGCACCTACATCGGATCGGGTAGTTGTCGTTTCACATGCACTATAAGCACTTGGCTTACCTACCTGACTTGCGGGTGGCCACCGTGACTCTATACTCTCAGTAGACGCTGTGCAACATGTAGCCTAATATTACAAAGATAAACAGCGATTCGTTGTTGGCTATACCTACAGTGTACATTGCAATTGCCTTTCTAAGCAAAATTTAAGCAATGATTTTATGATTTACTCTGCAGATCAAATATAATTAAATACATATGTACTTATATATTGTATACAATATAATCAAATTGTGACATATTTATGTAAGTAAATCAAGGTAATCACTTGAGTGTCTTGATTTGCTGGTTTTGCGACATTTAGGTACACAAATTCATAACGCTAACGGCCATAAATATCGTCTACTAAATAGGCTCGATACGATAACAAAAAAAATATTAGCAACATAACTTTGAGACTTTCAATCGCAATAGAATTTCGAAATAATTCTGATAACTTGTCGTTCAAAAATAGCCCTAAATTCCACCTGCATAAGCACCTCATTTGCATGTATTAAGGTACTTATTATACCGTAATACATTGTATTCGCGAGTGGAGTGTGAGATGGATCACAGGCACACGCGGCTGGTGCTATTGTAAAGCAATAAATCTCGCACGCAGCAATGAGCGATGATTTTTCAAAGCTCGGCGGCGGAGCGGCGAACGGCGCGGCGCTGCCGGAGACATGAGCGCAGCAATTAATATTGCGTCTTCTCCACTCACGCGACGGAGTCATGAGCTGAGAGAGAACTTAAAGAAAATGTACCTCTTCGTATACATAGGGACATGTATGTACATATAAGTATATTCTAGCCAAATACGAGTATCTGCTACATTCCTAATCATAGTCTTACCCTATTACTACTAGGTGGGGTTGGCCAGCACGTTTCCTTTCGTCACTTAAGTCTGACAGACCTATGATAGGTACTTACAATAGTATTTTTACCGATTATGGTCAAAAAGAGTACCTATATATTGTTTTACAATGAATTAATTATCGGCCTTTATTGGCGGTAAGTCATCTATTATGTTGAAGTTCAATACCAAAAAAATATCTATTAAATTTTTATCATTGATTTTCATAAACAAATATTTTAATCAAATTTAGTATTAATCTCCTATTTTATTCAACAAAAGTGATTACCACCAATATATACCGAAATTACTTTACTATATAAAACTAGACACTTTTCGGTCATAATTTACTAGTAGTTCTACGAACAGTAGACCTCGCGAGAGAGCTTGTTTGCAGCTCACCTTGGATCATCTGTACATAATACCTACATAAAGTTGGCTTTGGAGGCCGTATGTAAAATTTTGGCCGATTTCGCAATTTTAAGTGATTTTACAGACGTAATTTCACGGTCAAAAAACATTGTATCCATAAGTTTAAGCACCTTGAAAGATCAATTTAATTTTAATACAAAAAATAGGATATGTTTAGATGCCCTTAGTAAAAAAAAACAATGTATATTCTTATAAAAACAAATAATAATTTTATAAATGGAGAAATCGTAAAATCAACAAAATTATTCAGCGCTAAAATGCATCAAGCACATATTCGCGCCCTCACTGTTACATGGAATCTGAAGTTGGTTGTTATATCTCGACAACCACTTGACCAATTCTGTTCATTTTTACCACAAGTTGTAATAATTGTGCACTTTACCTATCTACCAAATATCATTAAAATCGGTTGGTAATTAACGCCGCACTAAACTTTCCCCGTTTTTATGGGAACCACCCCTCTTATCAAAAATCGCCGACGACAAAAAATATTAAATAATCCATAGAACCTATACACCAAGTTTCATCAAAATTGGTTCAAAATTACACCCTGTATGCGAGTACGAACATACAAACAAATCACAAACAAACTGACAGATGAAAGAAAATTTGGCCAGTTGATGCAGAGACGCTTCGCTCGCTCGGTCAATAAAAATACTTTTATATGGAAATCTTACCACTAGAATGATTTTATATATCAATTTATAGTTTAAAAAACTGAAAGATACGCAATTCGTTTACTTGGATGAAAATTTTCAGTTAGTTTGTTTAGTTATTTCTTAAATAAATAAAAAAAACAAAGTACTGAACTGATTTTGATAAAAATTACCTGGAACCACCTCTGAGATATTACTTACCAAGCAAAAATTAATCATAAAAACAATTCATAATTGCTGGAGTAATAACAAACACAAAGAAATACAGATGAATTGAGAACTTCATTATTTTTGGAAGTCTGTTAAAAATGAGTGAATAAGTGATTGTGAATGAAATTGCCACAAAAGTAAGAGCCGCTCCTCTCGTATAACTTGTGCCGAAATCGGGGTAAAGTGAAGCTAAATGTGAGACATTAATCATTAGCCCATGCGAAAGTATTGTATAGATAGTAAACAACCGGGGAGTGGGGCGCACCAGTCTTCCGCGCGCTAATCAGCCGACACGCTGGTGTGCGTGCCACACTACCCCTCACACACACACACACACACACACTCACACTCACACACGTTCGTGGCGTATTCGAAGACAATCGACTACACATCTGAAATTGGAATTAATTATAAAATATTAAGAGTAATGGCTGTCACTGACAGTATTATGTATTACATGTATTTCTTAAAATTATATTGTTTTTTTTTTTTATTGTCCATATATGAAATACCTCATTAAGATAAGCTGCCACTTTGTACCTACATTACTAGGTTTAACTTCCGGATTTGCGGCTAAGGTTTAATTTCCATGAAGACGGCTATTAATGGAGTATTTTATCTGGGGCAAATGGTGTCTTTAGTCCATGAAGATGTCTCCGAATGTCCTTTTGAAAGAAACACAACTTCACCAAGCAACCTTCTTAAAAATATCAAAATAGACTAATACAAGAAGCAATAAAGAAAAAATAAGTTAATAATATATTGTCAGTATCCTAATAGTTAGTTATAGTTTTAAGCTGAGTGTTACATTGAACACATTGTATAAAAGACCGAATCGCTAATAAGTCGTGCGTTCCGCTCGCGTTCAAATGGATGTCCCAAAAATTCGGTCGCAATTTCCATAGAGTTTAATCATGTTCATAAAAAGCAGCTGTCAACTACAATGGAAATAGCCATGGCTTGTCGGGCGGGCTGTCGGTCGGGCGCGGCGCCGGCGACAACTCGCATTCAAACAGCTTAATGGGGTCGGAAGAGCCCAACTTCAAAGGGTCAGCAATAAAGAAGATTAAAACTATACCGGGCGCCGTTACCGCGCCGATGGCCTTCGAACGCGCACTATATCAGAGGCATTTAGGGGCAGAGGGCTGCAGGGGCAATTACTCCCTCCTCGAGTCCACACATGACCTGAAAGTTCAGCACTTCATTACGTCGTCGGTGACTCGATTCCACGGACCTCATAATTTTTGTCGTTAGGATTGGGCCGGACTTAGGGCGGAGGTTGATGATGCTCAATTAATGGCCTTAGGATGGGCATTGCGTACGTGGCATGTATACATGATGTTATACAATACTCTATTGTAAATGCAGAATGCATTTTGTACACATGTCAAAAATAACTAGATAGCTTCTAGATCGACGATCAATTGTATATCTTGCATACAAATATATTTCTATCATTTTCATTTTGCAAGCTTGCAATTGTGGTTTTTAACATTATATTCTTGCTAAGTAAATTTAATTTGAAGAAAGATTGAGTTGTAGCTGTGGTCTATAAATTCGTTCATAAAAAAGAGATATGTGCATGCAAGGCTACATGAAGAAAAAAAATTGGATTGAAAACTCGAAAACTACGAGACAAAAAATGGGACACAGTTGCTTAAATTTAAATTTTCAATAGATATTTTACTTATAGGTATTATCGGCTTTTTCTAAATCCCTACCGTGACCGGAGTTTGTCTAAATTTGTAAATAAATCAAATATTCCGACGCGCGACGCCTCTACCCTCAATTGTGAATTTCAATCTGCAGATTTATTTAAATATGCCATACCTTTGATTGCGACACAGCATAAGTTTGTTACGCCAACACTAATATTTATCATTACAGAATGTAAACTCTAATACGGTCACGTAGAATTCAAAATTGTTTGAATGTTCGCGCATAAATTTCGCGTGGTGTAATAGTTTTATAACCCTTTCCCTGTAATAAGAGGATGAAAGGTTTTCGATGGTTGTTGTTTCTTTTTTCGTTTGAATGCTTCGGACGGCGTTTGATATGATAATGTGGATAATAGGAAGGAGGGGATGGGAGCTCGTGTGTGTGCATTTTTGTGGTCGATTTTCTGCGAGAATTTGACTAAGTAATGCGAGCTCGGGGCACTGTTTCAATTTTCACAAAATGTGTCTAATATTTTTTATTTCAATAATTTTAAAGAGCTTACAATTCAGTTTTCTGTTTCATCTGAATATGAAGATTTTATTTGTTACGATTGATTTTATTGTGATCGGGATATCTTCATGTTCTCAGCGTGGCTCCCCTCTGTGTATGAAGTGCACACTCGAGATGCATTATATAATTAGAAGCCGCCGGATCGAACAAACATCGCTCGGGTTCCGTAGGTAAAACAAACCGACGTCAGAGCGAAGCCAAATTACAAGTCGCTCGTCCGAAAAAATAAACAGAAGCCGTCCTTTTAATTGATAATTGAATTAAATTCGAAAATCAAGTTAGGTGCTTCGTTCGCCAGGAATTCGGCGGTCGCTAATGACCCGGCGGCGGGCAGGCGGGCGGGCCTGCCTGGGGGCCCGTGACCCTTAAAAGTCGGACAGGTTTTTTTGATTAACCGTAAATTTACGATATAACCGTAATTAATGGGGCCCGTGTTACGTGATGTAATTTTTCCCCCGGAATCTTGGGAGTGATTTGCTGTTTTTCGCCGTAAAAATGATGAAGGCTTGAATGTAAATTTTATGAAATGCTTCCGACCGACGGCTGTGAAGGTCTTTGTTGTGGGCGTGTCGTATGTTGTGACCGTGTGTGGAGGCGGCGCTCGGGATCGAACACGCTCGACACACATAGTTGTCTAATTACAGCACAAGTGTCACAATAGCGATTGTTGAAACGTTGTCTCCGATGAGACGCCGCCGCCCGCGCCGCGCGCCGCGCCGGCGCCGCGAGCTCCGCCGTCGCGAGCACAAAACGAAAAGTTGTTTAATCAAGTGCTCGCAGTGGCAACTCATCGGAGAAACCGGAAATTATTCAGAAACTTACTCGTCGATATCTCGCATAATTTCATTTCTGAGGCTCACTACATTCAATTCATCCGCAGGTTCGGATGAAATTTCCACCCGCGCCTTAATAACTGAGAACATTCTAGATATCGGCCGACTCTTCGGCTAGCCTGACTTCATAATGAAATTTTCGGATTACGACTCGCCGCGCCGTCCGTCTCTGTCCGACCGCTCGCCCCTCGCATACGACTCTCTCTTTCGTCATGTAAAGGTGCAGTTTCGAGTTTTATGCGAAATTTATTCATAACTGTGTAATTTATCCGCGCGAAGTAAAACGCTCGGTAATGTAAGCGAGGGGTACCGTTTTCGTCTATTATTATTCGCCGGTTCGGCTTTAATCTCGGGTATTCTCGTGACTTATCATTTACTGTAAATAGGAGGTAATTTTGGACGGCTACAATTGCAATTTACACCCCCTCCTACACTCACACCTCCCCTCTCCCTCCCTCACAACGAACGCATATTACGCCGCTTCCGCGCGCTTTTCAGTTGCACAGTTTCGAACAATCCTAAAATTCTACTCGTAAGTGCAGTTTCGCGCATTATTTTGGAACTTTTACTTACGTTTAAGCGTCGAATGTTTTTGCATATTCTTGTCCTGCCTTTGTAAAGAGGACTGTGCTTGAAAGGGCGAGTCGGAGCGCTTGCAAGGCGGCCCATTATATTATCACGGTGCGGTAAGCCCGTAAGGCGCGAGGCTTTGACAGTTATTCGAGGATGTCTGGTGAATGCTTCGAAGCCAGCCGGCTATGAATGTATAACGATCAGCGCAGAGCGCGGCGCCTGCGACTGTCACAACTCGCTGATCGCTTTGTGGAGTAAATTTTTAAAAGCGATGCAATCAGAGAAACCTGTGACAGACACATTATCAAAACGCTTCTCTCCTTTTCTTGTTGCCACGTTTACTGACTCTTGTATGCGGCTTAGTGACGAGTGAGTCGTCGAGCAGTAAGCCCCACATCACGCGAGCTCATGACACTCTAATGCCACCCAGAACCTTTACTTCAGTAAAAACCCTGGGTGTCGATTCTTTGCATACGTCATATGCATATGTTAGGGTATATCAGTCCTGTGAGGACGCACCAAGTGGCCTAATATCCACAGTTATTAGAAACCGCCGCCGTGGCCAAAACGGTCTAGAAATCATCATCATCATCTGACAAAATATGATTAGGTTGATGTTCAATATCAATACTCGCTAATTCCAGAAATTTTACACAAAAATGGGCAAGCTAGGTAACTATATACATATGTATATATATATATTATTCAAAAATAATTCTAAGAACGATTTCTTCCAGACAACCTTAGGGAGTATCGGAAATCAAGCAATTATGAAAAGGAGGTTGTGTTGTACAGTACATATAATAAATAATACAACAAATATTTTCTAATGTTTTCGCAATTATTACTCATTGAATAAACTCATAAAATGTTTGATCATGAAATTATATAAAATCTATGCGATAAATTCATTATAATTTGTTTCATTTCAATGCGTTTATTTTTATTTTTGCGAGATGTATTATTATTATTAAAAAAAATATAGCCTGTGACAGTCAGGAAGTGAAAACGAATTTAACGACACCTCGAATATTAAAATCGGTCAAGCTGTTTAGGCTGTAAGCGCTCATATAGAAACATATATACTTAATCACATATAAACATACGAGTGTATGTAAAACATAATCCTTCATTTTAAGCAGTCGGGTGAAAATAATGGAAATGAAAATTGAAAATGTCAATTGTTGCTTTTAAATTTAGGTTTCAAGGCGAGTAAACGTAAAATAAGCCTCTGTGACATATTTTTACGACAGGTTAAAAATGTCGGCATATAAATACCTCGCATACCTTGTGCGATATTTATAAAATTTTAATAATTGATAAGTATGGTATTTTCCAAGAATATTTTTGGACATTGAACTGAACTCGCCCGTAGCAGTATAACCTCGCCCACTTCACTCACGCTAATACTGAGCCCTAAAATAAACTTTATTTTCTTGTCTTTAATTTTAAATAAAACGCTTGCATGGAACTTAATATGTATCAGCAATTAACCCAAAAAACTTTTCCAAAGGGCGAAGCACGAACGAACACTTTTGTATAAGAGTTATAATGAATCATTTTTTGAACAAATATTTATTAGTTCGCTATACAACGCGCAGGTTGTGATTCAAGGTCACCTTAGAAGATAAAAAAACTGGTCAAGTACGAGTTTGACTCGAAGCAAATATGGTTCTAAACAAAAAAGATAAACTTTGTTGTTGAAAAGGACATTTATTCAACTGCAAAGGTAAATTCATAATTGAGATAACCTTAATTATTACCGCTTTTACCGAAAAACTTTACTTAACTTTAAGCATTACTTAACATATTTTGTCAACTTCTCGCTGACACGTAATGACAGTTGCGGAAAGAAGACAGAGAATTTAAGACGATGGTTAACGTTAAGTTAAATTTTTCGGTAAGGCCGTACGTTTCATCGAGAAGTTGACAAAATGTGTTAAGCATTGCTTAAAGCTAAGTAACGTTTTTCGGTAAAACCGCCATTGTGCAGAGTTCTCAGCCGCAGTTGGCCCGCGCCGTTCCTAATCAAGCCGCCAGCTCCGCCCTCACTAAGAAGGTTATAATAACTTTATACACCGCTGTAAAGCCCACAATGGCACTATAATTATGAGGCAGCCGCTTGCCGTGACTTCGTGTGATAAAACCAGTATTTTGATAAAAACCCCCGCAACCCTAACGAGATCGAACAAAGTAACCATTTATTTATACTTGTTATATTAGTTTAGTGCGCCTTTAAACAAATAAACGCGATTTATCGACGAATAAATGGGAGCGATAAAACTATATTGAAGTTATGTGACCTCAGCATTTGGCTAACTACGGTTACTGAATATAAGATATGCAGAGATATATTTCTATACGTTTGATTTGTCACTTGTCGGATGCAACAACGCATCGCTTCAGTAGTGTTTGACAGCTCCAAGTGACTCTAAAATAAGACTACAACCTCATTGACTCAATTAGCAAACGAGTACGAAGTTTAAACGAGTTTTTTTTAAATAACATGACTGACTATTTATAATTTTTTATTATTTAATAAATTTGTGGTCAGGTAGACTCTTAATCTAGACGAACATTATAATAATTCTTACGTTCATTATGTTCACCTACGACTTTTTTTAATTCAAAATAGGCCGTTCTTCCCAACTGTTTATGACAAACACACTCAGAATCGATTATAATTGTTATAATTTATTTTGTTTTTTCTTGTGAGGTCTAAATTTATATCTAGCATAGCAAACTGCTTCTTTAGTGAATTATATATTCTGCACTTAATTTTAGTACGTACTTAAGAGCTAAATTATAGTTGAGCTGAAATCTTCCCCCCGCTCCCCGCTCCCCGTCCCCGGCTCCCCGTCAGATCACTCGGCCGCAGATGGTGGCAACCTCAGAATACAGAAAAAACAGAAGGCGCGTCCAGCTGCAGTTACAAAATCCGTGCTGTGTCCGAAAACAAAAGAATCGTCCCGCACCCTTCTCACCTCTCACCCGCATAATGTTGCTAGTGTAGACATTATTTACCCGTTGCTGTGGTAAAACGTGGAGCTAAAATATATTAAAATAAAATGTTTACTGTCTTAAACGGATATAATTATTTTTTATAACTGTTCTCTTGCCTTACTATTCAGATTAATTGATGCACAAGCAAAACAAAAAAGTATAATATTCTAAGCTAACGTAATAAGATACAAATACAAAATAATTTATTTGACAAGAATAGTTCTACCATACGTAATAAATATGAGCCCATTGGTTCTGAACTAGTATATTACACTGAATAAATAGCCTCTCCTTTGTGGTGCACAGTATATGCCAAATTTGAGTTTTAAGTTAAAGAAAAAAATATTCGTTACACTAAAAAAATACCAGAATTTTCTTTGAAAATGAAAAAAGCCACAACTAAATTACAAGTGTTTCTAAAATAAAACACGATTAATAGAAAAGTGTTTAATTTCCTTTTTGCTGAGTAATCTTTTTCTTCTTCTTCTTTCTTAAGTCTTTTCAAACCACATTTTGTCTCATAAAATTATTTTTCTTCAAAATGTATCGAGCAAATTACGCTTCGTTTTGACGGTTTCCACAACTCTTCTAACCGCGCTTTTTGTATTACTTCTGTCCACTCTGTTTTTCTTTTTTCATCAGCAGGGAAGATTTTAAATGTTAGGCATTATTTTGACCTGTCACAGCTAATTAGGCTTTATACGGTTATAGACTACCACAACAAAAAAAAAATTACAAAATAACTGAGGCAAAATTTCGCACAAAATCCATATTGAAATCGCAAAATCAATCAATATGTTCACAATATCAAACAAGTAGTTCTATTTTAAGTCCATATAAGGTGAACTGCAATTATGATACCCTACCCTGCACGCTAATCGACATGCACTTGGCCAATTATTTTTTAATCGGATAAAAATATATTTAAATACCTACTCAATTAATTTACAAACTAAAAAAATCGGTAGCAAGTAAAAGTAAGGAAAATTAAAACGTTGATATTGGCAACACCAACAAAATGGACGATTCTTTCTCTACGATAATCAAAGACCGAACAATTTATTAAACAAATACGTAAGATAATGTCGATTGTGCTACTTGCACGTGAAATGTTATCCCATCGTGTATTTCTTTCACCCCAGCAGCATTTTTACACATAGGAACGACACATGACGGCATATTTGAATGAAATTTAACACCAACAAAGCTTGCCACTCGTTACGACGTTCATAGAGCAACTGATCGCGCGCGCTTCAAACTACTCTTTAAAAGAGTAGTTTCTGTCGCTTCAGTTCTAAGCATGTTCACGGCTTCTGTATTTTTCTGTATTCTGAGGTGGCAACATTCACTTTACTACTACACTTAACTAGATGCAAATTTATAAAAATGTTTTACATACAAATCGAAACGAATGCCTAATTCCAAATGTGGCTTAATTAGTTGTTGAATTATGTGCCCTATTATAATTGGGTTAGATAACATCACAACTTTATGAAGTAATCAAGCCTACACACGTACCTACTCGTAGTGGGCAGCCGAGATTACAATCGGAACTTTTGTAATCGTGTACAGGCCTAGCATAAAACCTCTACCTTATGATGACGAATTGAATAGTTGAAACGAAGATAAGTCAATTGCGTGGTGGTCTAGTAGCCAGCTAGCTACCCTCAAGTTGAAAATGTGTCACCAAACATTCACTTAGAAGACAGGTCCCAAATCCAAGTGTTTGTTATATTAAAGTCTTGATAGCCTGTTATTTTCGACCATATCTTGTCTTAATAAATATCAGGTGAGGTGTGGTCAAACTTCTAGTCTCTCGAAAAAAGTTATAAAAAATATATTGAGAAGTAAGTGTTTGAGTGGTGTTCGATCTGATACACATCCTTTATAATGTTCGTTCAAGGTCCACGAGATGAGATTCATGCGATGGAATGAAATGCGAACACACAACATTTGATTCGGGCATAGGGAATGTAATGAATAGTGCGAAAATTATGTCTATCATAAATATTCATATAGATACTTATTCTATAAAATTTTCTGTAAAATTAGGAAAACATCGTGCGAAACTACCATACGGCACTATTCCACTAATAACAGCATGTCTAATATAGCTAGGGTCTGTTCACATATAGAACTAATGTGGCACTCACTTAATTCTAATCTACTCTGTTAACATGGACTTAAGGTCCTCACGAGGCAGGCCTGCCCCAGTGTGGAGATCACTAGAATGTCGTGTAATGTTTATACACATACTTTTTTGGCAGTAAATTAATATAAATTTTGAAGTCGTTTGTTCCTATTTTTAACCCCCTATCCAAAACGTGACGTGTGGATTTGTGTGTCTGTCTGTGGCATCGTAGCTCCCGACCGGATGAACCGATTTTGATCTAGTTTTTTTTTTGTTTGGAAGAAGAGTGTTCTTAACTACATTTCATCAAAATTAGTTCTGCTGCTTTTTTTATCGGGGGTTTTTGAGTTTTCTAAACGTTTATTTGTTGCCACGCTAGTCTATTTAAACAAACTACACTTTTATCTACAGTAATAAGTGACATTTAAAATTCGTAGTTCGATATTTGAATATCGTAAACTCTAGTCGTACTGCCGATTATTACCCAGACTTTAAGGCCAGATTTTTGTAATAACAGTTTCGCAACGCCTGATTAACTTGTTAGCTAAGAGTTCCACTAAGTTATCCAAAGTTTTATTATTGAGATCCCGCCGGGAGAGGTGGCACTCAGTTCACAACGCAAACCAATTCCACGAATGTTTTGTGTAAACTATAACTTCGCCAGATTACGATTTAGCCGCTTTAATATTAAAGCAGGTCTGTGTCTAGCTTACCTCCTCTAGCTCCAGCTCAGCTCCCACTCTTCAGGATTATCTTCAGTAATTGGGTTACCTAGCCAATCACGTATTCAATGTATAGCGGAGTTTTAGCAGAACACCTTTTTACGTAATTTCGTGTTAATTTTTATTATGCCGATTATAGTGTCAATTTGGGTGTCTTTGAATCGAAACTGAATCTAACCGACTCACTTTGGTATTTTAATAATTATGTAATAATAATCGGTCTTTTCAGCTAGAGCTCGGATCCAAAACTGCAATGTTCATTGTATCATTGTATCATTTTGAGTCGTTCTCACATGTCTAACAATGTTAACAAAAAGCTACTACAGATATTATTATGTGATAATTACTTTCTATGTTGTATAAGTGTTTCATAACTTGTAGATATATTATTTTCGTTGTGTCGTGCCCGATGAGCCATACACACATACTGTGGCTAGAGGTCGATATTCGGTACACTGTATAGTGTGTACTCTATTTGCACACGAGCCTCCCGACCCTGTCAAGGTTGAGAACCCAATTTGTATATCTACATAATTAAAGGGTATGTTTCAATGTACAGCTCGCGTCTATATTGTAGGTAAGGAACGCGTTGCACCTATACGTCACAAAAATAATATATACCTTCTTACATATTAAAACAACGGACATTTTCACACAACACCATCTAGCCCCAAACTAAGCAAAACTTGTACTATGGAAACCATATGGCTGATAAAAAACATACTATACTTATTTTAGGGTTCCGTACCTCAACAGAAAAAAACGGAACCCTTATAGGATCACTTTGTTGTCCGTCTGTCCGTTCGTCTGGGTGGCAATACCTGTATCTCGGGAATTCGTGAAGGTATCGTGTTGAAATTAAAATTATATATGCAGATCCATAGTCTCTTGCTGCAGAGAGAAAAAACAAACTTCTCAGTTTTCAATAAAAAAGTTACAGCCGAATATGTTGCAAAAAACGCATATTTCGACACTCGCCAGGGAATCTAAACCTATGGGGTACTTACTTCCCTTTGATCTATAACTGTAAAATTTGGCAAGAAGTTTTGCCCTAAAGTGCACATAAATGAAAAAAAAACGGACAAGTGCGAGTCAAACTCGCCCACCGAGGGTTTCGTACAAACTAGTAGATAAAAGGAGGGAATCATATTTTTTTTTATATTTTCCTTCATAATCCGAAAAATATACATCGTAAAAATATTTAAAAACCTGTTTTACCTTATGCTAATGATGCCCTTTCACATGATACGGTTAATTCACTTTAAAATTTGGGCCCTCATTCCTTGCATAAAGACATTTTTTTGTGATTTAATTAAAAATGTCCAGTTTTTGGATTTTTTCCTATATGTGTACTCTAACACAATGCTTTTTGCCAAATTTCATAGTTCTAGGTCAACGGGAAGTACCCCATAGGTTTTGATTCCCTTGTAAGTGTCGAAATGTGCGTTTTTTACGACATATTCGGCTATAGCATTTTTTTACGGAACTGAGAAATTTAATTTTTCTTTCTGCAGCAAGATACTATGGATCTGCGTATATAGTTTTAATTTCAACACGATACCTTCATGGGTTCCCGAGATAAAGGTCTTGACACCCGGACGGACGGACAGACGGACAAGAGAGTGATCCTATAAGGGTTCCGTTTTTTCCTTTTGAGGTACGGAACCCTAAAAATATCACGCATGCGAAATTATCCTAAATAAACTTTTTAATGATATAGTATAATACAATAGAAAATGAATGTCTACTGAATGAAATACCGCTTTAGTGTACTCCTTTTGTCATTTAATGAATGCAAATTGCTGTGTAAAACGGCGATAAATATACCCGATATATTATTACGTAGCATTTTCAATAATCCGGTTAAATGCGTTATTTAATAAGTGACAAGAAATTAAAAATGTTTCAGCCTACCATTGAGAATATCTCATTAGGGGATTGTGTTTCTCAATGAATATAAATACTATTGAGTGTTTGGATACGTAGGCAGAATATATGTATACTGGCCGAGGGAAGAAAGCGGTCACAGATTGGTGGTCCAGAAGAGCCATCAGCCATATGGCAATATCGTCAAGTCAGAGGGCAAGAGGTGGATGAGATCAGTACAGGAGTGGAAGGAATTTGTGATAAAGAAGAGGCCTATGTCCAGCAGTGGATCGATAAAAGCTGAAATGATGATGATGATGATGATTTGGATACGTGTTTCTTACCTTCGACCAGTTCGGTGGATCGTGTCCCGGCTGCCGGCTGTCCACATGTTATAACTATTTGTAATGATTATGAGGAAAAACCCGCGGTGTCCGTGCCCATAATCCGCTTAATCTGCGGACGCCTGCGGTGGCGACGTGCGCCGAGGTGCTGTCATGCTTGCAGCGAGGAGCGGGCTCAATTCCTGGAACATAGATATTTCAATACATACAAATACACATTTACGAATAACAAATCACATAAGTAAAACATGTGTAATTTAGTAAAAAAATTGCTTTTTGATATAAAAGACTTCAACGCGCGCTATTTTAAAAACAACGCTAAACTAAAACGTAACGTGTGGAATCATTAACTGTCTACAACATTCAATCGTTTATTGCATCCATTATAATTTGCTTGGAGATATTTAAGTACATGTTTGTTTAAATGATATAACCACCAGATAATGTGAGACAAAATATATTAAAAAGCGCGGACTTTTGAGAGCTCGATTTTTCAAAATGGCGAGCTGTCATTGGCTACCGGTTAATCCTTGTTCATCAATTCTCAATTTGTGTGGCATGGGCTATAATGCTTTAGGTTTCACGCTTATATAATTGCAATCGCTTTTTGTACTGTTCTTGTATCAAAAAAATCTTGTCAGCAGGCTTGATTGATACAACAAATAGATATCTATTTGTCAGTTATTTTTTTACAGTCATTTTACTACTTGTAGCCTATTCACATTCTACGATGTGTGTCAAAATAATGTCTGCAACTAGCGCTGCAAAAATTGTTTAAATGAGTTTTAGTAGATTATTGGAGTTCAATTTCAAAATAAAGCTGTAAATATGCTGTCTTCATGACCGACGTAGTTTGCCAGCGCCTAGCTCAGTTCGTATTTCCCGCTAATCGCATGACCGGCGCGTCGGCTGCGCCCGCGCCCGCTGCTCGCCGGCAGTGTGTCCGCGCGTCCGTCACGGCCACGTACGAAGAATGTATTCGAGCCGCGTGGTGCTAACAAGCTGGAATTCTATTACCGAATTAGTGGATGTCTGCCGACGTTACACCTCACATATTTCAGTACACAACCACTACTGTACACTGCTCTCTACTATTCTATATTTTTAGTAAATAATTTCTTGACGCATTTGTCTATCAGAATAATTTTAATAACTAAGCTGTTAGATGGTTTACTTGAGAGTTAATTCATTTTACAATGGATACTCGATGATTTTTGTATATATACCTTAATGGTATTTATTAACAACAACATTATAATACACAATCTTAGCTACCAAAACATACTTAACTACCTAAACTTCTACACAAATAAGCAAACAGATTATTACAGTTTGTGATGCTTAAAAATTATTAATCTACATGCTCAAACTTACTTCAGTTGGCAGCGTACCCAGCATGCTATCGCGGAAAGTAAATCAGCTGTTCTATGCACAAAAAAAAACATTGTTAAAATGTAAGGAATTGGTTATTCAGCAAATTAAGTATCAATCGTTTAGCAAAAGTTATTCAATAATAAGATAACTACTTCGTAACAGAATTGTGTTAAAAATATGCAGGGTATAATATACCTTGTATATTTATAATACCACGGCATACGTAAGTTACATGGCTTGTGGCTTTGTGTTTGTTGAAACCTCTTTTAAACGTAAAAAAAACTAAACAAAAAAGAAACCACAAGATACATAAAATGCGGATTTTCACCAGCATCCCCATTTTCTAATCAATTTAAAACATAACCTCAAATTTGCAACGAAATTCCAAAACAGCAACCCTACAATACACAGCACACTTATTCCAGTTCGCCAGTTAACGTATAAAACTCCTCACGAATACAAACAAAACATCTTCCTCGCATGGAAGTGTTTGTAAAAATTCCTATTGACTTTTATCCTAGGCTGCCGTTATCCCGCACAAGTGTTTTCTTTGCCGATAGCTACCCTTTGACGTGTTTATCCATTTCGGCCGCGGCTCCCCTCGCGTAATTTTGCTTCTGTTTTTATTTTACCAGAGTTAACACGCGTTTATGTCGGTAGTGCTGTTTTTAGATGTTATTCTTTTCCGATGAAGGCATATTTTTTGGCAACGTGATCGTTTTGTACGGTTTTGTTGGGGAGCATTATTGCGCTTATTGGTGCTAATAGACAGGTAGTAAGTTCGTAAATATTTTATGAGATACGCATAGTAATGAAGAAGAAACGTTGTTATTATTAATAGAGATTCCGAATCATACGAAAAATTCAGTCGACAGAAGAAAATCTTGAAGTAACTTTTAACAAAATAAATAAAAAGTAGTAGGACTAGCTTAAAATCCTAGGCGTTACAATATCAAGTTCAAATAAGTAAAGTCTTACAGACCTATTTTCTTTATCCACAGAGATTTTAATACTATCGTTTACTCTATTTTAAATTTATGTCACATGACATCAGCTGCCAAAAACGTTTACTTGTCATTTTTTTATTTATTTTTTATGGAATCAACAAGGAAGTTTTATCTCGCACAATAATTTCCCTTTTTTTTTCAAAAATCATTTACACAAGCTTGTTTCTCACTTGACCAGATGTTAGTATATTTTTATTTACGTCAAAGTAAGCCTTGCAAACTTACCAATTTTGAAATATGTATCTATTAATTTAAAAGATACATTTAAGTGTAGGACAGACAGACAGGCAAACTAATAGGCACCTTTAAACTATTTTCTAAATGCCACTCACTGCTACTGCATAAAAATAGTACGAGCATCGGCTCTTATCAGTGTCTTAAATGAAGTCTATAAAGGCTAGTCAAAAGCCTCGTAAAAAGTTAGCGCAGTAGTTAAAAGTGAGTTCAAATCTAATGTAGTAATGGTCATTACTCCGAGCCCCGTCATCTAATTCACATCGAGGCAGGTCATAAACTTTCAGCCAATTTAAAGCGCGGCCCACACCGCTCCCTCTCCGCACCCCATACCACTCCCTCCCCGCGCCCCACACCGCTCCCTCTCCGTGGCCCACACCGCTCCCTCCCTGCGATCACATCGCTCCCTCCCCGCGGTCCACACCGCTCCCTCCCCGCGCACCACACCGCTCCCTCCCCGCGCCCCACACCGCTCCCTCCCCGCGCCCACCACCGATCGAAACGCTGCTTAATCTCCTGAATTATAACTAGTATACAACAATTAAGAGTTATTAACGGCCACTGTAGAGCCGTTCGCCGCCGATATATACCTACATCATGATTTTATTATCTGAATTTTTAATAAATGAATTTATTACATAATTTAAACGTAATCAGCATTCGTCGTACCGTGTGTGGATTCACTAATATTTTAATTAAGAACGCGGCAGCGCGTGTTTAATTTTAAAGTTTAATGTCGGTTATTACATTAATATCCGGATGGTTTCGTTCCAATTTGGCATTGTTCATAAAAGTAATTATTGTGACAACTATTTGCGAACAATATCGTGATAGTTTGTCAATTAGTGGAAGTATAATATGTATTACGAGCTACTGTGTGGAGCGCGAAGCAATTAAATAACTCCATGTATTCATTTATGTTTACACACTTAATGTATTTACGTATACTTATATATACATAGAAATATAAGTAACCTCCTAAGTAATTTGGTATTTATTTAAAAATAAGTTTTTCTTTATTATATTATAAGTTTGCGCTACACCACCAACTCACCTGGGGGGGGGGGGGAAGGGGGGGGGCGGTTAGACAAGTGGAATACTAATTTTCTAACGCCAGTATATGTGATTTTAGTAGCATTTCTTAAGAAAATAAAATAAATTAAAAAATAAGATTAATATAGTATATAAACATTCGTCGTATTTCTATAAGGCGAAACGTTGCATAATATAAAACTAATTCTATTTTTTTTTGTCATTACACAGTTCTATAACAACTCAAAAACGAGTTTGATCGAAAACAAACATCGCTGTGTAAGCCGACCCTTAGAAAAACAACGCCACCGTAAGGAGCGCGGTGCACTTTTACCGACACGACCAAAGAAAACATGTTAAGTATTCTCTTTAAGGAGTGTGTACATCGACACACTCCTTAAGCAAGTACTTGACGTGTTTACGCCTTAAAAAATATGATCCCACTAGCATGCTAAGCAGTGTATGCGGTGTTAAATTTTATAGCCGCTGTAAAAAAGAGGTATCTGCTTTACAGCTTTATTGTATTATTAGAGCTTATTAAGAGCAACTTTGAGCCGACGAGCGCCGAGTGCTCGAACGTTTGAACAAACAAACTTGAACTGTATGTTTAACGACTATTTTTGATGACAATTGCACATCGACTTACATGTATTTGACGTAGGTATATTTTAATTTGAAATAATGAAAACTCAATCGAAATCATATGTAAATGTTCGAATCCAATGAGCTCTAAGCGTTTGGTGAAAGAAAACTTCCTGAGGATGTATAGCACGGTTGTATTATAATTCATGTGAGTTATATGGTCAGCCCTGTGATGCCTTACTTGAGGACCATAAGAAAAAAAAGTTGCACGTAAAGACTCTTCGCGTAAATAATCAATCAATAAGGTAAATACGAAAACCTTCTTTCAACGTCACAAATCAAGTACAGGGTCCACGGGTTTATAGAATTGTCCATCGCTTCACGTCAGCAAAACAAATTCGTCCCATTCGTCATTATAGGAGGTCCCGCGTCCGGGCCGCACTAAGGACCTCATATTCTGGCCTATTTGCTATATGTAGTATATTTGCTGAATGCTAGGAAAAGGTCAGCTGCTATCGACCGATCCTATTTCATATTGGAAATGTTGTACTTACCAAAGTATTTTTTTCTAATTCAGACGGAAAATAGGTTGAGGTCTTATTTACCTATTCTTTACTTTATGAAACTTTTCATAATGGAAACCCAACGTGGTTGGATCAGTGGCGTTATGTGATATAATATGAATGTTATTCTAATGATTAATTTTGTTTGTTTCAGGTAAAAAACGTTAGTTTCACATCCTCACTACTTGCTTACGTCACGAGTACGAGGTAACTTCTACTGCTATTGTTGTGTGCAGTACAACTATGTTTCGGATATATTCTCCTCTTATTGTTCTTACCTTTCACTATTTTACTATCAATTGTATATGTATGCGATAAAGAGAGCTAACTAATAAAATAAAAGAGAGAAAAAATATTGCTGTTAATGAGTATGATGGTTTGAGCCAAGAAGAGGAGTGTTATTAGTTTGACGTGTGTATCTGCATATCTGTGTATCAGTGTGTTTGTTTGTGACATCGCACCTTTCAAACGGATGAACCGATTTTATCTAGTTTTTTTATATTTGAAATCAAATTTCATTGAGTGTGTTCTTAGCTATGTTTTATCTGTTTTATTCAGTCGGGGATTTTTGTGTTTTCTAAACTTATTCTTGTATTTATTGTTGTCGTTAATTATTTTTTTATCGTTTATATGATTATTTGAAATTAACATGAAATTGCAGTTTTTTTTTTACTTGAAATAGATTTGCCATTCACCACCAACTCGCCTAATGTTAAACGACGATATGGCCGAGGATGGAGCTCGTTGACCTAGAAGATATCACTCTAGCCTTGAATATTCCAAGATCCTAATTCTTAAGAAACAGGTAGGCCTGCCTGGAGTTTCCTGTGCATCAAGAACGTATTTTTCAACCACTTACTTTCTTAGCGAGTTGTGAACATGACATTGATAGGCTGCGTAATGGTTTACGTATTTCGTCACTCAAAATATATGGGCTATCAGAGCCAAATCAGAGCAGAGCAACACCGATACCACAGCACTACTGCTCCAGGTATCATACAAGACGGTCAACGCTTATCATCTAACGAATCGTTTGATTGTTGCTAAAGTAGTGACGCTACAACAAGTACGAGTAGATTTCCTAAGCACAATACGTGCCACAATCATGTTCAAATAGTTCGAAGCGCTCTCAAATCTCGGATCACACAAATATTAAATACATTCGCATGTCGGCTTCATACGTGTACATAAACTCGCTATCTTCGTTGATCAATAAAAAAAAAATACAGTACTCACAATGTGTATCAGTCCATTATGTCCGGCGGCTCCAACCACTTTACAACAGAACTATACACAAGTTTACAACAAAATGTAACATCAGCAGCGCTTATCTTCACCTCGCCAGCTTAATTACCTCTGGGAGCTGGTTCAAGTGGGCTGGATAATACTCGCTTACTGCTCCTTCGGAGTTAACCCTCAAAATAAGATAGCCAACACAGTGCCCACATAAATATACCTTGTACTGAGCTACGGACTACGGTGCTACATAAGAGTATCAATGTTATAGAGAAATAACTTTTAAAATTAAAGACACGGTTCTATTGTTACGCGCGAGTACACCTGTGTATGTTGTGTACGTGTACTTATTCGTTCTTACTTCGTTTGTATTTTAACATGGGCGGAATAATAAGCTGCAATGCAACTCTCAGTCACGCCCATAGATGCGTGTTTGATGACGTCACCTACACAAATGATGTGACTGGTAGTGTTGCCCGTGCAGATCAACGCTTCGCACGCTATACGTGTCGCACGCGGTGGTTGTGAGTATAAGTAATGGTGCGATGGCAACCCATCCATTGGTATTGGGCAATATGTGTGCCGCCGTTTTTGCTGTTTTAGAAAGATAAACATGTATGACAGCCAAACAAATTAATCCACGTAGTTAATATTATGTTATCTTTACATGCACATTCTACGCAGCAATGAAACAGAATAAAGCTGTAGATAATTTTCACGTGCACTTAACCACTTTCTATCACGGATTGCGGAAGTTCCTCTTTCACGTGCCGTGTAATCACACACACGTAAAGTTTGTTAGAGATCGGCGGCCGTGTATTGTATCTTGTTCCACATCCACGCGAGCTGTTCCTCTCGCAGATGTTGTACTCGCGGTCGTAGCGGGCCTGTAAGGTACGGTGGTAGCACGCCAAATAACTAACCCGGACATCCGAGGACCCTTGTACCGGGATAACATCTCTCCCGGATAATAATCGCGCAAACGTTTGGCCCGTATTTGATCTGATACGGGACGGCTTCTATGTCCTAATTTGGCAAAATAGTTGGGATTCTGACAGTTTTAAGGTGAATTTGAATTTCCTCTGTAATGGAAGTGAAATGGAGTGACATGAAAGCGGAGTAATCGATGTGGGATGTAGATATGGATGATCATATGCCTTATCTTTCAAAGGCTTTACAATTATATTTGGGTATGTGGTAAATGTGTCAACTTCATTCAACTTGAGATCTATTCAATGAAATGGTCTATTATCCCTATTCTGAATGAACACAGTTCACTCCAACTGTAAATTAGGTAAGTAATAATTTCCAAACTTGCTGCAAAATATTACAATATTGTGCTATACATTAATTAATTACATTAATGAATTACAGCGGCGATCATATACGAAGCCATTGATGTAAGTGGAAGAAGCGAAAGATGTGTGTAAGGATCGTAGCAAACATACATACATACAATCACACCTGTTTTCCTTGCGGGGTAGGCAGAGCGTCAAAGACCACGTGGCCGCTTAACGTCACATTTGACCTTAGAAGGGTTAGATGGAAGAGAGAGGATATTAGAGCGTAAGAGGGGATACGAGGTTAAGATGTAATATTGGCTTGGAGTGAGGGGGTCAGCTTATCGCCTACAGAAATGCCAGTTTCCCTCAAGTACCTTAACTGATTTTTACAGTATGTCCGGCAAGAGAAGTTGCTGGTACATTCTTCTCCCAGTCCAACATGGAAGAGAGGATCGTAGAAAGTGAATAAATATAGTATCTGCCCTCCCCAATGGGAACAAGGCGTGTTTGTTTGCTATGTAAGCTCGCGTTCTCCAGAACTCTGCATCGCAACCGATTAACCTATCATCATTTTAAAAGCTTCAAATCCAATTTTCTGAAATCTTTTCTTAGTGTGCGCTTACAAAGTTCACGCCCAGCGGTTTAAGCTGAAGGTTGTATAGGTATTACTTATCAATCACTCATTCAGGACAAAACTTTTTAATAATGACGTATACTAAATCATTATTGATGAAATAGTGTCCGTATCTGCGTGAACCGATTCCGTTCAGCTCGACCTAATTCCACTCCCGATATCTATCGAGTCCCATAAATTGGGAAACAATCCGAGGGCGGGCCTGCGTCACTCACATCCCGGACTCAACTTGCGGGTAATTAACAAGTTTTCAACTCGATCACCCGCTATATTTGAACAAAATGAAAATAACCTCGATTAACGTGAACAAGGAAGTTCGGATCGACTGGCGCGCGTGAATAGGGGGCTCTATTCATAATTATCGATTACCCACTCAATTATCCGGGAGTTGTTGCTGAGTTTCTAACTAAATTATCTATTACTTATAAACAAGTTGAAATCATAGCCGTAAAATTTATTGTAAAGACCTGAAATATAGGTTATACAAATAAACCTTTTTATCAGCTCAGTGCTTTTATTAAGTGATAAAATCCAATTTGTAGTTAGAATATTAATCAAATAACAGGCTACTCACTGAACCGTTATCAATCTGTCTGATTATTTTTTACTTTCGAGCTACCGAAGAGACTATTGTTTATTGTTTATTTTTACATTGCATAAAAAAACACAACAAAAACTAACTAACTTACTTTACTAACTAACTTTTTTGACTAAAAAAATATTACCGCTATATTTTTTTTCTTCCCGTATTACCAGAAAATTTTGCTTAACTATTTATACGAAAATGCACATACGCTTTACCTGACGGAGTTGACACTCGACTGGTGTTAAGCGTATGTTACGTTTTTTTTTATTTCGAAAATATGCTTGCGCTTGACAGTCAACTCACCTGGTGTTTTACGATGAAGCGCACTTGCGCAAGTTACATTATATATTATCTATTCGGAAAGACCAATTTGTAATCGTCAAACTGAGAAACTGACAAGTCTCGGGGCATTATTTCGTGATTGGGCAAATTTCTGTTAAAATGTTCGCTTAAATCCGCGTAATAATAAGGTTGCCGGCGTGTTCGCGGAACCCGGCACGCCGTGTACTGATCTCCAATTATAAGTTTGATTACTGAATACTGAACGAGCTTCTTGAAACAGCTCGTTATGTTTTTCGCCCTGAATGGACGCTTCAGATTCATTCAATTGATTTATTTATGAAGCAAGTTTTATTACCAGTAATGAACGAACAGAGTTTGCAAGATTTTTGACTTCTGTTAAATACATACATACATAGAATCACGCCTGTTTTTTTTTTTTGACGGCACATTTGAACGTGGTTAGAGAGTTAGATGATAGAGAGGGATATTAGAAGGTAAGAAGATATTGGAGGGTAAGATATAATACTGGTCTGTAGTGATAAAGGGTCAATATTACAACTTAAAATAAGATATAATATTTATTGTCCTAAAAAAGAAACTTATTAAACCAAGGTCTCCTTCACCAGTTATTCCGCCGTCGATGGTGCAGTTTGTAACATAACTTCCGACGCTAAACAGATTTAACAACGAATATCTGAGTGACGAATGCAGTACAACCTAACTACCTGCCCGATACGTCCCGTTCGGGGATGGCAACACTTACCTCCTTCCTTGTTTCCTGAAAACGATAACCGAGGCGTCTTCTAGTCTAGAGTGAATAAGTGCCTTTTAGTTCTGCGTGCTTCGTCTTCGGCTACAGCGACGCTCGCTCGGTCTTGTATTATGATTATTTTTGTAAATATGACTTTTTCAGTTGAAGTCGTAGTAATATTAAATTTTTTGTACAAACGTGTGTAGTTATAAAGTACATACATAACAATAATAATAAAAAATACAACGTAAAAACAATTTATACAGGAAACATTCTGAATATAAATAATTTCCAATACATACTCGTACATAGGTATGTACGTGTGAGTGAGTTGGCTTCGAATTTTTCAGCAGCCTGTTTGGCAAGCTACGACGCTCATTTGCTAAAACATCCTCTGTATGTGGAATGCGTGAGTTAAGAATACGTAGATCTGACAACTAGAAAAAGATGATATCTCGTAACTCTTTATACTGCATACAACATTAAATGTCTCAAAATATTATCATCATGACATGACAATCGAGTAATAAATGTATTTCCAAAAAAAATAGTAACTTGGTAAAATATTGAGGAAAGTGGAAGTAAAAGTGTTTTCAAGTCGAAAGAGAATGATTTCGTCTTGGCCACTATCGGATGCGTAACTTGTTTAGATATTCAAGTAATCTGTAGCACGCCGCAGGATCGGTATACTCTAGGCAAATCGTAGATCGCAACGTTCGCTTAGTATCAGACGAATTGATAAAATATGTAAGGTTGCAAAATTAAAGTGCAAGCAAAAATGTATTTTAAACATTTAATCATTCTTCCACTTCTTGCGAGAGACTTCATGGAGTCGTCCGTACTACTATAGTGCTCATAAACATATCTGTATCTGAATCGCACGTGAAACATTCAATACATTGGTTGCGCCACAACAACACGAACAACAAGAGCAACAAATCAAACCTTGTCAAAGCTGTCAGAGTCGACAGCCGTGAGCGCGACACCGCCGCCGGTCGCGGCTCGTAGCCTTCCTAACTCTATGGAGTGATGGATGCACCAAGTTTGTTGGCGGGAAAAAATCGCGCGTTTCCGTGTTCCGCGCGCTCTGATTGGCAACCGGCAGCCGACAACCGAACTGCCGCCCGATGGCTGTTTGAATTTGGAAAATCGTTGATTTGAATTTGGATTTGAATTGGGAACGTAGCTGTTACACATTTATATTTTTAACCGACTCGAAAAAAAGGAGGAGATTATCAATTCGTACCGTATATTTTTTTTTTATCATAAGAAAGCTCTACGAGTACATCAAGGGTCAACGAACTTTTTTATATCTCTCTTAGAATATCTAATTTTCATTAAAAAAATAGTAGACTTTAGAAGTAATTAATGTAAGCAGTTTAATAATCTATTTTCATTATTAAAAGGTCAATAAAATTATTCTTATTCTAATATTATACCAAACTGTCCAAATCATTTATAATTTTGATCTTTATATATAGAGAGTGGCTAATATTTGATTTAAATAGTGCGGATTGTTACAGTTTAATATTTTGCAACAAAAACTGTGATATTGGGAGCCGCGACGCGACGCCACCCGCAGCTCAGGAAGACCATTGGAAAGTACGGCGCCGCCGCCGCGGGCAACATTCGCGCCATCTATTTACACGTTCCACATATTCCGTACGGAACAATACTATTGTTCTAATATAGCTGGCTGGGCTGCTTCAGCCGCAGTTAGATCCGACGAAACGTTTACATACTTTACATGGAGTAACCTGGTAAATATAAAATTTGCAACGCAGTTCACCATAATTCTTCGGTAAATTGTGTTTTTTCCTCGTATTCAGAAGTTATCATGTACAAATGTGTTCGATATAAAAGTTTACAGCCCACTTTACATCGCGACACGGCGCCATAAATCGCCGGCGACAATTCATTGCGATATAAAATCGGATCGGTAGGCTTAAAGCGATCCAACACCCTGTATTTACGATTGGAGGGCCAACTTTAACACCCTGTAGGTAGGTACGGGTGATGGCACTATAAAAACGCGCGTAATATCGGTAAGCGTTTGACTCGCAATAAAGTGGTTTATTTCACTTCAAATCGGGAATTACCCGATTTAGAATGGCTCTTATCTGAGTTTTAAATGCCTAATTTATGTTACCCGTCGAATAAAACATGACGCTCACATATCATCCGGCATTACTGCAAAAACGTGTTAAAATACAAATATTTCGCGTCGAGCTGGCTAAACTTGAAACATCACGCGCGACTCGCAAATAAATCTATCGAACAGAAAAAAGCTCTCCGACTCAAGCATATCATAAAAGCGTATAGCATCTACTTGATTGTAAACGAATATAAAAGCACAGTAAACGGAAAATAACATAAAAAGAAACAACATTATTGCGGATAATGGAAAAACAGAGGTCGATCGCGATCGAGCGTGGTGCGACGCGTGGTGCGACGCGTGTTGCGACGCGTGGTGCGACGCGTGGTGCGACGCGTGGTGTGGCAGCGGTGGTGGCGCCGCGCGCCTTACAGCGAATTACGGCACGCAACAAATTCGGCTTTCATATCGACGCGAGAAGTCGGCACAACTCCGGCCGTACATTTACAACATTATTCAATTTGTCGTTACGCTAAAAAACGGCGCAAAAAGACGAAAAAGAGTTAGGAACCTGTGTATTTTTTAAACAAATCCCGGCAGCGCGCAACTCGCTCCGAAACGGATCCGCGCCCGCCTTTTCCTACTATCTGAATTGCAAATGGGATGCGATGACGCCGTTATACCGAACTAAAAGTGTCGCCAAACTTCGGATTAAACTTCGCCGGCCGCAGCAGGCAGGTACCTCTAACAAAAACGTCACAATTATGATAATTTCGGTGGCATCTCCGCGCGCGGATTGAATCTGCATGGCGATCCGTGCTGTGTCAACTGAGCCACCGCTCATGCATAATGCAACTGCGCCACTTATACCTGCCATTTACATATTTATTAATAAAATAAATATGAGCCGTCCGCTCGCTCTGCGGCTCGGCTCACCTAGGTAGGACCTGCAAGACGGCGTCCCACTGTCTCGGCTCACTGTTGACATTACCGCGGGCGCTGATACAGAATTGTTAACAGAACTGAAGCGGTTGTAGGTGTAATGTATGGCATTCATTAAATAAATTGAGTTAGCGCGCGGCGAACAACGATGTTCATTCCGTTAATGTGTGCAGAATTAAACGCAAATACCTGTGTATAGTATACCTCCACGCCGCCGCGCCGCGCTGTCTGTGCCCCACACTAACTACGCTAGATATATGCTTCGTTTGCTGGAAATTATAGAAACATAAATATACAGCTAGAACACATCTAATACTTATTTGTACTAGCTAAAAACTCACGGTAGTTTTCGGTCAAGGACGAATCTTCGACTGGTTTACATACAGCTCATTGTTCTAAGTCGGTAGTTCATAGCTAGTGCTATTACAACGCTATTACGATGCTATACCGACTGTTGTGTGTTCCAACCGCCGTATGTAATGGTTTTTGTAAAATTATATTTTTCTAATTTAATGTTCACGCATTTGAAAACATTAAGGGTTGAGTTGCTTAAAACTCATTAAAATTACAACCATTTAAGTTGCAGTCGATAATGATAGAGACATTTTGTGGTTCGAAACTAATATAAAGTTAAAACATTTATTAGCCAGTAGGTTGTTTTAATCCGCGATAACATTTTATTAGGTTTCATGATGACAGAGAATATAAACCCAGTGCTGACGCTCGAATATCGTTAATATACTACTATTTACATCGCAAATATTTCGGTAAAATATGATACCATAAATAAATATCACTTTAATAAATGAAATCGGGTATTTCCCCGGAGTCCGTATGCGGTGATGCGGGCGCAAAAAGTGCGCGTTCCCACGGGGCGGTGCATCCGCGATATTTCCAACTGAATTAAATACGTGGATTGCAGGTGAATCAGGGGTAAAAAAGGCCGACCGGTCGGCCTCGAGCCTAGACCGCTGGAGTACAGTACGCAAGCAATGAACAAATTATTGTTGCTAATAGTCCATGATATAATATAAACATAAATGATGTCATTTAGAACACTTTATTCGATCAACTTACACTAAGGAGCTTGGACTAGACCACTAGTACTGCACATTGTTTTTATTGACTGAATTGCCATTGGACTAAAAGAAGAGTTATGTTTGAATTAATGAGAAAGAGCACATTCCATATAGACCAATAGGTATATTATTCATGTAAATAATATTATAATTAATGCAATCACTATAAAAGTAACTTTTCGATAAAGGATTCTCTGTTGCATAAAAACGTAGTTAGGAGTTTAGTTTTAATTTTACATAGCTTATTATTTCACCATGTTTTACAGATAATACTACGCCGCTACGGTTTTTGATAAAGCTACGGTTTTGTAGTATCCATGCTACGGTGCTACAACTACTAATTTAAAAGTGAAGAATGTTTAACAACTATAAAAATAAAATGTATCTTTTGTAAATCAATAATAATAATAAATATATCTTTATTGTATACCAAACATTACAATTCAAGGACACACGTCTAAACAAGTTTTAACTTATAACACAAGTATAAAGAGGAATACTAAACAGTAAACAAAAATCTCGGTGGTACAAAGGCAGCCTTATCGCCTTGAGCGATTTCTTCCAGGCAACCTTTTGTTAGAAAGGAAATGGAAGAAAAGGTTATGGAAGGTAGTGCACATACAAATATAGATAGTAAATATATTAACAATATCAATATTAAAAATAAATAAATAAAGATACTATAACAATACATACATGTATACAATAAATATTCTATATATATAAATATACCAAATTAACATAAGGAGAGATAATGATTATAAATGAGGTGTTTTAAGATATCAAGGGATCTGGCTTGCCTGACGGAAACAGGCATTCAAACAGGAATCAATCGTTATTTTTTACACACCACAATTCACACTGCAGACCAAATCTCCCAATGGCATGTTAAAAGAATATAAGAAAATAGCAGTCTATAAATAAAAATAACTTTAAAAAATCTTGTGAGATTGAATACCGAAAACTTGCGAGATTGGATACCGTCGTAATATGGTTGAGTCGCGCGGCTATGTCCGAGAGGGGAGGTGGCCGGTCAATCGGTCGGCATTCGGCGAACGTAGCAAAAGTGACGGTTTATCATTCGGACTTGTTTGTTTTGTTAGTGCCACCTCCGACCTGAATCCTAAAACGAAACGGCCGTGAGATGAATACTTAGCCTGGATGGGAACCGACGAGCTGGGAGTGGCTTCCTTACCTACAGACATCACGGTGGAGAAGGAAAAATAAATAGACCTTGTCATTGTAGGTGCCTCTTTCGCTCCAAAATATTAAAAAGAAAATCTAAATGGTATAGCAAATACAAAAATGTCTTGAATTGAAAATAGTTACTTTAGAAGTAGATAATTAAAAACTTGATAGTTTAAAGTACGTGATCGACGTACGAGCCTATACCGCGGTTTTAAAGAACTCTAGAACTCTAGAACTCTAGAACACTCTTGTTCGGAGTCGGAAGCTTTGTGTTATCTTGGTATTATAGCATAATACGAAATTAAGAAAAAAAGAGAAAATCTCCACGAGTTTATTATACGCTGTGAGCCAATCTCCACGAGTTTATTATACGCTGTGAGCCAATCTCCACGAGTTTATTATACGCTGTGAGCCAATCTCCACGAGTTTATTATACGCTGTGAGCCAATCTCCACGAGTTTATTATACGCTGTGAGCCAATCTCCACGAGTTTATTATACGCTGTGAGCCGATTTCCCTAGTTTTTATACTCCTTTGATTTAGTTTGCCATATCAGAGACACTCTCGATAGCCATTAATGAATTATATTATGAAATCGTGACTGCGAGTTCGCAGATTAAAAACCGTCCAAGTGCGAGTCGGACTCGCGCACGAAGGGTTAGTACCATTATCTATAAAAAACAAGAAAAAAATCACGTTTGTTGTATGGGAGCCTCCTTAAATATTTATTTTATTCTATTTTTTTGTATTTGTTGTTATAGCGGCAACATCCTCGGCCGAGCTCCATCCTCGGCCACACCGTCGCTTAACATCAGGCGAGTTGGTGGTCAATCATAGATCTATCTTCTATAAAAAAAAAGAAAAAAAAAATGTACATCATCTGTGAAAATTTCAACTGTCTAACTAGCTCGGTTCATGAAATACAGCCTGGTGACAGACGGACAGACAAACAGCGGGGTCTTAGTAATAGGGTCCCGTTTTACCCTTTGGGTACGGAACCCTAAAAATGTGACGTGGAGCGCGTCCGTCCTCTAGCGCTGTCACCGATAACTGGCGACTTGGCTCGGCAGTCGCCGGCCGAGATCGACACGCAGTTTTGAACGACGAGCCGAGTAAATAATGAAGCAAACATGACGAGCCGCGAGCCAGGCTCGTCAACTCACAAAACCGCGGTATTGCAATGATACACCGGCGAGCTTTACCGACGAGCCATAAGACCGCGGTTTTACTCGCTCGTCGATCAGCGCCATCACAGTGGACAGCGCTAGCGGTCTTTGAAAAAAAGCTCTCGATTTGTTGCTTGTATATCGATTACGATGGTTTCCATTTTTACCCGACTGCGTAAGAAGGAGGGTTATTGTACGAATATTATGGAACGCAGCATACTAGCCATTAAGAAGATAGACAAAGTCCGTAGCACAATACTGCGTTGCATTACAGGTATAGTGGATGTCGGCCAAAAAGCAGCCAAATTAAAATGGGGTTGGGCTGGGCACGTGGCTCGCATGCATCCAGACTGACGGGCCCAGATCGTCACGCAGTGGGTACCAGATGGACGGCGCTGTCCAGGTAAACCTAAGAAACAATGTCCAAGTGCTCCTATGTGTTCCAATGGAAATAAATGAATATGACTATGACTAAACGCTGGCGTGACGATCTTGACTTCGCCCAGCAGTGGAACAGTATATTTTAATAAAAAAAAATCTAACTCTAGCGGATTTATGTCGGTTTATTGCTCTACAATGGAATTTTATTTGTGTTATTCTTCGTAATATTTGTGATAACACACTCTAAGTAACAGGGTAATGAAGTCGAACGATGTCCGCGAACCTGAGCACGTGAGAGCCTAGAACCACAACCATTTCCCCTGAATTGTGGATATGTGTGGCATATTACACCGACATGCCCGCTGCGGATTAAATATGGATACCCTGGTAGCGAAGCCGGCGTGTGACGGTGGCGCCACACTACCAGTGAACGCGACTGTCTCAGCGACGCGCAGCCAACGGAGCTCTACTACAAACCACGCATATTATCATATCCTAATGTTAACCTGCACACAATGGTGTTCTGCTATACAAATGGATCATATAACTGGCATACTATACAAAAAATTAGGGTACGTGCACAACTACTCGAGATATTTTCTCAAAAATATAAACGATTCATTGGACCACGCATTGCATTTTCTGTAAAGTGGACACACACACAGACATACACAGTATCTGTCAGAACCAGTTGGCAGTTTGTAACTAAAGTACATACTTGCAACGATTTTTGTCGCGTCATATTTCCTATGTAAAACCGTGCAAACAATTGCAAAGTTCGTCGATATATGGGACTACCCCTTGACTGTAGGCTTCAGGTGTATACAGTCACCTCGGTGGTCACGTGTCGTACTGGCACGACGTCTCAACTGTCACCGTGACATGAGAAGCCACAGCTTCAACGTCACCGTGTAATGCATTCCTGGCACAGCCAGGACCTAGGCTGCTTCCTGCACTCCGGCAAGGGTTACAACTCCCACTATAATACCTTACTCATGCGATATTGGTTAATTAATTACATTATGTAATGTATGTGGAGCTGTCTCCACTTTGGGCATATATGCATTATGCACTATTGATTTTTTATGTGTTAAATGTTTCGGTGCATCAAGCGACTAATTAAGTAAGTAATAGTATCCAATGAAATTTCATTGTAGTACATTATTATTTTAACTTGAGTGCCGAAGGAGCGCCATATTTTAGAACGTAAGCATCTATATTATATAACACGCTCTACGGCCTAAACCGTTTGACGGATTTCGACATATGTCATTACAATTAACTCGATTGTACAATTGATTACTTTATATAAATTAATTTCGATCAGAAATATACATAAACAAGTCAGTCGTTTCATAAATTTCTGATAGCTCTTGAAAGCTTTCAAGAGCTATCAGTAAGTATTACTGCGAAAATTTAGTGTCAATTTACTCATAGATCCAATGAATATTAAAATAGAAAAAATGCAGTCAAATGTTACTCAAACGTACGATGATTTATTTAACTAAGTATTTTGTAATAAAAAGAACTGAAACATGCTGCTAAATAATTGATGGCAGAATCGATACTCGGAACTGTACATATACTCGGCCAGTAGCGAAAATGTATGTAACAATTTTATATGGGTACACTTTATGTTTCAATGATAAAACTATTTATATGCAATAATAGCCGTTTTAAGCATTTGTCTATTGGATGATTACCTGTTCGGTCATCTATTTCAAATCAATGCATTGTTCTATCTTCCATCCGTTACATTTATTAAAAGGTTTATGAAAGCCTGAAGAAATTTCTAGTGTTCCAGCTAGCACTGGTTGGTTGGTCATCTAGTGTACCAGCTAACACTGGCTGGTTGGTCATCTAGTGTTCCAGCTAACACTGGCTGGTTGATCATCTAGTGTTCCAGCTAGCACTGGCTGGTTGGTCATCTAGGTCACTCCGACAGTTTCTATGCGCCATCTATCATCAAGCAGGTAATGAGTTGTGACGTCTGCCCACAGTGTCGGTGGCTGCCTTTCATTCTATACCAACTTACACAAATATGTATGTATCACTGATATACGAGTGCCTTATATGGATCAACAAGAGAGTGTTACATATAATCTGTCCAAGGTCAGCTCTTTTACGCGAATTTTGCAATGGGTATTTTCAGAAATTAGATTAGTAAAATAATCTTGTAATGTAGATAGTACGTCTATATATATAATTTATAGAGCGAGACTGCAGCTCGTCTTATTCAGGTCTTTTCTGTCGCTTAGTCCAGTAAATTTTTCGTTATATGTCATAAAACTAAAATGTTTCAAGAACGATCTACCTAGTCATTACACATAGTTACAATCTTTCTAATTCAAATATTTAGTAGCTCTATCTTGCATAAAAAATACTTACACGCATCAATGGTGCGTTTGAATGCGCTTGTCCCCTCGACAAGTCTCGGCAAGTGTGCCGCGTGCTGGTGTCGTGCGCAGACCGCGGCCCGCATCACCCCCGCACCCCTCGTCTCCCCTGAACACTTTCCGTTTTATTCCGGGGAAACTTGTATAATTCTCGGGCGTATTTCCCCGGAGTGGCTCGTTAAGCCACCTTTGTACCTCCGGCTGAGTTTCAAAGGTAAATAACTCAGATCCGGCTCGATTGGCCGTGATTATTTGTATTATAAATTAGGCGGTGCATGAAACGTAAAAATGGCGAGTTCTGCGCGAGCGCTCGCGTCGAGATTTGTTTGACAAACTTTTTGGGAAACGAGCCGTATTGTCGACAAGTTTAAATGAGGAAGCTCGAGCATCGGCAGCCATTACGGTCTCGATCCAAATTACGTCTCCGAAGACACACAAGTTCTTCAATTGAAAATTCTCGTCTTGCTCAAAGAGACCGCAGAGTATAACGGCGTATCACGCGGAGACTCGCCGAATCCAATAAATACATAATACGTGTCAAATCTGCTTGCATCGATTTGCGAGATTACTTTGCTTTATCTATAGCAACAAAATGAACGGTAACGAAGCGCGAAACAAAGTATCTCGAAACCCGAAGCGATGCTGTCGTACCGAGTATAAAAGATATAACGGGAGCCGACGCGCCGGCACGCTCGTGCGCGAAATCACAAAGAGCGGGCCGGGAGAGCACATTCGGTAATTGCAAAAGCCCACTGGCCCACTTCCACAAAAGGCTGTAATGGATTCGCGAAATTCTGCCACGACTGGATAGTGCTGCCTGCTCGAGCATCGACACCGCGCACCGCTCCACTCGACCCGTGTCGACAGCCAGCGCGGCCCGCGACGGCTTTCACGAGCTTTTAAAGATTTCCATTGAAATTCCCACTGCATATTTTCACACAGCTAAATTTATTTTATGTTTGTAAATATATCTGCAGTCTTACATAAATAAAAATACCTTATTTCACTGCAGTGCAGTAAATTTTATTTTCATTATTGCCAATTTGAATGAACAAACATTTTTCAACAAGTTCACTATTTTAATAAATTATTATTTTTATCGATATCGATAGCTTATCCTTAGGCTGTTGTATAATGACCTATGGAACGGTAGTAACGCGATTCTGCAGCGGTCAAGCGTAAACTTTTCCATGCTGCACTATCCAACTGCGGATTTCACTCGTACACTACCCAACTCTTTGTGGGGTTTTTTGGCGGGAACGTCATCGAAACATGTTGTTACTTTGTTTTATTTTCCTAAACTTGGGTTATTTTGAATATTAATGCCATAAAAATGGTGGTGTTTTATTCATTAAGTGTTCGATCAAGTACCTACATGAGGGTGGGCAAGTGAAATGAAGCAGTGAAACGTGTCATTTTACGTTGTCGACAAAACTTCATAGAAGCTTCTAGTAAAGTCGCCACCACTTTACTGAAGCAGGACTCGACTTATAAACTGACTGTATACGTGACTTAGATAGTGACTAGAACATTTACAACTTGTTTTATTCAAGAAACTTGAAAAAAATCCTAATACTTGACACTGGCAAATGCTTTAATGCGGGTCCAATACAAAAAAGAAGAAGAACTCTTTGTGGCACAACTACTTTATAAGCGGTTATGTGAGCGCTTGTGACGGATAAATTAAAAGAGATCTATTCTATTCAAAAAAATAATTATTTTTTTGTTGAATAAATTAATAAAAATATGATTCATAACACCAAGCAATTTCTGATAGAAACGTGCGAGCTTTAGTCATCGAGCTGCTTAATAATTTAACTAGGAACGACAATGTGTACGGTAGCGCGGTGTCAGAGATTCTTGTTCAGTTTTCTACATTATTCAGGAATGTAATAACTGTCGCCTTATTACAACGCTCCCGGCCTTTCTCAAGATAATAACAAAAGATTATTATGATGTAGGTCTAGGCTTGTTATCTGCGTTACATTAAACTACCAAGAACGTACGTACTAGACGGTAATTATTCCGTGTAAACGAAACTGTGATATATCAATTCGGACACGCGTCGGTCTCTATATTAATAAATTAAAAGCAAAAAAACTTTAAAAAAAAGCTTTTATTTAAACACTCTAAAAAGAAGAAAAACTATTCCGCCATCTTGGATGGTCCGCCATATTGGATTTAGAATGATGTCACACACCATATCGTGCATTGTCATCCAAACTAAACGTGTATACAAAATTTCAGCTCAATCGGTTGAAGATATCTACTTCAAAATTGAGTTTAAAGATTCCACCCGAACAAACATACTTACATAAATACATTGCAAGTTAAATAAAAGCTTTTAAAATGGCATGTATCAGTAAAAGGAAAGCTGCGACCTGGGTATCAATAAATTTGCGCGGACGATGATCGTTCGCGGTAAAATGTCGCCCGCCCCGTCACTAGCATTATGGATTCCATAAGCAATGTCCCACCGCAGAAATAGAACGGATCCAGGTAAACAGAAGGACCAGTATCGAGTCGGAGCTGCTCAATAATGCATCGACAGATCGATAGTTACATAAGCGCGGCGCAACACAATTCAATATTGTTTGCACGCGGATGTCATTCTGTAAACATTTTATATTCATTGCGCTTCCTCGAATGCCGCGTCGACGTTTTATGAACGTTCGTTTTCTGGATAACGATTAGATTTTGCTTGTTGTAAGGCAGCGGAACGACACCGGTCTTTAGTACTGGAATTCTGTGTTAAGCTTTACGACAGAGGCACGTGACCTAACTTTGTTTAAGCTGAGAGCGGGCCTGTCTTGGCCTAATCCAGTTTAGTGTGGAGCGGCCGCCCGGTGTCGGGTGGGAGCGAGCTATGGGCACGCATCTAGCCGATATGCTGAACCAATTAGTGGTCATTCCATTGTTCAATTTGAGTTATTAGAGCGGCCTGTGCCACCGTAATTGGAATTATCAGGCGGCGGCTGCACACTAATCAGACGCCGGGAATCTTGTAATGCGGTCCAGTAATGCACTGCAAGTCTTGGACCATGTTACGCAACACACACGCACTATCGCTTACTTCCATTTATCAAGCGTCACTTCAAACGAAACCATTATAGATTGATAGTCTATTAACTACTAAAATAAATAGCCACATAAAACCTTCGATAAACGGTTGGTAAGACATCGATACTCGACAATTTTCTACTTTCAACAAAATAACACTTATCCAGTATCTGTTTCAGAATCTTAACTAGTGTATGTTGTTATTAAAATAACTGCGATGTTATTATATTATATTACCTATTATAATATGCCTACATAATTAATTGATATGAAAGAGGGTTATATGGACTATATTTTCACAATTCTAACAAACTCGTCATGTCTACAACGTCTTATAAAATGTTCTCAAAAAATAACTGCTGATTAAAAATGTTTTAAATGTTGAAAACGTTCAATATGTCCGAAACTGACAGTAAGTGTAGGCAGTGAGCCGATAGAAAGTATGTTCGAGCGAGTGGTATCTGCCGCTCACCGTGCGTTACAGCCGGGTGTGAGGGAGTGCGAGAGGGCGCGAGGGCGCGCGCTCCGTGCCAGGCGCGAGCCGCGAAGCGCTCAAAAACGCGCCGTAATAGCCTTTTGTTATTTAAAACGAGGAATTAAGAGCCCCGACTCAGGGCGCCACCTTAATTGGTACGTTTGCCTAACACGACAAGTACCCAGGACGCGATGCTATTACACTTGGAGTGACGTGTGACGACCGGAACATACATAAATACACATTTGGTTTCACATCAGTAACATAGTTAGCCTAGCAAAATTATTAATCAACATTATTAGAACGACACTCTAATACAAATTTAAATTCTTTATTTGTCTGTGAAACTATGACTATGATAGTACATAGGTCTTAAATAAGTGGCGGAGTGCTAGTTTCCCCCTAGAGAAGTATACAGACATCAAATAGATAAGTTACAATTGATGACATGTTTGCATTACAAACGCATGATTTTCCATTATGTTATATAAGCATTCGATAATAGTTCAGCTGAGAACAAGTGACAGTTTGGTCTAAGACGGTACCCTGGAATGGGAATTAAATTTGAAGCGAGATTGGAAGATCTTCAAGTATTTGTTTTTATAGTAGATAAGAAAAATACCAGAAAGGAAAACACCAATCAGTATTCTAAGGTTGTCGTCGTGATGTTTCCTTTCGTTCAAGCTAAGTAGTAATTAAGGTTGTAACCCGCGTCCTGGTATGAAAACTACGACACAACCAACTGAAATTACATTGCTTCAAAATTCCTTGCTGTTTCTTAGAAAAATTCAAGTTGTACAAGACTACTAAAATATTTATTTTGCGACTTCTTGGACTTCGTCCTTCAGAAGCTCTACCAATTTGGTGGTAAAATTATATTTGTTGCATTCTAAAATGTTCATACTGCTTTGTTCAATTCTGGTCCTTAATCTGCTTGACTTTAAAACGAGTATTGGATACGAAATACAATAAAAGTGTTATCCAATCCGCATTTACGGACAGCGTGTATTTACGTCGAAACTTGTATATACTTTTCCAGTCATTTCAGTAGATATAATACCAGGCATGTCGGTTTTGTAGTTATTTTTATGCTTCTTTGTTAAAACTTCTAGGTTTTCCATTAGTATTCACCGGCTTCAAATAGCCCTTTTAAAGCTTTGATCGAATTACTTACTTTTAACGGCGTTTCGCACAATTTCCAGCTCTCGAACCTACATGGAAGTCGGTAGACCTTCCGGGAAAATCTCGGGCGCACTCCATGAATCCTAGAATGTAGCCGAGCAGTTGGTAGTTCGGCCCGTAACGATCGGTTCGGAAGCTACACAAATACCGGGCCGGCTTGTAGTTCTTGAAATACTTATAAAGTTATAACGGTGGCCGGCGTTCGTCCGGGTAACCAACCGACGTCATACACGCGCCGCTGTTGCAGCTTGCCGTAATAAAACAATGAATTTTCTAAATAAATCATTTAGTGTGCAACATTGCCGCGTCTGTTGATATAGCGGACGGGGTACGAAAACAAAGTGAGCACGCTCGCTTTCGTGATTCATGCCTTATGTTCCACTTTATAAACGTAGACTTCATAATTTTAACGATCCACTGAAGTCACCTCGCCTCGACGCACACTCTCACAGCTCGCGCTCGCTTGTGTGTGTACATCGTATACCGACACACCTGATTTATAGCTCTGCAACTAATTGCATACGCGTTAATTGTGATATTTTATTTGCTTTGCTAGTTTAGCAGAGTTTATGAACAAAGTACTAACTCGAAAGTTACATAGTATGTTAAACAATTATCGTATTAAACTATCTTGTTAATCCAAAAGGCGTATGTATGTAAAGTACGTGCACACAACCGACATTTATCACAAATTAAGCTTATTACGTGAGGCGAAGTGAAGACGTGCCGACGCCGAAGTAGGTAAAGAAGCCCAAACTTCCCGAATCCCATTAGACGGTGACTGAACAAAACGCAACGGTTATAGCACGCGAACACACTTTTGAACCATTAATGAAACGCAGATATTGACAGGGTGCTCCCATTTATCTTTCTACGCCCCTTAATTTAACTCGAGCCCCCTGTATGAGATGCAAGTCACCGGAGGGCTCGATACGCATCTTGGATTGACACGTTCATATCTAAACAGCGTTATAAAAGACGCTCCTCGCTGGGTACGGAGCAGGTGTAGCTTTTCACTAAACGCGTTTTTTTTTTCAGTTCAATTGTGTAACGTTAGGTTAAGTTGAGATAGTGATCTCGATTCGACATCGGCGACTTTATGTCATTATTGACACTAACTGATGTTTTATTTCGAGACAAATTGATTAGGTCACTTTTACCAGCTTACAAGTAGTTGAAAAGATCTAGATTTCGGTTAATCCACTTATAACAAAGAAAAAAAGATCGGCACATTTTGAACGTAACATAGTATATTTAATTCTAGTAGCACCTCTGACGGCCGAATCTTCTAATCAGCGCGTGCCTCACCGCACGTGTGTCGCGCTCGCCTGTCGACAATCAAATGTGCATATCAATGCGGGCCAGGTGCGTACGGTTTGCACCGCGGCAGGTACAGGGGTGGGGAAGAGCGTTCGACGTTTGAATAAATTTCGCGGGAAATCGCAACGAGTAGGCTTGCACATTACCATGTCAAACGCGCGCCGTGCCGTGGGGCGGAACTAGTGAATTTTTAACGGCACGTAGTTGTTCGTACTTACCCTTTAATTTTATGTCCTCCATTTACCGCTTGATTATACATATACTACTAAATATTATGACCGACTCTAGCTTTTACTGAAATGACATCAAATTAAAACGCGCCAAAAGTATTTATTTCATTTTTTTATCGGTGACGATGAATGTAAAATCAAATATTCTCACAACGGCTTTACGTACGCAAACTCAAATGGATTAAGTAAGTAGGTACTGGTAATTCTAAATGAAGTCCTTCTATTTACAGATTTTTTGAAAACAAATGTTAACTTAGGATACGTATGAAATGAAATCTTTTCAGTTATTTATGACGTAGCGCTCGTGGCGTAGCTTGACTAGGTGTTCTCGAACGATCACCAATGTCAAGCAACAGACGGACCGGTCAGTCTCTGAGCGCTACCGTGGGCCGGATGACACGTTAAATTGTAGGTTCCGGTTGTTTGTTCTTAAAAACAGCAATCGTCAAGATCATCAAGCTGACCTGGTCAGAGGCCTTTCGACGGCTTAATAACTCTGACAATAGGGCTGGCCGCTCAGTCTAGATGAACTTACTTAGTTATTTATAAGTACCCGTATTTAAGTAATTATTTGCATTTATTCAAAACATGTCTAGCTTAAAACGGAGTTAGCGACAAGTAGGTAGATATATAACGGGTTCAATATCTCGTGTTCGCGACCCCTCGCTGGGCCTCCGTAGATCAATAAATAGAAACCGCTAAAATTTCAATAATCAGTCCGCGAGGGTCGCTAAAGACTCGTCAATGCTTGGTTCGCGCCGCGCGCGTCGATAACGCCGCGGCCACCTTTTAAAAAGGGGCCAGACTCGGCTTATCTCCGTATTAATTCTGGAATTCCCGAATAATTACTCGTTCAAAGGTAACGCTGAAGACGCATCCCCGCGGCCGAGCGTCGCGGAACGTTTCACGGGTCCCCGCGCGCACTTTCAAAAGTAAATTCAATTTAACTCGACTTACGGTTCAATTTGGGACGTAGTGAGGAATTGCTTAGATAAGTCTTAGGGATAAGCCGATTTCAAAAGGAACACGTGATTCGATGCTGATTGCGTTCTATCGGAGCCTCCCCCCTCACCGCGCGGTGGGCTCCTTCACCCCTCGCACCGTAATCATATTTTAATATTGTGAATGAGAGGGTATTTCGTTAGATTAAATTTAAATTGTATCCTGCGGTGAGATTTTGCGGAGGTTCGAGGGAGATCATAAAATGTTTGCTAACGACCTGATAAACGACAGGTTTGTCTTGAATCATCGACTCACTTCGATATTTTTTTACTTCTATAAGAGAAATTACTGACTAAATTTAACAATTCGATTGACATAAAATAGCATAAACTTAAAAGAAAATGTAAAAATCTGTTTATTTGCAATGTTATCTCCAATTTATTTTTCTACAACTTTAAATATATTCAAATAAAATGGTATTTTTATTGCTGAACTTTCAGATAATTTGAACGCAATCATCAACGAATGCAATACTCGAAAATCTTCACATGAAAATATCCGAAAATGGCGCAATTCCAAAGTTCATGAATATTTTTGTCGGCAAACATTTTGGCGCCGTAAAGAGTAATTGCGCGATATTGAGTGACGACTACCAATTCTCCTCCCCCTCCCCTGCAGGAGGGATTCATAAGCCCTCATTAAGAGGAGGGAAAATATCTAATTTACCTCCACTCGGTTAGTATGAAAAATCCAAGAAAACGGCCCTTTCTTTGAAGCAATAACGCTTGGTACAATTCAGAAGCGATTGAGGCGGATTTACATAATTTTGATGAAAATTTAAGATGACGCTTGCATGCGAGCGATATTTACTTTAAAAGCCCTAAAATGTTATTAGCTGACTTTTAATAATGCGTATTATTATAACTAGAATATCAATATTGAGCTGGAGTTTATTTTTGTAAGCGTTTATCGTGATCGTTCTTTACTTCTCAGTTCATGTTCAATCCAAAAAAGAATTTTTGGACACGATTCGTTATTAATCAGTAGTTAGTAATACAAATTGTTTTCTTTAGTAAACATAGATATCGCAGGCAGGGATTAACTTAGATAGATAGATAAACTGTTTATTGTACACACTTTAATTATTTTAACTTAATTATCCATTAAATTAACAAACAAAAGATTTAACTAAACGGTACCGTTCTACTAGCTTCCTGATAGATATTCAGCCATTCCATCAAACAGCTATGCAAATCACCTTAATCGATAAAATCTAACTCGCGTATCCGATTCATTTAAATGTAGTTCCACTTTCTGCCACCTGGCGCTGAAACCCACATACTATCTATATTCAACTGTCAATATAGCAGCAATCTTAGGCAATAAACCGTATGTTTGAAATGTGTCGTCGCAGTTCAAACCTGACATAATCTACTTTTGAGACGACTTGAGTTTATCAACACCATAATTACCTAATTTTATTATTGCCTAAGATCAGCCAGTTAATTAATTAAATGTTGTATTAGACGCTATGGATATCGTTATCATGCAGGGAGCTAATTGAACAATGTTATCTAATAAAATGGTTCCGCTGTTAATTGAACGGCTAATTAAGCTAGTTGGCTGCTGTATCGACACTTTATACATAGCTAATTGTGCGCTTGACCGTCACCTCGTCTAATAAAAAACGGCCTGTTTTAAGGCGGGATTGCTTACGAGAAAATTATTGCAAGTGAATAATTTTCTAAAACTACGGGTCATTCACGTCTGTTTTGAGTCGAAATATCCGACGACGAGACGTCAGCTATTGACCGTCACACTGTCTTCGTATAAGTCCGCCGGCTCCTGTGGCCGAGGCACGCCACCCCGGCGTTATTAAGGCGCAGGCCTCGTGCCCATATTCAAGGGTCTCAAGATCCGTTAATTACGCTCCAACGTTAAAATTAACTACCTTTCCCGCACAACGCCGCTTCCGTAGCCTTTTGGGGAAAATCCTACAAAACACTGTGTGGCTATTTTTACACAAAGATTTCCGGATTCTTGATATATTTTTACCGGAGATTTCCGGATCATTTTTGGGTATTTTAAGCAGAGGATCGGGTTCCCGAGTATTGCCACTCTAGGAATATTTCACCGTGTTGTGGAATGTTAAAGGGCGATGTTTGATGTTGAGCGACCTTAGCCTGTTCTATTCTCAATTCCATCCTTTTCTTAGAAACTGATAGTGTTACTACAATGTAATATTACAATAATATTCTTTCAAGTTTAATATCTACTACGTATCCACTAATTTCAAGCAATATAATCGGCAGCAGTTTACTAGATAGATTCACGTCCATTCTTCTAAAGCAAATCAGATCCGGCATTGTTGAACCACTGACATACATCTGCAATCTAAGTATGGAAACTGGGATTTTTCCGGATGCATGGAAGGTTGCAGTTGTATGTCCTATACATAAAAGTGGATCTAAGGATAAAATAGACAACTACCGCCCAATCTCACTGCTCCCTATTTTGTCCAAAATCTTGGAAAAAATTGTAAACTCTCGGCTAGTAAACTACATTGAAAAACATAATCTAGTGTCAAACCGTCAATTTGGATTTAGGAGAGGAAAATCCACGGAGGATGCTTTCGAGCTGCTAACGTCTACGCTCTCTAAGCACCTAGATAAAGGAAACAGATGCGTGGGAGTATTCCTCGATCTTGCAAGGGCATTTGACACTGTCTCTATTCCTATGTTGCTAAAAAAATTGGAATGCCTTGGCATCCGAGGAATCACTCTCACGTGGTTCTCGAGTTACCTCAGTAACAGAAGACAATGTTTAAAAATTGGAGACTACCTAAGCGAAGAACAAGACGTCTCTTTTGGCGTCCCACAAGGCAGCATCCTCTCTCCTTCCTTATTTATAGTCTATATAAACGATATTCTAAGCCTAGAGATACCAAACGCAGAGTTGATCTGCTATGCTGATGACACAGTGGCTATCTTTTATGGAAACACTTGGCATAGCACAATTCAGACAGCAGAGAGAGGCATGAATATTATCTCAAACTGGTTAGATCATAACCTGTTAACATTAAATGTTAACAAAACAAATTGCATCGCCTTCCATATCAATCGAGCTACCAAACCTGAAATGACCCACATCAAACTTCACATGAACTCTTGCCCCTTACTCAGAGCACCCTCGAAAGGTATTCAAATGTGCTCATGCCAGCAAATAAACACGGTGTCTACCATTAAATACCTGGGAGTGCACGTAGACCAAAGCCTTACCTTTGAAACGCACATAACCACTGTCTCCAAGAGAGCCCGTAAACTAATTTTTATGATGAAAACCCTTAGAGCAACAGCAAGCCCTGACGTAAGAAAATTAGTTTATATCTCACTATGTCAATCTCTGCTGCAGTACTGCATAGGGGTATGGGGGGGCGCAGCTAAGTCACTTATGATTGACCTAGAGCGAGCTCAGCGTGCTGTTTTAAAGGTTATGCTGGGAAGGCCTCGCAGGTATTCAACACAACAATTATATCAGGACACCGAAGTCCTCAGTGTTAGGAAGTTGTTTGTGTTACGAGCAATAGCAAAAGCGCAAATAACTAAGCAAATACCTCAGAATAAGCCAAAGAGACGGTTACGATCAGAGATAGTGCCACTAGGGAAAGTCAGAACAGTTTTTGCTTCCCGGCTCCCACCGTTTATTCACTCTTTTACCTATAACGCAGTAAGCAAATTATGCGATCTTAAGGATTGTTCACGTATGGAAGCTAGATCAAAAGTGAAAACCTGGTTAGTGACTCAATCATATGACGAGGTAGAGGCTCTGGTCAGGGTATATGACCTACACTAATTGTTTAATTATTGGTATTACCATTTATATTGAAATGAAACTATCCTACAAACACAATCTCACAATCTCAATGATATAATGATACATGTATGTGTTTCTGTATTCCTTGCCAGTCCTTCAGCTCCAGTATTCTCTCTGCACTCATACACCCCCTCGTACACACACACACACACACACACACACACACACACACTTGGATACACACTCTTCTTGCACGCAATACGTAATTCCATTACAAATTTATTATTAAATTATATTAAATTCGATTCCTTGAATAAGTATCCTCTGAATATTGTAGTCGCGCGAGATTTTTTATAATGTAAATAGCTTATAATAGGGTCACCAAAATACAGGCTCAGCCTAGTTTGGGACTCACTGGAACAATACTATATAGTTTGTACACGAATTGAATTTTTCACCTACGTTTTGCTTTTTAGAATATACATGTAAATGTAGATATCGACACTGAAGCCACATTCAATGAAAATGAATTTCCATCATTTATCCAAATATGGCTATACCTACTACAATATACATAACTTTAATTTTTATCTTCTTGGAAACTAGGATGTAAAACATGTACTCAACTTTATGTTTAAGAAATAAAATTATATTATATTATTATAACCCTTTATTCAACTGAAATCTCGGGTCACAGCCCGGTCCTTTGATGGGCATCAGTGGAGCCGAAGCCAACACTGAGAGGCCCTTTACAGAAAATATAATAAAAAATACAGATTTTTGATATGTGGATGGATGATGGAACTATTGTACAATATGGAATTTGACAAATCGGGGCTATTGAAATGAAATGGTTATGACTTATACAACTAGTTTATTGGCTGATGCTCCCACACAGTGAGAAAGATAAGGTACTTCTGTGTGGGAGAATCAGAATGAGATAACGGCACCTGCCTATTTCGTCTCATCATACAAAAATGTTGAGGCAGGTGATAACTCGCCACCCACTGAATGGGCCCCCCATAGTGGCGCCGCATGTTGGCGCCGGGGAAGCAACATTGGTGTGGGTGGCTAAGGGTGTCGAGAGGTGTGCTGCGCGTTCACTGAGAGCTACTAGCGGCGTTATGCCCTTTAACACTTCCACCCTGGAGCTTAGGGTCTTAGCTCTTGCGGTTTCCACCACACAGCCGGCCGGTTAAGGCAAGCTGGAGGTCAGGGGTCTCATTTAGCCCCAGGGAAACATCGGGGTACGCGGTGTCGCCACTCACCGACGGCTCGCCACAAAGCCGCCCCTGCGTTTATATTATTATTATTATTATATTATATTACTATAATTAGTCCTTGATAAAACACGTTTTAATTTCAAGCAATATAATCGGCAGCAGTTTACTATAATTAGTCCTTGATAAAACACGTTTTAATTTCAAGCAATATAATCGGCAGCAGTTTACTATAATTAGTCCTTGATAAAACACGTTTTAATTTTTTTATGTCTAATAGTTGTGTAATTTTAGCTAAGTCATAATTTTACTATTGCTATATTTACTTTTAATTTTCTTAATTTTTAAGATGATTCAGATGGATGATGTACCTGCTTGGGTGTGCCTATGCAAACTAGAAAGATGTGAACAACCGGCCCGGCCACTATAGTACCCGGTAGTTGTTCGGTAGTGGTTGTTATTGATGTCTGCTTATACCCTACATAGACCCTATTTTGAGCAGACATTGTAACATCATTCTTTAAAAAAATAAAGCTTGATGCAGATTCTTAACTGTGAGTCAACATTGCGTAAACAATTTGTGTATATTAGGGTACTAAAAATCTTCTAAAATACCAATTTACCATTTGTAACAAAAACGCTGCAAAAATATATAGCATAAATTTGAAGAATCATAATGAGTCGTGGAAGTCTCTTACGCCACAATTAAAATGCTAATACTTTGCCACTTGGCCAGCGCAAATCTTTCTACTTGTAAATTTTTCCAATCTAAGTCGGCCCTTTGTTAAGTGCCTCCGTCCCTTACGACGCTCAAGAAAAAGAAAGGGATGAAGTATTGCTAATATATTTTAGCTACTCGCCTTTTAATGTAATCAAGAAACTTGGAGTCTGACGTTGAATGCGAAATGCTGATAAACCGGTCTGTATTTTTAAATTAACTACTTCTTCATAATTGCTCGTGAATTACGGTCATTCTTGCTAACAACACAGACTTAGCCACGGTCTATAGTACTGTGTGCTAATAAACGCTTGTTATCCAATTATAACACTTGTACTTCTTGAAAACTAAGAAGCTATTTATAATATCTAAAGTAAAAAGACGGGTTCCATGCTATAAAAAAAATCTTCCCAAAGTATATTATGTATGAGGTGATGATGATGATGATGATGTCATCCTAGCCGTTTCGGCCACGTTGACTTGCTTCTGTAATAATTGAGCTTGGATGTATGAGGTATATATATATGGTAGGTACCTTATCTTTAAATATATAACTGTAGATAGTTGTTGAATGTTTCCGCCTGCGCCTGCGGCCGTCTCGATCTGTCGCGTATTTGGTAACAGCAGTGGTAGCTTGCGCCTAATATGGCTCGGGCCGGTCAACGTAGCCAATACGGCTGGCCATAAGCCATATACGGCGTGTGCAACTCCGGCGCAATTGTGGGGGAGCGGTAAATGAATGGGGACCCAGCCATATTAGGCGAGAAAATGACGCGTTACAATTTATATGCACCGAGTACAAACAAAATCACTAGCATTAAAATACTAAGTAATCAGTAAGTAAGTAGTGACTGGCCTTGTGGCTCAGTTGGTAGTGTGGCTACGTCTACCTGCTGAACTGAAAGGTCGTGGGTTCAATCCCCACCCAGGGCAAACATTTGTGTGATGATCAAGGATGTTTGTTCTTTGTCTGGGTGTTTCTATGTATATATGTACAACAAAAAAAAGTATATATGTATTCTATCAGCCATCTAGTTCCATAGTACAAGCTTTGCTTAGTTTGGGCTAGATGGTGTTGTGTGAAATGTCCACAAATATTTATTTGTTATTTATTTATTTATTTAATCATGTAGTAACTCTTAACTATGTAATAGAGCCGTCCTCGAGTGCTCCATTAGACGGCTCTGGCCTTTTAAAAAGCTTAATCCTGCTGGACATGCAGGGGGGGGGGGGGGGGGGGGGGTAATCGGATAATGTAGTTATAATCCGAGTAATTACTTAAATGGACATCTTTTAGCATTCCTAAAAACGAAATGAACGAGAGCGCCACCGAGTTTTCAAATTTTCGATTTACAGAAAATCATCTCTAATAATGTAAATATCATATCTGTTTCATGTGCCGTGATCCTGACATCATAGATTTATTGTAATATCTAACAGTTATTAACATATTATATCTCAAGAGGTTCCCGTAGTAAATTAAGTCTTGAGATAGATCTGTGAATTTATCCCTTTTTGAGTTAAAGTATACATACTTTAACTCAAAAAGGGATAAATTCACAGACCAGCACCGTCAACAATTTCAGCTAATTTTATATTATTTTCTATTAATAACGACTGTACCAATTCAAATCCAAGACATCACAATACCATGCTCGGTATATAAACCCCGAACGGTTCGATTCTGACAAAATGTGGAATCTGTAAGCCTAATATTAAAACAAAAACTTATTTTACAACAGCTGGCCATAAACGGCTTTATCGTAAAGAGTATAAGGACATAGAGAGACCTTTGCCCAACAGTGGGACGGACCGGGCTAAAAATAATAATAAGGTTAAATACGTCTTTGAAAAAAAAACATGCGATCTATCGCACTCAATGATTGCAGTACTTCGTAAACATATTGTCAGTAATATGATGTAGGTTCCAGAATAGATGTTCCGTGTTGGCGACGGCAGCGGCGCGTTGAGTGCTCCACTAATATCTCACAAAGGGTTCCCGGAGATGGTAATCTAGAGAGGTAATATCCTCCGAAGCTAAACCGGCATGAATCTCTTATTTTCCCTCTCAACATAGAAATGTTGGAAATATCGATTCGGGTGTCAGTTTGTCCGCGACGGTCGTAAATCACGGCGAGTGACGCCGCGGTATGTATCTACTTGTTGATCTGCGGATGACGGCACGAATCCACGCTATCTTCTATATGCCTATTTACGTGATAAATATAGCTAGTAATACGCTGTAAGCCTTACATGTGTTTTTAAATTGCTATTGAATCGATATTTTCTATGTAAGTGCGCTCCTTCGTAGAAGGCAACCTTGCTTGACTTCAAATGAATTAACAATCATTGATAATAAAATCGAATATACCGATCACCCATCACATCTGAATCAGGCTGAGTAGGCTTGTTCACTTTGAAAGCATAGAACTGTGTAGTTGGTTGTTAGTGTGACCGGTGACGTCACAGATCTGGGATAGGTTCTCAGCGGGCCGTAGTCGCGGTATTATCGGTAAATAGCTTCTAGCGGCGGAGTGGAGCTGGATAACTTCCATTATCTGATATTGGACTTGTATTCCGAGTAAAATATTCAGCCAGAGTAAAGTTAGGTCACCGTACATTACATTACTCGGCTCCATATCTAGATAGACCAAAATCACGCCATTATTCTTAGTCCATTATACTTAAAAACTTGATAGTTAAAGTAAATTGTAAAACACAGAATGAAAATGAATGTCGTTGAATACATACTATGTGGTTACTACTTGAATCTAGCACAAAATATAGGTGATCATATTAACTATGAGTATTCTAAATTAAAATAATATGTTGCGGGCTTAATAATATTAATAAATAAAGCTTCTAGGTCACATGGCCGAACACTAATAATAATAATATTACTATCCCAATTGCACACAATTTTCCGTTACTTGTATATTCATATTAATCAGAGTGAAATAATTAGATCATAAAACTGTCACATAACGTTATCTGTACACACTGGTACAATGTGTGTATTTTGAAGGGTCCAGCGCTGAGTCGGTTAAATGCGCGAGGACCATTATTCGTACAATGTGTGTTTTGAAAGGACCAGCGCTGAGTCGATTCAATGCGCGAGGACCATTATACCACTCCCTAGAATAACCTAAATCCCGCACATTGCTCGTGTCAGCCGTTTCTCATCTTTTTGATACAGTTTTTCTCTGTTTGTTCCTGGGATTAGATTTCGTCTTGATTTACTGAAGCGCTTTATTACGAAGGTAATTACTCAATTTGTTGTAATGCCTCCGTTTCTTACGGATTACATGTAACAGGGAATAAATTATTTTGGAAGATATTCATGAGGTAATCTCGGACATCTCAGTCTTCTGAGGTTTCTTATCATCTAGAGTTAGCGATAATATAATAAATCCTTTTAGCTTTGCCATGTTGATGTCTAGGTCGATTCAGGTTAATTGTTAGGGCTTAGTACCCAAAGCATGTAGGGCTTAGTAACAAAGAGCCGGTACCTAAGCCTCCATTGACTGTCAGTTTTACTTGAGTCAGTATTTTAAAGTTGTTCACTGAGTTTTCCTTCAGTCAGCTGAAACTTTGGGCGTGGCATTTAGTTAACTGCCTAGTTGTTTAACTATTGGACTGACTTGTCTATTCGGTGACACATCTACATTGTATGATATTGTCCATTCTGTGTAACGATTGTTAGTAGACATAGTTGAACGTAGAGCTCTGGCGCTGGCCTCACGCTGGAGAAGCCTTATAAAGCTCCCATACACATTCGGTTTAAGTGAAGCTACTCCCACACGCGCCCGCGGCGCCTCGAGGTTCAACAAGATACGGTGCGACCACAGACATACCAGCGCGACTGCGCTGCTCTAGGTGTTCTCAACATCTATCTAAATGATTACAGTTCAGACTCCTACCACGTCAACATTGGTTATTCGGGTTTGTAATTACGTCACTTGATTATAATTAGATCTAAGTTGTCATCTCGTGTATTAGAATGAAAAGTTTCAAGCGGCAATTAAGATATACCTATGTAAAAAAATACGTGTCTACACTTCTGCACCATGCGCAAAACAACACATTTTGAAATCAATTAATATTATAATAATTATAATTAAATTAATAATAAAGTTTAAGCATGTCCTAAATTCTCACTCTCCAGGACAGTAATTAGTTTTTATTTTTACCCGACTGCGTAAAAAAGAAGCTTAAGTTTTTCTAGTGTATGTATAAATGTATGTATGTGGGTATGTATATATGTATCTTTTTTATGACAGCTTACAGCCTAAGCGGCTTGACCGATTTTGATGTGCAAGGTGTCGTTAGATTCGTCTTCACTTTCTGAGTGTCATAGGCAATATTTTTTTGTAATTATAATAATACCTACATCTCTTGCAAATATAAACAATGCGTTTTTTCGTAACCTCCGGTCCAACGAACTATTTCGTAAGTAACAAGTGATTTTATTACAATTAAAATAATGAATGCATTTATAATCTTTTACTCTTAAAATAATCTTTTACAATTAAAATAATGAATGCATTTATAATCTTAATTAATTTTACGCATACTTTCTTACAAAAAACGTACACTCAACAATGTATCAGGCGAAACGAAATCTTAAGTTAGACTCTTCAAAAACGGTTTTTTTGCAGTCGGGTATTTTGCTTTTTTTTTCATATACATACCGACTTGTTTAGCGTGCGTGTCTACAATGAGACCATAAAGTTTATCATGTATTTTGTAGAAGCGTTGTCCTTCAGAGAGCACAAAATTAGCGAGTGAGCCCTGCCACTCCGCAGTCCGGCCTGTCGATGAGCCCTGCCACTCCGGAGTCCGTCCTGTCGAGGTGTCGTCGCTTAGGTTTGACAGGACCGTTATGATAAAATCAAAAGTAAATACTTAAAGACAAAACCAAAAGTAGTTTCGTATAAGAGTCTAAAATAGAACAGTGGAGACAAGTCGTGACCCGCGGCGGATGCCGGGCGACGGCCCGCAGCGCTCGGTAGCCACGTGCGCGCGCGCACGACTGTCGCTCACGAGCCGCGATTGTCGTCGTCACCGACCGAGAGCTCTTGTCGGCTAGCTGCGCGCGCGCCGTGCGGGCCACGCCACGCCACGCCGCGCCGCTACACTACACTGGTCTAGCTTGTGCGTACAGCTTTATTCGCTATCCCCAATTAATATTTCATGTTATGGATCTTTAAGAGTAATGTGAGTTTATCTACTAATGATTCGATCTTTATAATGGAGGTAGCCCTCGCGGTAGCGATTACAATAACTGCAAGAATGAATCTTGAGTCAGGCTCTTCACTCAAACAGAAACATATTAAAACCGGCCAAGTGCGAGTCGGACTCGCACATGAAAGGTTCCGTACCATTATTTATAAAAACGGCAAAAAAACATGTTTGTTGTATGGGAGCCCCCTTAAATATTCATTTTAGTTGAATTTAATTATGTATTTTTCAAGTGAATACCTAATATAACTCAACATTCTGCGAATATTTCAAGCGTCAACCTTTTGCCTTAATCAATATCGATCAAAAACGAGCAAAAAAAACACGTTTGGTATTTTTAAAATTAATTATTTATTTTTAAAGTGAATAATTATAACTCAATATCCTGTGAATATTTAAAGCGTCTACCTGTTGTCGTTATCAATGTTGAGCAAAAAAATCTCGTTTGTTGTATGGGAGGATATTTATTTTATGCTATTTTTTATATTTGTTGTTATAGCGGCAACAGAAATACATCATCTGTGAAGATTTTAACTCTCTAACTATCACGGTTCATGAGATACAGTCTGGTGACCGATGAACGGACGGACGGACGGACAGACAGCGAAGTCTCAGTAATCCCGTTTTACCCTTTGGGTACGGAACCCTAAAAATTGAAGAAATATCAAAACTTCATTGTTATAAAAAAATACAAACTAAAACAAAACTTATCCGTCCTCAGACACAATCTTATCCACAACAATGTAGATATTAGTGTGGTTTTGTGCCCGATCTACTTCATTGTGATTTGCCATCAATTCCGCGGACAATAGGACAATGCACTGGATGCAGAACCACGAACCAAAATCATGAGGAATGCACAGATCTGCTACTGCGCCGGTGCTTTAGCGCATTCATCTTAATCTAAATGGAGTATGGACATAGACGTTTTGACTTGGATCTTACTTAATGTACGTGCTTAGTAATGAATGATTCTACAATAAGTATGTGATTACATATATTACATCTTCTAATTCTAATTTCTAATATAGGTACGTATAACATAAATATTTCAAAGTCTTTTCAAATATTTTCGGTATTCTCTGCCTCTATTTGCTTCTGTAGATATGTAATCATAATGCTAAATATAACTCTACTGCCGAAAAGGGTACGGTTTTATAGGTAGGTATAGGATACACAGAGCACAGACTATGCCATCTAACAGATTTTATTCAACGTACAAGATGTTATTAGAGTTTTCACAATTTTAGGGAATGACATAGGATATATTATTTCACTATGGCATCCATGAGAAATAATTTAAAATATTTGATAAAATTGAAATATTGCGTTTCATACAGTGAGTTGTTTCAGTGTAGCTACATTTTGCAGTCGGGTTTTTTTCTATTCCCAAGTTCCGCAATACTGCGTACAGTTTAACGTTGACACCGCCTATATTTATACATATAGACGTGTCTTATTTTAAAGTTAATTTGCGTAAAATTTTACACAAATAAGAGTTTAAACATTTTACTGGCGCCTTTTACAAAAACAAGTAAATCAATTGCATTTATTTCGAGTGATAGCTCCCAATCTCCATACAAATGCATTTCAAACGGAGGTTTTACACATGACTACAAACACTACAAATTTATCTAATTTATAATTGACATCAAATATCCGAAAATAGCAACAATACCATCGGTGGCATATTTACACGTAACACTGAAGCTAAATATAGAAAATAGCAACAATACCATCGGTGGCATATTTACACGTAACACTGAAGCTAAATATAGAAAATAGCAACAATACCATCGGTGGCATATTTACACGTAACACTGAAGCTAAATATAGAAAATAGCAACAATACCATCGGTGGCATATTTACACGTAACACTGAAGCTAAATATAGAAAATAGCAACAATACCATCGGTGGCATATTTACACGTAACACTGAAGCTAAATATAGAAAATAGCAACAATACCATCGGTGGCATATTTCCACGTAACACTGAAGCTAAATATAGAATATAGCGTTTATTCCCAGTAGTACGGTTGCCAGTCCGGTTAACCGTACTTCTGAGACTTTACAAGTCTCAGAAGTACGGTTATTAACAGTTTAACTACCAACAACAAAAATTTATCGTAAAGAACTAGATAACCGAATACATATTTCCATTAAACATATTATTTAGCGCTTCGCCGGCCGCTGCCGCGGCACGCTGGCACACATGTTTAGAAGCTAATATAGACTAAGATATACAAAAATTGTGCAGTTCTGACAATATTACATACATACAGGTCGGATTAATAACCTCTTTTAAATGAAGTCGGTTAAAAAAAAAAGTGGACACTTCCTTACTGGCGTTCAGCAAAAAAAAAAAAAGTGTTCAGGCAACGAGGATTTTTTGGTGCGGCACCTTCAATGAGTGCAAGCCGTGTGTCGGTCAGGACGGCAACTAATAGATCTCACGGCGGGCGGGAACATTCGCCGAGCACACGCCGCCGCCTTCACCACTATTATTATAATGCGTTTGTAAAGAAACCGTCGGCGCCCTCCGATATCTAAGGAATACACACGGTACATCTACCGATATACGCGACCATCTACCGCGCACAATGAAATAATAAACACTTCACCCGCGAGGGGATGGGAAATATATTTTTTCGTTATTATTTGCAAAGTAAATTTCCCGGTTCGCAGGAAGTGCCCTCGAGCTTGTTCGACGATGGAATTTGTCATTTCGATATTCATATTTTCTATTCGAGTGTGACGATGACGTATGAGTATTTTATTATGGAGGGAAATAATTCAAAGGAATGTGCTGTGTAGGAACTAGTTAGAGTTTATATTATGTATGATTACATTATTATGTTGTAAGATAAGACGGCATCGATAAATGACAGACTGTATGGGATCATTGTAGCTATCGTTATGTACCCAGTTACTGTGACACCAATCCCGAAATTGCGACCTAGTAACAACAAATTTTAGGGGACTATACTTTTTGCTATTTCAAATTTGATCTTGCAATATAAATTATTATTGATCATAATGTTTAATACAGTGACCCCTTCAAATTTGTACATCGTTCATTGTTACACCATATACTGAACTCGAAACAGCTCCCGTAAGACTAACCAATTACCTACTAGTGAACTATGACCAACAGTCGGCGTCGATATAACAGTACTTCAGGATGGGTACTACAACTATGACCAACAGTCGGCGTCGATATAACAGTACTTCAGGATGGGTACTACAACTATGACCAACAGTCGGCGTCGATATAACAGTACTTCAGGATGGGTACTACAACTATGACCAACAGTCGGCGTCGATATAACAGTACTTCAGGATGGGTACTACAACTAAGTTACTAACTAACTAACTAACAACAAAAAGCTAAATATTTTTGTAAGACGAGGAGTGTAGTATTAGCTCTTTGTTTAGAAAATATTTAAACAAAATCAGAAATTATAAGTGCCATGGGAACCGTCGATAGTACAATCGCGTACGTCGTTATTATCTTGACCAAAATAAGTACTATTATTTTAATTTTAACTAGGCCTGTGTGACTAGGCATGTATTTCAGAATTGAAATACTATTGTTATATTTTGATGATAACAAATTAAAATTGAGTATATAAAGTACTTAGTAGTTAGTATGTCACAATGTACTAGTGAAAGTATCTCTCTACAATCTTGGAACTTTCAAGACTAGTGTGAAAAGATATCTTCTAGACGAGCTTCATCCTCGACTATACCATTGCTTAACATCAGGCGAGTTGGTCAATCCTAGATCTATCTACCACAAAAAACAACTTAGAAGATTAACCAAGATGAAATGGACATCTCATGGGCAAATTCGCAACATAGTCACTTTCCATCAAAAGAGTTGAAGTTAAACAAAAAAAGAGCAGTTCTGGTTGAATCAAAAATATAGCACACATAAAACTAAGCACTAGTAAATGCCAATTAAGACAATACAGCGTATGAGTGTTCAAGTGAACATGCAAGTTCACATCTCAGAGGTGTTAAATGCTTCAAAATGTCCGCTGCATCCGGTCGGCAATTAGCGTCATCTATCGAAAGCTGCACCGCGCGTCGTCCGGCCGTCCGCCCCGTCCGGCCGTCGCTAGGCAACGCGTCGCGCGTCACACACCGCACTAAACAAACTAATTGGTCGGCGCTTCTGTGCGCGACTGTACACAACACACTATGAATGTAAACGACCGAAGCCCAAATTGAACGTAATTGATGAATGAAAATTTAATAGAGAACTGTTTAATGCGCAAATCGTTGTTTATTACTGACAGTTAAGGGATGAATATTGTCATGGGTTATTACCGGGTACACTCCATCTCGGCTTTAGGTCCTTCTGAATTTTAACTAGCCCACTTGCCTAACTGTTAGGTACATAGAGACATGTTGCGAACGACGCCGACGCGTCCTGTGCCCATAAAGTAGACGGGCCGTCGCCGACGCTAGCACTAGTAGCTTCGTGCGAGTGACAGTGTAATGTTTGTTTGTGTTGTTGCAGGCATGCTGAGGTCTACATACGACCGACCAGACCACGAACGTGAGTACTTCTCACTTATATAATATCCATACACATAACAGACACAACTATCTACTCATAAATAACTACTGCCTAATCTATTAACCGTAAAACTATGGATTTTATTCCACAGTCCCAACATAAATATTGTGCTAAGTCAATTTTCACTATTATCAAAACCGATAAAATTTTCTTGAAACTGTATGTAAATACAAATCATCTAAATCACACTCACGAATATACAAGTCCCTTATTAGCAAATATACAAACGTATACGAAAATATACAATTTATTATTTGCTATACAAAAAAAAAACATGCGTGTTTTCATTGTAACACAAAACTTGGCTTATTTTCGTCGGTCCCGGAAGCGAAAGATTCAAACACACGATCTGGGAATAAAACAAATTCACATAGAAACCCCGCGCTGACATTACGCCCATCAATTTTTTCCATTCTCCGAGCCCCGTATTGAGTGAATCTATCACTCTGTTTACGGCAAACACCTCCGCCACGGCTGCTACTGCCGATTCACGATTCGATCTCACTAAACATAAAAACTAGAATTAAAACAAATATTGCACCTTGTTCGCATGAGTTCCTCCCTGTAGTCGCGCGTTTATTTTCATGCAATAGACATGGATATAATATTATATTTTTTTGGAATGCTTTCAAAATCTAGAGAAGTCGATTCGAAAATAAGTGTTAGATTAGCGTTCTCCATCTTAGATCACGTCCCTGGTTAATACCAGAATATGTTCGAAAACGTTTCTATTCACATATACATATAACACAGAATACAGCAATGTATAGCAGCACTGTATGTATATTTTTACCAAAACTTAAACACAACATCATATTAAACTTACTCCAACTCACTACAAAAATAAACTTATTTTTAGCAAATGTTGACTACAAGAAGTTCACTTCTGGACATAGGCCTACCTGATGAACCAGCCACAAGGTGGACATAAGATCACTTCCAAATGGCAGGAGGACGCTAGATGTACGCCACTTTCAATCAATCATTTTGGAAATCCATGGAAATTAAATCCTAAGATAGAATATTCTTTAATTTTCTAACTGTCTCAGAATTGCCTTTTGAAAAATAAACTTTCTACTACAAATACAATTTTATCTTAATAATAAAATTAAAACACCTGTTATTTTCTTTCTCCGTAAATTTCTTATCTTTGTATAATTGTAAAAGTCAAGTATTTAATCTCCCATATAATTAATTAGCCATCTGAACTGAGTACATAAGCTCATTTTCCCACACGTCGAGCTGTAAAAGCTCTGTTAAAAAGCTCGTTAGTTAATAATACATCATTGTAGAGATACGTGTATGTGACGAGACGATGTCGCAAACACAGCGCGGCGCGATACGGAGCCATCCATCACGCGCGCTGATAACTAAGACATCTCTTATCACTCCTTATACAAACAATCTATGAAAACAACACCTTCAATTTTTGATACTTATAAATAATTTTCCTTTACATTGGTCCAAACTTTCTATGTTATTGTTCTTGTATTTCGTACATTATCCTTTTTTTATCAGGCCTGTTTGTAAAAGCTGTCCCACTGCTGAGCGGATTGTGAGAAGGATAAGTCCATAGTCTACCACGCTGGCCGAGTGCGGGTTGGCAGACTTCACACATCTTTCAAGATCATTGAGAACTCTCAGACATATTTCCTCACGATGTTTTCCTTCATCGTTTGAAGTTGGCGGCGATCAACAATACGCACATAACTTCGAAAAGACAGAGGTGCGTGCCGCGGGATTCGAACCCAGGACCTGCGGATCGCAAGTCAGACTGTCTCTCGACTAGGCTGCCGGGAACTTTAACATTATACTCACCTAACACATACCTATTATGTACGTACACAACTGGTCACTCATTCATTGGACTTGTTCATGTGTATATATTTTTTATACATATGCTTAAAATTTTGAACAATAGATACAAGTATAGGTATTGTAACTTTAAAATAGGTATATTGATATGAGTTTTGTCTTTGATCGGCGGTCGTTCGACAATTAAAGGCGAGTTTACACAGGCAACAACAACAAATCAACATTAATATTTAGAACACGATATTTTGTATTTTTAACCGACTTCTCAAAAGGAGAAGGTTCTCAATTCAACTGTATATTTTTTTGTGTATTTGTTCAGCGATTACTTCGCCAATTATGAATTAATTTAGATGATTTTTTTTTTATTTGGTAAGACATACTTCAAAGGTAGTCCCATATAATCCCAAATACAGACATATAATGAAGACATTATCTTGCATGATGATAATAATGTGTTGTTTTAATATAAAATCAAAGCTTTGATTTTTCCAATAACATTATCCGTATCGGGAGTGTAGAGTACCCTCCATTAGTGTTGGCACGCGCCCCGACCACTATTCGTCAAATAAATCAACTGGATTTGCATCCGCTGTGTATCTGCTGTTTGCGCCAAACTAAAGCCTCGCGTATCCTGCAGAACTGTTGGATTGAGGCAGTACTATTAGCTGGAGTTAATGATAACAAAGTTCAAATCGACTCAAAAATATCTTTATATCAACTGGCTGTGCACCCTTCTGCCTCATAAGTAAGCGTGTCTTGCTTCAGAAGCAGATCTCTCCTTTAATTCCTAGTAGAGCAGATGTTTGAAAGTTGATTAAATTAAAATTATTCAGATTGCATATATAGAGTTAACCTATATTAACTCTGGGATGATATTTATTGTAACAAAAATGTGTGTCAAAATAAATAGTTTATTGTTATATATTATTAACTTAGATTACAAATGACCAATTATTGTTTTAGCACAGTACTCATTGTCACATACACAAACGCACATTTCTCTGTTCGTTGTAAGTGGTCGCTGCAAGATACTCTAGGGTGGGTACCAGGGCGAGTGAGTCGGCACTCGCCCGTCCCCGCAACTATGAAACTTTTCTAATAAAAAGCTCTATTTATAGGTCCTCGACTAGTGGAAGTGGCCACTCACTAATTTATTTAGCCCTATAACTGAACTAGGCAAACTAACAGCCCTCCTTAAGCAAAAAGTTCAAGTTGCCAACTACGAACAACTTTGCCGATGCTTTCTCCCGGTTGCCGACATCGGCGGCGGCGGCGGTGCGGTGGCGGTACGGCTCGCTTGCACCTTATTTAGATCACAATGAAGTTGATTTTTCTTTGAATTACGCTTTCAGTGTAGTATATCCCTAGTATGGCATGATTGACAGTACAATGGGTCTAAGAATTGCGATAGAGTTCACATTTACAGTAATGGGCTACAATGAACTTCATTTCAAGGTAAATTGTAAGGTATTGTGTTCATTTATTTGTAGCACGTGTAAATTTCAATGAATAGCTCTTGTTTATTTTATTTTTTGTATATAAAACCGTGCCAATTTTCAAATATACACAATTTCTAACCTTTGTTTGCCTTGCAGTGTGGAAAAGTGTAGTGGTTTTACAGATAAGGCTAGATATTCGACCACAATGACGGTATGGTCCAACATAGTTAACACATCTAACCGGGAGTAGAAACAGGCTTTCAAGTGAGGTTGCATCGGGATACACCGTTCATTGTTTGGCGACAGATCTTCAAGTTAAGGATAGCCACCTGTTCGCTGCTCTCTCTATAGTAAAACTCGATGTGGTATCAAGTCTATTTATTGGTCAAGTGGCACTAAAATCGTACAGTAAATTTTGCGCATCGCCGTGTGCGTGTTTTAATTTGGTACACTGCCATCTAGTGACTGAGAATTGAAACTGTCATCAACACCAGCTATCCCGGTGCTACAAAGTAATCTGCCGTGCTGTAATGTTTCTTTCGCTAAGTTTTCTTTCACCGCACCGGGTAAAGCTCAATGGGACTATCAAATATTAACAACACTGAACTATCTTAAATTATGTTCGTAAACAGCTCAGAAACAAACAAAATTCCATCTCTATCCGTGTTTTGTAGTTAGTGAATTCACCGCTAAAATTTACGATCAGCCGTTGCGCGAACTTGTTCGTAAGGTTCCATCGGTAACTACGGTAGGTACTTACCTGCATTGCTCAAAGGAGCCCTATCTGCGCTATAGATGATCTATGCGCTAACTACAGACTAACTTACTGTACTGCGAAACTCAGATATGATAAATATCAATTTGAATGAATTAAATAATATGCTGCATATACTCGTACATGCGAGAACGGCTCAACAGGATTGAAATACATTTCAAATGGACAAACAAATCGATATACCCTAAAAAAAATATTCTGTTAAAATACGTGGTTATCCCATAAGCATGCCTAATATATGTATATTTATTTCCTTAGTCATTTTAACAAAATTATCGATGGGAAAAGTGACTTTTTGAATTATAAATAATATATTTATTACAAAACGATATTTTTTATTTTTAAATGTAATTTTGTAATAAATATACTGATATAATCTTCATGAACGTGGAAGGAATGTCATTGGATATATTATAATATTCTTTTACACATATTTTAGCCAAAACAGAGCATGTATATACATAGTTATAAATATATCTGCAGTATAACGAGCTATAAGATCGATACAGCGGTTAAAAATAGAGTAGGTTGGCATGCACAGTGCACTCTACTCAGTCCCATTATTTCTGTAAACACTCGGCGTCAACTCGCGAACACTCTAACGCGACACACAAACAAGCGAACTTCAATGGCACACACACAAGGATTTTCTTTTTTGACGTGACAACGTCTAATAAATCGATGAACGCCGGCTGCATGCATGAAAAAGTATGACTCATTGTCCCGTTACGCTCATTGTCCCGTTACATCATCATCATTTCATCAATGTTTTGTTATGACGTTGTCACGTTAAACTATCGTCCGTAAACCGACTTTACAGACAACCAATTGTTTTAGATTACGTATAACTCCGTCATTTATAAACCGATTTTTATTTATTTATTTTTTATTTGAAAGAATATACTTTCAGATTGGTCCCATAGAAATTTCATCAAAATGAGATTAATAGTTTTGTTTTTAAAACAAAATTGCCCATTTGGAAGTCGTTTTTTTTTCACAATAATAATTATTTTGAAGTCGTTTAACAATAATAAGATGAACGTCTTTGTTTTTTGTAATAATTGACGATCGAATCCTCCTTCCATACTCAGTTCGTTAAGTACAGACCCAAGTCGGCACTCTCAACTCTCAACTCCATGCAGTTGCAGCCCAGCAGCTGTACCTCAGCTCCCACAGCCGCCTCACGCTCGTCACTAACTGTCCAAGACTCCGTCAGAGTGCGTCCACTACGGAGCGTCCTACGCTCGGAGCTCGACGTTAGACGCTCGACAAATTGCGTTTGCAGCGATTGTTTGGTATAGTTAGGTAGTAGTTAGTCGGTGCATCGGTGCTTCCCGCTCCCTGCGAGTTTGATCAACGAGCGAGTTTGTGAACGAGTTAACTTGGTACCTCTCCGACTGTTTACAACTACTTTGCTCTTGTAATTCTGCAAGCCTTATCATTTTGTTGAAGTTTTCTTGTTTAATTTGTTAGGTTACAGGAAATTTAAAGGATCCAATCTACGAATATTTTCAAAGTAGATAGAAAATTATAACTAATAGATTTTGCTCACTTAAAATTACTTTTACTGAAATAATATAGCTCAAGATTATCTATGACTTTAGTGAGCATTGATGTTGCCTTAGGAACTATTAAATCAATTACGATTAATATTCGTTAAATAAATAAAACGAAATAGAATATTCTACATTTAAAAGCTTACAAAAGACTATAAATTAAACAATTCTTCATTGAAATTAAATACTTGACAATTCCTTTATTACTAGTATAGTATGACATAGCATTATTACTAGTATAGTATGACATAGCATTATTACTAGTATAGTATGACATAGCATTATTTTCCATAAGATTTTCAGTGAATTAAAAACGCTCATCACGTTTATTGAAAGCACAAAACATTTTAAACACAGCATTCACTACATTTTTCTTTCATAAACACAAAAGGATATGAAATATCTTCCCGATTTTCCGTTACAATGGGCGGTGGGAGCCGGCGCGGGCGGCGTCTTAATACCATCAATACCGTTATTATTTTCTGGCCCTTGAATACATCACACCTCACCTGCTGGTTGTACGAGTACCAACGCTGCTCACGAAACATTACGTCAATAACCGTTTGAACAATGTTCGGTTTGTGATTGCCAATTTTTGTTTAAGTATGAGGTTTGATAGAGTTGTTTACTCACCTGTTTACACAATAAATCATCAAAATAAACTCTCAGTGGGCATTATACCAAAATTAGAGTCATTCCGGCGCAATATCTCTCAAACGGAGCACAATAACAATACAAAGAGCTCATTTCGTGAGACATTTTAAAATACCTTTATACAAATGAAAAAGAACACTCGACGCAACGACTACCTGAAACACTTGGAGTTTAACGAAGGACAGTGTCGTTAGGAGGCGCGATTTAACGGAATAACGGAAAAATGGCGCTTATCGACGTGACAATCGGAGTTTACCGCCGCCGCTGCCGCCGCTCCGACGCGGCCGCCGCTCCGCTCCGCTCCAGCGGCGGCCGCGCCCGGATGGGACATTTGTTATTGGATAATGAGGCGCGAATAATGAGATTTCGCCTAGATTTTATTAAGAATGCTGTAACCGACGTTCAGAAGTTTGAACGCTCCCGGGGCGGCCATTCCGCTCCACGGCCATTCAGAGATAATGTTAATGTTGTTACGGTAAAGTTGAACTGAGCACTCGGTCGCGTACGCATTTTAATTGGAATTGTTGAGATTTTTATTGAACACCTGATTTGCAGAGAACTTTTTTTTTAATGAAGAAATAGGTTCGCGCTTGACCGACAACTCGCCTGATGATAAGCGACGTTGCGGTCTACGATGGAGCGCGCTTACCTAGAAGAAACCAATTCACTCGCGATTTAAAGACACCCAGATTATATGTATCGGGAAAAACCCACTCAGGAAGCGTATTCCACAATCTAGCAGTCCGCACGATGAAAGTGGAACTAAAACTAATTTTCTATATACATTTTAAAAGTTATTTAATTTGAAGAAAATACATTTATACCATACCTATACTACATTTCATGCGTAAAATTTTCATGCAAGGTATGGTAGACCATTAAAGTCCATAAGACAGTTTGAATGTTGTTGAATGGTTACCACTTGTAAAAAATATATATACAAGGGTACAAGGGTTAACAGTGACAGAGGCTTATAAAAAAGTCAATTTTCCATAATTTCCTTTTATAGTATTTCCCATACTAAAGCAAAGGAAAGAAACTGAACATTATGTGTTTTCTTTGCTTCCAATCTAGCATAAACAGAAATGTTGATGATACGTACGAACAACTTCAACTGAATACGTAGAATGATGGTATATATCAATATTGACAGACCTCATGGCTCAGTGGTAGTATGTCAGCCGTCTGAGCTGTAAATCGTGGGTTCAATCCCCACCCAAGGCAAACATTTCTGCTGAGCATAGATGTTTGCTCTGGGTCTGAGTGTTTATATGTAACATATGTATGTATTTACAAAAAAATATATATATGTATTCTATCAGCCATTTGGTTCCATAGTACATAGCTTTGCTTAGTTTGTGTGAAAAAATATATCCTCCAATAAATCAACTAATATTAAAACAAAAGCCATCTGCCTGTTTGTTACCCTTTTTCGATCAAACGGCTAAACAAATGATTATGAAATGTTGTACATATTATATAATAAATAGGTGAGACCCTGCTATCGGGCATGGCCTATATTTCACTATTATATTAATAAAATAAAACATTTTATCACCCGTGTTCATCGTAATGCCGGTGAAGTAGTGGGGCAGCTAGGGTGCTTATATTATTTTTTGTAACCTAAACGTTTTAACAGGTTTTGATTTCAGTAATGTTATTAGATTTGTTATTACCGCCAGAATGTCTCGCTCTAAACTATATTTTGTAGTGTTATTGTTTCAATAACATTATTATAAGCTTAATTGCAACTAGAATCTTCCCTGCTTGTAGCTTCTGACACAGCTAACCTATATGGGAGAGTGTCCGGGCGCCTCAGCGCCGTGACGGGACGGATCTCCAGTCGCCAGTGAATTTGCGTTACTTTTTATACCGTAGAGTCGTGACACTCGAGATGGCGCTAGCTTTGTCACCCGCGACAATGGACCGTGAGTCCACGTTTTGTACTTGCGCTGTTTTTAACGCGGCGCGATGAAAAATTACTCTGTTATTGTACGGCCTACCCGAGAGTGGAAGCGAGCGCGCGCCGACGAGCCTCAATATAACTCGACGCGATGACAACCAGAAAATTGTTACGATGATTTTATAGAATCGCTTTTGTCCGATCTCGAGCCATTTTTGGAGTTTCGTTCGGTTCTCTCTTCGTCTCTGTCCGAGAGGCGGCGGCGGTTTCATTATTAGCTCCGGCCCGGCCTCGATCGGATGTTGAAAACCTCATTACGCTATCGCGACGAGTAAAAATTTAAGATAAGTATAATACGTTCCGTATGCAAATTGTAATCGATTAGAGTTCTCTGTGAACGGGGAGCGGAGAGCGGAAACTGGAGAGAGCGTCTAATTATCGACAACTCCGTGACACGAAAATGAGCTTTCTGATAGTGACGGCGCCTTAATGGCTTCTGACGACGTCGCCGCCTCACCTATATACGGGGATCACTTCTTTCTCACTATCTCGCTGTAGGTAAACCGTAATCACGCGAAAACGTAACAACTTCACTATTTATTATGAAATTAACTTACTTTATAGACATGTACATAATGTAGGCAGTTTAGATTGTTAATTATTTTTCCACGTACATGTATTGTTTTTTTTCTGGTGTGTTAATAACGATAAGATCATTTGTTTTGAGATGATGATACGGTGGAGGTGCACATGCAGTGCCGCGACAGCAGGGCCCCCGGCCCCCGGCGGCCGTCCCCCCGAGTTGCTTCGCTCCATTTTTCGCCGGAAGATATGATTATGGCCGCCCGAGGAGTCGTTTTCCGTACTCCCACTTATAATTTGGTGGTGTTTGGTAGCCGCTATCCTCCTAGGAATACCGGATATCGCCACTTCTATCCGGTTAAACGTACTTTATAACCGACCTTTTCCCCGATTATTGATATTTTTTTAGGATCCCGATATGTGGATTATGATTTCATATATCGCGGCGGAATAAGCGGCCGTCCGTAAATAATCTAGTGGATGTGTAGTGGGCGCGAGCCTCGTGTTTATATTGACAACACGGTAAGTAAGTGAGGGCCGCGCGCCGACTCCACAAATTGGTTTATTCATGTTTCCAATCATCAAACTCATCAGAATTTCATCCCGACGACGGAATGTCTCGTAATTCAGAAAACTCGCGTCCTGAAACAATTTGGCGTAACTCCGGCGACATTCGAAAAGCAAATAGACGAGTATTTTAAAATGATGAAAAAATGTTGGAGAAAGTTTATTGTAAAGAAATGAGGAATCCGAGTTTATCTTGCGACGGGCGCCGCGGGCCTCTCGTGCTTCCACAACTTCGATACAACAATATTATCATTCAAGCTGTGTAGCACGCGCCGGCCGGCTGCGAGACGGCGGCGGGACGGCAGCGGGACGGCGGCGGGGCGTGACATGTGTGGAACAGGCTGTGTCCATGCGCCAAGTAAAACACGCAAGAATTATTATGATAGTTCCCAACATTTTTCGGGCTTAACTTATTTCCTCTATAAATAAAAAAAAACAATAACTTTTCTTAGAACGCTGAACACTAGAAGAAAATAAAATGTTGAAGCTCAGAGCCAAGCGTGCATCGAGCATGCCGGAGATGTGTACTCCCAGAGTGAACTGATAGTTCCAGTAGAAGCGAATTAAACCGGCAGCTAGCTGTAAATTATTTAATGAAACTATTGCTAAATAAATGCTATTATAATGTTGAAAATTTTCTAAATGATAAGAATCTTCACATTTTCTAATTTATATAAATTACTAATATTTTTTTTTATTTTTTTTATAACTTGACATTTATTGACATTAACTGATTGACATTATTGAATTACTCATGGACAGATAAAAATTGAATTAATAATATAACTACCTACATACTTAATTAATAAATTTTAAATTTTAATTAGGTAGCTACAATATTGTATGCCCAAAAGGGTAGCTGTTGATACTTCTTTCTTTGACCACATGTATTCTAACACAGCTGACAATAAAGGATTTGTATTTGTAAATGCTATCTACATTCTAAGCAAACACGAATGAAATAATAAAAGCCTGGCAACATTGTCCCCGAGTCAAACTAATTCGAAAAGGCAGTATTTTAATACTGGCTCTCCTTCTCGTCGTGTTCCAAAAAAATCTTCCGACGAAATTCGAGTAAGTCCTCGCTAAACGGCTAACTGTGTAAAGTTTTTTTATGACTCTTGAAAAACTGGCGAGTAAAAGCGGGTTTGAGTTCCGGGGTTCCGTTCCAAATGTACATTTTATAATATTATTTTACGAGTCAATTTTGAGTGTGCCAGAGAAACATTTATAAATACCGTCGCAAATTTAATACAAACTTGAAAATGTATTATTTACCGCAGAATTCACTGGTACACACATAATATGTATATTGAACCTTTTTATGTCGTCAAATAAGAACTTAAAACAACCCCGTCCAATATATGTATATGTGTATATGGCATAATAATTAAGGCGAAATCCATATGTCAAGATCGTAGGAGCTTGACGGATTAAGTAATTTATTTCTGGGGTCAATAAAACCAGTCTGGGGGTTTCTGGGGTTTATTTGTTTCTATCTACCGACTTGTCAATGGGAAAAGCCGTAACTGTACGTTGTATTCAGCAACATTTTAAATATGGTCATTTCGTAGTTTTATTCGGAACACTGATAACAAGTTAAAAAAACTCAAAAAGCCCTTACAAAAAACGGCTGACCCGATTTTGATAAAACAGCCACGAACTCTCGATCAATAACTCTTTCAAACAAAAAAAATCGATATCAAAATTAATCCATCCGTTGCAGAGTTACGATGCCATAGTTAGACACATATACACGTTAAACTTAAGCACCCCTCTTTTGGGTCGGCGGCTAAAAATAGAAATAGGAAAATGCTTGTACGGACCCCTGGGCGTGATCCGCGGCGTCGCCGGTCCGTTCGGAGCCGGGCCGCGCCGGGCGACGTAAGTTCGTTTATTACGTGCGCCTCGGTAATTGTTTCAATTAACTAAGTAACGGAGCAGTTTTTCTCTTATGTGAGTGTGTCGCAACTTTGTTACAAGCGCTTAATGTGACGCGAACAATTAGCGACACAACCATCTATACAATGAGATATTCGTTTCATTTGATTCATTAATTAACTATTTCCATCGCTTCTTTACTACTCGCGACAGAATTACAATGACTACGTTTGAAATAAAGCACTGTCACGCTGATTTGAATGCTAACTACGTTTCTTTACATAGTATAACGTGAAATGTATTAATTTGTTTGCCAAATAGTAAACTATACGGTTATTTTACAACATTTACATTAAATTAGGTATTCGTAATTTATTTATGAATATTTACAAAATGTGACTTTCGTACAGAATTTCGTGGACAAAATAAGTATAATACGAGTTGATTTGATACGTTCCCAACTCCAGCTAACTTTACATGATCAGAGTCTCAGTTAAATAATATCTAAGAAAGAGACTGTAAGTATTGAAGGTTGTTTGTTTGTGACGGCAGATCGAGGCTGTAGCACCGGGTGGGAAGCGTGCGTAGCGCGGGCGTCAAGGGTATCTCCGAGCGGAGCGGGGCGCCGCGAGCTCGGCCTGCGGTCTCATCTCGAACTCCCAACTCATCGGGCACTTGGCGAATAGTTGCCGACATTTTGTGAGCAATATTATTTGAAGTTTTCTCATCATTTGAGAGTTCAAAGCGATTGTGAATTAGTTCGGGCCGCAGTTGACGAACGTTGATTATACAAGAGGGTGAAACTTGGATACTATTATTAGTTTTAAATTTTCGGCTTAGTTTGCAAGTAATCTGCTAACAATGTTGGTGAAGATGACATGACGGAGTCTGCTTACGGTACCGAACTCATTTCCTCCTTAGTTGATCCTAATCGAAGCGTTGTCACTTCGAATACCATGCACACATATATAAATATACTTCACTGAAATTTTCTTTAGTCTTGGCTGCATGCGTAAAACGTGCCGAGCTAAAAAATACTTTGAGCAATTCATGGAAATGAAGAAAGAAATCATTCAAAGCAACTGCGCAGCACAAGTCGGTCAGTTTCCGAAAGTATTCCTAAATCAAATCAAATCAAATCAAATCAAGTCATTTATTTGCTAGAATACATAATTATACAAAGAGTTCTTATTATTATATTTAAGACATTGTATTCAGTCTGCAAGCAGACGTGCAAATATTTTATTTTATTATATATATGAGAATTAAGTCTATCTGTAGGTATTTGTATAGTCAAAATATTCCTTAACACTATAAAAACAATGGCTAAGAAGCCATTCGGTCAAACATATTTTAAATCTATTTCCATTTAAAATTTTGATATCATTAGGTACATTGTTATAAATTTGTATACACATGTTATAGGCGTTTCTTTTGTAGATATCTTTTCGGGCAGTAGGTTGATATAATAGGTTAGCGAACTTAGCTCTTTTCTGACGTGGGATAACTTCATTGCGTTTCCTAAAATAATCTGGGTGTTCTTTGGTGAAAATACAAATGGCTCTAATGTACATACATGGTAAAGGGAGTACATTGCATGCTTTGTAGAGTGGTTTGCAGCTGTCCAAAAACCAAGCCTTGTTTATAACCCTCATACAACGCTTTTGTATCTTAAATATTCTACTTGTGTCGACAGAGTTTCCCCACATTATCAGGCCATAACCAAGCAGAGATGACACATGGCCATGATATGCTACTAATGCAGCCTCCATAGACACAGTATGCCTGATTTTCTTCAGAGCAAATACATATCGATCAAGTTTTTTACACAATGTATCGATATGTAATTTCCAATTAAGATGTTTGTCTAGATTTATTCCTAAAAATTTATAATTATCAACGTTATCAACTATTTCATTGTTATAATTAATGTTAAGCTGTAATGGAAAAGAATTGTAAGAATTGAATTGCATTATTTTAGTTTTGTTAATGTTAATTTTTAAATTATTCGATTCCATCCAGTGGATTACGTCAGAGAGCGCATCATTTACGGTTTGTTGAGCCTGTTCTTTATTGTTACATTTAATAACTACTGTAGTATCATCTGCAAATAGAATACTCTTATGTGCAATGGCTTTCGGAAGATCATTGATATGAAATAAGAATAGTACTGACGCTAAAATACTGCCCTGAGGCACTCCATTATTATTCATTAATAATTCTGACCTAACTTTCTCCTTTCTAAGTTTGTTTTGGGAAATAGAAACAAGTCTTGAAATTTCTGTACACTGCTTTCTGTTTCTTAAATAACTAGCTATCCAACTATTAGCTGTACCCCGTATGCCATAATGATCCAATTTGTCCAAAAGTGCTGAATGATTAACAAAGTCAAAAGCTTTTGTCATATCTAAAAATATTGATATTATATGTGTACTGTTATTTATATTTTCTGTAATAAATCTTATTAGGTTAAAACAAGCAAGCGTGGTTGAGTATCCTTTACGGAAACCAAACTGTTCTTCTCTTATTATCATACATTTTGTAAGAAAGTTATTTAACCTAACAAGCATTGCCTTTTCTAGTATTTTTGACAGAACTGGAACGATAGTAATTGGGCGATAATTATTTGGGTCAGATTTGTCTCCCTTCTTGAATAATGGCTTAACAATCGACAATTTTAATTGCTCAGGAAAAACGCCTTCCGAAAAAGATAAATTTATAATATGAGCAAGTGGGTGACATATCCATCCAGCACAGCTTTTAAGTGCTTTAGTAGTAATGTCATCATACCCACTAGTTTTACTGTTATTTAGACTCATTATAATATTGTAAACCTCACTAGAATCTACTGGCGTCAAAAATATAGTTTTTGGATTTTTCTCGATTTCGTTCAATTTTGAATTATTATTATTAATTGTATTATTAGATGTCAAATTTATAAAATAATTATTAAATATATTAGAAATGTCACTTGAATTAGAATATGTCACATTGTTCAATTGTATAGATTCAATTTCATTAGTTATTAATTTATTAGATGTTGATGAACAGATTGCATCCCATATAGCTTTGCCTCGGTTCTTGTGATTTTTTATCCGCCTAGCATTTACAATTTTTTGCGAATTCAACACAGTTCTTTTGAATAGTTTATTGTACGTATTAAACTTATTTTTGTTTTCTTTCTTATTGGTTTTAGTTTTACTGTATGTCAGATATAATTTACGTTTAGTTCTACTTGATTTCTTGATACCTTTGGTTAGCCAATTAAGGTTAACCGGTTTATTATTCATTTTAACTGTAATTGTGGGAAAACACAGATTATATAATAAGCACAATATGTCGTAAAATTCTTCAAATGCAACCGATAGTGTTCCCGATTCAAAAACCTCCACAAACGAAAGCGAAGCTATGCTTTTGCAAAACTTTCTCATATTATCAACACTATAGTCACGTCTATGTTCAAACCAAGTAGTAAATGCTTTTTGTTTTTTTATTATAATGGTCAAAGTTTGAGCTGTTTCATGATCTGATAGCCCCAGTTCAAGAATTTTGGATTGGGCATTTTTAACGTTACTTGCAATTTGATCTAAACAGGAATTTAATCGAGTGGGGTACTTAACATGGGCTTTTAGGTTGTAATTTTGTAGTATACTTAATAGATCTTTTGTAACTATACCATCCTTCAAAATGTCAATATTCCAATCCCCACATATGACTATTCTCTTACGTTTGAATTCATCAGTCAGGTAGTTGAGTAAACTCTCTAGTTTGTGAAGAAAGATATCAGTATGAGATTTTTTTTGCTCAGGTGTTCTATATATGCAAAAAATGATAAGGTTAAGTCCAATTACTTCAATTCCACAACTCTCGAAATAGAATTTTGCTGTTAAGTTTGAAGGTATCGATATGGGTTTAGCATTAATAGACTTTTTGATCAAAATGCATGTACCTCCTCTACACTTATCTCGACAAAACACGGCAGCTAATTTAAAATTATGTAGTCTTATATTAGCTTCTGTACCCTCTTTAACAAATGTTTCGCTAAGACATAGTATATCCACCTCATTGCCCTTTTCTTCTAGTTCAGTTAGAGTTATCTCCAAGATGTCTAGTTTATTGCACAGACCAGCAATATTTTGATGCATAATTGTAAACCTATTAGTATTGTTAATTTTTTTTTCATTTGTTTTATCTAGATCTAATATATTTGTACACGTATTATCATCACGAGGAACGAAAAAATAAGCTTTGATTTTGAAAATCTTGTGAAATATTACATTTATCATTTACAATATTCCTGTATGATAATTCACATTCTATTTGATCAATTTCAAAATTTAATCTTTCAGTAATTAATTTTATTCTCGGTATTTTTGAATCATATTTTAGAAAAAAGTCCTTGATTTTAATAAATTTACAATTTTCATAGCCTTTTAGTAGCATTTTAAACTCATAATTTAGCTCATTTACATTTAAATATTGATTTTTATTAATATTCATCAGCAGTACTTTACATTTTTTTAGTTTAAATAACGCACTGTTTACATTCATTAACAGCTTAAAAGGATCGCTATCGTTATTCCCAATAGATAAGATTACAATGTCGTCTTCAGATGCTAAATTAACTAAATTATCAATGTTCGCTAAAATTTCACTAGATGGGGCGTTTGGTTTAACTATTCCTTGTATGATGTATCTATCATTCCATTTTCCCAAAGAGCCCTCGATCATCTTGGCTGCTAATCCCTTAACTTGTTCGTCTCCTATTATGAATACATTCTTCTTATTTATCATTACTTTTTTGGTTCTGTTATTCTTCTCCATTTTACTAGATGTAACTCTTTTAGGGATATTCATATTTATGTTACTGTCAGTAGTTATTTTTTTTTTTTTTTTATTAGTTGTGTTTGGAGTACACTGTTCAGTGGAAAAATCTAGTTTTGTTCTATTCACGCTGGTTCTGCTACTTCTCTCAAGTGGTATTTTTGGGGTAGATTTACAAATGTCCTTTAGGTGACTAATCTGTGCATCATAAGATGTTATCTGTTTTTTTAGACTATAATTTTCTGAAATGAGATTTGATATCTCGTTGTCGGCTATCTCCAATTTTTCTGTAAGTTCCGCTAATTTATTTTGCAATTTCACTACTTCTTCTGAATGATTTGGTTGTAAATTTGGACAGCTTCTGTTTAAATTAGGTGCATGCTCTAACCTAAGTGATAATTGTTCGGCGTCCTCATCGAAATATGTTAAAACTTCAAATGAATTTTCAGTAGGTATGTTAGGTTGGCATTGCTTACGGAAGGTCACATTATTCTGTGGCGAAGCTGTTAATTCTTTTTGTGTCTTGGCTTTTTGATTCTGCCTTTTGTTGCGCACACAATCGATACACTTCCATTCAGCCTTCTTATTGGCTTCCATTAAGTAAAACTGCTTTTCCGATCTGTTCGAGCACTGAACATGATATATATTCTCACAGAGTGAACATTTTAAAAATTGCCTATCGGTTACTAGTCGCTTACATTTAAAACATTTACGATCCATAATGAGACGAAAAATAAGACAGCAAAAAATAAATTTGTACCAAAACGACTTCTCTGACAAAGGCTTGAACCAGGAACATCACACTTGCAAATCCATCCATTCAACCACTGGACCAAAGTGATCTATATGCTGTCTATGAAATTTGAGTACAATGTTGTTTTGAGTTAGTTCGTCAAGTTCCGATTATTCAGATTCACAATGCAACTACCCACTTTGTTATCGTATTTATCAATATTATGCACTCATAATTTCCACAAAGAATAATGTAAATATTGCACTTTATTTTTTATTGTTTTATGTTAACTTGATTCACAGATGTTCAATTATAAACTGGAATCATTTTTTATGTAGAAATAATATCTTTTTTTCACTTTATTTAATTTTAGCTATGAGCGTACAAATACACGACTGCTCACTAACGCGCTCGCGCGGGTTCCTATTATCATTCTATATTGAAATTCATCAATTTCCATCAATAGCCCTCTCCCCCTCCCATCCTAGCCTCCGGCGGCAAAGTTTCCTACTAATTAAGTAGCGGCACAACATGGCCGCGGGCGAATTTAAAATTGCGAATAAAAGCTCTTTATATTTTATTACAACACTTCGCCGGGACTTAAAAAGAAATGTTTCGGATCCTTTCACCGATATTACTCTAAACGGAGACCTTCGCTGAGGACTCAGAGACGCACACTCACTGGCAACTCACGACAAACTGTTATTTTGACGGTCACTTCAAAGAAACAAAAGAGAAACTCGGCCTCCTCAAGTATAAATATCCTTAATGCAGAGAGTAAATATTCAGTGGCACGACAATCGACAACATAAAGAATCCCTGGAACAACAGCACAATTAAAATGAAACCGAAATAATACAAAAAATTAGAAAATTCCCATCAAGTGCGCTGTTGTCGGGAAATTAATTCTCTATTAAAGACCAACCAAAGCACCAATTAAAGAGAGCAACGGTGGCGCCACCAGCGTGCGGCGGCGGGTAGCGGAAGATGGCTCGCGACCCATTACTCCCTACTTCGGGAGACATTTTGAAGCGAACGTTAATTATTGTGTACAAGTGGCTCTGAGCAGGCTTTGAGCTGACTTCTTCACAAAACCACGATATTTCTCTTAGCCCTTAAATAGAACTAAACTGCGAGCTAGCCCTCTCCACAGGTCGTCGAGTAACTTTGAGCTTCTTCATAAGGCCCACAGTGAGAGACCACATTTCAGGGCCATAAGTTATCCATAATTATGATGCAACAGTATTCAATATTATATATTTCTTTTGATATAAAAGTCATACTGGTGGATAATAACAGCTTTGTTATAGCGCAACTAGGTGTGAGTTGACGTTGACGTCACGACGCCTGCGCTCTCTAATTGGTGCAATTATAATCGCGTAGTTTTGTTGTCCTGTTCCCATCCCAGGTAACAACAGATGACGGCCGCGTCCCCTTCAATTGACAATCGCCGATTTCCAAGTGGCGATTTATTAAAAAGGGTTAAATGTGATCACCTAGCGACGTCAATTAATGATGACGTCATCTAAAACAGGAGTCTGTAAACATGTGAGTCAAAGGGAAAAAAATGCGCTATGTTTGTTTTAATTTATTACTAGTGGATTTCTTTATCTTTTCTGAAAATCAACCTTTTCCTGCCAGTTTGATAATTGACGAAGCTTCAACTTCACTTCAATATATATACATGTTTTTCAAAAGATTTGAGTTATCAGTATTTCCTAATTTGATAAGCAACATTTCCAACTTTATTCTAAAACCCTTATTCAGATTCTTGTGATTTTAGTTTATATCTCTTATTTGTACGTTTTATGGTATGTACAATTAACCGTTTATCTATCTATGAGAAATAAAAAAAAGACTAAACTTTTCAACTACGCTCAAATAATACGCTTACTAAGAAACAATATTGATTTATGTATGTAGATTAAGATACAAGTGCGACAGTGAGCAAAGCCCGAAAAATCGTGTAGTAGGACTGACACATAAACCCATTTTATATGTTTTAAACATAGTTATAATCTATTCATATACGTAATATAAGTAAGCTATGTCGAGGCATTTGTGAAGCGCATCAACGTAAGCCCAGCTCGAGCAGAGCCGTCAACACGAGCTAGCACTCCTCGACTTAACTGTGCGATAACTTACACGACCACATCAACCATTCGCATTCGATAGATCAGCAAAGTTAGGAACGTTACAAGGACGTGTAACGTTCGTAGACCACAAAACATAATTACTTATTATGATTAGTTGTGCTACCACTTATCGTTAAGTTTGCTACTTATAAAAATCGGATTACTTTGATTGCTGTTTATGATTGCTGAATATGTATAAGATAAATTGTAAATAAGCAATACTAATAAATTGCTACGAGACCGCTACGTAGGCGCTACAGCGTAGCACCCGCTACGCTGGTACGGTGTAGAGGCAGAAATAGATGCGCTTGTAAAAGTTAATTGACTGGAATAAAGCTTCGGCTGTAGCAAAAAAAATTGGTTGTCTGTAAAGTCGGCTTACGGGCGATAATTTAACGTGACAACGTCATAATAAAACATTGATGAAAACACTTGTCGTTACAATGAGTGTAACGGGACAATGAGTCTTTTTTTTTTCGTGCGTGCAGCCGGCGTTCATCGATTTAACGTTGGCAAAATGTCATTAGAACAAAATAAAGAGTAAAACTACATATTTTGGCTCTTTTATGTGGGGTTGAGGGCATAATGTTTCAATATTAACACAACTTCACAAAAATACCAAAATAATACCCTAAAAGTAAAACACAATATTTGAAAACTTTTTGAAAACCTACTGTAACCAAAACTTCTAAGTTAGTGCTTATTTCGCAAAATTATTTCCATTCATAATAATTGTCTCAAAAGTGGGTATATCCTTGATAAACGGCAACGTAAAATTTTCCAAATCAGCCCCATTGTAGACTCTATTCGTTTGAGTTAGAAGCTAAGAGCTTGCCGCTGACTGTGCACCAAATAAACACAATATTATCTTGACACGGGAAGGAGAAATTTGTGGCAGCGGACTGTTCTAGACGTTTCAGAATAGTCAACGCTAAAATATATAATGGTAGACTTACACCGAGCGGGAAATGTGAAGAAAAGCTTCTCGAACTATACCTAAAATAATTACAGTAGTATATATTTTAATTTAAAATTGATTAAAAACTACTGTTTAGTGTGAAATTACAACACTGATATACAGTATACATATATAAGTATACCTCTGTTATAAATAAAGTTATTACTAACGTATGTGTATGGCGCGGTAAAATTCATTTGTTTATTAATACTATTTAAAAAATAATTTATGATGATGATTTATGACAAATGATTTAAATAATGTGTCTAACTGACCTGAATTTTGCAGTTCTTATACCAATCGAATCATGTTTGAAAACTTAAGTGTAAATTGTACATCAAGTTAAGTGAAGCTAGTATTATTTCATGTTTTTTCGTTCCTCTGCACATTTCCTACTCCTTGAGTGTACAGTCGTAAACTGCAACAGACAATGGAATTACTCTCACATAGTTAATATGATAACGCAGTGCTTTAGTGGCGTGGCAAATACAGGCTCCAGGGGCAGAAATACGGAGGCAGCCGGCTCTAGAGAACACCAGATATTATATGGATTTCGTAATATCAGAAGAAAGTACAATTGAACTATACGAAGTGTTTCGTGTTCTCCAAAATGTATGTAATTTACCTGATTTCTACTAATTTAGAGTAAACATGTTCCTTCTATTAAATCCGAAAAATGTGATAAATAAATTTTAATAAGTGAATTCTCTATTTAATGATCAAACAGCAGAGCATACGTATAAAATATAACGCATATATAAAATATAGCTTCATACGATAAAAATAGCCGTCATTCGTTGTCGATGTGAAAATATTTGATTCAAATTTAACGAAACAAATTTTTGTTTAAATCCAGCCTCTTCGCGCTCCTGTGTGAATCCGGTCCAAGAGACAAGGATTAAATATTTAAGCACAACTATTACACGAGGCCCGTCACATTGATAATTACATTTAATTGAACGGCAGCCAATTAATGCAATATTTACCGCTGCGGAGAGGGGGGAGAGGGGGGAAGCGGACAAATAATTAAAACACACACGAGTGTACGTACAACGTGCAGACTCTACTATAGAATGTGCGGTAAAAGGGCATTAATAATTCGTGAATCGAATTTCCGCCGCTTCTGAGCCTTCTAAACCAGGAGCGAGCCGAGCCGTGGTGTGGCCTGCCGACTGCCGCCTGCCGCTGGGCCGCTGCACAAACAATATTACAATAAGGGCAGGTCACACCAAAACATTATCAGTAGTACTACGCGAGCCAATCGAAAACGACAAATGAAATCTAGGTGAGCCAATATGAATCACAACGCTCCCACAAACTCGTAGTAAGTCCTAATGTAGGCTGATGCGGTAGATATGTATTCAGCTTTATGATGGTTATTTTAAGCTGCATATTCAAATCGAAAAATATTTTTGGCCGCTTTATAAACACATTCTTAAACTCTTAATGAATAGAAATGATTAAAGATACGTTGCGCGATTACGCGACATAACAAATGAAAATGACGGAGATACCATCCAGGAAATAGAGCGCTCCAGAATTCAAAGCGCGACGTTCCGCTGCAGCGAATGTTTTTTCTTTTTTTTGTTAATTCCGTAATACTTCAAAAGTCGATCGAACGGTTAAATGAGATGTGCTTTGTGACTTTTCCGAGTTCTAAAAGTGGTCTGGATTAAGGCAATTTTGTTTGCACCCAAGTTGTGTAAAGTCGGTCAGGGTTAATTTTTAACGTTTTCCATCCGACGGACGTCACGCTACAAATGTTATAATTCCGGTGACGTGGCTGACGTGGCTGACGTGGCTGACGGCCGCCGCCGTCGCCGCTCTGGAACTAGCCAATGACTTCTTACTCCATAATGTTGAACTCACCGTTTTAGGAACACTTGAGGGCTTCGAGGTGATAACACCCATGTTTTATTCATACGACGTCATGAATAAGGAATGTTCAAATATTCTGAAACACATTCGCGACCTAATCTCTCAATCTGGGCTGTTTAGTTATGCGTCCCGCGGGTGAAATAAAGAATTTCGTTCTCGTAATTTCTTATTTTTTATTCGGGTGTAATACGTTAGTGGCAGTTAGGTGTGTGCTCGCGCGGTGTCCGGTTGCGAGGCTCGCGGCGCGGACGCGACTCGCGTTCGATCCGAAATTGTTTTCGCAGTGATCGGGGCGGCCGCTGGCAGGCGATGGCGCTACGTGGCCCGCGTGCCGAGGCCCAGGAAGCGGCGCCGTGCCAACTTCTCGGAATACCACTGAGTTTTTCCATTTAATTCCGTTCCGATAGCACTTAATAGGCAATCCAAGACTGAATTATTATTTATGAATTTGGCACTAGAGATATCTCGATTTGCGTCAGATTTTTAATACCCATTCGGGTTCCATTGTTGGCATGTTCATCCTAAGTATTGTAAATATATAGATGAGGTGTGTACTCGTAGAGGCAGACAGCGCGGAGAGCGTGCATTGCGTAACTGAAGGAGGAGGTAGCCGTCCGCGTCGCTAGCCGGCTCGCATCATCCGCCAGATTGCGTCTCGACTCAAATTGGAACCTCTCAGAGCGGCACTCGAAGAGAGGCCTAGGGCCGAGGGCAGCTCCCTCCGCTCGCAGGCTACCGGCGGTGGCGGCTAGAAACAAAGCTCTACTGATTCGATTTAGTTACGAACGAACGGGATCTTCTTTGATGTGTCGAATGAAAGGCAGCGATCCGACTGTAATACACTTAGCCGGGCCATTTCAGCCCTCTCCTCCCTCCCCTCCCCTCCTCGCTCCTACCCCGGATGCACTCGTACCGGGTTCAATAAGATTTTCATTAAGCGTTGAAAAGTTTTTAATGAGCGTGGATTTAGCCGAACCCTTGCTCGAGTATTTCGGGTAAACATTTCCCTGTATTGCTATTTTTTCATTGAAAATGTATGCAAGTTAACCGTTTCACGAGTGAGGGCGTGCTACAAAATCCCATTTTATGTAGTAGTCGACATTATATCCTTTTTAGGTATCCGTACCAGTTAAAGTTGACAAAAACGAAATCCTTATAGAATCACTTTGTTGTCCATCTGTCTGTACGTCGGTCAAGACTCTTTTTCTCAGGAACACGTCAAAGTATCAAACTGAAATTAACATCAAATACTCAAATCTGTTACCCCTTGGAGCATCGAAAAAAATAAACTTCTAATAAATTTCTGTCTACGCAATCTAAAGATAAGGCTGTTTATGACCCATTTATAGCGAATATTTTACGTGCGCAAGAGAATCAAGACCGACTTATAGGGGACTTCGCATTGATCTAGAATTATCTGGCGAGAAACAATGCCATGTAACACAAATAAAGGAAAAATTCGAAAACCTTAATTTTGTAGTTACATTATAAAATAAACACCTTTTGCGATTATACATTTATTTACATTTGATGAACTAACCGCGAACTTTATCGATTTATGGGGCAACAGTTTTTCAACGGAAAAGTTAAGTTTATCCCACAGTGCAGTTTATCTTTGCGCTACAGGAATGTTCAGCACTTTCATTCATTAATTACCATAATTATTTCGGGGATCGGCCTATTGACATAGTTAAATTTGTACTGAACCCTCGGTCGGATTCGCACTTGACCGGTTTTTTAATGAATGGTCAGTATTATGCAAAGAATTAGAAAGAATGTACATTAGTACTTAAAAATCGTCAGCGATTTAAATTACAATTAATTTTTTGAAGGTATTTCTAAAATTTATTTAATTTTATTTATTTATTTAAGAAATTAATTTATCAACGTGACACTCTAAACACTATATATTTTTTATCGTGTTTTTCAATTTCCCTTCAAAGTCTTATCTAGTGATATACCAGCGCTCATTTGCGAATAGTGAAGTCTGAAGTGGACAGGTCTATTCCGTGAAACGGTTCCTTAAACATTTAAGCGGCGAGGTAAAACGAATGTTAGTACGGAAATTGGTTATAAGTAGCGGGCAAATAAGGCCACATCAGATAGCGCGGCCTTTCTTCGGTTCACGCCATTTGATTGATGCCTTCATTGCCCGCGCTGCCGTTCTCGCTGCCGACATCGGACGCCGAGATTACCAGAACATGCTGCTATAAAAATAGTGCAATGTTTCATTATCTATATTTGAACCAACCAACTATTTATCCGAAATTTGAATTGTTGTTACTCGTTTTTTATGTAAATAGCTTACAAAAGGTACTGGATATTCTCCCGCGTATCTACTTTCTAAAACTTTGCCCCTAAAAAGGACAAAATGTAATGAAACGAGGGAATGCCGAGCTCAACTCTCGGAACGTATTTGTCACACGTAAAAAAAGTTACAAGAAATCAGATACACCGTTTTACCCCAACTATACCGGCGAGGGTGGGAGGGGGTGGACTGGCTCCCCTCTCCCCGCCCCGCGGAAGTACTGCCTCCCCGCTATAGGCCCGCTATTTCCTTAGCTGGCGGATCGGACATGGTACGTATTAACGTATTAGCACTAGCCTGCTACTTATAGTAAAGACTACTTCTAATGTTTGTTGAATAACATGTGTTTGAGAGATAGTACCTATACGTTGTAAAATATGTTTTTTTTAATTAATAAAGTTTGATAAACTGAAACGAATGACTTCAAAATTCGCAACTTTACTTTTTTTATTTTTTTAAAACCCAATCACCAAACAAATTTTGATGAAATTAAATGTCTATGGGACCAATTTGAAAGGATATCCTTTCAAAAAAAGAATTTTCCTAATCGGTTAATAAATGGCGGAGTTACGAGGTACCAAACATGAAAACCCTTCTCACAATGAGAAGATGGCCCGTTCCCAGCAGTGGGACAGTTTGTACAAACAGGGCTGATATATACAACTGAATCTATAACCTCCTCCATTTTTGAAGTTAAAAATAACACCAATCACAAAAATATTGAAGTAAATAAAATAAATTGCAAAAAGTACCCCGGCTGCGGCTGCGGCTGCGGCTGCGGCTGCGGCTGCGGCTGCGGCTGCGGCTAGAAGGTTGGGCAATAAAACTAGTTTCCTTTGGTTGACGAGTCTCGTCTCGAAACGACCAGTACGAGCACTTTCTTCGCCAACCTTCCGACGGTTTATTAATGTAACCTTCAGCGGATCAACGGCAATATTCAGTTTTGATTAAACGATTTAATGACAATTACTCGTAGTCGCTAATAACCATGACTTTTCTATCAAAATTTAACTTAAAAACAGAAGGCATGCTTCACTGTCTGGTCCAACATGAGTGTGGTGTGGCTGCTCGAGTCCGACGGCGCGCACTGTCCGCGTCGTCTCCGGCCGCCGCTTGCTGAGTGAGCGCCGCGCGCCGGGCGCGCCCCACCGCAGCGTCCCTCGAATTAAGCACTTCTCAATGAGACTGCGGCTCATTGCTTATTTAATTTCACGCAAAGACGCCAGATCAGTCGGTTTTAGAGCAGAATAATCCTTTCTATTCTATTAAGTAACGTTTGTTCGTTTCATACGCGGTGATTGATGATTCATGATATATAAAACTAGCGAGGACGAAGACCTGTATATATATATATATTTTTGTCTTTATTATCGGAGTTTTGAACACTAAAACAAACTCGAACTAGGATATCCCGTTCGTCTGACGTCACATTTAGCCAAATCTATTCTCTCTTTATATTATCGTGTGACAATCGGAACACTGTTTTAACGAGTTAAATCTCATTTCTCGGCAACAATGACCAGAAGATAATTAACAACACTTGAAATAGCGATCGATTCTCTTGCATCCCAATTATTGTCGGTGGAGGTTCTTCGGGGACTGACGGGACTTTGGGGCGAAGCCCGACCGCTTTAATTTCAGTGGAGAAACCTCGCGACGCGATAAATTAACTTTACACTATCAAGATGGAATTAAAATTGATTTCAGAGACATCACTATTAACAAAACAAAGTTGAACTTTTACAAACAAGTCAACATAATAATATACGAGTATGTATAATATTTTAATGAGTCTATAAGAATTCAGTACAATACCAGATTAAGTAAAGGTGTATATATTTGTACTCTTGACTATTTTGGTCAGTATATTGTATCGACGTTATGTTTCCCGTGTAGTGTCCGTAATATGAGTGCAATTAAAAAATTAAATAACCGTTCGATACAGCGGGAAACTTTGACAGCTGTCAATGTTAAAACCGGCGCCGCGCGGTGCCTTCTGTCGGCCCGTACAATAATTTTAAAATATTTTACCCTTTCCGGAATATTTATGGTACGCTGTAGATTTCATTAATGTTAACGTAGCAACTTTTGTAGTCGACTCGTGGAGACGATTAAATGTAAACAAAGAGCGCGGCGGCGTCCAATCACAAAGCGTATTGTGCTTTTAGGAACAATTAAGAAACGGAAGCTATCAGTAGTGAGTGGTGGCGGTCGAGGGTGCGTGCCGGGTCACGGCCACGCACCCATTGTGCCAACTGCCACCATTGAGGCCGAGTTCGCACGCGCGATGTAACGCGGACACAAGCCTTCCGACCACCCTCCGAGTAAAGTATTTGCAAGGGAAGTGCCGCAACTACTTCTAGACTTTAAGGCCGGTGAACACTCGATTCTGCTATCTCGTATTGTTATCGCAGCCGATACTGGAGGATCGGAGCTCTTTGTGTTTCGAATTAGAGTGATGTCGAAACGCGCCTCAGAGTGATGAGCGTCCGACACTGCGAGGCGAGGGAACCTCGCCGAGTTGGAGGACTGTTCGCAGCTAATGTCAACAAACTGGAAACTTCGGGACAGCGATATAAAGTTAACAAAACGACGCGTAAAATAACATTTTCGTAAACAAATTCAGTCGCTTAAGTATAGATAAAATAAGCTTACGGCGCTTACAGGATATTACTCGGTGGAGTAGCGCGCGCTCTCGGTTCTTTGTTGTCATTTTTAGCTGGACCGTTCGTAATGAGAGTTGTTTAAAAATTTATATTCGGGCGTCCGTCCTGGCGCCACCCAGTATCCTGCAAGGAGCGCGCCTAAAGTGCCGATCCGCTATTTTAACCCTTTTTATTGAGTACCGTGCGCCATCGGACCGCGGTTGATTTAATTTATATTTTTTTGGATAGCTTTTAATTTCAAATATATTTAATACTTATACATTAAATCCAATCCAAAGTATACTCAACGGCGTATCAAGCATAACGTAATCGTAAATTAGACTGCAAAAACTGCTTATTTGCAGTCGGGTATTTTGTTTTTCTATTATTATAATTACTTGTGTCATTATATTAATTATAAGTTAACAAAGATTTTTCGATGTTCGTTAACATATTAGTTTTAACTTTTTCTATGTGGATTGTTTAAAAAGAATATATTCCAATGTCACCACAAGAGCAGCAGACTACGGGTGAAAGGATCAAGAATTCGAAGCCACGACACACACGAACACGACAATCCTTCGCACTACCAACGTAGGCGCTATGTGATGATGTTCACGATATGGTCAGTAGGTAGTGTCAAGCCACTCCGAGCGTCCCGTGTCATGTGCCGCACCGGCAGCGCGGCCCGCGGCCTGGACCCAGCAGATACGTAGGCCGCACCGCCGGCCGAGCCGGCCTATCCACCGCGGCGCTGCACACACAAAGAGACACATTACAGCTCATTGTCGCGAGTGCGATAACGCCCGCCTCCTCAAAAGGCACCCGCCTTATCTGCCTTAGTGCCTGATATGGGCCGATCCTGTGTATGACGGGATTTCACTTACATTTCTATATTATACAAAAATTAACACTCTCTTATAAATATGTATCTACGAATTCAAAACGTTGACGGTGATGTTGATGCATATAAGAGTATCGTCATGAACTAGTGATTTTGTATAAATGCCGAGTGCGTTTCGATACTAAATTACTAGCTATAAAATGAAACAGTAGGAACTGAGAAAGAAGAACTTAAAAACTTACAAAAAATATGCAGGCAAATGCCCTCTCAAAGGTCTAATTCGATATCTTTTCAGCCCGGTGTGAATCTCGTAGCAATCTGTGCTACAGCTGTGCTACGGGCGCTACGGTACGCTACGCACGAATTTACCGCCATATCTACGAGTTGCCAGGATTAGTATTCTTCGCACGGTGTTTAGCTATATTTACTGCCGGCGGAGCGCGGGCGGCGCGCGGGCGGCGCGCGGGCGGCGGTGCGCGATACTGCGCATTTTTTGCGACAAAATAAGCGAGCCTGGAGCCGACCCGAGCTGCATTTTCTCTCAAATTACCGTCAAAGTACCGTCCGGGCACGGTATCATTCGTTGCCAACCCGGCCGGGTCCGCGGGGCCCTGCCGGGTTGGCGGGTTGATGTGTTAACGATGAAACCGTTAAAGTATTTTATGAAAATGTGCTATATAAGAATAGAAAAGGACAATGATTCAATGTTACGAATTAATATTTATTTCAAACTAGCAAAGCAACAATAATCAGTCTCACTCAAAGTCTCAAAATCTCTGATTTAATACGAACCCGGTAAGAAAGGCCGGGCTGGGCCCGGCTGGGCCCAACCCGGCGGGGCCCGGTGGGTGTCTTAAAAGGCACCGGGCCCGGTTTGCAATCTCTAAGTGGGACAGTATAGGTTAATAAATAAAACCGGACAAGTGCGAGTCAGACTCGCCCACCGAGGGTTCCGTACAAACTAGTAGATAAAAGGGGGAAATCATATATTTTCCTTCATAAACCGAAAAATATACATCGTAAAAATATTTAAAAACCTGTTTTAGCTTATGCTAATGAAGTTCTTTCATATGATAAACCACATGATACGGTAAATTCACTTAAAAATTTTGACCCTCATTCTTTGCACAAAGACCCTATTTTTGTGATCTAATTAAAAATGTCTAGTTCTCGGATTTTTTTCTATATACTATAACACAATGCTTCTTGCCAAATTTCATAGTTCTAGGTCAACGGGAAGTACCCATAGGTTTTGGATCCCTTGTGAGTATCGAAATGTGCGTTTTTTACGACATAGATAGATAGATTTTTATTGATAACATGACACACACATTCATATACTTATATATTATATCGTCTTATATACAACAATACTTAATGTGGTACATGTTGTGTCTCGTCATTATATAACTTACATTTTGCATCATATTCCAAAACTATGTGTTGTATTTAATTACATTTCTTAAAAAATAAAACAATAAATAATAAATAGTTATTAAACCTGCTGTAGAGGGGCACAGTTTACAAGGATATGAAAAATTGTATATTAATAGGTAGGATTAGAACTATAACTTAATCAATGGTAGTCATTCTCTAGATATTATTTTATGGTGTAAATCGTCTTCATATTCGTAAATGTAACTTTTTAACGAAAACCGAGAAATTTAATTTTTCTTTCTGCAGCAAGAGACTATGGATCTGTGTATATGGTTTTAATTTCAACACGATACCTTCACGCGTTCCCGAGATCTTGACATCCAGACGGACGGACAGACAGACAGACAGTCGGTCATACAGACAACAAAATGATCCTATAAGGGTTCCGTTTTTCCTTTTGAGGAACGGAACCCTAAAAAATCATCGTAATTTAATCAAGCTTAACAAATAATAATAAAATATAAAATATTTTCAAGCCTCAAAAAGTGGCACACACTATACTAATAAAAGTGTGTGCGTATCAAAACTCAAAGTTATATTAGTTAGTCTATAATCATATACATCGGACTAATAGGGGTCACCGTGACCCGCGGAATTAACCCGCCGAAACTTCGACAACGCTAGTTAACCCTGAAGTGGGCGCAGTATTGAAGGTCCACTTACAAACGAGTGCATCGCCAGTGAAACTTCGACAAAATACGTAACTAGGATAAATTCCGCAGCCACAAATTACACGTCTTTGAGCGTCGAAAGTCCAAAGTGGTGGTAGTGGCGGAAACTGCCGAAGTCGCTTCGTTAGAGGTCGGATTGGAGCTATTGTGTCCGAAGCTTAATCGCCGGCGGACAATAGCCGGTGATGCGACGTAATTGTCGCTAAATAGTCACGGTCAAGCTCGAATCGCTTTAATTGTCTCTGGAATCGCGTTCAGCAAATCGCGCTTTTTTAAGTGAACGCATTAAATGTTTTTACGCGTTGATAATTGTCGCTTGAATGACGCGATTCTGTTCGAATGTCGAATTAAACCCCACCGCTTCGTCGCTTTATATTGTCGTAATCCTCGCGCGATGAATTTTATACGCGCGTTAATTTACAATCAGTTCGTATACTATTTGTATGCGTTTAGAAATGTATTTTTTTACAAATATTTATTTTTACAACGTAATAAGGAGCGAGCGTGGCGCATGCAGGGCCGCTAATTGAAACTATAAATATAAAGCTCCAGCGTTTTTCTTCGCTTCTATTTTCATTTCAGTGTTTATGCCGCTAAATATGCAAACTACGTAGAAAATATTGCAAGTTTCAAGTTTGACCCTGCAGCGCCGCAGCGCCGTTTTACAGCTTTGCTTTAGTTATATTCGATTCTGAACGCAGAGCGGAATGAATATTCGTTAAAGAACCGCAAAGTGAAACATGGCGGGACACGAGGCTCCCTCCGATATAGTTTGGTAGAGACACGGCAATGTACTTAAAACAACGTAAAAAGTATCTCGAAAGTGTTGCCGAGCCGAGCGCATGTAGCCGGCAGCGGCGCGGCGGCCGGCGCGCGGGGAGAGGCACGTCCCCCTCGGCCGGCGGCGGCGGCGGCGCGGCGGCGCGCTCGCGATAACCGCTTTTTATACGCATAATGCGCGGGATCTCGCGCTAAGCTGATAGAATTGTGGTGGAATCAGCAGGCCTTTTGAAGTTCTATTAAATTGTAACACTCGCGAGTTCGCGCCAACGCGCCCGTGAAATTGTGGCTTTATTGAAATTGCTTCAAATTATTTATCTTTTTCATGTGCTCTCGTACGTAGAGCTTTTGAGATCGGATTATACAGTGAACTTGCATCGGGGGCACTACATTATTATTATTATAAGTAGTTATTTGATTATTGATATTATTCGAAATAGCATAAAAATGAATACAGACAAAACTTTATATCTAGTAACACAGACATAGTAGACAGAGTATGTTTATATATTTGTATAGCCTGTCAAAAGTGCGAATAATATTCGTAGTTGACGGCTGTGTCGTGCAGTCCGCGCTCAGCTTTCTCGGCAACGCACGTTACGTGAAATCGAAAAAATGGTTAATTGTGCCATATTGAATAGCAGAAATAGTACAGTTAAAGGTGAACAAGACCAACGAAATGTTTCCTTTCATTTGTAATTAATTCTGTTGTTAAATGTATCACTTTAATGTATTAAAATCAATCATTTTATTTTGGTTGTGGTTTTATTATGAAAACTGCTAAAGGTGAGTATAGTGTACGATCGTGATACATTGCTCGTTGTAGGTGCAACGTCCAAGGTGCGTGTTTAATAAAACACGCAATGAAAATAAAGTATTGCAAGACTTTCACTTGCCGCTCAGCGTCGTGGTGCGGCCGCTATCCCCGTTTTTCTGCCAAATTAAGTAAATAGTGGTGTAAAATGTCTCGATTTTGACTCGCATAAACAGATTTATTAGTGATATCGTTTGCCTAAGGATATTTTTTGATATTGATTATATATATTTTTGTAATAATGTTTCGTTCAGAGATTTTATTCAGAACTAGTATCTTATTTATCAGGATTATTTGAGGGTAAGTTAAAATTTTACTCAATGAACCCTGAACTGAAACTTATATTTATGACAAACTAGCTGCGGCCTGCAGAGTCACCCGCGTAATGATGAATAACAGTGACGATGATGATCATAAAATATAGGTTCCCTGTTTATATACATTTATTTATAACTACATATTTTAAGCTCTACATTACAAAACCATACAAATTTACGTCATAGCGATCATTACTCCTAGTATTCCAAAGTCATTGTATATCTAGATTCATTCGTAATGTTTATTGGCTATAAGCATTAAGCTAGAATAGGTATTCCGTAGTCATATAAGTTTACGTCATTAATACATCTACATTCAAAAATAATTATTTCAATCTGATCTCTAGTTTCCGTGTAATACGTGGGCAAACATTCACACAAACAAACATATACGTATAAGCTTATGATTATGAAATTTGGCACCAGACAATTTGTTTAGAAGCATATAATATAGAATAACTAATTGCGTCCCGCGGTATGATGAAAAATGGTGATAATGATGATGATAAAATATAGCCTATCTCCTTATCCGAGTACTGAAGAATATCTGTGCTGTTTCCAAATTTCATAACAATCAGCTCCAGTTGTTTAGCCGTGAAGATACAAACAGACGGAGAGACCGATGACAGACGTTACTTTCACTTAGCCGTGAAGATACAAACAGACGGAGAGACCGACGACAGACGTTACTTTCACTTAGCCGTGAAGATACAAACAGACGGAGAGACCGACGACAGACGTTATTTTCACTTAGCCGTGAAGATACAAACAGACGGAGAGACCGACGACAGACGTTATTTTCACTTAGCCGTGAAGATACAAACAGACGGAGAGACCGACGACAGACGTTATTTTCACTTAGCCGTGAAGATACAAACAGACGGAGAGACCGACGACAGACGTTACTTTCACTTAGCCGTGAAGATACAAACAGACGGAGAGACCGACGACAGACGTTACTTTCACTTAGCCGTGAAGATACAAACAGACGGAGAGACCGACGACAGACGTTACTTTCACTTAGCCGTGAAGATACAAACAGACGGAGAGACCGACGACAGGCGTTACTTTCACTTAGCCGTGAAGATACAAACAGACGGAGAGACCGACGACAGACGTTATTTTCACTTAGCCGTGAAGATACAAACAGACGGAGAGACCGACGACAGACGTTACTTTCACTTAGCCGTGAAGATACAAACAGACGGAGAGACCGACGACAGACGTTACTTTCACTTAGCCGTGAAGATACAAACAGACGGAGAGACCGACGACAGACGTTACTTTCACTTAGCCGTGAAGATACAAACAGACGGAGAGACCGACGACAGACGTTACTTTCACTTAGCCGTGAAGATACAAACAGACGGAGAGACCAACGACAGACGTTACTTTCGCTTTTATAATATTAGTTCTTTAGGATTTATATTTAGCATATAATTACTATAATATAAGTGAATATTGTACAATTCAACAATATTACATTCATACAATCCAAGCACCAGTCCAAGCACGCGGATGCATTCGCGATTAAATCGATTTCGCGTGGATGGAACATTCCGTCACTAAATCGTTTGTGTGACGTCACAATCGATACCAAAAACTTGCCATGCCGGTTTTTATACAAGTGCAGTCACTTAATCAGTCTACTCTATGTCTGTGTCTATTAACAACAATTACTCAAGTATAAGTTTAAAAACTCAAAAACCCCGACAAAAACGACTGAACCGATAGTGATGAAACATAGCTAAGAACACTCTCGACAAAATCCTCTTTCGAACAAAAAAAAACTAGATTAAAATTGGTCTATCCGTTTGAGAGCTACTATGTCACAGACAGATACACAGATACACACGTCAAACTTCTAACAATCCCCATTTTTTGTTCGGGCATATAACTCGCAATATAAATGTTTACTATATTGTATGATTGATAATAGGAGATGATCTCCTAAATCGCGTGAGTGAATTACGCTACCTTTAACCGGATTATTAGTTAGAATGTACAATCAAGTGTCTGGCGGCGCTACAATGGCCCCGATAACCGTGTTGATGTAGTGAAGCAAATCCGCTGCCGATGTATGTTCAATGTAATTGTAGGCACACAGACAAACAGCGCGAGTTACAGTAACACCGATAAACTGCCAGTTCGTTACCATAACACAACAATGTGTGTATGAGGTGTGTATTCATGGCTCGCTGATGAGAGAGCTCCGTATTTACTGTGTTAACTGTGTTCTTGGGAATCGCTTCATGTAAGTTACAACAGTTTAAAGTTCTACTTGCATGATTTTTGTAGGGAGTGGATAATTATAATGATATTTTAGTTATTCGACATTTAAAAAAAAAAACAGCGAGCAGCACATTACTTGTGGCATTTACATTTTATTGTGGGGCAAATCTTGAAATATCGAAAAAATTACATTTTATACAAATAGGTATCAAATATTATAAAGTATTTTAAATATTTTTTAACATAATGTTATTATGGGACAGTGTATATTCTTATTCAAAATGTACGTATAATAATTGTATATGCTAGTAAACGTTCATCATGATAATTGAATGCAATTACAATGACACCAGGGATGTCCGTCATCAAAAAAATTCACTACATATGCAAATAACGTTATAAATTCAAATACACTCTAAAGGGTAGTTTTTCATACAAATTTAGTATAGTTAAGTAGCAAAAATTATCCTTGTTCGATAGAAATTCGCTATTAGGTATAATTTTTTTTTTTTCGATATACCTACTTTTATAAGCTCTTGTTTTCGGAACAAACGGGCTTCATTTTAATCCTTTCTACCCTTAATATTATCTTCATCAACCGCTTGCGTCGTTATCTAGAAATTTCGGGGCACTTAGAGCTTTCTCCATCTATTGAGCGTAATGCTAGTAACCGGCTCGAGATACTGGAAGAGCTTCGCACTGTGCACATTAATGTTATCTCGGAGGCTGCGCGCTGATATTACAATCTTATCTAAAGATATCGTTATGACAATAATCGCGACTTTGATTGTGGTTTCCAACTTTACTTATAATAAGCCAGAGTTCTTCATTTCAATCGCAGTTTATATACCAATAAAGTTAACGCAATTCCATTGTTTTGTGTCAATATATTATAAAAATGACACACCTACGTGCACCGATCAAGAAAGCGATCGCTTCTATCACTACCTCCGCATAATGCTCTTAGTTGTCCTTATGAACGTACCTGTGGTGTGGACCTACGTCACTATAAAACCTTCTTTGCCTAGAATAAATCTGATACAAATGGAAGCCAATGCTGCGAATGTACAAACGAGACAAATACCGATATAAATGCGCCCCGCCTTGGAACTAGTTAACGCACAGAGGGCTCCGTCCTGCACATTAGCGGTCACAGGCTATAATTTATTTGCCGGAGTAAATAGGATTAGCGAACCGACGCCGACGCACAGTGGGTTATTTCTTGCGGAACAAAAGTAGCGCCCTAGCGCCACGGGCAACCCGCCGTGCGAACTATTACAATATTCAACGTAACCTGCGCGCCATCTTTATTGTCGTGTTATTTTTCATATCGTAAGGGGACCGGTGAATGACACCCTGATAGTTTCCCGGCTATAGTGACTACGTTTATCTCCCTTAAATTGATTTTGCGCGGAGTCGTGATTATCGATTAAACGTCGAAATAGGTCGGGGTCACGTGACAGGTGGTGATAAAGGCGACGCTATTGCGTTACGGTAAAGCGATCCGCGGCCGTCTCTGGCTGTCCGAGAACAAATAAAAATACTTATCACGTAAGAGGCCGGGCGGGCCTCGTAAACCGACTGCGGAGTAATAAACTGTCGCGGCCAATCAGAGCTGCCGGCTCGCGCGCCGATTGGATCTGACCGCGCGACTCGCTCGCTCTGCTCCCACACACGGAGCGAGCGACCCTCGGCCGCTTGCCGCGACGCGACCGAACTACACCCGCCCGTTTAAGGTTAAAAACGCTGTTCACACACTACAAACCCTCGAGGTCCGAGAATGCTACGTGATAACATTTTTCGTGTGAAAAATGTATCGAAAGGAACAAGTAGCGAATCTCGAGAGGGCCACATCCGAATAAATAAAGACGAGGGTGAAGCACTAACTTGCAAAAAAAAAACATTCGCTGCGGCACGGTGCCAGGCGCAAATATAAAATATTGATCTAAACGGAAATTTATGAAATCATAAAAAGCGGGAGGTGAGAAGACGCCCTGATGGAATACCCGTGTACCGTGCGGCGCCGTCGCTGCCTTTTCTTGTCACCTTACTTGTACGGCACCTTAGTAGTCCGGCACCTACGTATGAATCACTACCGATGTCAACAAGTTCCGAATCACTCCGACCGATGTCGACGACAGACTCCCGAAGCCGGATCTCGCTACTCGTGTGCAAGAAATTCAATTCGTCACGTATATATCGTCCGCGTCGTAGAAGTTCATAATGGCGTTCCGGTCAGAGAAAATTTTGCAAATGAAATTCCGAGAGTGGGGGCCTCGTCCACGGGGAGTGCCCTGCGCCCAAAAACGGCCGCTTTTTATATAGGGACGTCCGTTATAATCCGGCGGTAACTCGCGCCTTATTTAGTGTTACGCTTAACAAGTCCGCGTTATTTCTACTTTCTTCCGGTTCAAATGAGGGAGGTCGTCGATTAAATTTATACTTAGAAACATCGCAGTGCAGTCGGATTTAGCTGGCAGATTGCCGCGCGCTGGCTCGCGGGATACACGATTTCACAGTTCACACTTGAATACGGTAATAGGTTCACCGTACGGGCACTACTGAGGATCTACTCGCCGCTTTCCGGCTTATGTCCTGCTATATCGTGCGGTTTCACGAAATTCTTTAATTGAAATATAATATTATACTTGTCTGTACATTTTTAACAGAATATATAATAGCAATTACATTGCATTAATCACTACACTTAGCAGCTGCAATGTATTCAATGACATAACGCCTAATAAGTCTTACAAACCAGAGGTACAGGGATTACGTGGATTACCGTCTCCTTTTACTTGTATGGATATCAATTCTCTGCGGCGCGGTATACGAGTATAGTTTCAGAAATATTTTTTCCAATGATGCGCCTCACTAAATCCGCGTCCACTGCAACTGCGCTCGGCTGTCAACTTGGCGTGATGGATGGCATCATTAATGCCCTCGCGATCCGAACAAAACGGCCGCCATTAGTGCTGTAACAATGCAAATATCAGGTCTCCGAGTCGACGAGTGCGGTGTATTCTATGACGTCACAGTTCTATAGAACTAATGGGAGTTACCGATCCTGACATCGCTCTAATACGATCGGCACACAAATCGCGGAGTGAATCCTCGAGGAAAACGGGATGGAGGCCATCAATCCTTTACGCGTTTACATCAAATATGTACACATAACTGGGCAGCGGGACCGCCGCCGCGGCCGCTCAACGAATAGCAACATGACACATTCCTGATATAACCCTCATAAAAGCCTCGATAAAATATGGAGAGCGGGACGGAGTGGGAGAAAACTATTAATGTGGGTCTTAGGAGGAATGGATTCGGGGTCATCGCATTGTGTCATCTCCCATATCGAAGGGCATCGTTCGTCAACGTTACGCTGGGAACTGTTAGGGGCGAGATGGATGGCCCGATAGGTCGGCCGCGCTCGCCCGTGTTTGAGGAGCCCACGTCGACCGTTTACATTTGGAAATGGGTTTTAAACTAGAGTCTCCGCCGGCGCGGCCGGAGCCCTGGAGCTGCCTTTTTATCGTTCGACTCCGAGAGATCCTCCAACAAAACACCGAAATATTGATATTAATGAAATAATATAATATATATATACGATGGATATTAATGAAATAATGCATCGTACATTTACGATCCATGCCACAGCGATCAATTAGAGCCAACGCAAATATTTACACCGAACTAGTTACTAGGAGTGTTTGTTTGATCGGATTTAATATAAGTAATTCACTTTGAAACCTCACAAATGAGCTTCGTCCGAGAGCACACCACCGGGTGATGTATAATAATTGTGTGAATAAATCAAAATGACATGCGTTTAATCGCGGCGCGCCGCGGAACCCTCCAGCCGCATCCGGTAGGGTTTCGCGCGACTTTGTCGAGGAAAAACGGTAAGAAGGGCGACCCTTCGCTAATGCACAGCCTATATCTATTTGGGTACAAAGGCCGTAAGTATGCTTGACCTCCGTAGATATACGAACGGGCCCGATGTTTGTATGTTTTGGAAATCTCCTCTGTAACGCTGACTCGGCATTTGGTTACTTTACTGGAAAAAAACGTTACGCGAGAACCCTTTTTAAGGTACAAGGCGATATAGTACGGTACTCTTTCTAAACGAAATAATACAATAGCTTGCGCCTTTTTGTCGAGAAATTTCATCAGAAAAAAATGTGTTTAGAGAGGTAAATATTGAGCAGAAAAGGAATGAACCGCACACAAGCCAACTTCCTATCGGCAGCAATTAATCAAACCTCAAACCGACGATCCGTATAAAAACAAAAACGGTATATGACAGCTCGCGCACCTGTCAACGTCGCGTCAAATCCCACCGCGGCCGCCATTTTATATCGGAATGCAAATAAGCTCGCAAATGGAGGGTGTAACGCGAGCCGCGCGCTCTCCGAACAGCTGATTTATTTCATACGCGATATGAGTCGTCGCAATCGAGAGCCCTTCGCCCCCGCGACGCGCCATACATCCAATGCAGCCCGCGTTGCCAATAATTCACTTTTTGTGCAAGTGAAGGGTTCACGCCCAATTACGCGAAGAAAATGCACGTTTTTTCACGCACCGGTATAATAGCGGCACTTGTCTGCGACCGCGCTGATGGGCTTCTCAGTCGGTGTCGAATGCCACTCGGGGCTCAAGATGGCGGCGGGACGCACGCCATGATACCGCCTCTCAACAAAATGCACATCGTGATCTACCTACTCATCACTATCGTGAATTTATACCTACATTACAGTTTGTGCTTCCATCCCATCCAGGTCCAATCCAACGGAAATGTTATTTATTTTCTATAAATCAGCGGAATTCGATCGTTACGAACTACACGCATAAATTATATTTTAAGATCACGTGTCCTAATACAGCACAGGTTGGGCGTGAAAGCGTATTTATATATAATTTTAGACCAATAGTGAAACGTAATTTTTACACACACATGTGTACCTACGTGGATTATTTTCGGTTTATCTAGGGAAGAAACGTCCATCACTGGTGTAATTTGGATATATATGCGAATCCCCCGAGCCGGTGTAATCGGGTGAGCTCAATGACCGGGCCCGCGGAGGGAGGGCGCCGGGGAGGGGTTGGGGGGTGTTGAATCATCAATCTCTATCAGAGTATCGCCGTTGGCGGTTCGCGCCGCTTCCGCTCAAAAAACTGGTGACGAAAAATACGAGTATGACCGCTCCGTGCAGACGCGTGACAGCATGTCCGCGACCTACGCGCCCTCTGCCGAGATAACACGGGCTGCTCGCGCCGCGAACTATAGCCTGCGCCGTATGTATACCGCTGTAGGCCTTCTCCCAGCGGGACAAAGTGATACCTACGTGAGTAGATGTTCCCGAATGTCGGCAGCCCTACAACATGCATTATGCTTTTCGGCGCGCCAATTATGAATAAATGATAATGAGCGCGATTAGCCCGCCTTTCAAGAGCTTCACCAGCCGTGTCGCTGAGCAATTACACAAAACATCCATTCTGAACGGCAATCTCATTTGTGAATCGTTCATTAGAGGAAAGGGGAGGAAGGGGGGAAACTTTTGACAAAAGTTGAAACGTAAACGCCAAATGAATCTGCATTATTTGCCGCCGGCTCCTCGAGATAACACTGTTAAATAACTATCTCGGCCAGTTTATCTGTAGACGTTTCGTTTGTTTGTTTCTATTAAATGTAATTAATGTTCGTGGAATGGGGCGAAGGTTAATGAAGGCGGTTATCGGACCTCTGACGGAGTCGCGCCCGCCCGCGGGGCTCGCGCGTGCTGTCCACCTCGACGGAGACATTCCTCGCAGACCACCGCTACACAACTAACATCACACAATAACAAAACTGACGATAGAAAAAGTCGCAATTATTGAAATAATCAATAGTAATTACAAAAGTAGTAGACATAATAGCTTCTAATATTCCTACTACATAAAGCTGATTTTACCCCTTTGCCGAAATGTTTCGTGTACAATAACTACTTCCTGATAATATGTTTGTAAATAGGGCAATAAAAATATTTTATTTATTAATAAATAGCTTTTTAATTTTTTAACTTATATTTTTAATTCTCAGTGATATTCTCATCAATTCGGTTCCTGAATCGTTTTACTAAATGTACCTAATTAAGTGATAACTTTGATCTCGATAAGCGAATGATCAATTTGGCGTATCGGGCGCGTCAGTAGCGTAGTTTTGGCGTCGAGACGCATTACACACGCGGCGCGCCCCGCGGCATCCGTCACCGCAGCCCCTCCGATCGGCGACACCTCGTGATATCCGCTCTTTTTTCATCCCACCTCCGCTAATATCGCATGGAATTTCCCAATTGCTCCCGGCCCGATGACACCTATGAATCTAAGTCTCCGCGCCGGTCGCGAATCCGTCACCTGCGTAACTGCATTCTCCGGCAGACAGCTAATTCGGGCCCCCATTCACGTGTAAGTAGAGCATCTATCACGACTCTCGGCATTTCTTCCAATTTACGGAGCGCCGTCTATCGGAAGATTCAATGAATGATAACGAGCCTAATAAATACGGAGTCGGCTCACCGAATGGCCGTAATTAATTTAATGGATTTAGACAAAGAAATATGTACAGTGAGATAGTGAGATTGATGGTGAAAGCGCTGCGATGTTCTGACCATTAGCTATTGTCTAAATTAGTTACAGAATAACTCGGAGTGTTCCAATATGAGCGATCTGCATTGGTGAGCCATTAACATAAACGTAGAACTCAATCGTGTAAGAAGACTCAGCGAGTCTTCTTACACTCGCAAGGACTAGAGTGACCCTATACTTAGCTACGGGCAGGCTGACGAATCAACGCTAGTTAACCGACAGAGACATGGCTTCTGAGACATATATTATTTGTAAAGTGTAGACATCCACTAAATTAAATTTCTCGTCGGTGGGAGAAACTCAGGACGTAGCTAGTCAATGAATTAAAAAAATCGGACAAGAGCGAGTCAGACTCGCCCACCGAGGGTTCCGTGCAAACTAGTAGATAAAAGGGGGAAATTATATATATTTTATGTGTTCCTTCATAAAATATCGTAAAAATATTTAAAACCCTGTTTTAGATTGTGCTAATTAAGTTCTTTCATACGATACCCCACATGATACGGTTAAAGCACTTAAATATTTGGACCCTCCTTGCTTGCATTAAGACCCAATTTTTTGTGAGCAAATTAAAAATGTCCAGTTTTCGGATTTTTCCTATATGTGTACTATAACACAATGCTTCTTGCCAAATTTCATAGTTCTAGGTCAACGGGAAGTACCCCATAGGTTTTGATTCCCTTGTGAGTGTCGAATGTTTTTTACGACATATTCGGCTGTAAGTTGTTTGTACGAAAACTGAGAAATTTCATTTTTCTCTCTGCAGCAAGAGACTATAGATCTACGTAGGTATATGGTTTTAATTTCAACACGATACCTTTACGCGTTCCCGAAGTACAGGTCTTGACACCAGGACGGACGGACAGACAGACAGACTGACAGACGGACAACAAAGTGATAAGGGTTCCATTTTTTCCTTTTAAGATACGGAACCCGAAAAACTATATTTTCAAGGGAGAATCAAAAATAATTTCTATCACAAAGGAATACAAGCAAATCATTTCTGAACATGGCTTGACTCGGTAAAAGACATCTAGTACAGTGCAGTTAGTATACCTAATAATGGTAAAGTATCGCGTTACCGACGCTGGCGCGCCGCGGGCCGGCGGCGCGGGCGGTGCGCGCCGTGCTGCGATGCGCCGAGAAAACCGTCCGTGCAGCGATGCCGCCAGACGCTTTATTTTTCTCCATTTACTTGTAAACACTAATGAAGGCGGCCGTCTAACGAGCTCTAACATTGCACTCTCCGTTTATTATCCCGCCTGTAATGTAACAACCGCAGCCGGCGGGACCCGTGGCCGGCGCGACGCGACCTCGCTCACTACCGGCTCTTAAATACCACTCCGAAAACATTTTCAAGTTCGATGCAAAAGATGCTACTGAAATCTAAATGTCGTCTTAATAAACTTATAATATGGGACATCGGAGTCCCTTGGTTATAAGTGAATGCTAACATTTGAATAGACTATGCATTAACATAACGGCTACAAAGGCTGTCGCTCCCTCCTACCTCCTCGTATCTATAAGGATGCCTCGTATCTGGAAATCAGCGCAACATAAATTAGTGGACAGCTCGCGTGACGTACCGACCGACTTACTTCTCCTTATCGCGGCTAGGAAACCCGACCGACCGTATAACCGCACATAAAAAATATACTCTAAATCCTTCCGCGAAAAAATACACATTCCCGTAATGCGAGCTACCGAAGCCGAAGGAACGAAATAGAAATATAAACTCTATCTACGCAGTCAGAGAGTCCGATTCGTAAGTCCCGCGACCGCGACAGCCGGCAACAAATAAGGTAACGCCACCAGTATGTCAACATAAATAAAGCCGAGTATCCTTTAACGAAGCAGACGTCGACGTCGGGACGCTAATAAAGAGCATACGAGACGATTCAGACTCTAAAGCTAGAGACGTAGGATCGCGATCGGGCGCTCGAACAAAGGGGTAGTAAATGAAGGTTTGCATTTAGCGGTCGTGGCGGTACTGATATGGGTGGACTTCCTTTGTCTGGCAATCTTATCAGACGGCCGAGTCTCGACATGATACATGGGCCGTCCGGGCGAGCGCAGCGCCGCGCGTCGCCCGCGCCGGTACGGTGTCGCCACGCGGCGAGTGGCGACACTCGTGCGGCACTGTATGCCAATCAGAAAGAGGTTAATCGATCAGTTGGAATAGAATGAGCCCGTGTACGAGAGATAAGCCGGGACGTACAGCGCTCGAAGCCGCTCGACCCTGAGCCATCGATTAAAATGTACGCATAATGTCATTACGCGCGGCCGTCCCGCTCGACGCTCGTGAGGAAGATAACGGCCTCGAGCGTCGAATTTCACTAATGCCCTCCGAGTTTTTCGATAATGCCTCCGTGCCTTCCGTTATAGAAGACGTAAAGGAAATTATAAGAAACCTGGCCCCGGCCGGAGCGGCGGAGATCGAGCGAGCCGCGCGACATCTACTAGTTTTATTATAAGAAACCTGGCCCCGGCCGGAGCGGCGGAGATCGAGCGAGCCGCGCGACATCTACTAGTTTTATTATAAGAAACCTGGCCCCGGCCGGAGCGGCGGAGATCGAGCGAGCCGCGCGACATCTACTAGTTTTATTATAAGAAACCTGGCCCCGGCCGGAGCGGCGGAGATCGAGCGAGCCGCGCGACATCTACTAGTTTTATTATAAGAAACCTGGCCCCGGCCGGAGCGGCGGAGATCGAGCGAGCCGCGCGACATCTACTAGTTTTATTATAAGAAACCTGGCCCCGGCCGGAGCGGCGGAGATCGAGCGAGCCGCGCGACATCTACTAGTTTTATTATAAGAAACCTGGCCCCGGCCGGAGCGGCGGAGATCGAGCGAGCCGCGCGACATCTACTAGTTTTATTTTATGGTACTCGTAATGGACGGGAGACGGCGACTCGGAGACCGTCGGAATGTGAGCTCGACAAAGGCGCTCTCCGGGCCCTTCGCGATCGCGAAACTTCGAATACACCTCTTTCGACAATCGAAAAGTTCCCGATAATGGATTCATCGGAGGACTCGATTGTTCCGCGATGAATGGGCACTAATTAAAACGGAGTCGCGACGACGCCGGACCGAGTTCCCGATTGTTTCCCAACTATAAATCGCAGAGACTCTCTCTCATATAAATATTGTACGGAGGAGCGAGATCCGCCGCCGCCTACAACTTCGGTGCTAAATTTAAAATCGCAATTGGGGAATCGGCAATCGGAACCTACCGAGTGCTGCGGTAGAACTATGTACGGTGCGATGACATTGTATTAATCTGCATAAAATATGAGGACTCGTCGTTCTAGCTAGATTCAAGTACGGATCGAGATAAAGGAGTAAATTCTAAATCACTTCGGCAATGTTCATGTAACGAGTTTAAGATAGCGAGCACGTGTTACAGCGCTCGGCGCGCGCCGCGATACGCCGAGCGACTCCGTCCTGCGCCCAAGTGTGTCTCCTGTACGTCGACAGTCGACACGCGAATGCTCCGCGGCCCATACAATGTCCATACATCAACGTCTCCGCTTATGAAACTACTTACCTGGCGCGAGATATACGCCGACAGGCTCCCTCCTGACTGCCGCATCTGCGCCCCTAACGTCTCTATCATTCGCTATAAAAAATCGTTCGTAATTGTTGTTCTGTGTAACAAAAACGAAAACGACAGTGCGCCGGGATATTTATCTTATTAGTGGGAACGGAGGCGGAATGAAGCTCGCGCGCTGCGGCGGGCGGCGGCGACTAACCGCACTTACTTTATTATCGTTCGTTTCTTTTTCCGTTTCCAATAAGAAATCACGTTTGATCGGACCGAAGCCGGGCTCCGCCGCAAATGAGCCGAAACACACCCCCTTTATCTTCCAATAAGTAAGCGAGCTTTGGTTTTCTCGGAAAAACGCCGACTCTAAAGGGAAACAAGAGACGGGATGCCAGATGGCTCGAAAAATATAAAAATAAACGAACCGGAATATGGATAGTTGGCGCTTATCCGATTGTTATTCGGCTTTATGCATAGCGCAGTCTCGATAAATAATATAGGGCAGTAAACCTTTTAGCGGTGAAAACTGTGTGGATAAACAAATAAACAAATGTACGATTCCGATAGAGGTAATTTTTAGAAGGGAAAGTGAGTTTATTCCGTTACGCGGTGACAAATCCCTCGGCGACGTTCAAAATCGCGTTCCCTTTTTAAATTTGAGACGATTCTCGTAACGAGTGTCGAACGGGCACAGGCGGCGCGGGCTCGCGAGACGCCGCGCCCGCGCCGCCGCGCCGGTAGGTGCCGGTAATTACCCGCCATTACAGACAAAGGACGACTGCTCCGATTACCATAATTCCCAGCCCCGAGAGCGGGATATAAATGGGCCACATTTTGTAGTAGCGCGACGACTGACGTGTGTATTAATGACTACGCTTGTCCTCTTAAATTAGGCGAGGGATTCGGTGATTCAGTTTTTCATCGGCGGCGTGCCCCGCCCGGGACGCTCACTCCGTCGTGCCTTCTTTGACATCGGATACTTGGAAACAAATTGTTCTTAGTTCCTTCACTCGTCTCTCATAGGGATATCGAGTTCCGTTCCGTTGTAGTTTGAGACATTCCTTAAGTAATAGCCCTATTAATAAGTGAAAGATACCGAAGGAAATAGATCTTATCATAAAACGTCGTAAAGGGATAATATTTCGTCGCTCGGGTCAATGGGAAAACTCGACCTGAGCGTTGCCATCGCAACAGATATCGCTCTCTAAATAGGTAATAATCGGCTCCGAAGGCGCCTCCTTCGAGTTAAAGAGAAAGGTAGGGATACGCTCGAATAAATTCATTAATCTCTAATTAGTAGGAGCAGAACGGCTCACAAAGGGCGCGACCACAAAGGGCCCTGACGATATTATCGGAGAACTTCGCCATTTTCTTTTCGACTCGGAGCGCGTGGTGGGAACACTCGATCGCAAAAAAACAACACAAAAACCCTTTTAAAATTAATTGAGTTTTCTTGCGGCTACATCGGGCCGTACAATAAATTAATTAACGCTCCGAGGAATCCTTAAAATTTGTCGAGGATCAAAAGTTGTTATAAGGCCCAATAAGAGCCGTGAGTGGGGGGCCGACAGATAATACTTCGATTTTCCATTAGCTTATGATTTAGTGGGCGACGGGTAGCTGAACCCTCTCTATACATATTGTCGGTGAAGAAGTACCATAGTCCCGGCGCCAGCACGCGATCTTTGGTCCGTTGGCATCGGCGATCCACTCTGCTATTTGTTACGAGCTATTACTGTAGCCAATATTTGCCTTTAATTGAATTTTGACTTGTAAATTATCGTGGATAGAATTAATTAAATTTTTCCCCGTTCTAATAGTCGGCGAGACTGCGGCCGCGGGCCGATTCATTTCGTGAAAGCCTTTAACTTTACAAATAATGCTTTTGATAACAATTAATAGAGTGCCGCCGCCGCCGGTTCAGTTAATTTCGGTTTAAAAGCTCGAGTGGATGAAATTAACCGGAACGCGATCCGAGCTGACTCCGGCTGGGATAGTACGTCTCCGCTCTGCTCGCTCTATCCATTAATCCGCCAGTAAAATTACCCTTTAGCCAGATAACAAACAGTTATACATAGCTATTTGATTCACTTCGCTTTTACATGTCTCGATAACTATTAATTTTTTTTAACCGAATACTAGGTTCCTTTACCGATATATCGAATATTTCACGCCACACGTTTTCACATTAATTTATCACAAAGCACATCACCAATATTTTTTAAGATAAATATACCTATAATTATCCACCACCTCTCATTGTGGTAAGCGAGAGAGTGGTCGAGAATGGAGAACGTTGATCTCTAGATCAACCTACTCTTTAAGGCTTTGAAATTGCTCGGATTATAATTTCTAGAAAATATGGAAAATTTTATGGGTGTTTTGGTCAGCACGCCAGGTAACCTGTGTGCGCCTGGTGTCCGCAGGTTGTCTCCTGGAAGGGTCGCGCCCGCCGCCCGATGTGCCGCCTCGCAACCCCACCATGTCTCGGCTGAACGGCCGCATCACGGGGAACCCCGCCGACCTCTCAGACTTCGAACCCTCCTGCCTCGTAAGGACGCCTTCTGGCAACTTCTACGTGCCTTCAGGTGAATGTTAGAACCTTTTTTATATTATAGACTCATACATTATCTTCGTCATCATCCCAGTGTTTGCCCAATGCTAGCCATTCGAACTCTCCTACTTTCCTAAAACTATCAAAAAGACAAATTCCTAAAACATTGACTTCCCGTGTTCACAAAATGTTATAAAACATTGATTAGTTAATAAGATGTTTTTTTTTTTTTTAAGGTTTCAAAATTTAAAAGGTCTTTCTCCCTAAAAGGGAGAAAGACCTTTTGAAAGACTGGCCTTGTGGCTCAGTTGGTAGTGTGTTTACGTCTACCTGCTGAACTGAAAGGTCGTGGGTTCGATCCCCACCCAGGGCAAACATTTGTGTGATGAGCATGGATGTTTGTTCTGTGTCTGGGTGTTTCTATGTATCATATGTATATATTTACAAAAAAAAAAGTATATATGTATTCTATCAGCCATCTAGTTCCATAGTACAAGCTTTGCTTAGTTTGGGCTAGATGGTGTTGTGTGAAATGTCCACAAATATTTATATTTATTATTTATTATTATTATTTATTTAAATATGTTGCCAGTCTCATGATGTCCGATTCGGAGAATGCTTTTGAGAGTACGTTGAGTAGATGCGTCGGAGTGATCGCTCGTTCATCATGATCGTCTCGTTCCAGGGGACATCCAGAAGAACCCCTGCATGGAGTACAAGTGCAACTCGTCGTGCAGCAGCCCCGGCAAGGGCGAGGGCAGCACGCTGGAGCGCGAGCGGGCGGAGCGCGCGCACGCCGCGTTCGGCGCGCCGGTGCCGGTGCTGCCCCTGCGCAACAACCTGCGAGCCTCGCACTTCCCGCCGCAGCCCTCGCGGTTCCACTTCCGCAAAGGGCTCTCTTCTAGATGCTCGTGGCGGTGTACTGCGATACTATTCATATTGTTATTTGTTCTACTCTTAGCCATCTCCTCCTATATGTCAGGTAAGAAACGAAAAAAAAGATATCTTCTAGATCAAAGAGTACCAATTTCCCTTGATCAATGAGCTCCATCCTCGGCCACACGGTCGCTTAATATCAGGCGAGTTGGTGGTCAATCGTAGCATCGTGCACCGAAGGTCCCTTACAAACTGATGATTGTCCATCGCGGGAATCGAGTCGAACAATTTTATACCTTTAGGTTTTTTTTTTTGTCGTAACCTCCAACGAACTTTTTCGTAATAAACAAGTGATTTTACTAGAATTATTCTAAATAGTGCGCATTTATAATCTTTTACAGTGACTTTACGCATACTTTCTTACAAAAAACGTATAATCAACAGCGTATCAATCATAACGAAATCGTAAGTGCGTAAACTGGAGAAACTCCTTTTATGCAGTCGGGTATTTTATTTTTCTTTTAATATAGATACTTGTTGCTATAAGACCTTTCTTCAAATCGGATTTCTTGGTTATTCTGGGTAGAAGGAGGAAGGATTACTCAGATTTTGACCTATGTATAAATTTCAAATAGACTCCGAACCCACAAGAAGCCGTACCTTACAACAAAAAACTTTTTGCGCTATTTAATTTGATAAGTTATAAAAGCAAGTTAACACAATATGATCCAATAAACCTGCGACTAATAAACGAGATTATGTGAAAATGTTTAGAATCGCGTTTGTTTACTTTTTCTATAAATGTTAATTTCTGAATCAGGTACCTTGTATATAGTCTGTTAATATAAAACAGTCGAATTAAATTCTGAGAAACAAAATAATATCATAAAATTATTTCTCTCTTGGCCGATGAAAAGTCTCGAGAAGATAATAATTCATTTGTTTGTTTTAACTCTAAGTTAGACAGATACAAATTCCCAAAAGGATCGTTAGGTTGTATTAATATCTGGTTTTAATCGAATTTCGTAAGATAGAATAAATTTTATATTCTAGTCGTGATTAAAATACTAATTTAAAGTTTGTTTTCTAGCGCGGTTAATTTTATGTTTTCTTTTTGTTCACAGCGTCATATTTTGTCAACTGGTCATATCAAAATTCAAAAGCATGTACAGTGCTCGTCGGGGAATCGACAGAAATGTTCCCAACGTCAAAAGCCACGACGCTGGAATCTAATAAATCTCTAGCGAGGCCGCATCCTAGCACGCTGTCTACCACAGGTAACCCCGAGCCCCACTCGCGCCACCGTAGAAGCGTAGACGGGCATGCTTCTGTCCCACCTCTCAACTCTTCAACCCCTTCCACTGTAGACGCAATGCATGATATCACTTCTTCTCTCAATGTAAGCTTAACGCATGGTGTGGAACCGGCTTCGGAAGCGATCACAAACGAGGGCCCTAATGCTTCTGTGTCTAGTGACGTCAATGTTTTTAACACTGGTGATGTAACAAAGCTTCAGCCATCATCACAACAAGGAACTAGTTCAACTAGCCACGTAACATCTCAAAAAAAATCAACTGATTCTTTGGAAGTTGAATTCTCGTCACCTAAAGAAATAACAGTTGAACAAGCTACTGCGTTATTAACAAGTTCTACTACTGTCCAAGACAACTGGGTCACAAGTACGACCAGTAGCAAAGAAATTCTAGTCATCAAAGATAACATAAAAGTTCCTAAGAACTCCAACATGCCTCATGTTGAACAACCGCTTGAAATTAAGACTAATAAACCGATATTTACCGAAAAAGATGAAATTGCTTACGACCCAGAAGATATGCAAAGTGATGTATTTCCTTCGATATATTCTTACGGCGTACAAAAGCTTCAATACTTAAAATTACTAACAAGGTTAAAACAAGCTAACGAAGAACTGCATATTAACTTGGAAGAGTCTAACGAAGCGGACAATGACCTTGAGAAATTTCATTACGATAGTATAAAGAGCACTCCTAAACCACAAACTATTGCACCTTCATTCGTGATTACCGAACCAATAACTACTACAGAAACCACAATAACAACACAAGCCACTGAGGAAATAACTACAACTTTGTTTTCTCCTACTACGGACCAACTTGCTACACAAAGTGAACACATGGTGACAACAACACTATCACCGATTGTTACTAATAATAACCTCACTGAAAACTCGTCTACTAAACATTCTGATGGGACTGCTGCTGTCACCACCGAGGAAATAACTGTAAATACTGCTGAAACAAAAGCTTCTGATGTTCCTAACCCTAAACATGTATTGATTAATCTTACTATTAGTAGCGACAATGCTGAAAACTCGTCTTATAAGCCGATATATTCATTAACATTAACAGTGCCCACAATAGGAGATTCAAACGAGATTCCAACCGTCAAAATAACCCCAATGGAAACCGAGCCGACTCAGCCTTCTAACTTTAACAAACCGATCAGTTTAGAAGGTACGACGAAGGTAAATAAAGCTACGAATACAGAAGATGATTGGGGCGGTACTTGTGAATGCTCTTGTCCAAGTTGCGAAAATAACTCTGTAGATAGTTTCTACGATGATTATAATGAAACCAGTACTGAGACAAAAACCACCGAAAATTCGAGCACGTTTGAAGTATTAACAGAAACTGGTCCGACGGATAATACCGCAATGAGCACTACTGAAGCAACGTCGACAACAAATACGGTGACTTCTGCGACAGATATTCTTTCCACAACTGATTCTACAACGGAAAGCGGTACTGAAGCTCCTACGACGGAGTTACAATGCATATGTCCAAAGGTTGAACCTCCACCCATTCTCATATTGGAAGGTGAGGTCGTTGAACTTCAATACGATCAGAGTTAACTTACTAACTATCACGAAGAACCATCCACTGATAGGTCTCTATTAAAACAAACTTTGTTTCACTAACATACTAATTTGCATGTTTTCATGAGTTTAACTCTTGGTTGGGGGTTCTCAACGCACGCGCTTCTGGGGGCATAATGCAATCAAAAAAAATATCAAAAGACCTAGATTAGTTCAATCACAATAAATCAAACAGTTTTAGTTTTCTAGTGATATGCGCTTGTAGACGTAGAAAATAGTCGTAGGTCATCACATTGTCGCATGATGTTGTGAATTTCTTAATTTTGTTAGATTATTTTTCAAAATACTAAAACATGTTTATGTCGTAGGTGCGCGAACATTCCCCGCCCAGTCGTTCCCTCCTGACGGGACGACGTTCAAACAAATTACTTTAGGTGAAAAATTATCAAAAGAAATCCCTCCATATAGTTACTGGAACATGCAGTTCTACCAATCGCAGGCATCGTACGTCAAGTTCGACTACATGATACCTCGAGGCGCCTCGATAGGCGTCTACGCACGAAGGAATGCCTTACCTACACATACGCAGTATCACTTCTTGGAAGTTTTGAGCGGGTTCAAGGCACGGACAACTAGAGCTTCACATGTAAGTTGTTAACTCAAGTTGATAGTTTTTTTTTAATCAAATCAATGAACGATTTTTTTTTTTTGCATAGTCGTCTCATGATGGTGTTGTAAGCACACAAGTGTAGGAATGGATGGTGGTTTTCTAACAAGACCACCAGAATACGCCGTTAGATGATTAAGCGACTGACGGATGTAAACAGATGTTTCCTCGCAGTTGTTTGCTTCATGGATAAGTAAATCCCTCGGATTGAAACACGCAAGCCCCAGCTGAGCTGCCATTGCCACAAAACATTTTCATTGTAACATTTGATCTAAATAATGTGCATCTTGTCTGGAACATAAAATATATCTTCCTTTCAGCCATCGGTAAAGAAAGAAGTAACCCACTACATGGAGCAAGGTCATTGGTTCCTATCCCTTTATAATGACGATGGCGACCCACAGGAGATTAGTTTCATCGCCGTGGTTGCCGAGGAAATGACTCACAACTGTCCCAATGGATGTTCCGGGAAGGGAGAATGCCTAATGGGGCACTGCCAATGCCAACCTGGGTTCGGAGGAGATGACTGTAGTAAAAGTAAGACGACACTTCTATGTTTAATTTTTTTACCGACTTCCAAAAAGGAGGAGTTTAGAAATTTCAATTCGACTATATGTTTTCTTTTGTATGTTTGTTACGCTGTTTCTTTGTCAATTATGGATTGATTTTGACGATTTTTTTTCTGATATGTCAAATAATATCCATATAATTTTTATCAAAATCTGTTCAGCAATCTGGTTTTTAAAACCAAATAACTGGAAAAAATACATCATCCAAGTAAACGAAATTGCGTATTTTGAAGTTGGTACTTTTAGTTTTTAAACTACATACTAACAAATCCTTTGAACGTTTTAGACATGTGAACCGCTTAACCCTGAACGAAGAAATCTTTTATGATTAATTTGAAAATTGAGTCCCGATATTTCGAGTTCCAATATCAAAGTTAAAAATAGGTGACATTTTGGACAGGCAATATGAAACTTATTCTTTAATAAAATTATCCATAATGTCCAGTTTACTCGTAAACAAAGTGCATAACTGTGCTGAAATATTGGAAACTCGATAACAATTACGTTAAATTACAAATTACAATCTCTCATATACATGTGTAAAGAACAACCTTATATTACAATCGTGTCTTGTGTCCAAATGTTTCAAAACGGAACACATTTTGTAAATCAGTTGATACGAGTTACGAAATTATTCTTACTCTTTCCACTAACACATTGATATGGTATTGATTGCAGGTGTATGCCCGGTGCTATGCAGCCAGCGCGGCGAGTACATCAACGGCGAGTGCCAGTGCAACCCTGGCTGGAAAGGCAAGGAATGTTCACTACGGCACGACGAATGCGAAGTCCCCGACTGTAACGGTCACGGACATTGCGTCAACGGAAAATGCTCCTGCGTCAGAGGATACAAAGGAAAGTTCTGCGGAGATATCGACTGCCCGCACCCTACATGTTCCGGCCACGGCTTCTGCATCGAAGGGACCTGCGTCTGCAAGAAGGGATGGAAGGGTCTCGACTGCGCGACGATGGATAAGGATGCGCTGCAGTGCCTGCCAGACTGCTCCGGACACGGGACGTTCGATGTCGACACACAGACGTGTACGTGTCACGCGCGGTGGTCTGGGGAGGACTGTTCCAAAGGTAATTTTCAACTCATTACAATATATGATAGTGACACATATTTAGTACTTTACTTTATCAAAGTATAACACCTATGTTATTGACTCTATACTGAATTTTGAAAGGTACTTCTTATTCTACTTTAAATAGACATAAAGAATTAGATAATAGATATAGAATAGATACTTTATATAGATTTTACAATCTAATTATTACTTAGATTCTCAAATATTCCCATCGTAAAAATTTTATAAAGGTGATAATAATGATGTCCGGAGTGAATGAAAGGGCGTGCTGTAACTTCAAACGGTGAAAGGAAACATCGTGAGGAGTAAGACTGTTTGTGAATTTTCTATAAAAAATAAACAAAAACCTACATGTCTGAGAGTTTTAAATACTCTTGAAGATGAGTGAAATCTGCCAACCCGCATTTGGCCAGCTTGGTAGACTTGGTTAACTTTCTCACAATGAAAAGATAGCCCGCGCACATCAGTGGGACAATGTATACAAAACAGCGCTGATTTTTATCTCTGGTGTATGATATTGCAGAGGTGTGTGACCTGGAGTGCGGTCCACACGGCCGATGCGCTGGAGAGGCCTGCGTATGCGCACCCGGCTGGAGCGGCGAGTTCTGCTCGCTGCGGCTGTGCGACGCGCGGTGTTCCGACCACGGCCAGTGCAAGAACGGCACGTGCCTCTGCGTGTCCGGGTGGAACGGCCGCCACTGCACGCTGGAGGGCTGCCCGCGCGCCTGCGCAGGACACGGCAACTGTCGCGTCGCCAACGACGGCCGCTGGGAATGCAAGTGCTTCGATGGTTGGGATGGACCCGATTGTACTACGCTCAAGGAACAGATATGTGATGACGGCAAAGATAATGACAAAGGTCAGTTTCGTCTATTGAACATATATTTAATCGATCAACTAATACTTTTGTATTATTCTTTAAATTTATATTTAGTGTTAGTCTTCGATAATTGTCGCAATTTTATCGAAGACAAACGTCGAACGGCCTCTTGGTGCTCTGCCTACCCCGTGCAGGAAAACATGCGTGATTTTATGTATGTGCATTATAATCGAAAACTATTGCTAAGCTACATTCCACCATTACCGCTTACATTGTAATCTATCTCAATCTAATCACTTGATAATGGTGTCTATAGACGGGTTAGTGGACTGCGAGGACCCCGAGTGCTGCGCGAGCGCGGCGTGCAAGGGCAGCCAGTTGTGCGTGTCCTCGCCCAAGCCCATCGACATCCTACTCCGCAAGCAGCCGCCCGCCATCACTGCCTCCTTCTTCGAGCGAATGAAGTTCCTCATCGACGAGGGTAGCCTGCAGAACTATGCGAAGCAGGAGACCTTCAACGAGAGGTCGGTTCGCTTCTCCGTGTTGCATTCTTACTTATAATGATGATATTATAATTACGGTTCCTTAAATCGTTCGGCACATAATGAAGATCCAAAGTAATACCTTGTGAGCAGTTGAGAGCAAAAAGAACGAGATGTGAACTTCATGCAATCAAATAGCTGTCGAATTACAGTTAGAACAAAATATATCAATTGCCGCTAAATAATGATTTAAGGACCCGTTTTCTAAACTAGGTCAATGTCTAACAATACTAACGAATATCTAAATAAGAATATCTGTTATATGAAGTACGCAATGTTGTGCCCCAGTCGATCCTAATGTTTTATTTACCAAGATTTGTAACACGACGCTTTTCTTCCTTTTTTGGTTACGTGTTTGGAGGAGATTGTTCGCGGTCCGCGAGTCGACTACCATTGGCACTTGCATGCTCTCTAACGTCTTCTCTTTCTAAATTAACAATATTAATGATGATAACTCATTGTTTGTCATTTCTTTCGGTTTCCTAACGCTGCGCAGTATGTTTTGGAACCACTTCAACACAAGGTAAGAACTGTCATGTGGAAGTTATGTGCCCTCTTATATGTTACTCTATATTAGATGTTATTATTATACTATTAATATTATATTAATTGGCGTATACCTGCTATATATATCTATGTATGTGTATGCATGTTGTTCGTTGACGTAGTAGTAGTTTGTGTTACCTTATTGTGTCCTGTGAACTTGTGTTCCGCTTTTTATTTATACTGTGTATTTACATTTACAAAGACGACCGTTTTAGAGTTTTATCCGTAAGTAATATCCAAGAGTGGTAGATATAACGATGTAGATTCGTAGTATTATCCAGTTTCTGTAGGGTGAATTGTTGCTTAAATGCAATAAATTAGAATTAGACATTAAACTATCTATTAGTGTCCCAAATAATAAGATTACTTCCCACATACGAGTACTATAATGTAATGCCCATGTCTTGTAAACAGACGTTTGCCCCGCCCCCGTTCAAAACGATTATCTTCATAGCTCCCGTAGACTAGAACCCCATGAAATGTTACAATCCTTAACTACTGACTCTCATTTTATCATATGAACCACCAACTCATAAATCTAAAGTTTATTTTTTACCGACTTCCAAAACGGCGGAGGTTCTCAATTCGTCGGTTTTTTTTATGTTTGTTCTCCGATTACTCGAAGACACCTGGATTGATTTAAAAAAATATTTTTTTGTTTGAAAGGGTATCCTTCCCAGGTGGTCCCATAGAAATTATATCAAAATCGGTACAGTAATTTGGTTTTTATAACAAAATAAATGGAAAAAATATGTCGTGCAAGTAAACGAATTGCATATTTTGAAGGTGTTTTTTTAAGTTTTTTATACGATTAGTTGTAATCTAAACCTTAAACCTTCCTGCCTACTTTAAACCTTTGGGCTTTGTTATAATAGACTATCAGATCAAAGTCTTGTCAAGAATTTTTATATGACTAACTTCTACATTTTTAAAGGAACATCAATGTTTGCTTAGCCAAATCTTGCGTGATGATGAAGGAGTAATTTAAGACAGAGCAAGTTTGACAAGCTTGAGAACTTGTTAAATACTATTTGAAAACACACAAGTGTTACTTGTTGACGAACACAAATACCATTAGAAACCTTACATTTTTTAGGAATAGATCTGAACAGGTTCTACAAGTATGTAACTACAACATCTATAAGTACGTAACAACCATCGTGACTCACTTGCACGACACCAATACCAGTGTTACAACGTGTGCCCTACGTATTGCAGCCGTTCCGCCGTGATCCGCGGCCGCGTGGTCACCTCGCTAGGGTCTGGCTTGGTGGGCGTCCGCGTCTCGACCTCGACCCCGCTGGAAGGGTTCACGCTGACCCGCGAGGATGGCTGGTTCGACCTGCTGGTCAATGGAGGCGGCGCTGTCACGCTGCACTTTGGACGTGCACCCTTCAAGAGATCTTCGCAAGTCGTTTTCGTGCCCTGGAATGAGGTCAGTATTATCCGACTGCAGCGAGAAAGTCTTATCGAGCTCCTGTTTTTGGAATAGGAGCCAGACAACATAGAGTCGCATTAAAATACCTGATGTATGTAGTTCCATGACCGACTTTATTATGCCAACACCACTAATGCTAAAAAGCCAAGATTTGACTTACAGTGTTCGTGATTTCATGTAAACTAATTATGTGGATATATGCAGGCACTATTAGGTAGCTGCACCAGTACTTTGCTAATACAAAACTTCGTTCTAATCGCAGTATTAATTAATCCTTATACTTGATAGTGTTCAGTTCTTCTAAATGTTAATTCAGTATCAATTTAATGGTTCGTAAACAGCTCGAAATAGGCGACCTTTTAAATAGAGCAATATCAATAATGAGTGTACAGAAGTTGTCAAGTTTCTAGTTAGTTACGTGGTCGTAAACAAGTTAGCTCACATCATTAGCCTGGATCTAGATACACTCGGCTCTGTAATAACCCGACGACGCAACCGAACTTCGTATGAAGCAATTTAAAGTTTTTTCGCGAAGTAAACATGCGAAGTAGCGATTAAAGCGGCGTTACACGTTTTTACGACTCAATTATTTCGTTCAAAACTTTATTTCCCCGATTGGGGCGCAGACTTCACATTTTTAATCGTGATTTCTGTCTGTACTCGTATGGAGACCATTACAATCTGAAGTCGGTTGTTCACGTGAACACGACACTTAGTCGTACTCGTATGGAGACCATTACAATCTGAAGTCGGTTGTTCACGTGAACACGACACTTAGTCGTACTCGTATGGAGACCATTACAATCTGAAGTCGGTTGTTCACGTGAACACGACACTTAGTCGTACTCGTATGGAGACCATAACAATCTGAAGTCGGTTGTTCACGTGAACACGACACTTAGTCGTACTCGTATGGAGACCATTACAATCTGAAGTCGGTTGTTCACGTGAACACGACACTTAGTCGTACTCGTATGGAGACCATTACAATCTGAAGTCGGTTGTTCACGTGAACACGACACTTAGTCGTACTCGTATGGAGACCATTACAATCTGAAGTCGGTTGTTCACGTGAACACGACACTTAGTCGTACTCGTATGGAGACCATTACAATCTGAAGTCGGTTGTTCACGTGAACACGACACTTAGTCGTACTCGTATGGAGACCATAACAATCTGAAGTCGGTTGTTCACGTGAACACGACACTTAGTCGTACTCGTATGGAGACCATTACAATCTGAAGTCGGTTGTTCACGTGAACACGACACTTAGTCGTACTCGTATGGAGACCATTACAATCTGAAGTCGGTTGTTCACGTGAACACGACACTTAGTCGTACTCGTATGGAGACCATTACAATCTGAAGTCGGTTGTTCACGTGAACACGACACTTAGTCGTACTCGTATGGAGACCATTACAATCTGAAGTCGGTTGTTCACGTGAACACGACACTTAGTCGTACTCGTATGGAGACCATTACAATCTGAAGTCGGTTGTTCACGTGAACACGACACTTAGTCGTACTCGTATGGAGACCATAACAATCTGAAGTCGGTTGTTCACGTGAACACGACACTTAGTCGTACTCGTATGGAGACCATTACAATCTGAAGTCGGTTGTTCACGTGAACACGACACTTAGTCGTACTCGTATGGAGACCATTACAATCTGAAGTCGGTTGTTCACGTGAACACGACACTTAGTCGTACTCGTATGGAGACCATTACAATCTGAAGTCGGTTGTTCACGTGAACACGACACTTAGTCGTACTCGTATGGAGACCATTACAATCTGAAGTCGGTTGTTCACGTGAACACGACACTTAGTCGTAAAACCTGAAAATGCTTTAATCAGGTATTATTTACTACCAATAAATGTTAAAGCTGGAACTGTGAATGGAACGAATATTAATTAGCTTCTATTTTTTATTATTATTTTATTTTTTCTCCCCTCTCTATTACTGCACACCCGGTCATTTTACTTTCTTTTCGTTCCTCTCCATCCTTAGGTTGCCTGGAAGAGATCGCTATTAGCGATAAGGCCGCCAGTTGTTACACTAGTTCTTAATTAAAATCTTTTGATTGTAAATTTTATGGTGTACAATGTGTACAATAAAGAGTTTATCTATCTATCTTCTAACAGTGTTTAAGTATAGGTACACATATTTACAAAAATAATGGTGTGACTGTGATTGTAGTTTATGTGTCACTATCGTTCATACGATTCTCTACTTTTTATATCTGCTCACTTTTCAGGCAGTAAAATCAATAACTTACACTATTGCTATTTCTGCAAAGAAAATTTGCCGTATTGAGTTAAAAAAATATGCACATTATTTAGGTAGTACCTACAACCTTTTGATATTCTACCAAAAGGTTGTGGTATATTTGTGTGCTCGGTATGAAACATCACGACAACGCGTAACTGAAAGTGTTGGCTCAAGAACGAGCTCAGATATTAGATGCAAATCCTACAAATCCAGCATCCCCAACGAACGACCAAAGTTTTGCCTAGCAGAAGTTCGATCGAAACCGTAACCGCAACCAAAGTTCCCGTGCTAGCTTTTATGTTGACTTCGATTTTTGTGCACTGTTTGAAACGTCTGTCAAAACCAAATAAGTTCTATGTCAAACTATGTCAACTATGTCTTTACAAACCTAAATGAATTTAAATGCGAATTAATGATTCAGTTAAGGAACAAGGATGACCAAGTCGTGCGTATAACTATGAACTTTCATCATTACCATTTAATTATTTTTACTTTGTACACTATTTTATAAGGCCTAATTTATTAAACAGTCATGGTTTAATACATCCAGGTGGTGATAATCGACGAGATGATGATGACGACGGCGGACGAGAAATCAGGCGGCGGTCCCCCGCAGGCGTGCCTGGCACACGACTACGACGCTATGAAGCCCGTCGTGCTAGCCACCTGGAAGCACGGCTTCCAGGGCGCATGCCCTGATAAGAGCGCCATACTGGCCGAGTCACAGGTTCGTCTACTTTGCACCTATCACCTATATTTTAACAACTCCCAACTCCTAACCAATTCAAACCGTCGAAGCTTCAAAATGTTATTTTATGTATTCGTATAACTAAATAATATACAATTAGCGATCTATATGTTATATACAATATTACATAAACATATCCATATTAACCTTATTAATTTTACAAAAATCTATATCATTCCATGTAGGTACCGTTAAAGAACCGTTACAGCATCTAACACAGTATCATTCCATGTAGGTACCGTTAAAGAACCGTTACAGCATCTAACACAGTATCATTCGATTGAGAAGCAAAAGTCTCAGCTGTAGAATAAAGCAGTGCCGAATATTTCTATCAAGCCATATTATGAAATTATCATATTTTATATTGAACGTTTCCAGGTGGTCCAAGAGAGCCTCCAAATCCCCGGCACCGGACTAAACTTAGTATACCACAGCTCCCGCGCGGCTGGCTACCTTTCCACGATCCAGCTGCAACTGACCCCCGAGAAGGTCCCTCCGACTCTGGCCCTCATCCATCTCCGCATTACAATCGAAGGCATACTGTTCGAAAAGACTTTCGAAGCAGACCCTGTGATCAAGTTTACATATCCATGGAACAGGCTGAATATCTACAGACAGAGGGTGTACGGGGTGACTACGGCGCTGGTTAAAGTCGGCTACCAGTACACGGACTGTAAGGATATCATTTGGAACGTGCAAACTACGAAACTCAGCGGACATGACATGAGCATATCAGATGTAGGAGGGTGGAATTTGGACATCCATCACAGATATAACTTCCACGAAGGTAATTATCCTTGTTTCTTACACTTTTAAATCATGTTTGTTCCGTCATAAAGAAACTAAATTGTCAATTGATAGCCAATAAATTAAGGTACCTACTTTATTCATCTTTTCAGGCATTCTACAAAAAGGTGACGGTGCAAATATCTATCTAAAGCACAAGCCCCGTTTAATCATTACGACGATGGGCGACGGACGGCAGCGAGAGTTGGAGTGCGGTGCGGAGTGTTCGGGCACGGCCACTAGGCAGCGGCTGCTGGCGCCGGTGGCACTGGCGGCGGTGCCCGATGGCTCTATCTTTGTCGGGGACTTCAACCTTGTGCGGAAGATCAGCACTGATGGGACGGTGCGCACCGTGGTTAAACTAAAGTGAGTTTTTTTTACAATATATCTACTTTTTATCCAGCAAATAATAGCTTGCATTTGGCCGCTAACTCACCTGATGTAAACCGACGTTGCTGTCGATGACGGAGCACACCTAGAAGAAACTAGGTAATTCACTCGCAATTTAAAGACAGCCAGAATACAATATCTATCGAAAAAGACCCATTCAGGAAGCGTATGTTACGTTTAGTCATAATATTATTTGAAATTAATATTTTATTTCAATTGCACAGCAAGCCATGTAAACGATGTATTAACGTAGGCACTTGTTTTCATTTGCAGTGCCACTCGAGTATCGTACCGCTACCACATGGCCCTGTCGCCGCTGGACGGCACGCTCTACATCTCCGACCCCGAGTCGCACCAGATCATCAAGGTCCGCAACACCGACGACTACTCCGACCCTGAACGTAACTGGGAAACTGTCGTGGGATCAGGAGAGAGATGTCTGCCCGGAGACGAAGCTCACTGCGGCGATGGAGCCCTCGCTAGAGACGCCAAGCTCGCCTATCCGAAAGGTGTCGCAGTCTCCATCGACAACGTCCTGTACTTCGCTGACGGTACCAATATAAGAATGGTCGATCGAGACGGTATAATCACCACTGTGATAGGCAACCACATGCACCGAGCCCACTGGAAGCCTATCCCGTGCGAAGGCACACTGAGCGTTGAGGAAGTTCACTTGAGGTGGCCTACCGAGCTCGCTATCAATCCTCTAGACAACAGTCTCCACATAATTGACGACCACATGATCCTACAAATGGCGCCCGATGGTCGTGTTAAAGTGATAGCAGGAAGACCTCTCCACTGTCCTTCTCCTTTGACAGGTTACGATATGGAACTAGCCACGTACGCTACTCTAGTCATGCCGCAAAGTATAGCTTTCGGAGCCGCCGGTGATCTTTATGTTGCGGAAAGCGATTCACAAAGAATTAACAGAGTGAGATTGATAACGACCGATGGCAAGATCTCTCTGTATGCGGGAGCGGAGTCTAAATGCAACTGCCTGGAAAGAGGCTGCGATTGCTTCGAAGCCGATCACTTTTTAGCATCTAATTCAAAATTCAACACCATATCTGCTGTGATCGTCAGTCCCGATGGTATAGTTCATATTGCGGATCAAGCCAACTACAGAATCCGATCCGTGATGGCGAGCATCCCGGACGCGAGTGGAGCAAGGGAATACACCATTTACTCTCCTGATACGCAAGAAATCTACATATTTAATAGATTCGGCCAACATGTCATGACGCAAAATATTTTAACGGGCGAGAATAACTACGTCTTCACTTACACTGTCAATACTAGTAACGGGAAACTGAGCACGGTCACTGATGCGGCTGGAAACAAGGTGTTCCTTCTCCGAGACTATTCGAGCTTGGTGAACTCTATTGAAAACACCAAAGGCCAAAAATGCAGATTAAAAATGTCCCGCATGAAAATGCTTCAAGAGCTTCGAACTCCAGATAACTTCAACATGACTTTCGACTATCACGGAACGACCGGTCTGTTGAAAGCAAAGTATGACAGTACTGGCAGAAGTTACATCTACAAGTATGATGAGTTCGGAAGGCTTACTTCAGCCGTCACTCCTACCGGGCGAATCATCACTCTGACGTTCGACCTTAGTATCAAGGGGGCAACTGTGAAAGTGAGTGAGAATAACAGAAAACCCATCTCTATACTGATAAAAGGTTCTTCGGTAAATACGAAAGTAGGAGAAGCTGAAAAGAAGACAATAATTTCGACCGATGGCAGCATTACCACCAGCATGCCTTGGGGACACATCATCTCCACAGACACAGTACCATATACCATACTTTCCGAAATCGATCCGATCCTGGGCGAGAGCTATCCCGTCCCGGCCAAGCAGAGAACCGAAGTCGGTGGAGATCTAGCGAACAGATTCGAGTGGCGATACTTCCTTCGACGACTGCTGTCGAACAAAGGCAAGGGTAGCAAAGCGGTCGCCCAAATTGGACGCAAACTGAGAGTTAACGGTGAAAACCTGCTAACCCTCGAATATGACAGAGACTCTTCAACCGTAGCCGTATTTATGGACGACAAAGTGGAATTATTGAATGTGACTTACGATCGGACAGCGAGGCCTGTGAAATGGGGGCCGAGAAACGAAATATTTGCCGAAGTGGAACTCGAATACGACAGGTTTAATAGGCTCACGAGATGGAGTTGGGGAGATTTGAATGAAACGTACGGTTTCGACAGAGCCGGTAGATTGCACGAGATTCGATACGGAGATGGTTCTTCACTGGCGTACTCTTTCAGAGACATGTTTACCAGCTTACCGCTGAAAGTAACGACGCCAAGAGGTAGCGACTATCTCCTCGATTACGACGATTCAGGCGCTCTTCAAAACTTGACTACTCCTAGAGGTCATATCCACACTTTCGCTCTTATGACATCGCTCGGCTACTTCAAATACCAGTACTTTTCTCCGATGAATAGGCATCCTTACGAAATTCTGTATAATGACGACGGCCATATTCTAGCGAAGATCTTCCCGCACCAATCTGGTAAAATACTCTATGTGTATGATAGTACAGGAAAGTTGGAAACCGTTTTAGCGGGAGCATCGGCCATACGATATGTATACCACGAAAACACACATCTTGTCAAAAATGTAGAGATCACTGATCCCGATTACGAACTGAAACAGGAATACAAGTACCACGCCGGCATATTAAAAGACGAAAAGATGAAGTTCAATTCCAAGAGCGGCTTCAACAACGCTCACTTCAAGTACCAATACGACGGCAACGCACGGCTTTCAACCATTGACGCGAATATCAATAGCAAGGAAATGCCGCAGCTTAGACTCAAATATAACCAAAACCTCGGCAGTCTGGAAGCCGTCAGCGACCTGCGGATATACAGGAATACCTTTAACCGATCTGTCATGCAGGACACGAGCAAGCAATACTTCACGATAACCGATTACGATGACCACGGCAGGATCAAAACTGTACTCATAAATATCAAAGCTTTCGACGTGTTCCGGTTAGAGCTCGAATACGACGTGAGGAACAGAATCAAAACAAAAAAGATGATGATCGGCGACACCTCCTCAGTAGCACGTATCAGCTACAACTACGACGGTCATCTGATGGAGGTGATCGGCTCTGAAGACGACTGGAAGTACAACTACGACGAGAACGGCAACGTTATCGGAGTCATCGACCACGGAGAGAAGCGGTACCTCGGGTACGATATCGGCGATAGAGTCGTTCAGTACGGCGATATAGAGTTCAGCAGCTACGACGGTAGAGGGTTCGTCATCAGGCGGGGAGAGCAGAAATACCGATATAACTCTCGAGGACAATTCGTCCACGCTTTCGAAAGGGACAAGTTCCAAATGTGGTATTACTATGACGACAGAAGTAGGCTAGTCGCCTGGAAGGACGAAAAGGGCAATAATACCCAGTTCTTCTACACCAACCCTCAGACCCCGAACCTAATCACGCACATGCACTACCCGAAAACCGAGAAGACCGTCCGTTTCTTGTACGATCAGAGAGATTTCCTGACTTGCATAGAAACCGAAGACCAAAGGTTCTACGTGGCGACCGATCACAACGGCTCTCCTTTAGTCGTCTTCGATGTCAACGGAGAGATCATAAAGGAAATCAAGCGCAGTCCATTCGGAAAAATAGTGAAGGATACGAATCCTGGCTTTTACATTCCGGTAGACTTCCACGGTGGCGTATTTGACTACAATACAAATTTAATTTACTTAGAGAATCGTCTATACGACCCCGTGGTCGGACAATGGATGACGCCGAGCTGGGAACACCTCGCCACGAAGCTGAGCTTGCCGACAGATATCTTTATTTACCGATTCAAGAACAACGACCCGGTGAACGAGCACCAGAACGTCCCCTACATGACGAGTCTGAGCAGCTGGCTGCAGCTTTACGGCTACGATCTCAACAAAATGATGGGCTCCAAATACATCACGGACATGATCTTCCAACCGAAGACGTCGGTCACCGCGGCACAGCTGGCGCCCGACTTTGGAGTCATGTCCGGATTGCAATGCATCATTGAAAAGGTAAATATTTTGAACACAATTATAGTACCTTCGTAAACTGGGTGGGCCCAGGACAAACATTTGTGTGATGACCATGGATGTTTGTCCTGTGTCTGGATGTTTCTATGAATCATATGTATATATTTAAAACAACAACAAAAAAAGTATATACATATGTATTCTATCAGCCATCTAGTTCCATAGTACAAGCTTTGCTTAGATTGGGCTAGATAATGTTGTGTGAAATGTCCACAAATATTTATTTATTATTTATAGACGATACAACAATTTTGAAACGAATCAGATAAATTAGTATTCTGTTTTCTATACGGTAATACACAGTTAATAACATAATCTTACCCGCTCCGGTTCCAGGTTAACGATAAGCTGGCTGATATCGAATTCGTCCCGACCCCTCTGCTGAAGATGGAGCCCATCACCCGCAACCTTCTCCCGCGCGTGTCTTACAAGCGAGGCGTGTTCGGCGAAGGCGTCCTCATCTCCCGCGTGGACGGCAAGGCGTTCATCAGCGTCGCCGACGGCGCCAACTCCGTCGTTGAGGACGTCATCACCACCGTCTTCAACAACTCGCACTTCCTCGACGTGCACTTCAGCATACACGACCAGGACGTCTTCTACTTCGTTAAAGATAACTCGCTCAAGATCAGAGACGACATGGAAGAGTTGAGGAGGCTGTCCGGGAAGTTTAACGTGTCGCAGGATGAGACCAACGATCAAGGGTCTGAGGTAAATATCGCTTTCATTATGCGTCTTCGTTATGCAGCTTAGAATATACCAGCTTCATGGAACACAATAGTCATTAAATAGTTATTCTGACGACTATCTATATTAAAAGAAAAACAAAATACCCGACTGCAGTAAAGAGGTATTTGAAGTCTAACTTACGATTTCGTTACGCTTGATACGCTGTAGAGTCACTCAACAGCGTAACATATCTCACAAAAAAACGTACACTCAACTTTAGTGTACATTTTATTGTGAGAAAATATGCGTAAAATCACTGTAAAAGATTATAAATGCGCATTCTTCAGAATAATTCTAATAATATCTCTTGTTTATTACGAAAGTGGTGGTTACGAATAAACGCTTCTTTTTATATTTGCGAGAGATTTCATAATATTGCAAGAAGGCTATGTTTCTAAAGACACTCAGGGAGTGAAGATAAATATTACTATACCTCGCACATCAATATCGGTCAACCCGTTTAGGCTGTATGTAGTGTGCATAAAGTAACATACATAGACACATGCACTCGAAAAACATAACCCTCCTTCTTACGCAGTCTTACGCAGGAAGGATAAAACTTTCTAAAGACAGAGCGGCAGTGATGCACTTTAGACCGGGGTTGTGTTTGCTCTTGTGAGTGCCGCCGTGTGTGCAGTAGATGTATCAGCCGTTGTATGTGGTATGTCCGCAGGTGCGCGTGCACGCAGTGGGCGCAGGCTCTGCGCAGGCCGTGATCGTGCTGCGGTACGGCGTAGAGCCGGCGCAGGAGCGCATCAAGCTGCTGAAGCACGCGCACAAGCGCGCCGCCGCGCGCGCCTGGGAGCGCGAGAAGGCGCTCGTGGCGGCCGGGTGGGAGGGCCGCGGCGCGTGGACCGAGGAGGAGAAGGAGGAGCTCATCTCCCACGGGCTCGTGGACGGCTGGGCTGCGCGCGACGTGCACTCGCTGGCGCGCTACCCGGCGCTCGCCGACGACCCCGCCAACATCGTGTTCGTGCGCGACTCGCGCCGCAAGCGCAGGAAGAGCGGCCGCGCGAGGCACCGCGTGCGCTCCTGAGCGGACCCCACGTTCCTATAGGACTGAGATGTCGACTCGAGCTCCCGTCATCGATATTAATGACTCTCTCTAGGACTCGACGAAGTTTCGCGGAGAGCTGTGAGCGAAGTCGCGTTGTGTTCACGCGCGGTCGTCCCCGTCTAGGCTTACGTTTTAGTTGTTACCGTTCGGACTGATTCGCGATTCAAGTCACAGGGTACCGAGGCATGAAGTTTCACGAAGCGAGCATAATAATGAACGAACCGAACCGAAATACTCAAATGCGATCACAATTTTACAATCTAGATTTGATATTATTTTTTAACGAAGTGATTTTTACCATTTTTAACCTTATATAATTGTATTCGTAGTTCGGTATAGTTTGTCACGCGACTATGTGTATTCCTATCACGTTTAGCCAAATATTTCGTTCTACCCGTACATTTAGGTATTTGTAAATAATGAAAGTAATGAATTAATGATATTTTATTCTTGTAGTCGTTCCTTTTTTAATGTTAGACCTAAGGTCTTCTCACTTCGCAATACTATTTAAGCAATATTTTATTATCGATTGGTATCCCTAGAGAGTGTGTGACTCAGTGTAGCAAACGGGCTCGCCTGCTGTGCAGTATACAGGTGGTAGCGTCTAGTTAGCTTGTGTACAGTACAGTACAGTGTACAGCCGTAGCGCCGTACGACACCTGCAGCAGCTGTCCAGTTAGTCTGTGTACAGTACAGTGTACAGGCGCCTTACAACCCCTGCAGCAGCTGTCCAGTTAGCCTGTGTACAGTACAGTGTACAGGCGCCTTACAACCTCTGCAGCAGCTGTCCAGTTAGCCTGTGTACAGTACAGTGTTCAGGCGCCGTACAATCCCCTGCAGCAGCTGTCCAGTTAGCCTGTGTACAGTATAGTACAGTGTACAGGCGCCGTACAATCCCTGGAGCAGCTATCCATTTAGCTTGTGTACTGTATAGAATACAGGCACTGTACAACCCCTGCAGCAGCTCTCCAGTTAGCCTGTGTACAGCACACAGGTTCCGTACAACCCCTGCAGCAGATGTCCAATTAGCCTGTGTACAGCACACAGGCGCCGTACGACCCCTGTAGCAGCTGTCCAGTATAGTACAGTGTACAGGCGCTGTACAACCTTTGCAGCAGCTGTCCAGTTAGCCTGTGTACAACACACAGGTGCCGTGCGACCCCTGCAGCAGCTGTCCAGTTAGCCTGTGTACAGCACACAAGCGCCGTACAACCCCTGCAGTAGATAGCGGCCTCTCACATGTAGCTATATAATAAGTAACAGAGAACGTGGATACGTACATTCTGCAGTGTTGTGCAATAATCGAACATTAGGTTACATACGAGTCAAGTACAGTACAGGTAGGGTCAGACTTTTCGCTGACTTATCACACGACACGTGTTTTTTTGAGACTGACTTTTTTTACTTTCTATCTTTGTAATTTTAACTGCGTTCGACACGAAATCGTTCCTGAAAGTTATCTATATGCATAATATTTTAAAAAATAACACCATACACGTAGGGAACATGGAAGTGCACGGACGCAGTTAAGCTGATAACTTCCCCTAGGTTATGATAGCTCAGCGAGAAGCGTAAATTTGTAATTGAATAAAAAGTAGATATTTTATAGTATATGTCCATAAATGTGTATCATTTAAATTGTGGTGTCTATTCTGTGTTAGAGTACTGATTTAATGATAGTGACTGAGTGATATGTGGAAGATATTTTTTACAAAATTGATAAAGTATAGCGAGGGAGAGCGGCATGCGCATGCGCCTGCGGCCCGACCGGTGACCGGTCTTTGGTGACCGGTCACTTGTCGCCGACTGACAGTCACCGGCGACCGGTCACTGGTGACCGCCAGTCGGCCGCCGCTGGCCGCCGCGGCTCGCCAGATGGTGATATTTTTGCAAAATGTGAGTAAACGAAGCAATACATTGTAATGTAATACGTCTTATTCTTTATTTAGTATTCATAAGATGTAATTTTTAGTTTAAAATTAATATATTGATAAAGTATATATCTATCGTGAACGTAGTTTATAATTTCGCGGTGATATTTCGAGCGGTATAGTTATCTTTTTATGATGTGTATAAAGAATTCTAATTTGTAAATAGGTACTTAACAAATGTAATCTGTAAAAATATTGTACATATCTTTACGCTTGAATTATTTATATTGTAAACCGGTAAGGTATTAGAAGTACAGAGGAGTAAAGCAATCCCCCCTCGCGACAAGCGGGAGTGGGACAGACAGACACTATTCCATAGATCATTCAGCTCCTAGAGTTTAGTTAGAGAGAGCTTTCCTCGGGCTAATCCGGACGCGTTACACCACACACCAACACACCACCTCCGACGACGGCGCTAGCGACTACTTTACTGGCAAACAGTCCACAATCAGGCAAACTACCTGCTAGATGTATCCAAAAATATTCCAATCAGTGCCAAGGCTTAAAACAAACGTGAACATTAATTTTATCGCTTGCTTATTTCTAATATCTTTAACAGAAGAACTTTCTATTTTTATATTAATTGATAGGCTTGCACTTGACCTCCAGCCTGATGTTGAGCGAGACGCTGCGAACCACGGTGGACCGCGCTTAAAGACACCCAAGTTATATATATCGGGGTAAACCCACGCAGGTAGCGTATTCCACAATTTAGAAATTCGTATAATAAAAGTAGGTACAACAAAAACGCTTCGTTCGGATTTTTGGAATATCCGCCATGAAACGATGAGACTTTTCGTGTTTCTAATCGACCGCTAGAAGAATGGCCAAGATGGAATCAGGTCATGCAGATCAAATGCACACTCACTGAAATGTATGGGATAAAAATCGACAGACCAGCAACTTTAGGGATTTGCCTAAACAAAGGTATCGTTGCGGATAAGCTTGTTAGCACGTTTTTCAATGGTATGCCAAATTAAATAGAGAGCAGAGATGCGCTAGCGCCGCTTGACTTGGATTATTGTTACCTCGTACACTACGTGACAAACTTTACAGATTCTGTGAGCTGCGGCAACCATCACCCGCTTTACTACTACACTACTATAATAACCCTTATACCTACCTAAAAACTTGTAATTCACACCAATATACTTTTTAAAGTACAATACATTCATAAATTGGCCAGATTTTGGGATTTTGACCAAATAATAACTAAAAATACCCAATTGATATGGCTTATAGTATTAGTAAAGTTTGCCGGTAGTGGTGCAGCTAGCGCTGCGCGCCGGTACTCCGGTAGCCTCCTGCATGGCGGCGCCCCACACACACACATGTAAGCATGTACAATAATGAAATATAGAAAGTATTCTAATGGAATATGTAATTAAAACATTAAAATATAAAGCTGTTGTTTCATTCCATCTCAAAATCAGTAATTCATCTACATTGATATATATTATTGTATACAAGTATGTATAGTAAAAGAAAAACAAAATACCCGACTGCAGAAAGCCAGATTTTGCAGTCTAACTTACGATTTCGTTACGCTTGATATGCTGTTGAGTGTACGTTGTTTGTGAGAAAGTATGCGTAAAATCGTTGTTCTACAACGATATAATAAACGATTATAAACGCGTATTCTTTAGAATAATTTTAATAAAATCGCTTGTTTATTACGACATAGTTCGTTGGAAGTACAAACGCACATTTTATTTTTGCAAGAGATTATTATATTATTACAATATAAACAACTTTAAAAAAACAACAGACTTCAAAAGAACACAAATTCCCTAGGTAGGTAGGTACACTAAAAAGGAAAAAATAACGAATTACAGATTTAATATAAAAGACAAAGCTTTTTTATGCAAGATAGATCTACGATTGACCACCAACTCGCCTGATGTTAAGCGACGGTGTGGCCGAGGATGGAGCTAGCCAATCTAGAAATAATCTATTCACTCTAGCCTTGAAAATTCCAAAATTATAGTTCGCAAGAAAAAGAGATGGCGGTAAAGAAATCCATTCCTGTGCACTAAGCATCAAGAACGTCGACCGATATCGCTGAGTACGCATCTTTGGCATTGCAATGAGATGAGAAATGTAGTTATATGTAATTATCTGATTTGGTAGAGGATTCAGAAAATATAATGGCGCATAGTTATATATGTAAACAAATAGACAGATTATTTCATTGTATGGTATAACTACATGTACTCATAAAAGATTTTTTTTTGCCTAAGTAGGTATTAAAGATTTAATTTAATAAAAGTAATGGTTATAAATTACAAAAATACTTTATTAGTAACATAAATAGTCATTCTAAAACAGGTATAAAACTAGTGATATGTCACATTACAATGAAAACATACATCTGTAACAACAATACACTTATATTATAGGTACGTATACCCAGCGCCCGCGTGTGACAGACAACACTGCACCTCCGCGACCACCGACAAACAATATGTTTAATAATGAAACAATATTTGTAATCATGAAAAATTATTATAGTTTAAACAACTGAAAAAAAAGTGGAAGATATTTTTTTCAGATATTTTGTTATAAAAATCAAAGTGCTGAACCGATTTTGATAAAATTAATATGGGACTACACCTCCAGAATATTACGTAGGTTCATCATCATCATCATCTCAGCCATAAGAAGTCCACTGCTGGACATAGGCCTCCCCCATGGATTTCCAAAAAGACCGATTGGAAGCGGCTTGCATCCACACGCTTGCATTGTTTGTACGTAGGTTAGGCTGTTTCGTTTGCTACCAAACGAAAAAGAATCATCAATAACAATTTATAATTGGCGGAGTAATCTCTGAACAACAGCAACAACAGCCGAATTGCCTCCTTCATTTTGGAAGTCGGTTAAAAATTAAAAATTTACTTTTTTGAAGTACGAGCACATCGATTTGTGTTCAAAATATTAGGTAGATCATGGTGAAGTAAAAAGTCACGGTCGCCAATATCAAATAACGATTCAATCGGAAGTATATCGCTATCGTGACCTTGTATTCTATTTGAGTCGACTTTTAATTTGAATATTTCAAAGAAGTAAATCTTTTCCGCCTACATATTTTTTTAATTTTATATCTAATGCAATAATAAAAAAATATTGTCCTTGTGACGTATCGGTCTAATATCTGACGTAAGGCTGGGCTGGTACACGCTATTTATTTATTTTACTTAAGCTAATAGAGGAAAAAACGCAAAACATAGAGGCAGTTTAAAATAACCGATTTGTATCCAACATTAAGGTATGATACAAAACCGACCTTAGATGTTATCGAAAACTATTCCAGAACAATACTAAGACAAATTTGTTTGCATTTACGCCCGTTAAGTGGCGCTGTTCCATTTTTCACACATTTTACTAAATACGTGACAATAACGTAGGTACACCTTAAATTTTTGTGCTATGACTAAAGCAAACATGCTAGCTCTAAATGCATCTAATGGCTATAAAAAATTAAAAAATTACGTTTTTCAGTCACACTACAAGCACCTTTCCAATGAGCGTCTGTCGAAAGAAACCAACTTCTTTCACATTTAAGTACTTAAGCATATTTAATTTAGTTTACATATTGGAATACATGAATTAATGTTTAGTAAACTATGTCTGTGAACAATTATATTATCTGTCTTAGAACTGAATTTGATAATTGTAAATTATAAAATAAATTATTTCTTTGAAAATTCTTAACAAAATAAATTAAGGTCGAAAGATTCCGCCATCTATCTTTACCGAAGTCTTCTGCTTCAAGGAACTTTCCACTGTATTCATACTATACAGGCACTACTTAGTACGGCATGTGAAGCACCTCTAGACCTCTACGTACGTATACTATACAGGCACTACTTAGTACGGCATGTGAAGCACCTCTAGACCTCTACGTACGTATACTATACAGGCACTACTTAGTACGGCATGTGAAGCACCTCTAGACCTCTACTACTACTTGTATACTATACACACAAAGATAAACTATTCATAACGACAACTCTATACAAAACTATGGTCAATTCAAAACTTACTTTTAACTAAAAATACCTAAACGTATATTTATGAATCCCTTATAGTAAACATTGCACAGTGAAACAAATAACTAAAATTCGCACGAATATCTAAATTCCTCTTTATGGCAATAAATTAACATGTTTAAGTACAAAGTACATAATTTACAAGGACAATAGAGATCGTCCTAAACCTAATACGGAGAGTAGCTCGTATGTCGGTTTGTCTGTCGCAAACATTTCTATAGCCAAAGACTAGGTAGAGCGCAACAATTCTAAATAAAAATTAGACTTCAAAGTTAAACGCTGAACGTGCAATTTTCAATGAAAGCCATAATAAATCACTCTCCGACAACTTAGTAGTTTCAAAATGGATGCCTCACTACAATATGAACAAAGTAGAACGAACATCATCTGAGTTCCGAAACACAGAAGATAAAACAGTTTCAGTAATGGGGGTATGTAAACAAAAATGTAACATAATATACTGAACCCAAAACCATTTCGAGATTATGTCGAAATCATTACTTTAAATCAGGCTTTTAAATCATGATAGAGTGAAAGATTTCTACCAACTACTAAAAGCGGTCTTTATTGCTTTAACCAGTGTTCATAATATAAAAGCTTAAGAGATTGCAATATTCACATTTTGCGAACTATTTGTTATTTATCTTTCATCTTGGGTTAGTGTCCAGTGTCTCTCTTTCCTTGGCACCGAGCTCACACCTACGAGTAAAACGGTCGCACAGAAACACCTCACTAACATCAGAACCCAGAATATACATGTTTGATTATTCCAAATATACAATGCAACCGAGTATGGCCATATCGTTGTATTGTGAATAAATAAATTCAATAAAAGAAATCATTAATATAATGGCATCGGATGGGAGAATTCTGTTCATAAAATAGCTATTTTTACATCATTGGTTTAAAATACCTATTACAAAAGTTTCTTATCGTGGCTAATATTTTAAAAAGAAATACTTTATATGAAATAAAAGCAACTTCTATTAAAAAAATGTAAACATTTCAAATGCAAATGTGGACGGATAGTAATAGGTAGAATAGCGACAATATCATTATTTATTTCCTACTCATCTACATTACTACACTTCTACTACTCGGTTATAAAGGTACCTTGTACTGAACCGAGGGGTCATTGTAATCATGGTTACGAACAACTTTCACTGTGAGCACAACTACCAATTCGTAACAAAAATCAGCTTTTCCTAGTTTTTATTTACATTAAATTGTCCCGTTGCCTTAAATAAAAATAAGAATCATCAAAATCAGTTCTTAACTGACGAGTAACAAAAATACAACAAACATAGTCGGATTGAGAACCTCCTCCTTTTAAGGTCATTTAATGAACAGGTGATTTGTGTCGTGAATTTGGAGAAGTTCCTGCAGTAAAAGTAGTTTATGATGATAAATACGACGACCCCCTTCACCTCAGTACAGTACAGGGTACATTCATAACTATATATATTTACTTTAGTGTAATCCCGTATGCTTATGTAAGACCAAGCTGAGACTTCCACAGATAAAAGTACAGCTCCCGATTTGTGCTTTCTTTGACTAACTACGAAAAAAAAAAGTTTTTTTATAGATACACCTAGAATTATATAAGTCAGTGAAGATAACTTGGTTATTCAACACGTGAGCTACCGGAGCTGCAGAAGCAAGCTCCTAATAGAGTACTAGCGTCGTGTGATTCTATTCTTATCTCTATGAGACAGAGAAATACCTACAATTATATCGGTTGTCATTATTTATTATCGTCGAATATCAATATACATATATTTCATATATTTACATATGTTTTAAAACGTTTTATACATAAATACAATAGTATAGTTGCAACTATCTCGATCGTCAAAATAAAATGAGCAGTTCACAGAATATATGTCATCGGAAATGTATTGAATACGTTATTCTATAAAATTCCTAGAATATGTATTCAATTCCTAAAACCGATAGGAAATGTATAAAATAAATTTAATTACACATATTTCCTAGGATATCTATACATTTCCTAAACATCAGTCGAAAATTCTGTCCAACGCGAGGCGGATCGATTAATATGTTAGGTTGTTTTGAAAATGCAGAAATATTGTGTCAGGAATGAAACACGATTCCTATACTTTCCCTACTGCTATCTAGGAATCGTATAATTCCTAGAAAAATATATAAATTCTTAGGACACACATGAATCTTAAAAAAATAACTAATACATTTCCTAAATTCAAGGGGAATTATACGATATTCCTAGGAACTGTGTAGATTCTTTCCTAGATTCCCCAGACATCCGGTAACATATATATATAAATACGATCACAATAGTCTGCTAAAAATGCTTCCTTCTCAGTTTACCGTACTAGTGTGTTATGTAGTAAACTGGACGTCAAATCTAAATCCCATTGTTACCGCAATGTATGCGTGGTGTCACGCGGCCGTGGCGGGTGGCGGGGGGCGGGTCGCGGGCCGCTAGTCGGCGACCCGCTCCACGGGCCCGGTGACCCGCTCCTGGATCTGGCTCCACCTGGCCATCATGAGCTCGTCGACGCGGTCCAGCTGCCAGCGCTGCGTCTCCGCGGAGGAACACTTGTTGATGAACACCGCCGCCGGCGACAGAGAGTACTCCACGCAGTTGTCGCTGTTGCCGTGACGGATCTGCTTCTTCACCTGCACACAGCGCATTGTATTTGTACACGCTGTTTACAGAGGTGAGATAACAGTAATCTATATAAACATTCAGAGAAACTAGATTTGAATCAGTTTCCCAGAGAAAGGCTTCGGGAGCGCAGGTAAACAATATACTTATATATACGGTGGCTACAATCATGTTAGGCTTGAAAGGAGGTTCAGGAAAACACGAACTAACACATTGTAGTTGAGATCACGTGCCTTCTCAGCCCCAATCAGTTCAGAATCAGTGCTCGTGGACATCACGTGTATTAGTGCGAGGTGGAGGCTAACCAACACTCAGTAATATTATCATTCCGGACAAATAAGTGATTCTATAGTGATATCCTTCGACACAGTGTAACACGTTTGGTAAACACTATGTACGAAATTAACAATAAGAAAAATGTAAGCAAAGTACGAGAGGTTGTGTGTTTGTTAGTGTGTGTAGGGAGAGGGTGTACACACCGGCAGGTACCGCCAGAGCTGGTTCCCGCCGCCGAGGTGGCAGGAGAAGAGCCGCACGGGCGAGCGCGGCGCCGTGTCCGGCAGGTCCCAGCACATGCTGCGCACGCTGCTCCTGCGCACGACACGCCGTGTTACTGCACGCGCGCTCACACACAAACACACACAGCGACCATTCCCGTTATATACAGTCCCAACAATCAGAACATTGCAAGCTTTTTAACTGACTTCCAAACAGGAGGAGGTTCTCAATTCGTCGGAATCTTTTTTTTTATATATATTTATTTTTGTGTTGTTCCCCGATTACTCGAAGACACCTGAACCGATTTAAAAAATCTTTTTTTGTTTGAAAGGTTATACTTCCCAGGTGGTCCCATAGAAATTTTATCAAATTCGGTTTAGTATTTTGGTTTTTATAGCAAAATAACTGGAAAAATATGTCATCCTAATAAACGAATTGGGTATGTAAAGTTTTTTTTTGGTATTGCGGGCTCAGTTGGCCTTGAAGGTTTAAATGTAGTCAAATGAGCTCGTCAGCCAAGAGGTGCGACTTGTGGATCTAGCAACCCGCGGACTCAGTGGCTGCGGGCTCACTTCACCACCGAATCGTTTAGTTTGTACTTTTTTTTTTTTTTAAATTAAACTAAGAATTTTATTTTTAGTTTATCATCACATCAGCCATAAGAAGTCCACTGCTGGACATAAGCTTCCCACATGGATTTCCAAAAAGACCGCGGCTGGCATTCATTATTTATTTATATTATTTTATGCACATTTATTATTATATAACTATAAATGTTAGTAGCAATCGTGGAGTAGTTCGACTAGGTATTTTCAAACGATCGCCAACAACAACAAGCAACGGACGGACCGGTCAGTCTTCGGGTGACCGTGAGTGGCATTTCTTTTTGAGCGCTACCACGCATGACCACGGATGACACGTTAAATTGTAAGTCCCGGTTGTTTGTCCTTAAAAATAGCAATCGTCAAGCCAGTTCAGAGGCCTTTCAGCGGCTTTAATAATTTTGGGCTGGCCACTCAGTTTATACGAACTTACTTACTATTATATAACTTCTTTTGTGTTGTGTATTTTCTAGAAGAGTCGCGTCGGCCAGCCTACCATGTTACAGTGTCTCACGTGTAGTGCACGCAGTGTAGTGTGACTCACTTGATGTCCTTGTGCCAGGAGAACTGGAACTCCTTCTCAGTGGCGTCGGTGCACCTCCGCAGCTGCAGCGAGTCCATCTGGTTCCCGTGATGTGCGTCCGCGCACCACGCCGGCGCGGACTCCGGCCGCACCTACACAACACACACATACTATATTGTACCACACCGATACTTATAATATGTCGGCATCGATCATAGCTCGACGCATCGATATTGCAATTATTCATTAAATCGGAACCTCAGCGCCACTCGATGGAGGCTGTGACTTAATAAGATGACCGGCACTACCGCGGTCCGCTACCGCGAGACTACGTGTAGGGATGCCTGCCACGGTGCAGAGTAACTCACCTTCCCCTCGGCGAAAGGCTTGGGCTCCACGGGCGGGTACTTAGCGGTCAGGTCGAACGCTATCTGCAACATACAGACACGTGTTATTGTGAGACCACACACACACACATACACACACACACACACACATATAACAACACGATATATGTATGTATATAGTCTCCGGTAACAAGGAACAGGTTCACAAGTATCTTAATATACTCGTATTAGACATTTTTGAAGATAGAAGTGAAGCCGTGATTAAGTCGCTCCCGGCGCTTGTTGCCGCCTGGTTATACTCACTGACTCGTCGGATATCGACACTGTTGTTCTTTAGCAACGGATAAATATGTGCGCCGCTGTGAGACACACCTGAGGGGAGGAGGAGGAGGAGGTATAGAGTACCTGCGTCATGAACCAGCGGAAGCTCTTGCAGTGCAGGGAGTCCCGCAGGCGGCGCTGCGGCGCGAGCTCGCCGGGGTCGATGCGCCGGTAGTGCGGCCGGCGCGCGTACAGGTGCTCCGCGTACTCGTCCATCCACACCTCCGCCACGCGCCGGTAGTTCTGCGCACGACCAGACACTGTGACTGTCACACACACACGCACACCGCACCCCACTACGACTTACTGACTACGCTCTATTCTGGGACATCATCGTCATTTCCGGCCTGTTATCGCGCACCGCTGAGCATAGGCCTCTCTTCTTGTACTCTATTCATCTCGCTCCTGTGCCACTCTTCCAGGTCCAGGTTCGACCCTATACTGGGAATTGGATGTTAATCACCATGGTTTTATACGTGAACAAAACAATGTTTATCCCAATTTTGACAATTCTAGTTAGATCGTGACTCCTGAACTCAAAAAATCATTAAGTGGTGTGCGTACTCATCATACTTTAGACCTTTCTGGAAGAAACCATAAAACACAAGACCGGACTTCGGTTTTCAAGTGATAATTAGTGAACTTATTCACATCAAATCAGGTCTATTGGATAATTATGTGTTACATGCAGATGTATATTACATGTTTTACGGGAGTTACATAATCACCCTGCCTGATAGGGTATAGCAATCATATAAGGTATAGTGCGGAGCGGAACGGTTTATTCTATGATGTGTTTGTCCTTAAAAAACTCTTGTACTAGTTTATACGGAACCCTCGGTGGGCGAGTCTGACTCGCACTTGTCCGGTTTTATTATTTTTGTCCAGAATTCGTAAAAATAGGTTATATTTTAGGGTAAACAAGATATATCCTATTAGTTTTTCATAAATAGAAGAATTTATAAGATACAAGTAGGATAGCGTTAGAATCGTCAATATATCCAGCGTGTGATGTAGCTGCGATCGGTTACATGTTGAGAGCATGTTCTCCTTCAATAACCATTTCATTTATCGCTTCACACGGCGCGATTACTTGATTACAAACGACAATGTTGCAATGTACAACAGAGAGAAATGTTGGTATTTACAAAATCTATTAGAAACAATTCCTCGTGGCAGTGCAGTAGTAGTGTGCAGTACCTTCCCGACGAAGTCCCCGTGCCCCGGGTTGGGGAAGGGCGCGAACTTGCGGTAGATGTGTCCGACGCGGGCGCACGGCGCGTCCAACATGCTCCCGCCGCACTGCCAGATCTATCCCAATACACAACATTTATTCACCACATATCTGTAACTAAGCAATACTAACATACATTAAACTTATAATGATATAGTTGAGTATATAGTATAGACGGAACCACCCAGTGCAGGTGTGTGCAGGCGCGGCGCTAGCTCGCTGCCGTCACGCGGTGCCGCTCGGACCGCGCCGCACTCGTACCCTACAACTGCGCACGTCCTCTCCTCGTGTCGGGGCTGCGGCCGCCGAGTCGTCGTTCCGTCGTCGTATACCTTTATACAGGTACGTCGATAATTTTCTGCGTTTGACCACAAATTCAGCATGACAGCATGGAAAGCGACAATGTGATCGAAGATGAAGGACGCAGACTCACAGATTGTGACAAAAAAAAAGTTAGGTTTTTCTTATTTATGTCATTAACACGCTTTTATTAGGTCGACCTGTATGTAACTAACTATGTAATGAAATCTAAGGTAGCATAACAACAAGTACAGGTAATTTAACCATCTTCCAAGGATCGTAGCGGCATGAACATTGGCAGCTGTATGTAGTTCTGATGACAATACAATAATATGGTACTATCCAACTGATCTGATGATGGAGCCGGAAGATATGAACTAGAACTTCATGATGGAACATCGTATCATAGCTGTGTTTGGATTTGTTAGAAAAGTCTTGTAATAATGAACTTTGACCACAATAATTTGTAGCGTGTTTTTTAGTTTTTTAAACTGTAATGTATTTTATAATCTATGTTTTTTATTGCATGTTTTGTCATCATTATAAATTCTATGTCTATGTCAAGGTTTCGTTTAATACATAAGAAATCATAATTATATACAACGTCATATTCAATTTATAAATAAAACTTTTGAATACTTGTATTAGTCTATAAACAGTAATCAGTCACAAAATTATGATTTTTTAAAATATTTTTTATAGAGCGATAGAGGGAGAGAGAGAGAGAGAGAGAGAGAGAGTTATAAGTGTGATGAGAGTCGTAATGCGTCACCTTGAAGCTGAGCTCGTACTGCTCCCCTCCCCAGATGTCGAGTCCGGGGTCGTACCCGCCGAGCCGCCAGAAGAACGCCGCCGAGATCGCGAACAGCCCGCCCGCCATCACCGGAGACCTACACACACGCTCGCGTCAACATCACACCGGCCCGACCACCTCGTATAGTATATTTCATCAGATGAGCCAGATAATCCGGTCAATTCTGAAGGCAATTGTATGGGAACTACCTACATTCGTTTTTTTATTTATTTATTTTAAACATTTTAATTAGTTAAGTGGTTCCTTCAGAATAGCTCTTAATATAGTCCCAATCGAAAACTACTCTAATTACCGTGCAAAATAAATTGTATCTATAAGCATAGAAGACATTAATAGTTTTACATACAGAACGGGCACTCCCCCTCCCGCTGGAGTCGGGTTCCTCCCCCGCTCCCCGCCGCCGCGCTCTAATCTCAATGAGTACGCGTGTTACATACAGACGTTAACTTGCATACATGTTACTGAATAGGCCTCTTTCTATGGAGTGTACGAAGTGCAATGTAGGCAGGTAGATGTAACCACCAAGTATGTATAGTGTAGTGTACTGACGGGAAGGGGTCGGGCATGTTCTCTTCATCCCTGGGCAGTAAGGGCAGCCGCTTGTAGAAGAGCTCCCAGTCGAAGGCGCCGCGCGCGCCGCCGTCCTGCGCGCGGTACTCCAGCGTGTCATACGCCACCACGTCGATGTACGGACACACCACCGTGCGCCAGTCTAGCGCGATCGGCTCTGCAAAACACACACTCGTTCACTCACTCACTCTCACCGACCCACACTCACTTATAGTCCGAGAACCCGAGGCCGCCAGACGTTACTTATCTCGTGACGATTGAAATGTGTCGTACTGAGTACACTGAAGCACACACCCTAGCTAACTTGTGCCGACGACACATATATTAGCCGCTAAAGGTGTAAAATAACTATAGCTAACTTTACTTATATTCTAATGGCTAATTTTTATGTATACTGTATGAAATATTGATAATAATCAATATTGCCAGATACTTACCGTCCACAGTAATTTCTGCCAAACGGTTTAAAGTGGGCAAAAAAAAAAGTTAAGTTTACTTATTTTCTGACACTTGATTTACTAAAATTGAACAACTTTTAAAGGTTTTTTTTATAATTTAGCCGTAGATGCTAGTTAGCAAGTATATGTACCATCAGATTCTATAAAAGTATGCATCAGTACGAAAACATGTTGCACGCCACACACTACTCAGTACGACACATGTCGTTCGTCACAATATAGGTAAAGTCTAGCGGACGCGGGCCTCGGAATATTATCTTGTATAAAAAAATAATAAAAATAATTACTAAATAACATTTTATTTCATATTTTTCATGTGAAACATCAATTGACGCGCCTCGACAGTGACAGACAAAATAAAAGAAACGCACTATTTTTGCTTTATACTGCAATATTTTTATTTATTTTACATATAGATAACACTAAAGCAATTAAAATGTTATATCGAGCCTACTTTGCTCTACTTATCTATTGCTATTCTTTATTAAATTAGCAGTACATTTTTTATATTCGAAATAAATGAATTTGAATAAGTGCAATAAGTAATATTATCGCAATTTAAATAGTTTTTTTTCATTACAACCGCATTTACTGTATTTACACATTTTGATCTGTCTTTGAAAATTCTCCAAATTACAAAACTAATTAGATTACCGCGTGTATAGAGCCTTATTACTGTTCAAATATAGATTCAAATTCGCGGTAACACGGATCAATGGGTTTTAATATGTGGAAGGCAGTAAGGGTGTGTGTGAGCGAGAGAGAAAGAGAGAGAGCTGTATAGATGTACAATACCGAGTAGGGGCGGCAGCCAGTTGACGTTGGCCTCCGTGTGCGAGTCGAGGAAGACGAGCACGTCTGCGGAGGCGAGCCTGGCCCCCGCGAGCCGCGCCGCGATCAGCCCGCTGCGCCGCGGCAGGCGCACGACGCGCACGCGCGGCATGTGACGCGCCAGGTACGCCTCCAGCTTGCTGCCCAGGAACTCTGAGACACGAGCGAGCGCACACTGACTCTCCCATACATATTCATAGTTATCGCATAATATTAATAAGGTTTGGGAAATTTCCGCTTCTGTTATATTCCAGCTAGACGTGATCGAAGAATATGGCCGATGATACAAGAGGCCAATAGATGCATTTAGCCATATGCGCAAATGACTAATCCGAGACCTTATTTTTTCTTAAACTCGTCGTCAACTGAAAAAAATTGTTGGCATGAAATAAAAACCCAACATAATTTTATCAGAATTTAGAATCAGTAAGTAGCACTCGAACTCGATGCAATCAAAGATCATGTCGATATTACACTTAATTTTATTTGATATTGAAAACAGAAAGTAGCTCCTGGCCTCTTCACTTTACCGACCGATTTGGAGGCTTTATCAGTACATTTTATCATAAAAACTCTATTAATACACTTTTTTATTATTAGTTTAACAACGAGGTTTATTAGGTGACTACAAAATAAATGATAACTTTGTCATAATAAACCAAGAAACAATTAAATATCTGATAAGTGTCATCCAGGTCAATTAATTGTAACAATTATTATTATTACTATTTCTAAGACTGTGTATGACTATCAACGTCTCAGGCGAGAAAACAACACAAAATATATTTAAAGTACACGAATTGACATGGCTAATACAATAATGAAAAGGCTCATCACTTGTATAAACACAAGGCGCGTCTTCCAAGGAGCGCACGATGCGCGTGCTTTCACTGTGGCACGTAAGGACACATACACATTTTAGTATGCCTACTGTTTATACTGGGACTGCCCATTCAATTGTAATAGTTACGGAATACGGATACGGCTTTCTTTCGAACGATATTTAAAAAATCGATTGCTTCCAATCATTTATATCACTAACTAAGGCAACGAGTGTTATCAACCACTCTAGTTGTAATTATATCAACAGAAAAATCTATGATTTGTTGAAATCGTTCGAAAGGCAAAAAGCGATTCAAAAATTAAGCGCCATAACGGTACATATTACGTAGAAAATACTCAGTAAGTCGTTAAGATAACGATGTAGGACGTGAAATTACATTTGAAAAATTACATTAGAGAGCACAGGGCGCAGCTATGTGGGCATTTTTGATTCATCATGCGATCAACAGTTAAATTATATAAATTCCGCTCCTGTGGTAATGTGATAATGTTCATTATTCGGTTTAACTAACTTTAATTAATGTTATCAGTATATACCATAAATTAAAGTTATAGTAGGTATACAAGTAAAACCTGCTACAACGTACCATGCAACACCGATAAGCGCCCGCGAACATTTCAACAGCGTCACTAAGCCGGGCGCGCTTCACCGCCACTTGTCTGACGGCGAGCCGACATACATTCTATAATTATAGTTTAAACCCTGAAAACCCGACTTCATAATACGCTATTCGTTTTCTTGGAAGACATTTTATCATTTGATTTGTTATAAAACCAAAGTACTGAACCAATTTTAATATTTATATGGGACCACCTCTGAGGTATTACTTACCAAACAAAAAAATAATCGTCAAAAAAAATTCATAATTGGCGGAGTAATCGCTGAACAAACATAAAAAAACACATATAATCGAATTGAGAATTTCCTTTAGTTTTTGGAAGTCGGTTAATGATTGAATCCTAACTAATATTATAAAGCAAAACGAACTGTCTGTTTGTTAGTTTCCCACACATACACGCCCAACGGCTAACGAACTGTCTGTTTGTTAGTTTCCCACACATACACGCCCAACGGCTAACGAACTGTCTGTTTGTTAGTTTCCCACACATACACGCCCAACGGCTAACGAACTGTCTGTTTGTTAGTTTCCCACACATACACGCCCAACGGCTAACGAACTGTCTGTTTGTTAGTTTCCCACACATACACGCCCAACGGCTAACGAACTGTCTGTTTGTTAGTTTCCCACACATACACGCCCAACGGTTAACGAACTGTCTGTTTGTTAGTTTCCCACACATACACGCCCAACGGCTAACGAACTGTCTGTTTGTTAGTTTCCCACACATACACGCCCAACGGCTAACTGTCTGTTTGTTAGTTTCCCACACATACACGCCCAACGGCTAACTGTTTGTTTGTTAGTTTCCCACACATACACGCCCAACGGCTAACTGTCTGTTTGTTAGTTTCCCACACATACACGCCCAACGGCTAACTGTCTGTTTGTTAGTTTCCCACACATACACGCCCAACGGCTAACTGTCTGTTTGTTAGTTTCCCACACATACACGCCCAACGGCTAACTGTCTGTTTGTTAGTTTTCCACACATACACGCCCAACGGCTAACCGATTATTATTGTACTGCACCTAATTCCATGATCATTGGTTATTGTATCCATATTATAGACGATACTTTAGAATATGGATACAATTGATCACCAAAACGGGCCACGGCCATCCATCCGTCGACCGTCGTACTCGTATCTGTCGCTTAACTTAGAGTTGAAAGTCAAACGCAAGCCTATGTTGAACCGACTTCAAAAAAGGAGGTTATCAATTCGACCTGTATATATGTAGTAATATTGTCAGAACTGCACAGTTTTTGTATATGTTAGTCTATACCAGGTTCTAAACACGTGTGCCAAAAGTGTATGTATGTTTGTATGTTTGTCCACGTATTACGCAGAATCTGTAAGTTGTATTGCAAAATTTTTTTTTTTTTTTTTTTTTTTTTTTATTGCGAATAGGTCCACGTTTGACCACCAACTCGCCTGTTGGAAAGCGACGATGTGGTCGAAGATGAAGCACGCAGACCCAGAAGATACCTATTCACTCTGACCTTAAAAAGTCCCAAATTGTATCTCTCAGGGAACAGAGAAGCCGGCAATTTGTTCCATTCCTTAGCTGTACGGATCAAAAACGTAGAATTAAACCGTTTGGTTCGTACTTTAGGAAAATCCACAATGTATGGGTGATAGTGGGCCGACTTTCTACTTGTCCTGTAAAAGAAAGGGGATGGCAATATCAGATCGTGCAGCTCTGATGCACATTCTCCAAAATGAATCCTGTAGAATATTGACAGACTAGCAACCTTGCGGCGGTGCTCCAGGCTGAGCAGCTTCTTTGCTACTAGCTTATTGTCGCCTATGAGTCGAACAGCACGCCGTTCTACCGATTCAAGAGCCCGAAGCTGGTATTTTGCAGAGCCGTCCCAAAGGTGGCAGCAGTATTCCACACACGAGCGGACTTGTGCTTGATATAAAGTGAGCAACTGTCCCGGCGTGAAGTACCGCCTAACCTTGTTCAAGACGCCCAGTTTTCTACCAGCTAGTTTAGCTTTTGACTCGAGGTAGGTTCCATAGTTGAGTGTTGGTGTGAGGGTTAACCCTAGTAGTTCCAGTTGACGTGCCAAAGGTACAGGAACATCCTGGAATTTCGGAGACAATGTGAACGGACACTTTTCTGCGGAGAAAAGACATGCCTGGGTTTTGTTAGCGTTGAATGTAACTAAATTATCGCTACCCCATTTAGAAATGTCTGAAAGAGATTTATTCATCTTCTCAACCATATCTTCTCTCAACGCCTGTATTTCCGCCTTATTGGCTCTGGCACTGGATGTGTAACCTTCCACAATAGTACTGTCGTCTGCATACCCAAAGATACCGGCTGATAGCAGATCGTTAATATGTAAGAGAAACAATGTTGCGGATAGTACTGACCCCTGAGGTACTCCGGCATTAATGCCCAATTGATCAGATGAGCAGCCGTCGATGACTACTCGAATCGATCGGTCCCTCAGGAAGTCTGCGATCCAAGTACACAGAGAATCAGGTAGTCCATATGAAGGAAGCTTGTTTATAAGGCTTTCATGCCAGACCCTGTCAAAGGCCTTAGAAATATCCAGCGACACGGCCAAGGCTTCGCCGTGTTTTTCTATAGCCTCGCCCAATATGTGAGTGATATATACCAGAAGATCCCCAGTCGACCGATTTCGGCGAAAGCCATATTGGCGATCGCTGAGGAGATTATTGTCTTCTAAGTATACCATAAGTTTTCGATTGAGGATACGCTCCATAGTTTTACACAAAATGGAGGTAATCGAGACAGGTCTATAGTTGTTTGGGTCGGCACGACTACCTTTTTTCGGAACTGGCTGTACGTTCGCAAGTTTCCAGCACAATGGAACTATTCCCGTATCTAAGGAAAGGCGGAACAATCGTGTCAGAATAGGAGACAACTCAGGAGCACAGTTTCTCAACACTATTGCCGGTATTCCATCAGGGCCACTTGCTTTATTCACATCCAACTCTCGGAGCGCTCTTAGTACCTCTTTTTGGCTGATGTGAATATTGCCTTGCTACTCCAAAAAACCAAAAGGAAACAACACAAATACACCAGTCGGTAGCCATAACATATTTTTCAGATTTGATCCAAACGACAACATAAGTAATAATGTGACAAAAAGAAAACCAAAAAATCTATGCCGTCAGTTGTCGTTAGAGAACCTTTCCCTATCCAGCAACACGATTGACGAGACTTTTGAAGATACAACCTTCAGTCACAGTTTTAATAAAAATGAAGAAATGTCACAACAAAATCAAAATAACCTGAGATATGAAATCGCAGAACTAACAAGCAACTTGATTACAGCAAAAATAGAAATAAAAAAAATATTATTAGAAAACTCGGAACTCAAACTTACAATTGAAAAAATTCGCAAAGAAAAGGAAAACGATAATAACTATAAAGAATCTGAACAGACACTCAAAATATCCACAAAAAACCAAAGTGAAAATCTTTTTCACCAAACCACCTGCAAAAATACACCTCCAGAAATGTTACCATTAAAACAACAGACAGTTAAGCAAGACCGGTGTATCAACTCAAATATCACCACTAGAAAGCCTGTCGTGGTACTTGGCCAAAAAACCTCGACGCCATATCCTCAATCAAATAATGGTAGCAGTGTGAAACTTAGCAAGAAAACGTCTGACACAGGCAACATCCCAGTTATTTCTAGAAAACCCAGGATCACAATAATTGGAGACCAAACTTGTTCAGATCTAGCGTCACTCCTGATTAAGTTGAGGTCTAAATATACTAATGCAAAAGAATATGATGTCTGTACTCACTCATATCCTGGTGCACCGTCGGAGTATATATTACGTAATGCGCCATTTAATGACGATGAAACGCTTGAAGATGACTGGTTGATACTGTCTCTAGGCTCTAACGATATAAATCCCACTCGACTTTCCATTGAATTATCTACATTTGTTCAAAGATTTTCAAACCAACGAACAGTGATAATGGGCATAGCATTTAACCGTTACTTGAATGAGAGGAAACTTAATAACATGTTAAAAACTATTGTCAATAACTTCAAACACTGCGAATTCCTGCCGATTTCTGGCTATCCGGTCTGGGAATTGCTACAAAATGGAATATATTTATGTAGAGCTCTCAACCATTACATAAATACACATGATTATAAATCCTGCTACCTTGGACAAAATATCACAAAAATGACAAAATCAAAACATAATTCTCATCTTAAAGCAGGCACAATTCCATATTACTTTAGCAAAATGAATAAAGAAAAAAATGTCAGCACTTCTCCAAACTCAATAACAAATTTTGTCACAGCATCTGACAAACGTGTCATGTCTCCACAACCTGGAACAATACCTTACTATTTTCGTAAAAAATCAATGCACGCAAATGATCAGAAAAAAAATATTACCAACGTAGATACGAGCAATACTGACACAACACGGTTTTTTCGAGACTAAGCAGAATGAAACTAATAGTCTAAATATTCTTCATTTAAATGTTCGGGGCATGAAGAACAAAACTGAACAATTAGAATTATTACTAGATGAAGAAGATAACATCGATATTTGCTGCTTTAGTGAAACATTTTTGAAAAGTCATCACTTAGATTCAGTTAAACTTGACGGGTACAAGAAAGCAGCATATTTCTGTAGGAAAAAGACTACACAGGGTGGTGTTTGCATATACGTTAAGCATTCGATAGCCTATAAGAAGTTAAACTGGATTGAAGATATGTCCATAGAACGCCACTTTGAATGTTGTGGAATAGCTATACCCAATTTAAACTATATTGTCCTTTGCATGTACAGGTCTCCCAAAAGCAGTTTCAATCTTTTTATTGAAAATCTAGAAATATTAGTCCATAAATTAACCTTGAAATACGGGTGCAACAAGAACAAAATAATAATATGTGGCGATTTTAATACAAATTTACTTGAAGAAACTAATCAAAAAGAAAAATTTTTGAATACCCTAAAAATGTTTAATATGTCGCCTGCTGTAAAAGATGCAACTCGAATCACTCAGAAATCCAGAACTTGTATTGATAATATCCTAACTAATGTTAAACGATACAAAATAAAGGTACTAAATTGTGATATATCGGACCATACAGCGCAGGTAATAAGTCTTTTTGCAAATTTAAGTTTTCATGAAAATTACTGGTTTATTTACAAAAGGAGAGTAGATGTTAATTTAAGTATTTTTCAAAAGTACTTATCACAAATTAATTTTTCAGAAGTATATAATTTTGAAAACCCTAACTTAGCGTATTCAGAATTCTTGGAATTATATTGCCTGATATTTAATTTATGTATCCCCGAAGAAAAAATCAAAATTACATATAAGAAAAAATCGAACTGGAAAACAAAAGGTATCAAAATTTCTAGTAAAAACAAAAGGATTTTATTTCTACAATGTCAACAAAATAAAATTAGCACTAATGATACTTTATACAAAAAATACTCAAAAACATTTAAAAAAGTGGTAAGAGTGTCTAGAAAAAATGCTAATGTAAAATACATAAATAGGAGTACCAATAAAAACAAGGCTACCTGGGGTGTTATAAAAAGCCATACCTCCGAAACTAACCAGATTAAGACATCGATAGAAAACATCAAGTTAGGTAATGAAAAAATAATCGAACCATTTAAAATAGCTTCGTTGGTGAACAATTATTTTGTAAAACGTAACCAAACAAACCAGCTAAGAAACCCTACACACCATAAATCTGTTAATATTAATCCAAAAAGCATTTTCATCAATCCAGTGTCTTGCAATGAAATAAAAAACATTATAAAATCATTAAAAAGCAAAAAAACTGCAGGTTTTGACGGAATATCTGTACAAATAATTAAAGAAACAATAGAATATATAATAGAACCTTTGACATACATAATAAATCTTTCAATTGAATCCGGTGTGTTTCCAGACGGTCTGAAACCAGCGTTAATCAAACCTCTGTACAAAAAAGGCTCAAAATCTGAAATGAGCAACTACAGACCAATTGCTATATTGCCAAGTTTTTCAAAAGTATTTGAAAAGGTAATTTATAATAGAATTACTTCTTTCTTTGAATCTAATAAGATATTTAGTAAAAATCAGTTCGGGTTTCGCAAGGGAAAAAATACTACGCATGCTATTTTCAAGTTGCTAAAGCAGGTTTCAGATGAAATTAATAACAAAAAGACTGGCATTGCTCTATTTTTAGACTTGTCAATAGCGTTTGATTGTGTTGTACACAAAGTTTTAATTAGCAAACTAGAAGCTATGGGTATACGTGGCACGCCACTAGCATTGTTCGAGTCATATTTAAAAAATAGAACTCAAGCGACTTTTATAGATGTGTACAATAAAGAATCAAAAACAGTAGAACGACATCAGTCTGAATTCCAAGACATTGACATAGGCGTTCCACAAGGCAGTATCATTGGACCTGTGTCATTCAATTCCTATATAAATGAATTACCTCTCGTCACAAATCATATTTGCGTCATGTTTGCTGATGATGCAACCATCTTTATACCTCAGAAAAATGCAAATAAATCAGATTTTGAAAAAGAAGTAAATAATACATTAAAAAAAGTAACAGACTGGCTAGAAAGCTTAAACTTAATGGTCAATATTAATAAAACTAAAGTAATGCAATTTTCAAATTATAAAACTGTCCCTCTCAACCTTAACATCTCAAACAATGGAACCAAAGTTGAAGAAATTAATGAAATTAATTTCCTAGGGATAACACTAGATAAGCCTAAGAACTGGAAAGCTCACGTGAATAAAATAAACAGCAAAATATCAAAATATGTTTATACACTATCAGTTCTCAGCAGTATAGCATCAAAAACGGTAGCAATAAGCGCATACTATGGTTATGTGTTCCCTCATTTAAGTTATGGTGTTATATTTTGGGGCGATTCAGTTGACGTTGAATCCACATTTATATTGCAAAAACAATGTCTACGTAGTATATACAAATTGAAGCGTACCGATACTTTACGTAATATATTTAAAACTGATGGATTTCTTACCCTAGCTTCCCTATATATTTTAGAGTTATGTCTATTCGTAAAGAATAATGAAAAATTTTACTTCAATGCAAAGTCGAGTCGAATAGATAATTTAAGGGAAAAATATAGATACAATTTGTGTCTTCCCCAAGTAAATAACACTATGTACCACAAAAGTACATTCATAAGCGGAATTGTTATTTATAATAATCTGCCAACAGAATTGAAAGCTTTGAATGGATATAAATTTAAAAAATCTTTAAAAACCTGGTTAATTTCAAAAGCTTTCTATAGTGTAAAAGAATACCTCGAAAAGTAAACAAAAAAATGTCTTCAAATAATGTATATTTGTTATTATTATACACTTGATATATAAAAAAAAAAGAAGTCTTAAGTCTGTTTCATGTTTAGATACGTATCATTAAGTTAGTTTAGTTATTGTTATTTGTATTAGATTCTAAATATTGTATGTTCTTTATGAACACGATTGTTGTTACCAAATATTAATATTCCTAAGATCTCTGTACACAATTGAACAATAAATTATATTCTATTCTATTCTATTCTATTCATGGTTGCATCACACCGAGGCACCATAGGTGGTGTTTCATCCGAGGTAGAAAGACGCGAATTGTCCGCGAAGAGTTTCACAAATAAGTTTGCTTTTTCCTCAGCAGAATGAGCAAGCGACCCGTCTGGTTTCAATAGTGGAGGCAGTGAGGTACGACAGAAGTTTGACTCGACTGACTTGGCCAGGGACCAAAAAGCCTTACTACCAGCTGGATAAGAGGCCAGTTTGGACCCGATACGGTTTATGTGATCAAATCGAGCTTTCCCAATCGCTTTCTTGCTGGTCTTGGCGGCTCTATTGTAGGCTTTCTTCTTTTCAGGCACATCCGATGACTTATGCTTACGAGCATTGACCCAGGCTAGATATGCCTTATGTTTGACCGCTTCTGCTTTGTTACATGTGGCATTAAACCAAGGCTTAGCCTTAGAAGGTGGAGCGTCAGAATAAGGAATGAAGTACTCCATTGCCTTGCTCAACACCTCTGTTACGGCGTTTGCACAAGTAGTCGGATCTCCGGAAGAAAAGCAAATTTGCCGCCAAGGATAAGATGCAAAGAAGTGGCGCATCTCATCCCAATCTGCTGACTTGTAATGCCATATCCTCCGCGTGCATTTAGGGCTCTGATCCGGCGGTGAATATGACGATACTGATCTGACAACGCAGTGATCGGAACTACCTAGAGGTGGAAAAACCGACACTGAGTAAATGTCTGGATCACTAGTCAGCAGAAGGTCCAAACAATTAGCTGTGTGAGACTCAACGTCTGGAATTCTTGTGGCTTCTTTGACTAGCTGAGTGAGATTTAGCGCAACCGCTAACTCGTACGCCTCTCTTCCTGCATGGTCAGTCTTCTGGTATGGGAACAACCATTCATTATGGTGAGCATTAAAGTCCCCCAGAAGAACTAACTGAGCCGTTGGGTAACGTTCAAGAGCCACATCAGCAGCCTCACTCAAATACTGAAACAACCCGGACGTCTCCTGATCTCCAGTGTGCGAGCGATAGACACCGGCATAGAGAATTTTCTCTAAACCAGTGTCGACCAATATCCAGAGAACAGAAAAATGGGGCCTCTCAAGGTCACGGAGACGTCTTATACAAATGTCGTCGCGAGCGTAAAGGCAGACACCGGCATGGGGCTGGAAGTTCTGCTCCAAAATATATCCTGGGAATTGAAGGTAGGCGGTGTCCGCAGGACATTTAATTTGTGTCTCAGTGAGAAACAGTAAGTGCGGCTTGGCAAACTGAAGGTGATGATGTACTGAGTTTAGGTTAGTGTGCAAGCCTCTGATGTTAGTGAGGTGCACATGAAGTGAGAGGGCGTGCTTCCACTGTTTATACAACTTACGTATTCTTTTGTTTGCCATGATAATTTTAGAGTGAAGATAGGTATAAGAGAAGAGGCAGTTGAGCGAGGTATCAAGCGTGTCCAGTGTAACCACAGAAAGACAACACACCACATGGAGACTAATCTGGAGACCGCGGGGACGCCCGTACCCCCCCCCGAAGATGTCCATGAGGCCCTCTCGTCCGGTCGCCAACCGGCACCATGGCGTATCCTCGGGATTTTTCGCGAGATGGCGGGGCAGCCTTTCGTGAACGGCTAACTCACTACTTGGGCCCCCTACTATCTGCGGTCGGCCAGTGGAGAACCGTGCTACGGATCCCGCTACCCTCCATGACCAGCCTCCAGATGCGATATCAGCCTGCAATAACGGTATCGGCACTACACTATGATACAACTGCTCAGACCCTCTTCTCTACATGGTTTCACCGGACCACGCTCCGAAACACGACCAAGTCGCTTCACGGCTCGACTCAGTCCGGTGGGTGGTAACAAGCCACGGCTTTAGCCTCCCACCTGATAAGTGTTACCCGTTTTGCACCACCCAGGGGCCACGTGTAGGGATTCCGATCAGGGTGCTCTCCTACGGACGCGGGTAAATCAGCCCCCAAAAAAATTTCATTAATTTTTATTGAATAAAGTATCTCTCAACTAAGGAGTCACTTAATAGTCACTTAGGGAGTGCGTAAGTTTTATCAAAATCGGTTCAGTAGTTTTCAAGATATGGACTTTTTTAATTTTAAAATATGTATGAGCGTATCAACGACGCTATACAAACTACTGGGCGGATTTGAACGAAATTAGGTAGGTTTATCACTCATACTATGTAAAAGGATCTGGCATACTTTATAACGCAAAAATTAGGCGTTACAATAGCAGTGAAGTGTGTTTTAAAACTAAGAATATGTTAAAACCCTGTTTTAGCTTATGCTAATGAGGCTCTTTCATTTGATACCCCACATGATACGGTTAATTCACTTTAAAATTTGGGCCCTTATTCCTTGCATAGAGACACAATTTTTTTGTGATTAAATTAAAAATATCCAGTTTTCGGATTTTTCCTATATGTGTACTCTAACACAATGCTTCTTGCCAAATTTCAGAGTTCTAGGTCAACGGGAAGTACCCCATAGGTTTTGATTCCTCTGTGAGTGTCGAAATATGCGTTTTTTACGACATATTCAGCTGTAACTTTTTTTTACGAAAACTGAGAAATTTTATTTTTCTTTCTGCAGCAAGATACGGTTTTATAGATAGATATGGTTTTAATTTCAACTCGATACCTTCACGCGTTCCCGAGATAAATGTCTTGACACCCGGACAGACGGACAACAAAGTGATCTTATAAGGGTTCCGTTTTTTCCTTTTGAGGTAAGGAACCCTAAAAAGCACGAAAAAATCAATCAATGGTGTACGTACCTACTTAGGTGGACGTCCAGTTTTGTTTTTTTTCGCGTTATTTCTTCCTGTTCAGTTAAGTTTGTTTGAATTGTTTGAAGTCGGTTTAATTTTTTAAAATTCCTTTTATGTGAGGTGAGGTGTACCTTTAGTGCTCGCGTCGTCGACGAGGAAGATCTCCTTGAGGAGGTGTGTCGGCGAGCGGTAGAGCACGGAGTAGGCGGTGCGCAGCAGCGTGCTCCAGTGCTCGTTGTGGAAGGGCACCACCACGCTCACCGTCGGCAGCGACTCCAGGTACTGGCGCTGCAGGCAGCCCGGGTGCCGGATGTCGGGCAGCGACCTGACTCAAACATCACATCACACGATCGACGCCGGGTTTATACTTTAAACACAAATATAAAGAAACTTCAAAATGCCTAATTTTGTTTTAAAAACCAAACTACTGCCCACGACACTCAGGAAACGAAGACGAATCTTCGCATATCAAAATTGGTTAACCGTTTAGGCTGTAGAAGCTCTTATGAAATATACATACTCACATACAAACATATATACACTCGAAAAACATAACCCTTCTTCTTACACAGTCTGATAAATATTTTTTTCAAATCGGTTTATAAATGACGGAGTTATGCAGTAAATGCCGAATTTTTAACCTTCTTTTTTTGAAGTCGGTCGGTTAAATGAGAGAGCAAACTTACGGGGCTAGTAGGTACTAGTAGACATTGTTAGTGACCTGTTCAGAGGGATCTTGTCGCTGAGAGCTCCGTTGAACCCGTTGACGGCGTACAGCTGCTCCTCCAGAGCGGCATCCTCCGCGGACAGGTGGGCGGGCAAGCCCTGCTCCCCGATACCTGACGACCACCAGTATGTACACACAATCAATCACATTTTATATTATGCACAATAACAAGTAACAGCATTACAGCATGGATAATCTCAGTTTGCAGTACATTCGAGGATAAGACACATCCTTAAGGCCTTTTAGTATCTTGGTCTTAATATCTTTGTGTCGCACGTTCTAAGCACACAGGATAGCATTGTCACTGTTCGCAAGTGCACGTCGCGCCTGAAGACGTGCGGCAATCACGTTACTAGAGGTTTGCCACATAGAGCCGAGGAAAACCTATCTATATATCAATCGCATAAATATAAGAAAACTGAATTAATATCGGCACGGAGGCGCTTCAACAACTCTAATATTAACCAAGAGACAGACATAGGCTAAATTTAATCATCAACATCACCATTTTTTATAGCTACCAGTGAGACCGCAGGTTGTTCTACAGTTAAATATGCTACTTATTATTTAGCGCGATATGTTTACTAATATGTTTAGGTTTTTTTATGCATAATCTATGAAGGAAGGAAGTTTATTAACACATTGACATGTAATGTCCACATCTTTTTCCGTTGATACCTACACATTCCTAACAAATCACTGATATTTGAATTATTATTGTCGAAATACGAGCCTTATATTTTAACACGTAAAGAATTAAGTCGTCGCAGTAAGGCGACAGGTGAAAAACAGGTGTCGTAGAAATTACTGTGAAGGAGAAATGTGAACACGTGGCTACTATGTTTAGTATTTGTCTGACATATGTAGTAGTTTTTATTCGAAGTTGAGTTGCGCGTGACCGCTAACTCGCCTGGCGTTCAATTTTTGAAACGCACGCAAGGAATCATTAAACGCTCACTGGTCAACCATGTTCAGTTCGTGTGTTGTCAACAGCAGATACTTACCAACGCGTGATTTCTCATAGTTGATTTGTGTGTAGTTGTGCCAGTCCCTCTTCTGTAAATATAGTCAAGCGCTGCATCAGTCACGCAACACTACACAATGTGTAGGTTTCACTCACATCCGTTACATTTTGTTATCAAGAAAATTATAGTTTTATGCTTGCTCTAAATTAAGAATGATAAAAACAGTTTCTATAATTAGTTCGGTAATTTATAAAGCAGTAGTTTGCCATATTTTTCTATTAAATTCAAATTAATTTATTTCAGGCTACTGATTGGCCCATAAAACTTATAAAAAACTCATTAAAGCTTTACATCCCTATTTAATATCTTGTGCATTTAGCAGGCTTCACCTTTGAGCAGGAAAATCTTGGCAGTTACTTTACATCACATAATACAACTGAACTAATTTAAGCACATGATTTGCACAAGTATGCTTTAATAATTATTAGATAAGCTATTATCACATTTTGTGATGGAGGTTTATTACTATAAACCTCTATGATAATATGTATGTAAACTGATTTAGATAAAATTTGGTTTGAAGATTACATTGTCTATTTTGAAGCAATTGTGAAAAATTTCACACAGAAATTCTAAATTGCAAAACTGGACTTGCACTTTAATGTCACTTGTTATTATGTTGTGTATCTCATTATCATAACCAGTTAGCAAGTAAATATAATATATTAATGGTCATGTTTTTATATATCTGTAGTAGAAAACTCAAAATCTAAGAATAAATAAATATATGTTATAATTATTAATTATACCTGTAATAATGAGAAAACAAGTATCTATATTAAACAAAATACCCAACTGCAGAAAAACAGTTTTTGCAGTTTAACTTATGATTTTGTTATGCTTGATATGTTATTGAGTCACCTCACACATCATCGGTCAAGCCGTTTAGGCTGTAGATGATCATATAGAAACACATATACAAACATACATACACTCGAAAAACATAACCGTCCTTACGCAGTCAGGTAAAAATACCAATTAAATGAATCTATTCACCTTTCTGCCTTTGACCTGGAATGGTACAATATTCAAACCGCTACTCTCCAAATAACCGGGAAACCCTTGTAAGCTGTCATGCTTGCTCTCATCAGGCACAACCCCTGGAGCCTTCATACCCAACTCGGAAATCTGATCATTCTTCAGTAACTTTACCAAGTACAGGAGTACTACCACCACAGTCAATAGGAGGAGGTTCCGCACTCGGAGCAGCCGAAACAAGTTACGTCTTATCATCATATTTGAAAATTATCTGAAAATAAATATGGGTACCAACCACACAATTAATTATTATACCACTACCTACATACCTTCACTATTCATCAAAATCTATAATTAGCTCTCTGTAATCATCATTTTAAACATGTTACAAAACTCTTTATATCACATAATTTCTGCATTAGTCTTAAAAATTTTCAAGGATTGGATAAATCAGATATTATGTAATAAAGGCAAAATCATATGTATACAAAAAGTACAGATATGGAAAGAAGTAGAAAGCAACATAGCAACACACCTTCACAATTCTACACATGTTAGAAGTGAGTCAAATAATACAAATTTTATTATGTACAGCATTTGATAAAACAAGTTCAGTAAACTTGTTAATACTTCTACAAGCCTGATAACTATTCAAATTCCATTGGAATGACCGAAGCAACTGCAGTAGTTGTACTAAATCTATCTTTAAGTATCTGTTTCCTGAGGACTACAATCTTGGAAATTTAAATTGGACCTTTGATTTTAATCAGATGGCTAATTAGATTGTTATGAAATTTGTTACAGAGATAGCTTAGAACCTACAAATATAGGCTACATAGGCTACATTTCATCATCATCATCACCGTTTTGCATCACAGCATGAGTGAAAACAAAGGGGCACCGCTAAAATGTAATAAAATCAGCTGTCTAGCATGAACCAGGAGCTTTAATTGGTTAGCCACCAGATGTCTATGATTATCATCATATCTTAGTTATCCACAGCGAAACTAGACTGCTATGATAAGTTCTACCTGAAAATAGAGCGAAGTGGCAAGCAATACTCAGATTATCGGAGGATAATACCACAAACAAAAATTAAAGGATAAGTTCAGTTTCCAGACAGACACTGAATGAAATTAATATTAACTCATCCAAGGCTGTGTTAAAAGCCTGTTGTGTGACTTTGTTTGTAGTACATAGTAGCCCCTATACACAATAATATGTATCCTAGTGGTGGCAAGGCATTGGTAAAAAATACATAGATAAGATTCAGAAATCTAATAAATATTATGTGCTTACTCTGTTCTTAGCTGATCCTTAAAAACGGTTTGTCTTTGTTTGAAGCTGTACGTATGATAATATACACCATAGGACATCCCGTTTGGACATATATCTTTATAATTTGTGATCCAGTTGTTTGAGTAATAAAATATATACTTAGGTACATACCTATTTATTATTACCCACACTTATGATTCAATTAACATTTCCATGGAAAACTTTCATTATTATCACCAAGAAAACAGAAAGTGAACAACAAAGACATAGTAAATTGATAGTAAACTTTAAACAGCAAGGCAAGGCAACAAAACAACCAATGAACCAAACCACAACCAACACAAGTTACAAAAACAACCCACAGACTAGGGATGGTGCGTATTTACGCAACCAGATTTTTACACTAGATATTTAATTGCAAGTGTGCCGACCAGCCCCCGTATTCTGAACCCATTCGGTTTCGGAATCGATTCGATTTGTATATCTCCATCTCTGTCATTCTCTATAGAAATTACAGAGACAGAGATATACAAATCGAATCGATTGCGAAACCGAATGGGATCAGAATACGGGCACAGGTGCCGCCCCGAAATACTTGCAAGGAGAAAAATTCTTAAAAGTATTTACTTTACTGGATTTCGCGAATGCTATAATGCTTCTTATTGTAACATTTACAATGAACAATTTCCTATGCAAGTATTTTAGTTGAAAAACTCGCTACGCAATTTTGCACCTTATTATTACTTAAATACAAATCAATTTTCTTTAACGAAAAAAAATACTTTCAAGGGTTTTGACCCTGGTTTTTGGCGCTTCACTCGGGTGTCATCGTCAAATACACGGAACGAAGTAGGCAAGCAATATATATCACGCTCGCTCAGTCATGTTTGGTGTCTTTTGGAACGTTTTGAATTTCGTGAATGCCATTATGCTTCTTATTATAACGTAAATAATGAACAATATCCTATGCAAATATTTTAGTAGAAAAACTTGTTACGCAATTGTGCACCTTATAAATACAAATCAATTTTCTTTAACGAAAAAAATACTTTTAAGGGCTTTGAGCCCTGATTTTTGGCGCTGGTATTTTTATGTGGGCGCACTTGGAAGCCCTGGTATGAGATTTTGCAAGTATAACCCATCCCTACAACAGACTAGTAAGCAACAATCCAAAGAGTACTTATGGCAACAACTAGGGATGGGTTATACTTGCAAAATCTCATACCAGGGCTTCCAAGTGCGCCCACATAAAAATACCAGCGCCAAAAACCAGGGCTCAAAACCTTTCAAAGTATTTTTTTCGTTAAAGAAAATTGATTTGTATTTTAACTAAGATAAGGTGCACAATTGCGTAACAAGTTTTTCTACTAAAATACTTTCATAGGATATTGTTCATTATATACGTTATAATAAGAAGCATAATGGCATTCACGAAATTCAAAACGTTCCAAACGACACCAAACATGACTGAGCGAGCGCGATATATATTGCCTACTTCGTTCCGTGTATTTGACGATGACACCCGAGTGAAGCGCCAAAAACCAGGGTCAAAACCCTTGAAAGTATTTTTTTCGTTAAAGAAAATTGATTTGTATTCAAGTTATAATAAGGTGCACAATTGCGTAGCGAGTTTTTCAACTAAAATACTTGCATAGGAAAATGTTCATTGTACATGTTACAATAAGAAGCATAATAGCATTCACGAAATCCCGTAAAGTAAATACTTTTTCTCCTTGCAAGTGTTTCGGGCGGCACCTGGTCGCCATACTTGCAAGCAAATACCTGGTGTAAAAACCTGGTTGCGTAAATACGCACCTTCCCTAGCAACAACCTTACAACCGAAGGCTGATCGACCGGACCGGGCATTGTAGTGTGCCCATATTCAATCTATATTCAGGCTAAAAAAATATATATTCTTGCTTCTACGTTTTATTTGGTGGCGCTTGGATCGTTTTTCAATCTGTCAGTCAAGTATCGTCTCAAATCGTCTGAATTCATCAAAACGGTGAATCGTATTTCAGTGAATAAGATTAGTTTATAAGTAATACGGTTAATTATTGACATGACTGCGTTCGAAAACATCTATTTCAATACATTGTTATATAAATAAATCGAATCGTCGCTTTAGTGCTTGTTTGACTTATCTACCACTGGTAAAATTTTACAGGAGATTAGTGTTTTGCTCTATATTTTTGATTTTCATCAAGGTGACGATCATTAATATAGGAAATAGCAGTATATCATTCAATAATGAGTTGACTGTAATCTCTTTCGCTCCATTAGTCAGTTCAAACTAATATGTGAACGAGTGCGACGGCTCAGTCAGTCTCATCACAGTATAGAACAGTAGCCGTAGGTCATCTAAGGCCGATCGGCGAGTTAATAGCCTACTCTTGCGTTGGCGCCTAAGGTTGTCACTTTTATTTTTAGTTCAATATTATTTACTTATTATGGCAGCACTAGGTTTTTATTTACTTACGTAATATAATGAAATGTTTTACCAATTCTTAAATGAGCTATAAATAAAATACCTTTTAAAAAGAAAAGACATTTACTTTAAAAAATTATAAAGATTCAGAAAAAAAAATTCTTCGATTTCTACATGTTCGGAACGCTTTATTGTTAGCGGTTAACGTAAAATAAATTCTCATCAGTATAACTTTTGTAAAAAGCTTTTAGGGAAGCATGGACCAGCCCCCGTATTCTGAACTCATTCGGTTTCGGAATCGATTCGATTTGTATATGTCCGTCTCTGTCATTTCCATAGAGAATAACAGAGACGGAGATATACAAATCGAATCGATTCCGAAACCGAATGGGTTCAGAATACGGGGGCTGATCTCCATATATGCGTACTTGTATATATGGAGGTCAGTGGCCCCAGGGCATCGTAAATTCATTTTTTTTAGTACTGACTGAAGTACGTACTGTCTCAGTCGAATTACGAGCTCAACTGGTGCCGGTTGAAGTCTGATGACCTTAACTGTGGTGGTCGGGAACCGCCTACATAGCATTTCTATTACTTAACTGTCTTCTGCGGCTTAAAAAAATGCGCTTATTCAACGTTTGTAAGTAAGACAGAAATATACGTATTGTATACGTGGCTTAGTTGTGACTAGAACCACAAACTACTAGATGATATGGGCTAGAGTATAAACAACTTGTTTCATTCAAGAAAATTGAAGAAATCTTAATACTTAACACAGTTTTATGCAATCAATGTTTTCTGATTCTGATTCTGGCAAACGCTCTAAGCAGGTCCAAATCCATTTTTTTAAAATGCAGTAACTCTTGTGTCATACTTCATTCATAATAAAATTAAAGATTTGGCTTAAAGGTCTTGTTACCAAGCCATAATAAATTAAAAAAAAAAAAAAAAAAACATTCATAATATCAATCAATCAGCTGACAACAACAGCTGATTTATTTCTTCCGTTCTTCGCAACCAAAACAACCAAATAGCCTGTGGTTTAAAATTTTATAAAAATGCGGTAACTACTTCCAAACAAACGTTTTCCAACTGAAAATTAAAAACAAAAATGTTTAGAGCCGGCGTATTACGAGATCTGCAAAAGTTACAATAACCTATTCATAACACACACTTGCACGGTGTCGTGCATATCCGTAAAATTTTCTTAGGTCGATCGGTGGTGGTATAATGTCTGTAAGCGCGATAAGACCGACTATAAAGTTGGTGAAAGCGGTGAGTCGCGTGGCTCGACTGGCGGTCGTGGTGCCGCGGCGCACGGCCGCATTGACGGCGGCCGGTGACGCTGGTAGTCGTGAGGGCAGAGGCCGGCAGCGTGGCTCAGGCGCCGGCCGTCTAGTGGTCGGTGCGGGCTCGCTAGCCGTCGCTTTGCTCGCTGCAGATGGGTTCAATGGTATTATCTCCCTCAGACCACTCATTCTAATTTCCAAAGTTTATACAATACTAGCTGTGCCTCGTGGATTCTCCCGCATAGTGATGTGGAATGATGGTGATGATGATACGCTATGATAAAATGTAGCGTCTCCAGTACTTCGACTATCTTTGTACCAAATTTGATTACAATTGGTTCAGACATTTGGTACTGAAAGTGTGACAGAGTTATGTTATTATTATTATTATTTATTCACATTTATTTATTTCGATTCTTAATTTTAAATTTTTTACAATACAAATATAAACATATAAAAATAACATAAATATTGTAAAAAACTTAAAACTAGTGTGCCGCCGGCAGCGGGGCAAGGCTCAAGCTGTCGACGGTAAGGGCTACAAGCTGAGGAATCTCCTGACAATGCGCGCCGTGTCTAGGATGACTGCCTTTTGTATCCGACCCTTGATCCAACTATCAAGCGAGAGCTTCTTGAGATGTTGGTCGAGGCTCTTCGCTTAAACCGTTTACCGATACGACTATCGGAACAATGATCGTCGAATCAACATCCCACATGGCGGTTATCTCGTGAGCCAAGTCAAGGTACTTGCTGAGCTTGTCCTTCTCAGCCTTCACGAGATTCTCATCATGTGGGATGGTGACATCGACGAGCACTGCCCGGCGCTGGGAACGATCTACGATCACAATATCAGGCTTATTGGCAACAATAGTCCTATCTGTGATAATAGAACGGTCCCAATAGAGCAAAGCACGGCCATTCTCAAGAACCGGCGCTGGTGCGTACTGGTAGTACGGCACCTCGGACTCAACAAGGCCGTATTGAAGAGCAAGTTGCTGGTGGATGATCCTGGCTACTTGATTGTGCCTGTGCAAATACTCGCCGTTAGCAAGATGCGAACAACCGGAAATAATATGTCGGAGAGACTCTCCGGGACGGTGGCATGCCCGACAAATGTCGACCGTTCCGTCTTTCATGATATATTTCCGATAGTTGTTCGTCTTGATAACTTCATCTGCAATCGCACAAGCAAACCCTTCAGTTTCACCAAAGAGGTCACCGAAGCGTAACCAGTTCACCGACGCAAGAAGGTCTACATCGGGTCCTGTTAAGGCCCGGTAGAACCTCCCGTGTAGCTCCTTGCCCTTCCATACGTCCCTACGATCTTCCATGCTGAGCACCGTTGGTTTGCGCCAGTTCTCTTTTGCCAAGGAGAGAGGCGTCAGGCCCTTGTCAACTGCCATTACATCGCAATGCATCCCACATTCGTTGTTGCGGAAATTTATTATTATTATTTATTCATTTATTATTTATTATTATTATTATGACTAATAATAATAATAAATAACCACCGGCAGCTTGAGCCCCGCCCCGCTGCCGGCGGCACCCTAGTTTTAAGTTTTTTACAATATTTATGTTTATTTTTTATAAGTTTATATTTGTGTTGTAAAAAATTTAAAATTAAGAATGTAAATAAATAAATGAGATAATAAATAAATAATAAATAATAATAATAATATATATATATTGTATTGTACAAAAATTAAAATTAAGTACTTAAATAAATAAATGTGATATATATATATATATATTTTAGTATTTATAATATTATTTATTTATTTATTTGTTTTCGGAAAACAAACAGCTGTTAATACACAAAGTAGGTAGATGAATATAGGGTACAAAGAAGCCACTATTACTTAGGATATAGCCAATAAAAATGAGTATTATTAGTTTAAACTGTCACTGTACTGATATGTGCGTTCCATCTTCTCATCTAGTCGTACTCCCCTTATCGTACTAGTCTACTTGTATTGGCACATGAGTGCAAATTTACAAAGTTAACATATCTTTATTGTGTAAGAAACTTGTTTCCTCACAATGTTTTCCTTTACCCTTTCATGTTAAGAACAAAATTTCGAAAAAGGCAGACTTGTAAGTGTTAATATTTGAACTCAACTTCCAAATAGCAAGTATGATTGTCTCTATTAGAGTGCTAAAACTTCTTAGATAAATTGGTAATATACTTTAAAATTTCACATTTACATTATGTTTACTGTAACTGTACCCAGCTACACAGGCTCTAATGAGACCTAGTGCTGGGCCCAGAGAATCTAAATGGTATAACTTAACCTACCAATAGCGCATAGAAAATAAGAGTCTTTATACCTACTGTTTATATTTTTTGTAAGAACAAGTAAACCTTTTTATTATTTATTATTAATTTATTATTATTAAAAATTATTAAAAATTATGAAATTATGAAATGTTTATAAAATAAATTGAGGCCTCAAGTTATACCGAGGCACATTGGTGTGTGTATCTGTATACCCTTGATTTTGTTGATAACAAAAAGAGCGAACATGATGGAACATAGCTTAACATGTTTGTCTCTATATATAACTCTTGGAAGAATGAAATTATTAAACTGGAGTGCTGGGTTGTAAGGACGTGGGAGCCACAAGGTCACAATGAATATTGTTTCAGAAAAGCGTTTCTTCAAAGCTGCTCAGATGGGGAGCGTACCAGAATTGCGCAGGTAAATATAATTAATATTTTATTTTGCCAGATTTTTGTCTATATCCTGGTTAATTTGATAATTAAATAACAATACATTATATTAAAATGTCTGCTGTAAGTTCTGATGCAATCATTATGAAATTTCACTGAATTTTAGCTCTCTTAAATTTTTCTGTTTTGGTTTAGCTATTCCTAAAAAATGTAGGGCTTCTAATAGTATGAATTGGAAATTAAATAAAAAAATTAAGTTATTTTTGTGAGGGAGGGTGAGCTTGTGACTTGTCAAACTGACATGATGAGGTCTGCGGGGTTCTCGCTTGTCAAATTGATCTGTAGGTCTTATATGACTTATGTAGATATTGTGATATTATTATGCTGATGTTATCAGGCAGCTAGAGGCGCTAGCATCCAGCGAGGGCCAGCAGCAGGGCAAGGCGGAGGAAGGCGCTGCGAACCGCCGGCACGCGCTTGGCTGGACCGCCCTCATGGCGGCCGCCGCTAACGATCACCACAAGGCCGTCAAGGAACTGCTTAAGATGGGGGCAAAGCCCGACTTGCCCGAGAAGTATGGCTCCATTATCTCTACCGTTTTGTTGCATAGAGAAGTTACTAGACCTTTGACAGTCATAACATTTTTTTTGTTGATTTTTCCCTTGTTTAATAATGTAGTTATTTATAGATATACATGCTGAAGATACTAGTATGGTAGCTTGCTATTCTGGCTTGCTTTTCTTATTTAAGCAGTTTTTTAGGTCATAGTAAATACTGTTTTCCCTCATCTAGACCCTCTTACTTATAGACCCATGATGATGTAAAGTACTGGTGCTCACTTTACACTTCACATTAAGGTCTGTGGAATATTATGTAAATAAATCAGAGAACTATGTCATTGGTATTTTTTCAAGTTCATAATATTAAACTAAATTCTTTAATAATATGCATTTGTGTTACAGAATCATCTGTCCATAATGAAACTTAATATAGTGTAGGAATTGTATTTATTGAGCTAAGTTCCACTAACATCGCCATTTACCTACATGTTTTAGAAAGGTAATGATAAACCTGTAATGAAGCCCGAGTAAGTGAAGTGTGTTTGTGGTTGTAGGTACGCGGGCGCGTCGATGGCCGCGTCTCACAGCGGTCTGCACGTGCTAGAGGTGCTGCAGCGGCGCGAGGAGGAGTTCTGCGGCGGCATGAACGCGCGCGCCTCCTTCCTCGGGTGGACGGCGCTGCACTACGCGGCGCTGGCGGACAGCGCAGACGCGGCGCGCGAGCTGCTCGAGGGCGGCGCGGACCCCACGCTGCGCGACCACGCGGGCCGCCGCGCGCTGCACTACGCGCGCGACTCCTCGCCCACGCGAGACCTCATCCTGCACCACACGCAGCGCTGGGAGGCGGCGCTAGAGGCGCGTGCGCAGGAGGAGCGCCGCCGGTTCCCGCTTGAACAGAGGTACACAATCACTGTTCATGTCGTCATTAGGAACTACTTAATATCATTGATAGTTGGTCGAATGGTGCGAACATGTGTTTACATCGGTGATGTGTCCCCACGCGCAGGCTGAAGCAGTTCATCGTGGGCCAGCAGGCGGCTATCGAGACGGTGGCGGCCGCCGTGAGACGCAAGGAGAACGGCTGGGCCGACGAAGAACACCCGCTCGTCTTCCTCTTTCTAGGTATCAATTTACACTAGCGTTACAGTTGTTTTAAACAAACCGTATAACGGCAATTGGATATTAATCCTTTATGCCATTTCTTAATTTTTAGGGTTCCGTACCCAAAGGGTAAAAACGGGACCCTATTACTAAGACTTGTCGCTGTCTGTCTGTCTGTCTGTCTGTCTGTCTGTCTCCAGGCTGTATCTCATAAACCGTGATAGCTAGAAAGCTGAAATTTTCACAAATGATGTATTTCCGTTGCCGCTATAACAACAAATACTAAAAATAAAAAATAAAAAATTAAGGGAATACCCCATACATAATAAACGTGTTTTTTTGTATTTTTTTGCTCAATATTAAAAACGGTAACAGGTAGACGCTTCAAATTTTCACAGAATATTTACTTGTATATTACCTTTCAAAATAAATAATTAAATATCAATAAAATAAATATTAAAGGGGGGCTCCCATACAATAAACGTAATTTTTAAGCAATTTTTACTCGATTTAATTAACAGGTAGAAAATATTTAGAAATATATTAACTATAAAAATAAATACCTAATCTAATACATAAAAACTAACAAAATTAAAATAATCCGTGCATCTAAAAGCGGTGCGAGCGCCGCGCCGCGCCGCGGTGTGGTGGTGGCGCGAGCGCGAGGCGGTTGCTAAGCAACGGCCGCGCGGGTAGCGGGGGAGGTAACATCACGGAGCGAGCCATAGCCGCGCGTATTCGCGCGAGCGTTGTCATGCTGCCCGGATGTGTATCGAAAACCTACCTATAAGTTTGCAATTTACTACTTTGAATTTCGTTGATTTCTCGTTATTTTATAAACAGAACTAAACTTTGTAGTATTATAGATGATAGTACGGAACCCTTCGTGCGCGAGTCCGACTCGCACTTGGCCGATTATTCTCTTCTATTCTCTCATAGAATCACAGTCAAGTAAAAGAAGTCATGGTCAAGTCCTTGTCACCATTCAGTAAAGTTGTAGTGTATTTACTGGAAGCTTGCATGGAGTTTTGCAGACAACGTGAAACAAGTAAACATAACAACATTTCACCACTTTATTAGACATGCTCACACTCGCACATTTGATCGAATACTTAATGAACAAAATACCACAACGATCAACGCTACCGTGTAAAGGCAATACACTGTAACTTAAGTTACAGTGTTTTGGGTTAACAGGGCCCATTGACTTTCTTGTGATCTGTTCTAACCCCCTGTAAAAAAATAATTCTTCTAACCTTTGTCTACACTGATATAATACTTTTAAAAACACTGTATTCGACAGAACATTACAGGTTTATTATTCCAAAACACGGCAACAAAACATACCGTGTATTGCTAAAACAAAACAATGCGCGCGAAAGTTATACCGTGTCAAAAAACCAACGTTTCAAGACACGCGCGCTGCGATCGACAAGCGATAGCGCATAGGTTTGCCGGGAGCTCAAATAACAGTGGCTCGTTCGCGATCAGTGTGCGCGCGCGCGTGGTGCTACGCAACTTTGAAGTAAGAGATAGATCACGCTGCACTTGCAACGGGACCGTGCTGTCATTCGTATAATTTAATTATTTTATAGAGTTTTTACGTTAAAAATGTGCGGATTTTGGTAACAAACTCTTGCTAAATTTGTCTATTTGCTAAACTTGCTAAATGACGTGAATCAATGTTTTGCCACAACAATAGCAACATTATTGTAGGAACACTAGTATGGGAAACCACTCTTTTGATTGTATTTTATTTACTATTAAACATATTAGAGTAAATACTAGATGGCTAAATAGATATCAAAAATACCTTTAAATCAATATCAAACAATGTTCTTGAAAGTCATAAGAAGGAAAAATAATCAAATTAAACCCAAAAAACTTTAATCGGCCATTTTCTCAAAACACGTTTTTTCGACTTACAGTGTATTACCTTTACACGGTAGAACGGCGATATCCTACAGCTCAGCTTGTTCTTCTGAGAGATTTTAATGGTCACCACCAGGAGTGGCTATTCCCAAACCAGAAGACAGACCATGCAGGCAGAGAGGCGTATAACCTAGCGATGTCGCTAAATCTCACCCAGCTGGTCAAGGAAGCTACGCGAGTGCCCGACGTTGACAGCCACACAGCCAACTGCTTGGACCTTTTGCTGACGATTGATCCGAACAGATATTCCATATCGGTGTCAGCACCACTTGGGAGTTCCGATCACTGTCTGGTGAAGGCTGTATCGTCTTATACTCCGCCTGATCCTAGCCCTAGAGGCACACGTCAGGTATGGCGGTACAAGTCAGCAAAATGGGAAAAGATGCGGCATTTCTTTGCCACAACTTTTGGCAAAACTTTGTCCGTATTCTACAGGATTCATTTCGGGGAATGTGCGCAAGAGCTTCACTTTCTAATTCCACGCTCCCCATTTCACTACAGGACTAGCAGAAGTCGACGAATTACCACCCGTTTCTCGTTCAGATGTTCAGATACTCAGCGATATCGATCCACGTTCTTGATGCGTATTGTACAGGATTGGAATTTTTTGCCGCCATCTCTGTTTCCTGAGACCTTGGAAATCTTACAACACTCTTGGAATTTTCAAGGCTAGAGTGAATAGAACGAGCATCGTGAGCAACGAGCTCCATCCTCGGCCACACCGTCGGTTAACATCATTTAATTTCTTCCCTAATAAATCGTCTACCTCTGGAAATTCGTAATAAAATAACGCCAACAAATATCAAAAGAGTGTTTAAACATTATTTCATGAATAAGTTATGTAGTGATGTAGTGCGGAGTGCGGAGTGCGAATTCATAATCTTTTACAGCGATTTTTCGCATATTTTCTCACAAAAAACGTACACTCGCATATCAAGTGTAACGAAATCGTAAGTTAGACTGCAAAAACTGCTTTTCTGCAGTCGGCTTTTTTGTTTTTCTTTTAATATAGATACTTGTTATACCATTATTAACATAACACGAGTTTAGGAAAATAAAACAAAGGGACAACATGTCTTCATGGCGTATCCGCAGAAACTCAGTAGCGTTGAACCTCAGAGTTGCCAAATTAGATATTTTTTTCAAACTCTGGAGATGTGGGATTAAAAATTGTGAGATAGCACAAAACTGACATGACATTACGTTTCAGTCTTTTAAATAACTCTTTTAGTACGATATATACTTAGAGCGTGACGTCATCACGACGTGAACATGCTCGATCAGGCTGGTTCAGGAACTCTGCATATTGCGTGTGTTCCGCGCGCCGACTGACTGTGAAGGTGGTCATCGACTAGCACTCGTCGTTTATTGTTGTTAGCAAAGTTTTCCACTAAACTGTTTTCCACTGTTGTTAGCAAAGTTGTAGTGTATGGTGTATAAAAATAAAATATTTTCTTTCTTTCTTTCTTTCTTTCTTTCTTTCTTTCTTTCACTAATGAACACTATGAACAGTTTTTGACAGACTTAAAAGACAGGATCTCAATTTGAATGATATTCCTTGTATGTTTTTTTCCTGATATCTCCGCCAAATGTATACCGTTGATGATGATTTTTTTAGAAAGATAACGCTTCAGAGATGGCTCCATACAAAATTTTGTCATCGTTGTTTGTGCCGTTTCGTAACCAGTAGTACCTATGATCGGTGTCAGAGTTGTGTTGTAGTGAGCATGGATGACGCGGGCGCGTGTTGCAGGCAGCTCCGGCATCGGCAAGACGGAGCTGGCGAAGCAGCTGGCGCGGTACATGCATGCCGACGACGCGACCGCCTTCATCCGGCTCGACATGTCCGAGTACCAGGAGAAGCACGAGGTCGCCAAGCTGATCGGGGCGCCGCCAGGGTACGCTGCTGCACGTGTACAGAGCCACGTTGGAGCGCCGGGCGAGCCGGTGGACTCTCCGACTACTGGAGGACGCAGGGCTCAGCAATAGTACTCATTTCAGGCTCTCCCACATCAGGCGAACGTTCATCTATTGTCTAGATGCCGACCATATAATAGAGAGGCGAAACAGGGAAATATGATACATGAAACGATCTCAATCTTAGACCTTGTTCTGAATTAGGATCTAGTGGGAGTTAAGGCGAGCATGTCACACACAATACAAGCGTTGCTATCTGTTGTTCGCGGTCTACAATGGCTGAGCCGGAACGTCCAGGATGTGAGGCGGGACCGAGTGGTATGTGTGTGTGTTGCAGGTACGTGGGTCACGAGGAGGGGGGGCAGCTGACGCGCGCGCTCGCCAGGCGGCAGGACGCGGTAGTGCTGTTCGACGAGGTGGACAAGGCGCACCCGGACGTACTCACCGTGCTGCTGCAGCTCTTCGACGAGGTACGGCACTCGCTGGGCAGATGACGCGCGCGCTCGCCAGGCGGCAGGACGAGTCGGGGAGCTCGTCGAGAACATGGCTGTTTTAGCCAACTTACACTCGGTAGTGGTTATCCATAGCCATCCCCGTCTCACAACAATAAGTTGATCCGCGTCCAGTAGTAGTAGGGCCAGTAGTGATGTGTGTGTGTGTGTGCGTAGGGTCGGCTGACGGACGGCAAGGGCAAGCTGATCGAGTGCAAGAACGCGATATTCGTGATGACGTCGAACCTTGCCGCCGACGAGATCGCGCACTACGGCATGCAGCTGCGGCGCGAGCAGGACGCACGACACGAGGCGCGCAGGCGCGCGACCCTCCCCGCCGCGCCCGCCGCGCCCCCCGCGCCCCCCGCGCAGGGTAAGCTCCTTCTACCTAGACTCTGTCGTACACTACTCGTACAGTACCATTTCAAGACGGCTTAAGTCCCTTCATACATAGTTAATGCGCGTACGTGGGTAAAGTACGTTAACGATCATTCTTGTTACTTCCGTGATAGTGCAAATTCATATCTGAGTTCTTTATGAAGTTTTAATCTTGAATTGTTACTAATATGTTTGCATTATGTTATTTATTATAACATTTCAAGAATTAAAAAAATAAGTGTAGGACGACGTATTGATAATTACAAATATTGAATTGTTAATGTGCAGGCCCCGGGATAGAAGGAGACGAGCATCTAATGGCCAGCGACGATACCTCTGGTGAAGAGGAGACGCTAGAAGTCTCCAGACACTTTAAGGTGTGAATAAAATATTTTACTAATGAGTAACACTGAAAAACTAAATACACTACTATAAAATTAATTTCGTTAGGATAAATCTGCTTATTTAAGCTATTTATAAACTTTTTTTTTTTTTATTTTGAGTAAAGTCACGACTCTCCGATGTGAATTCATCAAAACCTTGAGTATTATGAAGTTATAGTTTTGCAGAAATCGTTCTCAAATAGTAGAAAAAGGACTAAGGTATGAGCCCTGTGGAATAGATAATTATATCCTTGTTGTGCTTCTGAACTCTATCATGGGAAGCTGAAGGGAGGTAGTAGGTGTGCTGTAGTGTATTGTATGAAAATTCTCCGAGACGCGAGTGTGTAACGTTTGAGAGTGGTCGGGCGCGTGTCGCAGGACAACGTGGTGCGTCCGATCCTGAAGCGTCACTTCGGTCGCGACGAGTTCCTCGGGCGCATCAACGAGATCGTGTACTTCCTGCCGTTCTCCCGCGGCGAGCTGCTGGCGCTGGTGGGGCGCGAGCTGGCGCGCTGGGCGGCCGCCGCGCGCCGCCGGCACGGCGTCGAGCTGCGCTGGGAGGGCGGCGTGCTCGGCGCGCTGGCCGACGGGTACGACCTGCACTACGGCGCGCGCTCCATCAAGCACGAGGTACTGCACTCTACTTGCCCTCTACTGCGGCACTCTACCCTCCCTCTACTCTCTACTGTGGCTCTGTACCCTCCCTCTACTCTCTACTGCGGCACTCTACCCTCCCTCTACTCTCTACTGCGACACTGTACCCTCCCTCTACTCTCTACTGATGCACTGTACCCTCCCTCTACTCTCTACTGCGGCACTGTACCCTCCCTCTACTCTCTTCTGATGCACTGTACCCTCCCTCTACTCTCTACTGCGGCACTGTACCCTCCCTCTACTCTCTACTGATGCACTGTACCATCCCTGTACTTGCTATTAATGTACTGTACCATCCCTCTACTCGCTACTAATGCGCTGTGCGGACGTATGTTTTAGACATTCATCCCTTCAGAAAACCTGCTTATTTCTAGACTAGTCTAGTATCATCTGTTTTTAATCTCTTTTCATGTAAGGAGTTAATTTCCCGTTATCTACTTTCATAGTTACGTCTTATCGGTTTAACCTACACCCTTTCATGTAGAAACAATGATTGAGATGTATGCCGCGGACGCAGTATATAACATACTGCGGGATACACTCGTGAGTCTCGAGATATATCGCTTAGTTGCATTTTGAACATTCTCGAAAATATTAGTATCAACAGTTGTAAAAGTAAACATGGATATTTAAATGTTTAATTAGTTGTTATTATTACCTTAGTTTACGCGTTGTTAGACATCATCATAGCAGTAGACATTTTTCTTTGTCAATCTCTAGTTTTTAGACTGAAATGGTATGGTAGGGCGTTACTCGTCTTCGTCTATTCGAAACTATCTTTTTTTTTTATAAAAAAAAAAAAAAGAGATAATTGAGTAGAAAAGCGTTTTATATCGCAAAAACTGATTTCCACTTTTACGCTTGAATTTTGCGGGTCTTGTAAACCATAAAAAAATTCTTACATAAATTTCGTGATATTACGTATAGTTTAGTGAGTGGCAAACATGTTTGCTTAAGCAATGTTTCATCACGCCCTCTCTATTGTTTTTGTTGAGAACAAATGAGTGCGTGATGAAATAGTGGAAGGTGGTCGGTCGTACCTAACCCCCGCGCACGCGCACGCGCAGGTGGAGCGGCGCGTCGTGAACCAGATCGCGCTGGCTGCGGAGCGCGGCGCGCTGCGGCGCGGCAGCTGCGTGCTGCTGTCGGCGCGCGCCGGCCGCGTCGCCGTCGCGGTCAAGGGGCCCGCTGACGCGGACTTCACGCCGCTGGACCTCGCCGCGCTCTGACCGCCCTGTCTACCTAATTACACCTACCTCCCCTTACACATGTAATGTTGTCCACAGTTCGTGGCTTCTACGCGTTCTATTCATGTTTTAAAACGACGTTTTAAAGTTTTTCATTAAAACTACGGATCAGTCACATGTGTTTTGAGTCGAAAAATCCGACTATAGTTTCAACCGGATTCGGCGGCCTTATTCAAGTGTGTAGCGCGTCACCGACCGGAACAAAAACAAACGTCACAACTTTTGCGCTGCTCCTTTGAAAAAGGCCGCCGAATGCGATCGAAATTATAGTCTGATATTTCGACTCAAAACAGGCGTGACTGACCCGGAAATGAAAATCTTTAAAACGTCGCAGTTTTCACTTATAAATGTGTTTAAACCACGTTAGTTTCAATAGTAAAAGATGTTCTAAAGAATTGATAATGATTTGATAGTAATTTCTAAAACACCCATTTTGGAGTCCAGCGAGAGACCGGTGCGTACAGAAACTAATGTATAACAATCCGTAGCGAGTTGCGCGTGCGCAGCACACGAGTACCACAGTGGAGGCAAACCGAGGCGACGCCATTCTGACTAGTGTAGTGTAGTGGAGATGACAATATGTCACTACATTTATACATATTGCAATGTGATTACGATTTTAGCTACATTTATTATTTACATAAACTATCTGGCGTCGGGCAATAAAGTGTTATTTTACACAGACTTCAAAAAAGGAGATTAATTTTAATTCAATTGTATTTTTTTTTTAAATGTTGGTTACCTACCTTTATTAATAAACCGATTTGGAAAATTCTTTAGATTTAAATAACACTTGATCCAAATAACGAAGTTGTGTATTTTGAAGTCGCTTGTTTCAGTTTTTTAAATAATGTTGTAGGTCCCACCGCTCACCGCTCACCGCTCACCGCTCACCGCTCACCGCTCACAGCTCGTCCGAAAGTGATTCCCAATATTATAAGTTCGCTCGTAGAACCGCTGCTATCTGAACATAACTGATCTGAACAATCAATTACATATTCAAATAGATTCTGGCGAGTGGGCCTTCGCATCTCACACATGCCTCGTCACTCATTGTAATATCAACTTTATATTCTATACCGTACGGTTCATTTTAACGTCGAGTTTTGAAAGTACTATGCATTGGCAGCACTCATTGTGCATGTTGTATAGCGCCCTTTGTTTACGTAAAATTAGTCTTTATGACATGCCACAGAGTTTATTTTCCATTGTAATACTTTGAATAGGAACTTGTTAATAAAAGTCGCATGCAAAATAATAATATACAAGTGTAGTGGGTAAATATGTACTATAATAATGTTTCTATCTTACACTTGTTGTATTGACTATATAAAGCCCACCAAGCTATATAACTCTTGGGGCCCTCTCTGTCTCTCGTATATCAAATATTTCGCATTACAATATGTAATTTATTTTAGTGTATATTTTACCATAGTCGTAATAGACTATGGTAAAATATACACTTAATATTTTTTTATGACTAGTGATTATTATTTTAGTTTAATTAAATTGTTGATTTAGTCTGTGACATGATATGTACGTGTGTTATTTATTCATAATAAATGCTCTGTGATTACTTAGATGATAATAAACCGATGGCACGACACTCGTGTTTCCTTTATATCAGTTGTATGAAGCAATGATTGTATCCATCATCTTTAAAACATCGTATTGAAATATTTTTGACCAGCTTTTAGTATTTGTCGATGTACATCAAAGTAAACGACACAATCTTGATAATTTTGAAACTTGTATCTATTGATTTCCATTCAAAAAACACCCGTTTATATGTGGGACAGACAGACACTTGTAGCCTCACGAATAGGCTCCCTTAGTATGGACGCTTAAAAACCATAAAAACCGGTCAAGTGCGAGTCTGACTCGCGCACGAAGGGTTCCGTGCCATTATCTATAAAAACGGTCATCATGTCTGTTGTATGGAAGCCGCCCTTAAATATTAATATTTCAAGCGTCTACCTGTTGCCGTTATCAATATCGAGCAAAAACGAGCAAAAAATCACGTTTGTTGTATGGGAGTCCCCTTAAATATTTATTTTATTCGTTTTTTTTTTAGTATTTATTGTTATAGCGGTAACAGAAATACATCATCAGTGAAAATTTCAACTGTCTAACTATCACGGTTCATGAGATACAGTCTGGTGACAGACGGACAGACAGACAACAGAGGAGTCTTAGTAATAGGGTCCCGTTTTACCCTTTGGGTACGGAACCCTAATAAAGAGGTTTTTTGTCAAATCACGGCCCTGAGTTAGGGCCGGGATTACTGGGCTAGGGCATGATACTAGTTGTAAACAACCAGCGGTAGTCTTCTGCTGCACTTCGTATTGATGCCAGTAGGTAACTCTTCTTTTATTCCGAAAATTCGGGATAAGTTTGTTTGAGTCTGGTTGTTTGTTTTAAATCTGTTTTCCGAAAACCATTAAATAAATAAGTTCACGGTAGTTCCATATGAAGTCTCGCAAGTGATGAAATGAAACAACTCGTTAAGTAGTGCTTATTTTATTAAACTTCGCACCGTTATATACAAATACAATGTATAAATAAATAACAATCTTTACAAAATACAATAGTTCAGTGTGGGCGGCCCGCGCCGCGCGCCCGCGTCTCGCGCCCCGCCCCGTCCGCACCGTGTGTGCCGTGTTCGTGTTGTCATTGGAATGTCAGTAATGTCGATGTCGTGTTGATCGCTGTGACCCGAGTGCTGCGCGCGCGACGTACGAAGGGCGCCTGCCCGCGCGCAGTAAGGGCGTGGCGCGTGGTGCATAACGCGAGGCGGCGCGGCGGCGCGGCGGCGCGGGCTGTACGTTCAAGGACGATATGTGTGCGGCTCGCGACAACGCCTCTACGCTACTACAACATAGGCCTGTGAACGGACGCGCTAGCGATATCGCAACACCGACCTCTATAAACGCATTTCATTCAAATATCAACCTTATGTCGTGTCGAATATTTCAAAGGGCTTTTTGCTTTATTTATTTATTTATTTTATTTTATTTTTATTTATTTGGACAACCAAACAGCTTTTTACACAATATCATATGACAATAGTAAAACGACAAATGGTCCAGTATACCTACAAGTTATATTTTGACCAGAAATATATGAGATATGTTTACGGGGTCAATTCGATTTCGTTTCATAATAACTGCTGCTAGTTAAAGCAATTATTTCTATGCGTTTGGTCGGAGTGTACAACTGGAAATGGTGTCATTGGAACATTTACATGTTCCATTAACACCATTTCTGGCTGACTGCATTAAAGGCGGTCGAATAATGTAATTATGTCGTGCTCCCTTCGCTGGCGAAAGATAACTCAACTCTGTCACATACAGGCACGCTCGTCTCGCTCGCACAAACTATTCACCTCATGCGTGGGAGCGTGACACATTTACAATATTTCCATACGGCTAAGTATTAGCGTTACGAATATGCGCCAATTATTTTGTCCGATGTATACCTTGAAGCGGCTTGCCCTGAGAGCTCACCCCTCACGCCGTCCGTCCACGTGCGTGCAGCGCGGCCAGTGCGCATACGCAGTGCAGTGCAGTGCCGTGCACGGTGCGACGCTCGTGTCGCGCCATATACAACACTAAGTTACTTTACATATAGCTCATTTAATTCCTTGTCTCTGTTTCTATAAAACTCCAATTAATATACAGAATTATATCCTAATTGTCCGCGTCGGGTGTGTAAATATGAGTACTATGGTTAAATCGTAAAGTAATTTAATGATTCCTCTGTCCCACTTTCCTATCGCAGCCGGTACGGGCGCCCGCGCGCCCGGTTAACGTAAACAAGCGCCCGTTCCACAATACACGCGTTTTATTGGCGATGGAGTTGGCGCGATTAGAACGGGTTAGTGTAACGTGCTCGATAGAAACGCGCCAGGCCGCTAGTTATCGAATAAGTTAACAATGAGAGCACACTGTGTACTGAGATTAGACGATCGTTGAGTCGAAATAACTAAAGGAGACAGTTCGGCTGCGATGTTGCATGTCTGTTCAAATCAACTTGTATCATTTAATGATAAACAATCAAACAAACCGCCTTAATAAATAAATGGCCAAGTGCGTGTCGTGCCACGTGCAAACGAGGGTTCCGTAGTTGCACATCAATTTGTGTACTTAGAATAGCGTCTACTATATTTATTTTATTTTTATGAAATCTTATAGTCAAAATAATTACGATGCTAATTACAAATTTCCGCCTATAGATTGGAAACATATGAAATAAAGCTTGAAGCTGTACGCGCCTATCTACCGACCATAACAATACTAGCCCTTGAAAAGATACTGAGCAGAAAAAATTCAGATAAAGATCGGTTTAAAGTAATTTGTAAATTAATTAAGTTTATGAATCAAAGAATTCGGAAGTCAATTGTGACCGTACTGCACACTATGGAAAAATACATCAACCTTGATCATCAACGATGTGTTACTGTGCAGAGAACTACCCTTGAGTTTCTCTTAGTACAGGATGATGCAAAAAGTGTCGTGTGTCTGGATCTGAACGAAGCTGTATGCAATAAAATTTTACTAAGTAGTTCTGTACTATCTATCTTTGCGTTGAGTATATATTGATAAAATAGGTTAAATCAGCTATAGTTCGCCTTCATTCAAGAGGAAGCAGGTGATGACGCTTACATCGTTGATCATAGTACTATTTGATACTATGAACACACGAGTGGTCCATATTGTCGGTCTGTCTGTGGGTTATTGCCCGTATCGGTTTCTAGATTTGCAGCCACGGTAGGTAGTATGTAAGTACATATATGAAAGTAGGTTATCAGAAAAATCCGTGGGACAAGTTAATTTGTACAGACTGTGTAGTGTGAGAGGCGGCTCGTGAGACGAGAGGGGAGTGGAGGGTCGGGAGGTGTTACGTGTAAAATCCCTGTTTCGTATTGTTCGACCTTATAATTAACGTACCGCTACAAATGTGCGTCGTTCAGTAACTTATTGGAAAACATTCTGGAACACATCAATGTATTATTAATTAACCTCTTATCTCTCTAACCTAGTAGTTGTAGGCACGTATAGAGAAGGACTTGAAGGTAGAATCGCTCCTGATAATGTACGACTTTACTCGTGTCGACTTTACATCTAGTCAGATTTTATAGGAACAGGTAGACGTACAGTACACTTTAATTCATTTCATACTTAGTTGTAAGAGCCACGCTTTATGCGTCTGTGTTGACTAATGTACAATAATTGTCATCAAATTATAGCGTAATGTACTACTATCTACTTTACTATGCAAAAATACTGCTAATGGTGCAAGTTCATAGCCGTTCGCACAGAACAGCAGCAAATTCAGATGTTACGAATTTGAATTTAGCAAAATTATGAACCTAAGTTGGTAGACGGATTTAACTATAGGTAATGATAAACTTAGTATATTTTCGTGAAGTATTCTCTCTTCAAGTCACTCCGTTATACACAGATATTACTTACATGTATCGAATAGTATAATCTGATGCGTATATAAAATATCTTAGGTCCTTAATCTAATAAGTATGCTATCTACTTAAAATTTCGTTTGTCTAATTCTTATCTAATTGGTGTTCGATAAAATATGTCTTCGTTATTGTATTAGGATGGACTACGCTAACATATAACAATAGTGTATAGTAGTAAATATATCTTTCTATTTAAATCGATCATTCAAACTATATTAAGTGTCCGTGTGAGAGAGTCGTGTGGACGACGACTAGATACTCACTAATATCTCTGTGATCCCAACAACTTCACTCAATAGGTTATACAAAATGTCGACCAGCGAACATCTCTACTTGTGTGTCTCTACTGCACGTAGACTGTTTTATCAAACTAGCGAGTTGACAAGATTCATTGCGAACATTTAACTATACCGATTAATAATAGGAGCTGACGTTTCTAACCTGTATTGTACAGTATAAGAAATCTAGTCACAGTTCGATTACAGAAGTTCGGATAGCGGATTCTAGTTATTGTTAGGTATCTTGTTGTGTGCCGATTACAGAAGTTCGGATAGCGGATTCTAGTTATTGTTAGGTATCTTGTTGTGTGCCGATTACAGAAGTTCGGATAGCGGATTCTAGTTATTGTTAGGTATCTTGTTGTGTGCCGATTATTTAGACAAATGAGAATAGCGGTGTTCGCTCGAAAGTAACTCTGCACGTAGCCACTAGGTGTCGCCGGGGCGTGCAGCAAGCGCGTGCCTCGCGGCCGGCCTTGCCTTCTACTCTACTTAATGAGACACACGCACCGTAGGCCGATACGTGAAACCTCCAATAAATCTCTAATTAAGGCCAACGAGTCGGCTTAACATCACATGTTTTAGAATTTGAAGTACCTACTTATTAGAAACGGGAAAATTTATCTATACCCTAAACGATCACCGATCGAATACACATATTTCTTAAAGTTCAGTGTGTTGATTTGAGGGCGCAGCCGACGTGAAGCACCATAGCCGGGAGAGCCTGCCCCAGCCGGTGGGAGGCGGGGGTTCCGGGAGGAGAGCCCGTCTAGAGCCAGCCGGCGGAGTGGTGCGGTGCGTGTCCGTGCAGCGGCGTGACGCCGGCGAGCCGCGCCAGCGCCGCGCAGCGCCCGCACGCGTCGCCCTCCCCCCCAACGCGCGCCACGGCCGCCGCCTCCCCACCGCGCCCGCCTCCTACGCTCGCGCCGGAGCTCGTCTCCACGCCGCACTGCCCGCACGCCTCCTGCAACGTCACCGCCGACGACGTTCAGATGAACATCTACTAAGCACTAGATGCTGCTAAAAACGTTTCGAACTCGTTTGTGGATACTGAATTCGTACCTTGTGGTGGTCGTCGTCGAGACTCGCCAGCAGCGGCTCCCGGGAGCCCCCGCGCGCCGCCACGCTCTCCGTGGTGGTGGAGGGCGAGAGGGAGAGTGCGGGCGGGGCGGGGGTCGCGCGGGGCGCAGCAGGCGGCGGCGGCGCACGCGCCGGCACCGAGCTGGCCCGCTGCAGCGCCTCGCCCGTCGCCGCCTCCGAACGCCGCGAGTCGGAGAACTTCTTGCGCTTGCGTTTGAGCGCCGCGAGTGCGGAGAGCGGGCGCAGCGGCGGCGCGCGCCGCTCGGGGCTGCGCCGCTCATCCGAGCCGGAGTCGGAGCGGTCCGAGCCGGAGGCGGAGGCGCGCGTGTGCTCGCACACAGAGTCCTCGGAGCGCGAGCGGCCGATGAAGCGCGAGACCCGCGCCGCGCGCGCCGCCTCGATGATGGTGCCCCAGCGGCGCTTGTGGCCCGAGGGCTTGCGGCGCACGGCGCCCGGCGCCGGCGCGCCGCCGTCCGACAGCGAAGACTGCGAGGTGCGCAGCCGGCCCGCCAGCAGCGCCGAGAGCGAGGCGTGGTGCGCGGAGTGCGCGCCGTGCTCGTGGTGCAGCGAGGCGAGGAACTCGTCGACGGGCGCGAGCTGTCCGCCGGGCGCGATGTTGAATCCCTTCATGAGGCGGCGCTCTTTCTGCCGGTTCTTCTTGCCGCCGCCGCCGCCGGGCGCGCCCGCGTTCGCCGTGGACGTGTTCATGCCGGAGTTGCGCAGGATCTCGACCAGCTCGCACCGGAACGCGCTCACGTCCTGCTTGATCTCGTTGACGTCGTCTTCGGTGACGCCGCCGCACTCGGCGCGCCGCTGCTGCACCGTCACGTAGCGCCGCACCAGGTTGCGCATTATCGCCTGCAACAGCACCCCCTTACACACCGCTCCTCGAGCAACACTCCCTTCCACGATCACACTCCGAGACGGGAAACTCACCTGATAGCGGAAGTCACGCTCGTTAGCCTGCTTTGCTTTTCTCTGTAAATAAGGAACGTTGAAATGTTGTTAGACGAGAACTGACATGTAAAACGAACGCGGAATCATCGGTATGTAGAACGTAAAAAGTAAAGGCAACTAGGTAAATTAAAAAAAAACTAGTTGGGTCTGTAGTTCCGTCGAAACAGAGGGGCGGCTGCAGCATGTCATTTACCCGGATGGTGCGCAGGTGCTCCCGCTTGGCGCGCGTCTGGCTGCACATCCTGCGCTGGAGCCAGCGCCACGCGTACAGAATGGACTTGGGCGAGGGAAGCACGTTGAAGGGCGGAGGCGCCGTGCCGCCCTCCTCGAAGTAGCTGATCCATAGCTTGCTGCGGGCGAACTTCCACTCGACGTCAGCGCGCTCCTGCAACACGCGCCGGACTCCGGGTTACATTCTGCGAGCATAGAAAGCTCGAAACGAATGTGGCACGCGCGAGGTTCTATGCCTAGAATTATATAACCAATGGAGGCATAGTACATTACTCTACCTGGCAGGCGTTTCACCAGAGTTTGAAGTCTTATAACTCGCAGGTGTTGTATAGCGCTTCTCACCGGAGCTACGAGGGCGTTATTAGGTTCACGGTTCAATAATCATCATTGTTTTAAAACGTTTCGGCCTAATTAAGTCGAAGTATAAAAATGTCTACTGTACTGTCATGGTAAAAATATGTCCACCATAGGTAGCATAGCAAGACAAGGATAAGTATGTCCACCATAGATAGCATAGCAAGACAAGGATAAGTATGTCCACCATAGGTAGCATAGCAAGACAAGGATAAGTATGTCCACCATAGGTAGCATAGCAAGACAAGGATAGGTAAGTGCACCGACCGAAATCAGTTGGTAGGAGTGGTTCATCATGGCGATGAGCAGGTTGAGCAGGACGATGACGTTGATGACTGCGTACGTGCCGAACATGAGCATGCCCCAGAATCGCGTGAAGATCTTGATGCCCTCCAGCTCGAACGAGTCCAGGTCCACCAGACCGAACGCCGCCCAGAACAGCGTCTGCATCGTCTCGAACAAACTGGAACAATCACAGACACAACTCTAGATTGCAAATCGGAGGGCTTACGATGCATTGCCACTGAGTATGAGCGTATGTTTTTTTTTACATTTGAGAGATCTACGATTGACCACAAACTCGCCAGATGGTAAGTGACACTGTGGCCAAGGACGATCGGTCCATCGATCTAGATTCTAGAACACACCTATTCACTCTAGCCTTGAAAATACCAAAATTATAGAGCTCTCAGGAAATATCTTTTTATATACCGCCTTCAGCTTCAATTCAGCTGTATTTTAATTCAAGTTTGTTACCGCATAACCCCGTCATTTATAAAACGATATAAAAAAAAATCGATGTTTTTTATTTTTATTGAAAGTTCACAAACAGTCTTATGCAAGAAAACTCATACAATAATATTAGCTAGGAGCTAAAAACATGCATTATACATAAGGCCTAACTTGTGAACTTGTAACAGTGAACCTAACTTACATAGAAAAACATTTAAGTTTACCTACAATTACCTACTGCAAATTATCACCTAAAGAATAGTTACAAATTAAGTAGAGGAAAATACAAACGTCTATTTTAATAGATTCCGTAACGTAAATTTTAAAGAGGGAAGCGATGTTACATTGAAAATATAAATATTTTTTTCGAATAATTTCGTTAGCATAGCTAGCTCACATCCGGACCAAAGGAGAATGAATTAGCATATTAGTACGACATCGGGGCAATTTAAATTACTTTTTCCATGTCAATCTATGATGAGGTCTGGGGACTCTAATCTTTATTTTTTCAAGGATGTCTGGACAGTCGATGTATCCATTAAGTAATTTATATAACATTATTATGTCTGTCATCTCACGATGCTTCTGTAAAGACATCACTTTAAAATATTTCAATCCCGACTCATATGATCGCAACACTTTACATTTGTTTTGCATATAGGTGAGATGAAACAAAAGTTTTTTTGCACCCTTTCTAACCTGTCTGCATGTTTAGATTGGACTTTCATCAAATAGTTCAGTAGTTTGGTTTTTATAATTATAGTTAAAAAACTGAAACAACCGACTTCTCATGGATGCCATTATCAGAACTGGACCAAATTGAAATGGTACCACATGGGAAGCGCTGCTGGTGCTTCCCATGTGGTCAAATAAAAAAAGATTCGTCAAAATCGGTTCACCCAGTCGAAAGTTCTGAGGTAACAAACATAAAAAAAAAATACAGTCGAATAGTTGAAAAACATTCGTGTTCTCTATTCCCTAGTGGAAACGCACCTTTAGGTATAGCTCTTAGTAACTGTCTGAAAGGTTGACTACCTCATCGGCATAGTCGCAGAAACGCACGGACGTTACTAGTAATCATATTCGCTAGCATAATAAAGTAATGAAACTCGTATTCGGCGAAGGAACGCAAATGGCACGACGCGACGGGACGGATGGCAGGCGGCCAAGCGGCCTGCGAGCGAATAATGCGAATGTACCGACAATAACGTGCCCGGCTTATGGTAATCGCGCCGCTCGGCGACGACGGGCACAGGGCGCCGCTGATCACCAATAACAATCGTCTAGATGCTCGTGCGCAGACTATCGGAAGAGGGATACACACGCGGCAAACATGTCTACGGGTGTTACGACTGACATCTAGCACTCACCCTACAGTGTTGGTATACTATTCTATTCTGTGGCGTCTCGTGCAGGACGAGCTGCTGATGTGAATATTATAAATAAAAATAAATTTTAACAACACCATCTAGTCCAAGCATTTACTATATGGGAACTAAATGGTTGTTTTTTTTTTTACGCTAGATAGACCTACGATTGACCACCAACTCGCCTGATGCTAAGCGATGGTGTGGCCAAGGATGCAGCTCGTCAATCTAAAAGATATCATTGGGAATTCTAGGATTGTAGTTCTCAAAAAGAACAGAAGATGGAGGCAAAGAATTCATACATGTAAGCTTTTTTTGTAAATATTTAACAATGGTTGTCAAATATTTAAAAAAAAAAGCAAGCAAGCTCATCACGTAAATGTTTGTCCTGGATGGGGATCGAACCCACGATCTTCTGTTTAGCAGACAGATACTACCAACTACAACTAACATACCTACATATATAAATATGTTACGTAATGTGTCCGTGGATTCTGAAATGACATAATTTCATGCACCACGATAACGATCAGGGTAAGCGTTTTGTTGTGTTTATTAGTAATTTTACATTTACACATAATTACTAGTATTATGCATTCTGAAACCGGTTTGGCCGATATCACTGTGTGAGGTGCTCTACTAATTGTACCTTTAAAGTATATCATCTATATGTCATCAGTTTAGTCAACCTAGGAAAAACATATCAATTTTTTCAAATCATTTTTTTTTATCAAGACAGTTGCCATGCATGTGATATTGAGTTGGGTGCGCAGGAAATATAAACTGTTTTTTATTTATTTGGTGAGTACCAACAAAATATCTATGTGTTCTAAAGTGATTAACGGATGGTTTCTTATTATCACAGTTTATCGACATATACATATGCTGAGTATTTTTAAAGGATAACTTGAAAAGCATTCAATAGACCATCATACAATTTTGTAGGCAAATGGGTTCGAATATAACACAATTCAATTCAGGTAGTTGGTAAGTTGTACGGGTCGGGAGGTGAGCTCTCATATTAATTTTTGTATAAATATTTGTAATGTACGTATGATACAATAAATGAATAAGTGAAGACTTATACTTGCTACAGACACGATGTTCGTAGCACGATTGGCTACGACAGTGGCTACGCCCATAGAGACCGTAACATTCCTGAGACCTCTACATGCTACAGACACGATGTTCGTAGCACTATTGGCTACGACAGTGGCTACGCCCATAGAGACCGTAACATTCCTGAGACCTCTACATGCTACAGACACGATGTTCGTAGCACGCTTGGCTACGACAGTGGCTACGCCCATAGAGACCGTAACATTCCTGAGACCTCTACATGCTACAGACACGATGTTCGTAGCACGCTTGGCTACGACAGTGGCTACGCCCATAGAGACAGTAACATTCCTGAGACCTCTACATGCTACAGACACGATGTTCGTAGCACGCTTGGCTACGACAGTGGCTACGCCCATAGAGACCGTAACATTCCTGAGACCTCTACATGCTACAGACACGATGTTCGTAGCACGCTTGGCTACGACAGTGCCTACGCCCATAGAGACCGTAACATTCCTGAGACCTCTACATGCTACAGACACGATGTTCGTAGCACGCTTGGCTACGACAGTGGCTACGCCCATAGAGACCGTAACATTCCTGAGACCTCTACATGCTACAGACACGATGTTCGTAGCACTATTGGCTACGACAGTGCCTACGCCCATAGAGACCGTAACATTCCTGAGACCTCTACATGCTACAGACACGATGTTCGTAGCACTATTGGCTACGACAGTGGCTACGCCCATAGAGACCGTAACATTCCTGAGACCTCTACATGCTACAGACACGATGTTCGTAGCACGCTTGGCTACGACAGTGGCTACGCCCATAGAGACCGTAACATTCCTGAGACCTCTACATGCTACAGACACGATGTTCGTAGCACTATTGGCTACGACAGTGCCTACGCCCATAGAGACCGTAACATTCCTGAGACCTCTACATGCTACAGACACGATGTTCGTAGCACGCTTGGCTACGACAGTGCCTACGCCCATAGAGACCGTAACATTCCTGAGACCTCTACATGCTACAGACACGATGTTCGTAGCACGCTTGGCTACGACAGTGCCTACGCCCATAGAGACCGTAACATTCCTGAGACCTCTACATGCTACAGACACGATGTTCGTAGCACTATTGGCTACGACAGTGCCTACGCCCATAGAGACCGTAACATTCCTGAGACCTCTACATGCTACAGACACGATGTTCGTAGCACTATTGGCTACGACAGTGCCTACGCCCATAGAGACCGTAACATTCCTGAGACCTCTACATGCTACAGACACGATGTTCGTAGCACGCTTGGCTACGACAGTGCCTACGCCCATAGAGACCGTAACATTCCTGAGACCTCTACATGCTACAGACACGATGTTCGTAGCACTATTGGCTACGACAGTGCCTACGCCCATAGAGACCGTAACATTCCTGAGACCTCTACATGCTACAGACACGATGTTCGTAGCACTATTGGCTACGACAGTGCCTACGCCCATAGAGACCGTAACATTCCTGAGACCTCTACATGCTACAGACACGATGTTTGTAGCACGCTTGGCTACGACAGTGCCTACGCCTATAGAGTCCGTAGCACTCTCCTCTACGCACACTTTTTCACTAACTCCAATGAATAAGTTTTGTAACAAAATATATTTTTTCACAAAAGCGTGCACTCACCATTATATCAAGTAGCACAAGCGCAAGACACATTGGGTATGAAATTTGCACTTTTGCAATCGGGTATTTCAAATATAGATACTAATTCGCATAAAACTTTTCAGTAGTTGACCGAGCGAGCGAAGCGTCTCTGCATCAGCTGGCCAAATTTTCTTTCGTCTGTCAGTTTGTTTGTGATTTGTATGTTCGTACTCGCGTAGAGGGAGTAACTTTGAACCAATTGTGATGAAACTTGGCATATGGGTTCTATAGATTATTTATTTTTTGTTGTTGGCGATTTTTTATAGGAGGTAACTTGCGGTAAAAATTAACAGAATTGGTTAAGTGGTTGTCCAGATATGACAATCAACACAACACAAACTAGATTAGATCGATAAAGTTCACACATTAGTACAAAATCGAATGCAATGGGTCCCAATCTAGGCTAGGCCTGTATTTTGGGCACCCAAGAGATGGAATTTGGCAAAAGATTATTTTTTTGCGTATTGCGCTGACGTGTAACAATACCACTATAATTAACTTGTTTGTGGAAATGTCGTAGAATAAACATAATGTAAAATACTAGTTAAAATTATTAAAAACAATACGAGCATGCAAGATATTAAAATTATTTTAAATTGAATTGAATTGTAATATAAAATCAAATAAAATAATAATAACAATGATGATGAACAATGACGCTCAACGTCGGACTTAGTGCGCGAGCTAGTGTGGCAGGTGTTGCAGGCGCGGGAGGCGGGGCTCCAGTACCTCTACCATGAGATGGTATCGACAAAAACCGCTCATGTGATTCACTTGACAGTGAATAAACGCGCCGCGAGTTACTTTACGTTAGAGCGGCACCATGAGACATGCAGACTCGCCAGTGAGAGCTCGCTAGCGTGTAACTCGAGTCGAGTGTTTTTGCTTCGATATGTTGGTACAAAAGCATATCGGTATCTAACTTCACACTATAACCCGGCTAATTTATGGCGTCACATAGCAATGCCTATTCTATAGTGCGTTTACAGAATTTAAATTGGTTGGTTATATTTGTTCAAATACACTTAGGTACCTAGAAGATAACTATAGCATCTTCGAAAAATGGTGGACTATGCTAATAACAGCTGATAGCTACTTACCGTAAACATAAAACACACTATATATATAACTTGAATAGCCATACCTATCAATAAGGAATGCATTTATAGGAATTTCTATAATAATGTATGTAAGTTTAGGTACCATAACTACCTTTGATTCAAGTGAGACTGTTTGTGTAGATTTCAAGGGCGCGTACTAAGAAAGTAATACCAAGTCACACAAATCTTCGAAAACCCTCCTTACTGATTTTCTTTTATATAATTATTTTCACAAATATGTGCAAGTGTATCTGCAATTCTCCTTCGCATACTAGTGACTACATGGAAATTTCCTTGTTCACATCGTTCGTCTTCATATGCAGCCGTCGCTAACATACCTATTCCATGCTAAATAACTCTTATCAGACATTATTTGTATTTATATTTCATAAATCACTACTAATTAATCAGTTTATTGTATTTCTTTAACAAAACAAATATACATTTTCACAAGCATTCACCCTACAATATGCCGGTGAGTTACTTTACTACAATTGCGACCAATCGAGACGGTGTTTCTCGAGAGCACTTGTCAAATTAGTGTCTCATGGTACCGTTTAGTATGGTAACTGCTAAAAACGTTACACGCTAGTGGTTTCATTTCGATAGGTTTTTTACCTTAGTGACTCATGGTGCCGATTTTAGTTCTCTAGGTAACCGCTGGCAGCACGGTACTATTTTCCATGGAAGTTGTTCACGCCCTCGCTAACGAGTTGGATCGCTAAAAACTCATGGTAGAGGTACAGGTCGCGGTTATCAGTTGCGACCTGTCGCGTGCTTTCGATGTCTGCAACCGCCGCCTCATAGAAATGAAGCTCGAGCACTACGGCGTGCGGGGGCCCGCTCTCGCTTTTATGAAGGAGTTAATGCAGGAGAGAGAACCAACTGCCGTAGCGGCGTCAGGTGAGATACGGTCCGACCCTATTGAGCTCAAGATAGGAGTAGCTCAGGGGTCGTGTGTATCAAACCTGACGTTTAGCCTTCTCATGAATGACCTTCCTCACTCTGTGCCGGACGCTCAACTGCTGATGTATGCGGATGACGTTGCCGCCATTGTAATGGCTCCACCAGGGCCAACATTAGAAATAAAGTTAAACAATGCTGCATGTCAACTAGCGTATTGGTTCAGAACAAATGGCTTAACTCTAAACCCTAAGAAAACTTGTGTGCTACATTTCAATCTGTCGGGAAGACAATACCCTGAACTGCAGGTAATGATCGAAGGGGAAACTTTGAAACAAGTGGACGCGTTTAACCTAGTAGGGTTCCAAATCGATCGGTCTTTGACCTGGACTGGTCATCTAGACACCTTGTGTGATAAGCTCGGCCGAGCCTGCTTTGCTCTTGAGCAAATTGCGCGAGTGCTGCCACAGCATGCAGCACGCGACTGTTACTACGCGACGATTCAGTCTCTGCTAGCATATGGAGTAGATATATGGGGGAACTCCGCAGACTGGCACAGAGCCTTCGTCATGCAAAAGAGAGCTGTGCGTGTAGTCGCGAGAGTCAAACCCGCAACACCCGCAAAAGACATCTTCAAGGAACTACGACTCATGACACTGCCGGCGCTGTACATGTACTATGTAGGTGTATTCATGTTCAAACATTTAGTGTACATGGACATGCATGACGCTCAAAATACTACGCACACTAACAGACTCGGCCTTAAGTTAATCACGCCGAAGCATCATCTGGCCAAGTCCGGAAAATGTACACGTATCTTCGGTGTTCGGGTGTGTAACGCCCTACCTGAACATATACGAGAACTAAAGTCCTTATCGGTATTTAAACATAAACTCAAGTCATTTCTGACAAACTTGGCGCCGTACGCGGTCGAGGAGCTCGTCCCAACGCAACGGTAGAATATAAGTAGCTTTAAATTTACTTTTGATTTACTTTTGATTTACATTTTACATTTGACATTTTAGTACAATGTACCTACTTTTTGTATTTATTATTATGACATTTAATTTAATTTATTATTTATTTTTGACATGTTTCTTTTTATTTGTGATTCATTATCGACTATGATTTTTATTTATTTAGCTTGAATATGTTTAATGTTGAATAAGTAAAATGACTTATAATTTTCTTGCAAATTAAGAATAAATATATCAATATCAATATCAATATCGATAAATAGTAGAGGGTATCACAGTAGATAAGAAATTGATATAAATGATAAAATCAATTAAATTAATACACAATCTAAAAACAAATATCAGTACCATGTCTTGCTCACTATGTGTGTATATGTGTGAGAATAAGTAAAGGGATGTTGATGTATGAAGATATGTATGTATGTGAGTGTGAAGGAATGAGTGATGGTAATGAATGGAGTGTGATGAATAAGTATTATTAATGTTCGGGTTTCAAGTTTGTTGAGACGAAGGTGCAAAAGTTGCCGATCGCTTGGTCTCACAGTACTTAACAAGTTTTTCAGTTTGTTCACCGGTTAGTGAGAGAAGCCGCTTAGATACTTTGTGGCGACCCTCGGCGAAAGTATTTTGATGGATGTCGATAAGTTTACAAACCGAGTTATAAGTGAAGATGTGTACGTAGTTTGGCAAACGAGTTACGAACGTAGTATTTACTCTGGGACAGAGCACGTCACGTGATCGACTTTGTCTACCCTGTTTATTGTTGCAGAGCTTTCTAACCGTCAGAACAGCAGTCTCCTCATACAACTTGTTTGTAGGGTACCTATCTACGGGATTTACCCAACAGTACCTTTAGGACAGCTCTTTGTGCGCGCTCCACTTCATCCATATGGGATTTGGCAGCGCCACCCCAAACGCCCACACAATACTGTATTATCTACTGACACAAAGTTTTATATACCAGCAATTTCACTTCCTTTTTAGCAGAAGCTCTTATGATTTTCATTAAATGAAAGTGGTATGTGCCGAGAAAGATAGGTTTTCGTCCAACATAACTCCCAGGTACCGTGTTGCTTTAACCCTTTCAATTGAGCTGCAAGAGCATTTTGTTTCAATCTTGTTTATGCTAGAGAAAGAAACACAGTTATTATGCAGTTTAAGTTTTGTTAAAACAGTATTTGTTGCTTTTGATATTTGGAAGGCAATGAAGTTAGACTTTTTATGTTTAGAGTAAGTAGGTTTACATCAAACCATTCAGATAATACTGCCATGCCACCTTCTACAACCTCAGTCACAGTTTCTCAATCCTTCCCATGATATATAGCAGCAGTGTCGTCCGCGTAGCAAACTAGCTCACAGTCGGGTATCTCAAGATTGAAAATGTCATCCATGTATAACGTGAACAACGTGGGAGCCAGTATGCAACCCTGTGGCACCCCAAAAAGAATAAGCATCTCACTGCTAATCAATCTCCCACCCCAACACGCTGCTGTCTGTTTGATAGATAACTATCGAATTAGAATTAGAATTAGATTTTTTTATTGGCCTTATAACTTAACTGCTATACTAGGCAAGTCTATTTACATCAATGTCGAACCAGCTAAGAGCGCTTCCTCTGATGATGATGTAGTAAGTGTAGTAAGTGGTACAGTGGTACTTACTACACTAAGCCTACTTAGTGTAGTAAGCAGTAAGCAGCCTAGCAAACAGAAAATAAATATATTCGCACCTGCCTAGTAATGGTCCTTATATCACGTAATGAGAACCTAAAGAAAGTAATTTAATTTTGTTATGTTACACTGCTAAGTCTACCAACCCGCACTTGGCCAACGTGGTAGACTATGGCCTTACCCTTCTCACAATGAGAACATAGCCGATGCCCAGCAATAGGACAGTTGTACAAACAGGGCTAGTAAAAAAAACACTGTGACGTAATGTGATTTGAATTTGGAACTCAAATCTACTATAATAAATTCAACTAATTGGAATGAATGCTTCTATCATAAAGGCTGGCCATCAAGTGAGTCGTGAATAACGTTGGCCCATTTCATAATAAAAAAAAAACTGAAATCCGTTTGTTGGTATCGTGATACTAAAGAATGAGCTGAAACATTGTAAGCCGATAATGAACCGCAGCGGGGCTTACTTGGCGAAGCGTCGCCAGACGACGCATGCGTCAGGGTCGGGCAGGGTACCGTTGGCGGGTAGGGTACTCCCCGACGTGCATTTCTTCTTTTCCATGTCCGCATAGTACCACAGCAACTGGTTCAAACCTGGAACAATGACAGTACGTGAACAAATGTTTTTATAAATTAGAAATTCATGTTTGGCGATCAGTTGAGAATAAATAAGGTTTAGAAAAAGTAATTTTTAGGGTTCCGTACCTCAATAGGAAAAAACGGAACCCTTTGATAGATAACCCTTAGATTTATAGGATCACTTTGTTGTCCGTCTGTCCGTCTGTCCGGGTGTCAAGATCTTTATCTCGGGAACGCGTGAAGGTATCGAGTTGAAATTATAACCTTAAACGCAGATCCACAGTATCTTGCTGCAGAAATAAAAATAAAAATTCTCAGTTTTCGTAAAAAAAAGTTACAGCCGAATATGTCGTAAGAAACGCACATTTCGACACTCACAGAGGAATCAAAACCTATGGGGCACTTCCCGTTGACCTAGAACTCTGAAATTTGGCAAGAAGCATTGTGTTAGAGTACACATATAGGAAAAAATCCGAAAACTGGACATTTTTAATTTAATCGCAAAAAAATAGTGTCTCTATACAAGGAATGAGGGCCCAAATTTTAAAGTGAATTAACCGTATCATGTGGGGTATCATATGAAAGAGCCTCATTAGCATAAGCTAAAACAGGTTTAACCTAAAGCAGGTAGGAGGCCCCGCTCCACTCGGATCCAAGTGGTGAGCAAGAAATGTGTTAAATATTTTTACGATGTATTTTTTTCGGTTTATGAAGGAAAATATAAAAAAATATATGATTTCCCCCTTTTATTTAGTTTGTACGGAACCCTCGGTGGGCGAGTCTGACTCGCATTTGTCCGGTTTTATTTGTTTTAAAAACCAAATTATAGAACCGCTTTTGATGAAATTTTATGGGACCGATGTGAAAGTATAACCTTTCAAACAAAAAAAGTTTTTTCACATCGGTCTGTAAATGACTGAGTTATTCGGTAACAAACAAAAAAAACCGGACAAGTGCGAGTCAGACTCGCCCACCGAGGGTTCCGTACAACTAGTAGATAAAAGGGGGAAATCATATATTTTTTTGAAAAATATACCTACATCGTAAAAATATTTAAAAACCTTTTTTAGCTTATGCTAATGAAGCTCTTTCATATGATACCCCACATGATACGGTTAATTCACTTTAAAATTTGGGCCCTCATTCCTTGCATAGAGACACTATTTTTTGCGATTAAATTAAAAATGTCCAGTTTTCGGATTTTTTCCTATATGTGTACTCTAACACAATGCTTCTTGCCAAATTTCAGAGTTCTAGGTCAACGGGAAGTACCCCATAGGTTTTGATTCCCTTGTGAGTGTCGAAATGTGCGTTTTTTACGACCTAATCGGCTGTAACTTTTTTTGACGAAAACTGAGAAATTTTATTTGTCTTTCTGCAGCAAGATATTATGAATCTGCGCGCAAGACCGTTAGGCAGAGGGGGGGGGGGGGGGGTTGGGGGGTCCAAACCCTCCCGAAATCCTGGCCATTATAAAAATTCTTCCAGGCTTCAATAATTTTATAAAATGCTTCAAAAAGTTTGGCGCTCGCTTCGCTCGCGCATGTTTGTTTCCTATTGATCTTTATTTGTATTGATCATTAAAGTGCCGTGAACTTTCTAATACGAGCAAATAATTCACTAAAAATAGCCACTAACCAAAAATTTTTCTACAAAGTCATATATTTATATTTAGGATTATTAAATTGGTAATCAATAATTATCAATTCATTCAAATGGTTGTATTTATGATTTTTGATATCGTTAAAGTCGCTCTTTACTAGTCGGATATTTCCTTTTAACACAGTTACTTCTACTTGTTTGATTCATCTGGTCCACGAAAATCTAGGACTCGCTAACACGATCAATGAATCAAATCACTTCCATGATTTAATATTAAAAACCTTAAAAATACTTTTATTTTGGCACTGAAGTACTGTGGGTTCATTAATACGAGAAATTTAGCATATTACAATAAAACACCACTAAAATTTTCGCGCTCGCTTCGCTCGCGCTTTATTACTATTTTGACAGGAAAGTACCGTGGGTTCATTAATACGAGAAACAAAGCATATTACTATAAAAGCACTGCTAAAATTTTCGCACTCGCTTCGCTCGCGCATACTTATTACCTATTTTTGTTTATATTTAGGTATTTAGGTCATGCAAGCGCTGAGTGCTCGTTTAAACGAAAAGTTTTTGCTATGCTCTCCCCCCCCCCCCTTAATATATATTTTCCGTAAGTTTTCAAAGACTACGATAATAAATGATATTACCGGCAGCCTACTTACCTGTTTAATAAAACTCAAGTGAACCGAAACTTTAGCCTTATTTTGGGGCAGAATTAATCAGCCTTTTAACTTCGTCCTCGTGAATTAATAACAGTAAAGCAACGCTCATATATAAAAGTACGGTTTTGTTAAGTTTTCCTCGGTTTAATCAATAAGTAATCCTGTTCGAGCAGCCGACACCGCGCGCCGGGCGCCCGGTGCCGGCGGCCGTCGTCATGTACCGAGCGCCGGCATGGACGCCGGCCACGGGCGCCGGGCGCCGGGCGCCGGCGGTGAGACGACATCTCGCTTCACTAAAATGAGCGACAAACATTACCTACAAAACAGATTGATTGCAAGCTCGGCTGATAAATCAACGGAACTCCTAAACAATTATAAACTTTAATTGCTCTAAGCACCACATAATTTACAAGCTTAGAGATGTATATTTCGCTTTAAATTTATAAATTGATAGAACAAAGTTGGTGAATGTGGAGACTCGTCTACGTACGACATAACAAAGTTGGTGAATGTGGAGACTCGTCTACGTACGACATAACAAAGTTGGTGAATGTGGAGACTCACCTACGTACGACATAACAACGTTTCTGATATCGGAGTACATACATACAATGTTACCTTTTTTTTTTTTTTTTTTTATTTGGACAACCAAACAGCTTTCGTACATGATAATAGTAAACAAAAACTAAGTACAAAATGAGCCAACATAGGTTATCACTGATGTAGTAAAAAAGATGTTAAGCTGATTGTATATAGAAACTAAGAGTGAATGAAAATACATACATTTGAAACGAATGAAAACTAGGTTACACCAGAATATGAACATGAATATAAACAAACTTAGAACAATTCACTTATTAGGTAGACAATAATGCTCCATTTTTTTTCTTAAGTTTGGGACCAAAAAACTGATTGTTAATTAAATTTATAAATACATGATGCCTCGTTGTAAATCAATCAATAAACTCAGAAAAGTTAGAATTGAAGTTTTTAAAAGTACGCGAGAAGAAAGAGTTTCCTCGATAGTTTGTTCGACAGCGGGGAACACAAAGTCTCAGATGGCTTTTCCGAGAAGATATGGATGGCGTGACAAGTTTGATTTCTGACAAAAGGGACGGACAGTCAGTTTTGTTTGACACTAATTTATGAAGAAAGCATAAGTCAGCAGCCTCTCTTCTTTACCTTCATTATCACAAACTCATTCAAAGTCATCATCATATTGATAAAGTTAATGTTACTTTATCCTAGTTTTTGAAAATAAATAAAATGTTCCAAAGCGATCTTCATACAAATTATCATTTGAATAATGCGAGCGGTGACTGGTGAATGTATCGAGGCAAGTACAATAGTGTACCATCATAGGTGTGTCTGTGTAGGGTAGTGAGAATACTGACCGCATGAAAAGGCGAATATCACAAGTATGTCGAGGACGAAGAACTTGAGTATGTCGAGCACCATGCGGCTCAGCGACACCTGGAATTAGTTATTGCAATTAAGCCTGTGCTCTCTCTATCTCTCTCCCGCATCACAGCATCTTTACAGATGTAAAATCACGGGTAGACGTTACCGCGTCACTCGTAACGGTGTAACAATACTTTGTGTTGAGTGTTACTCTACCCATAAAAGTGATAACTTTTACTATGAGACCATCTCTGAAATCGTGAAATAAAGTTTAGTTATTGGAATAAATGTTCCAAAATGCCTATTTTAGTTTTAATATTATATAGGCATATTTGTACTTTGTAACAAAAAAATAAATACAAATAGAACATTAACCAGAACAACAAATATAATTATTCTTTTTGACACAAGCCGATTCTACCTCAGCATAGGTCTGCCGGTAGAAATAACCAGCGTTGATCTGGCGTTATAATATTATGTAACTTAACGGCCCGCCGCCGCTACCATTATGTTCCGATCTGACAGAGCCTTCGCGCCGACTTGCATCCAGTGTACGTGGCGGCGCCGCGCGTCATGCGTCACGCGTCATGCGTCACGCGTCACGCGGTCCTACCGCGAGGAGGTTCGCGGCATCATACGTCACCTGCAGCGGCCCGAGGTGCGGATTGACGCTGAATATGTACACCAGCTTGAGGCTGCTGAAGATGTTGGCGGCGGAGAACAGGCCCTCAGAGAGCAGCATGGGGTCCCACGCGTCCCACTTCTCGCGCGGCTGGTTCCACTGCAGACCCATCGACATCTCGCGACGGACCTACACCAGAGCACGTACACGTGATCGATTAGTAATACTTCACAAAGGTCCGGTAAATCCGGTCAGTGGCCGGCCATCATTTGTAACCCAAGGAGCTGAGATTTTTATATGAAAGCACCGATTATATGTCTATAACCATAACAATTATTTACATACTTTTGGGTGTAATATGGATGTTGTATTCTACACCTACCTATATTAAGTTGTAACTTAGATTGGCTTACCAATCGATTCTTTCATAATCAATATACATGGAGGAAAAACATTATTTAGCAACAAAAATTTAGTCTTTAGAATATAAATCGTTTAATCGTGAAACATGGGTAACCCATGGTCAATATCACGGAATTAGAATTACATTTAGAACATATTTTGCTAAATTCGTAACGTTTACGAGTTTATCCAAGACGCAGTGTGCGACTACTCTTAGACTGAGACTCGAGTGTCAGTATCCGATCAGGAAGTAGAGAGGGTTCAGGTCCCGCGCTCAGGGAGCGGCCGCGGAGGAAGGTCTAGTGGACAGGGCACCTCCCGACCATTCACCGTCCGTCAACAGAGGTCACCTGGAAGTGCGAGACGATGCGCAGCGCGACGGTGGCCACGTACAGCGAGTTGGTGACGAAGTCGATCACGTTCCACATGTCGTGCACGTACTCGCGTAGCCCCATGTCCCACAGCTGCTTCACCTCGCTCCAGATCAGACCTGCCATTTGAAATACGCTTTCTGAATGGCTCTTCCTAATAGATTTAATATGGATGTCTTCAAATCGCGAGTTCAGTGAACAGATTTCTTGTAATAAGTGCGCTCTGTCACATACCGCAACGTTCGGTTTACATCAGACCAGGAGCATTCCATGGCAAGCCTATTTTTAACAGACTTCCAAACAGAAGAAGATTCAACAAAAGAAACTGTATGAATACTGTACTGAATTTGTATATTTGTTCACCGATTACTCCGCCAATTATGAAATGTTTTTTAACGATTCTTTTTTGTTTGGTAGATAATACCTCAGAGGTGGTCCCATATAAATACTATCAAAATCGGTTCAGTACTTTAGTTTTTATAATAAAATAACTGAAAAATATCATTCAAGTAAACGAATTACGTAATTTCAAGTTGGTTTCTCAGTTTTTTAAACTATAATTATCAAAAAATCTATCTCTTGCACCTTTCTTCCTTTTGCATTGTACCATGACACAAACAATCTGTTGATAGGTACGATCGAAATGTGGCCCGTTTCGAAACCCAAGAGGAAATCCACTGAAACTGCTCACTTATTGAGTCGAGGAAGGTGTCGAGTATTTAAAAGTGCGACACTGCAAAACCAATATTTCGAGCTCGTCTGTTCCGCGAATATTCGAGTAGCTGATATCTGATAAATAAAATCAGATAAAGCGAGTTTTCGAATACAGATAGATGAGTTCAGCGAGTCCGTGCCCGGTGTCCGGTGTCTGCGGAACGGATACAGAAGCGAACATGGTACATCAAATAACTTTAGCGGTTCGACCCCCCCCCCCCCCCCTCCGCTCTCTGCGGGCGCTCACTTCGCGGACGCTCACAGTTGTGGAGTTGTATTGGAATTCATAAAAGTTATATTGGAGAACATGTTTGATGTATTACATTAGTTGTCATTAAAGAAAGGAAAGACGTACGTTGAATAAAGCTCAGTAATGTTTGTATCGAGGAAATTGTAGGATTCCACCAAAATGTGCAAAACTCGTGCAGTGCGCGAACCTGAGCTACAAAGTGCATTTATTATATCGGTTTGTCCGATAGAGGGCGCGCACATTTTCCGCGCGAGTTTACCTAGAAAAACATTTGTACTCTGTGCGGTACAGTGACGCACACTGCCACAGCAACATAGATCTAATCATGTTCGCCAAGGAGTGACAGGAGAACACAAGCTCTCACAACGCTATCATCCTAATAATAATTTTGCTGACAGATGCTATGGTTCTTTTTTTTTTTTTTTTTTTTTTTATTTAATTTTATTCTCCACAGACACCAGGGTCCGTGACCTTTGTCATAATTACAAACTATTGTTTACTAATTATCGTTACGGGAAAATGATTTTATTTTAATTTAAGTACTTATTACTATGTTGCGTGCATACCACGAGCAAACCAGCGACCCGCAAGCAGCACCCGATCACGAGTATGACGCATGTGCCAGCCATCGCCCTCCTCAACCATGTGTTAGGGAAGAAGGCGACCCGCCACACGACGCCGCCGCAAGAAGGAGCCTTCGATGGTGAGCATGAATGCTCAAGGTATGCTCAAGGATGCTATGGTTCGGTACATTCTTATTTTAGTTCGTACATAAGAAAATCCGCCAAGCAGGTCTCAGTCTAACTCAGATATCAGTGTCTCACGAGCGACTAGGCAAGGCGAGGTAGTCGAAGTTCACCTGTGTACATCTATACATTATGATGATTATAGTTCCTATCTTCCAATCTTATAATTTTCAAGGCTAGAGTGAAATCTTCTATATGGACGAGCTCCATCCTCGGCCACACCGTCTTTTAACATCAGGCGAGTTGGTGGTCAATCGTAGATGTAGGTATCTTGCGTAAAATGAACATGACTAGTCAGCAGGTGTGGTTTGTATGTAGGCGGGCGACTCGTCCTCGTGCGATGAGTGTGGTGTAAGCGGGTACTGACCGCTGACCCAGGCCAGGATGAGCCACTCCACGAGGCTGGGGGGCGCGCCGCGCCGCGACAGCGGCTCCTCGTGCGCCTGCCACAAGGTCGCGGCGCTCGTCTCGATGCGCTGCGACGCCAGGATCAGGAGGACTGCAACACGCCGCGAGCGTTAGCAAACGATACACACGAGTTACGAGTACTTGCACTAGCGCATAGCGCCGGGATATCGTATTTGTAATTGGATATATTCACGGTGAAATTCAAAATGTCACATATATTGACTAGATTTAGCGTGTACAATACATATAAACGCTGGTGAGTCTTTCGAAGATTTTCCCACATCGACTTTTTTTGTTTATCATTATCGTTAGTTGTAACGCATGCGCGGGCGTAGGGGCGGGCGAGTAGAAAGCTACTCACATAGGAACATGAAGTAGCTGGCGGAGTGGCAGAGGAACTTGATGAAGGGCTTGCGCAGCGTGCGTCCGGGCGCGGAGTGCGGCGCCGCGAGGTACGCGAGCGCGTACAGCGGGAACAGCGCGCCGATGCGCACCATCTCCGCCGCCTGCAGCAGCATGTTCTTGCGCCGGAACCCGGGCACGCTCTCATACCAGATGGACGCCAGCAGCTGCTGTACGTTCGGGTGCGCCACGAACTGACCACACAACGATACACACACGGTTACTACACTCGGACAATGGAAACACCTGTCGATGAGTTTGAAACGGTCTGACCTTCCTTAATAAAAAAAACCGAACAAGTGCGAGTCAGACTCGCTCACCGAGGATTCCGTACAAACTAGGGAAATTATATATTATATCTTCCTTCATAAACCGAAAAATATACATCGTAAAAATATTTTGTTTAACCTGTTTTAGCTTGTGCTAATGAAGCTCTTTCATATGATAGGGCACATGGAATTTAAACCCTCCTTCCTTGCATAAAGACCCTATTTTTTTGTTGTGATAAATTAAAAAATGTATAGTTTTCGGTTTTTTTCCTTTATGTGTACTATATGACAATGCTTCTTGCCAAATTTCACAGTTGGTATAGGTTTTAATTACCTTGCGAGTGTCGAAATATGCGCTTTTTGCGACATATTCGGCTGTAACTTTTTTATGAAAACTGTGAAGTTTGATTTTTCTCTCTGCAGCAAGAGACTATGGATCTGCGTTTAATATGGTTTTAATTTCAACTCGATACCTTCACGCGTTACTGAGATACAGGTCTTGACAGACGGACAGACGGACACGAAAGTGATCCTATAAGGGATCCGTTTTCAATCAGTTTTCAACATCTTCTTTCAAAGGTTTCATGACCGTCAATTTATAAGCTCTCAACGGTAGATTCTGTCGATCTAGGTAACTAAAGGTGAGAAATGAAAGAAAGGTAGGAATACCTTCTTTTGACGCAGTTTGATGGCGAGCTTGAGCCTGGAGAGGCGCATGCGCTCCGGCGCGCCGGGTTCGGGCGGCGGCGCCTGCGGCGCGCCCGTCTCGTGGTTGAGCAGCACCTGCAGCTCGTGGCTGGTGCGCGTGTGGTCGAGCAGCGCCGTGGCAAACTCCTGGCACTGCGCGCGCAGCTCCTGGTACTCCGTCTTGAACTCGTGCTCTAGCGCGGAGAGCCGCCGCAGCTCCCAGGAGAGCTCGAACGCGGTCAGGATGGGGTCCTTGGAGGAGAGCGCGATCAGCGAGGGCGAGGCGAGCGCGCGGTACGCGTTGATCCGGGAGCGCGAGTGTCGCAGCGAGTCCTCGCGGCGCGAGCGCACGCACTCGTCGCAGCCGCAGCGCACGTCGTGCGGCACCGGCAGCGACGCGCCGCGGTCCAGCAGCAGCTTGATGATCTCGTAGGAGTCGCGGTGCGCGGCCAGGATCAGGGGCGAGATGTCCGCCGTGAACGTCGCCGTCTCCGGCGGCAGTGCCTCCCAGCTCTGCGCACCACCACAGATACCTTCATCGTAACGCCTTCATAGAAACTGCACGACCGCGTCTCCGCACAGGATGAACGCTGTCTTACTGCTGTAAGTACTTTCGAGATACGGAACAACACAGTTTTACAAGTACCTACAGAGTTCATAAAACTTAACAGCCGACTTCAATCAGTGCACTTTTGAACAGAGTAAACATATAATTGGATGGTTACTGAATTATTGAACCAAAATTGATTCACAGTTGACGGATAGATCGATGAATATTATAGAAAAAAAAAAAAACGGTTGAAAACCACCTCTGTTTTGAAGTCGGTTAAAATGATAAAAACCCTTTTTATCATTTTATTAGATTACACAGCCGTTGTTTTGACGGTTGTTAATTTTGAGACTATCATAGTTTTGAAAGACAGAGAGACAGACGGTCGCTCCACATCAGGCGAGCTGGCGATCAAGCGCAAGCTTATCAATGAATAATTAAACAAATAAAAAAATTTAATTCCAAATGTTCAGTCCGTCGACTTATTTACCGCGAGGCACAATGTATTTATAAATTTGATCAATAGTTCGTTTGTTGCCTAAACTCAAATAAAAATCATTACAGCACGATGCATAATATTAAAATGGAGCATGAAACGATGAATGAGTAGGTATGGTGCCTTGCAACTGTTTTACCTCACTAGCTTTGTTCTCGCATGAAGTATGTTACACTTTCATATTATTATATTCATTTGCTTTGTTCTACTTCCTTAGGCGGATAGATTCAACTGTATAATATGTATGTTTTCCTCTCATCACTAGACTATCAATTCTGTTGCTGTTCATTGGCAGCATAACATTATTTTCAGTTAATTAAATCGTTTTTTTTTAAAGAGTATACTTTTCAGGTGGTCCCATGGTCATCAAATCAGTATCTGATGATAGAATCCTGGAAAAATATAGGGGGCTCTTCAAATTTCACAGGCACACTTGCATCAAATTAGGAATATTTATAGTGACATTTGCTTAGAAGTTGAAGTCAGTGGTTCAGTTTTTTTATGACCTATAGGTATATTTGTTCCATTAAACTGTGTAAAAAGCTATTTGGTTGTGTAAATAAATAAAAATATAATAAAATAAAAACAGCGCTGTTGTAGATTGGATGCACAGAAAGAGAAATAACGTCGTTAGACATTGGAATAACACAAAGAGCGCTGTTCTAGTTTTGATAGAGAGAAAAACAGAAAAATTTATAACAGTGGCATTGTTTAGGAAGATAGATAACTGAAAGACAAGTAGAAGACAAATAGAAAGATGAGAGAGATTGCGTGCAGTTCGATGTTCCCAAAACCTAAACATGCGCTGTGGATCCAATTTTCATTTGAGTGACCGCTAGATGATGGCAGTGTTCGAACTTGGAGAATTAGCAGTCAACAATTAATAAAATATGTTCCAAAAATATATAGTGTACTCGCTAGTGTGGACGAGAATTGACTACCTTGAGTCTTATCCAATAACGTCTAAATCGCTCTTAGAGTGTTTTAATAACGAAACAAGTTGTCAAAAGTTTGCCAAACTCCTCGGATTCGGACGACTTTGTCCCCAGAGTTGGACGGCCGGAATTTTTCCCGAAACACGCCTTACTTTTCGCTTAGTAACTATCTAGGAAAAATATCGAAATAATTATGTCATAACAAGAAGTATAACATCATTTATGGCCTATCACAGTTCTCGTAAGCATTAGTAAAGTACGAACGGAACATAAAGAATATCCGACGTTAATACCGAGAGAATCTCTGTCGGGGATCAGAGAATATATAGTTAGGTGCTCGGTCGGCTTTATGTCCGCACATTTGTTATGTTTTATTTTATTACGGCGGAGCGTTTTCAGCTTAACTGCTTCGCAAGATGTTTTTTGGATTTCTTATTTCTATAATTCGTCATCCGGGTGGTTCGTGACGTTTTGTATTTCGAAAGTTATTACGATCCATTTTATGTAGGTATGTTAATTTATTATAATAACATACGAAATCAATCTCATACCGACCGTTCTACATTAGCTGGTGTTTGACATAGTCTCTCGTCTAATATTATACCAGCGCAGGGTGTATGAAATACATACTCGCTTTATGAATATAAATCCAGTGTTATGAGCCGTCCACGTGGGAGATATCACCGGATAAAAGGTGTTGAGGTAAGAGTGTACCGATCGGCGCGCGACGTGTCATACTCACGTTGGGCTCCCGGCTTCCTGGGGCGCTCCTCGTGGTCGACTATAATACTCACGTTGGGCTCCCCCGGCTTCTTGGTGCGCTCCTCGTGATCTAGCAGCGCTTCTACGGCCTCGACGAACTCCTCGGAGATGGCGTGTAGCAGCGCGTCGCGCGTCTCCACTCCGAATTCCAGCAGCAGCTCGACCATCTCCAGGTTCTCGTTGTCGATGGCCATCAGCAGCGCGGAGCGTCCCAGCGGATCCACGCAGTCCACGTTCACGTGTCGCGAGTCTCGCGCCCGTTGCAGCACGCGCCGCGTGCCCGCCACGTCGCCGCGTTCCACTCCCAGCAAGTACTTCTTCTCCTCCAGCGATAGCACCGCCATCTCCTGGTGAGGCCGCACCACGTTCTCTTCCTCCGTCATCCCGTGGATGCTGTGCCGCTGTGAGCACAGGACACACGGTTAGCGCGCGCGCACCACTCTCTCTCTCTCTCTCTCTCTACTGATTGTGATTACTCTTTGAGTTTTGTACGACGACGTTAAGGGACTAATGATAAATAATTATAGTTTAAAAAACTGAAGCAACCGACTTCTCATGGATACCATTATTAGAACTGGACCAATGGACAATTGTAATGAGACCACACGGGAAGCACCAGCTTTCAAATAAAAAAAGAACCATCAAAATCGGTTCACCCAGTTGAAAGTTATAAGGTAAAAAACATTAAAAAAATACATTCGAATTGAGAACCTCCTGCTTTTTTGAAGTCGGTTGATTACAAAACGATCGGGAGGTATCGGTATTAAGAAAAGTCGTGCGGAAAAGTATCAAAATATTAAAGCGAAATGGTTGCGTTCCGTCGGCCGAACATAGACTGAGACCGAACTGAAAATATATTCACTTCTAAGTGTTCAGGAAACGACGTACTTAACTGACAAAAAGTACGCATGAGAAAAGTGAAAAGTGTCGTGAAACGGTCGGCGGAGGGCGGGAGGGGAGGGAGAGAGGGCCAGTCGGTGACATATTATGATTAGTTGAGTTGGCTGGGAACGAGCGGGAAGATGAATAAGGGGTGTTATGAGTGCGGGTATCCCAAGTAGACTGCGAGGAAGCACGGCTGACGCACGGCCCGACCGCCGCGGTGCGCTCCGACACGCAGCCAGCGGCCACGGGTAGGCCGTAGGTAAGTAAATAACTCCATTGATCCCGCGGGAATTCTCTACTGGATAGCTAATGAAATGGGCCGGCGACGGCGCGGCGCGCGGCGCGCGGCGGCCGGCGCGTAATGGTCCCGGTGCCGTGCCCGAACAACTAAACGCACACAAATATTTATTGATCACGTGTACCGCTTACCGATTTTGTTTATGCGGTTATTAATGTTTTATAGCCAGATATTTTAGTATAATTGGGTATAGCGGCCTGCGATAGCTACGCGGCTAGCGAGTTTGATGAAGATAGTTAGACCATTTTCAATGATAAAAACGTAGAGGTATACCCACATCATTCTAAGGGTCTCTAGGCCCCGGTATCCACTATGCTATATATTTTACTGAACGTATAATTCTAAAAAGAACAAATAAAAACTCTTTTTTTATTTTGGTCATTTAAGGTTTTTGGCGCTATTACGATTGTTTTGGCGCTATTACGATTGTTTTGGCGCTATTACGATTGTTTTTTAACCCCGACCGTAAAATTATTTTCATTTCATATAAAAATGAATAAAACATTTTATTTCTTTCTTCCTTTGATAACGCTTTTCAATATAGTTTCAGCCGTATAGCCGTTTTTCAGTATAGTTTTTTAACATTGGCTTTTGTTAGAGTTATAGAATACGCCTATTCATTTAGAAACAGATGGCACACACACTCCTCATACATTCCAACATGTTGTAAACTAGCACACGAATACAAGTTACCTACTTAGGCTTCATCAACCTTTAAGTACACCCGTAGTAAGTATAAGTATAAGTAGTACCTATAAGTAGGTTTTTTATACCTATAAGTATCTATCTCCTAAAGCTTAGTAAAAATAAGTTATGTGACAACTTAGAAGACACCTAATTTTTAGGGTTCCGTACCCTGTATCTCATGAACCGTGATAGTTAGACAGTTGAAAGTTTCACTTAAGATGTATTTCTGTTGCCGCTATAATAACAAATACTAAAAAACAGAAATCTAGTAGTTCTACGAACAGTAGACCTCGCGAGAGAGCTTATTTGCAACTCTATTGGATCATCTGTACATAATACCTACATAAAGTTGGCTTAGGAGGCCGTATATACAATTTTGGCCGATTTCGCAATTTTAAGTGATTTTAGAGACGTTATTTCACGGTCAAAAAACATTTTATCCATAAGTTTAAGCACCTTGAAAGATCAATTTAATTTTAATACAAAAAATAGGATATGTTTAGATGTCCTTAGTTAAAAAAACAATGTATATTCTTATAAAAACAAATAATAATTTTATAAATGGAGAAAACGTAAAATCAAGAAAATTATTCAGCGCTAAAATGCATCAAGCACATCCTCGCGCCCTCACTGTTACATGGAATCTGAAGTTGGTTGTTATATCTCGACAACCACTTGATCAATTCTGTTCATTTTTACCACAAGTTATAATAATTGTGTACTTTACCTACCTACCAAATATCATTAAAATCGGTTGGTAATTAACGCCGCACTAAACTTCCCTCCTTTTTATGGGAACCACATCTCTTATCAAAAATTAAATAATCCATAGAACCTACACACCAAGTTTCATCAAAATTGGTTCAAAATTACGCACAGTACGTGAGTACGAACATACAAACAAATCACACACTCACAATTCACAAACTCACAAACAAACTGACAGACGAAAAAAAAATTGGCCAGTTGATGCAGAGACGCTTCGCTCGTTCGGTCAATAAAGCTCCCATACAACAAACGTGATTTTTTTGCTCGTTTTGGCTCGATATTAATAATGGCAACAGGTAGACGCTTGAAATATGCACAGAATATTGAGATAAATTATTCATTAAAAAAAATTACTTAAAATTATATTAATATTTATTATTAATATTTTTCCCATACAACAAACGTGATTTTTTGTCGTTTTTAAAGATAATGGTACGGAATCCTTCGTGTTATTTCTCCCTTGATTTTAATGTAGGTACATCATATCAAGTATAACGCAAGCGTATTTAATGTACTCGTACATCATATCAAGTATAACGCAAGAGTATTTAATGTACATCATATCAAGTACAACGCAAGCGTATTTAATATCATATTATTAATAAGGTTGAAAGTTTCCGGATGCCTAGTCGGGAGACCGTCTAACTTGCGATCCGCAGGTCCTGGGTTCGAATCCCGCGGCACGCACCCCTGTCTTTTCAAAATTATGTGCGTATTGTTGATTGTCGCCAACTTCAAACGGTGAAGGAAAACATCGTGAGGAAACCTACAAGTCTGTGAGTTCTCAATGATCTTGAAGATGTGTGAAGTCTGCCAACCCGCACTTGGCCAGCGTGGCAGACTATGGCCTAACCCTTCTCACAATGAGAAGATGGCCCGTTCCCAGCAGTGGGACAGATTGTACAAACAGGGCTGATAAAAAAAAAAGGTTGAATACAAGTGCCGTGGGGTACCGGCATAGAATAGTACCTCCCCCTCTCTTCCCGTGGGTGCCGTAAGAACCGGCTAAGGGAAATACTACCAGAGATGGGCAGCAGCATCCTCTGCGGAAAACGCTACCCACTGGGCTCGCCAACCCGCATGCCAAGCGTGGCGAGTAATGGCAAAACCCCCCCTAATGAAGATTAACAAAAAAAACAGGCCCCCAGTCCCCGGCAGCGCCGCTATTCCGGGCTACGGTAGCGGTCCCGGTCACGGCGGAGCAAGGGGTGCTAAGAATCTCCGGAAGAGATCCGGCTACCACCCCCTGCATAAACGACGACTGGCCCTGGTAACACACAATATTCGCACGATGAAGACAGACGAGAAGCTAGCTGAGCTAGAAGAAGAAATTAGTAGGTTACATTGGGATATCCTGGGATTATCAGAAGTCCGACGAGAGAGTGAGGGCACGATAACCCTGAAATCCGCTAACCTACTCTACTACCGGGACGGCGACCAACAGTCCCAAGGTGGTGTCGGGTTTCTCGTCCACAAGTCCCTTATTAACAACATTCTTGCCATCGACAGTGTATCGAGCAGGGTTGCGTACCTGATACTCAGAGTATCCAAGAGATATTCGTTGAAGGTCATCCAGGTATACGAACCGACCTCGGCACACTCGGATGATGAGGTGGAGGTGATGTATGAGGACATTAGTAGGGCCATACACACTTCTGAGACCTATTTTAATGTTGTTATGGGGGACTTCAATGCGAAGCTGGGCAGGAAATGCGAAAGTGAGTTGAGAGTGGGACAATTTGGGTGTGGACAACGGAACCCCAAGGAACAGAGGTTCGCCGACTTTCTGGAGAAAGAGGGACTCTTCAAGGTGAACTCTTTCTTCCAGAAGCCACCTCATAGGAAATGGACCTGGTTGAGTTCCGATGGTTCTACGAGAAATGAGATAGACTTCATCCTCACCACCAAGAAACAAATATTCAATGATGTCTCTGTGATCAACATGGTTAAAACCGGAAGTGATCACCGAATGGTACGAGGCACTTTGAATATTAATGTTAAACTTGAGAGGTCCCGTATGATGACGTCTACACTCCGACCCACTCACGCCCGTATCCAAAACCCCGAGAGCTTTCAGCTCGAACTATCAAATCGCTTCGAGTGCCTGGAGAGCTGCGCATCGGTGGATGAGATAAATAACAGGTTTGTGGAAACTGTCCGTACGGTGGGCGCGAAGTTTTATAAACCCCACCGTACAAATAGACCGCAAAAGCTCTCGAGTCATACCCTCGACCTCATGGCTGAACGACGCTCATTGCAACTGCAGTCTTCCGGTGACGCCGAGTCATATAGGCGCCTCAGTAGACTCATATCAAAGTCTATGCGACACGACATCCGTACCTTTAATACTAATCGTATTAAAGAGACGATGGAGCGGAATAAAAGCTCCAAAGTGTTCGCAAAAGACATGTCTATTTGGCAGAGCCAGTTGACGAAGCTGAAGATGGAAGATGGCAGTCTAGCGTCAACCAAAGCAGAAGTCTTGAGGGAAATCGAGAGGTTCTATGGACAGTTATACACATCGGTCGCAAAACCCGTTAGCAGTTTGGGCAAAGATCCAAGAGCCAAACTGACTCGACATTATACCGAAGATATACCGGACATCAGCCTGTACGAGATTAGTATGGCCTTGAAACAGCTTAAGAACAACAAGGCACCGGGCAACGACAGAATTACATCAGAGCTACTGAAAGCGGGTGGAACACCGGTACTGAAAGTCCTTCAAAGGCTCTTCAATTCGTCGTGCTTGAAGCTACAACGCCAGAAGCATGGAACAGAAACGTGGTGGTGCTGTTCTTCAAAAAAGAAGACAACATTTTGCTGAAAACTACAGATTCATCTCGCTCTGAGCCATGTCAATAAGCTGTTTTCAAGGGTCATCATGAATCATCTTGAACGCAGGTTTGATGACTTCCAGCCTCCCGAACAAGCCGGTTTCCGAAAAGGTTATAGTACCATAGACAACATCCACACGCTGCGGCAAGTGATACAAAAGACCGAAGAGTATAACTCTCCAGCGATGCCGTATTGACTATCGGTATGTCGAAGTGCTGAAGTATTTGTATAACAACGCCACCATGTCAGTCCGAGCACAAGACCAGAATTCAGAGGCAATTCCATTGAAGAGAGGCGTGAGGCAGGGAGACGTTGTCTCTCCGAAACTGTTTACCGCCGGTTTGGAAGATGCCTATAAGCTTCTAGAAAGGAAAGGGCTCGGCATCAATATTAACGGCGAGTACATCACTCACCTTCGGTTTGCCGACGATATAGTAGTCGATGGAAGAGCTCAGTATGATGCTCGAAGACCTCAATAGAGTTTCCCAACGGGTGGGCCTCAAAATGAACATGGACAAAACGAAGGTTATGTAGTGCCCACCCCAATATCTGTGGGGAACTTCACTCTTGAAGTTGTTGACGAATACGTCTACCTAGGACAAACGGTCCGATTAGGCAGGTCCAACTTTACGAGGGAGGTCAATCGTCGTATCCAACTCGGCTGGGCAGCGTTCGGGAAACTTAAAAGCGTCTTCTCGTCCAATATTCCCCAGTGATGACATACGGTACTGAAACGTGGTCCCTAACTATGGGCCTTATAAGGAAGCTCAAGGTCACGCAACGAGCTATGGAGAGGGCTATGCTTGTAGTCTCTCTACGATATCGAATCAGAAATGAAGAGATACGTAGACGTACAAAAGTCATCGATATAGCACAGCGGATTAGCAAGTTGAAGTGGCAGTGGGCAGGGCACATAGCACGACATAACTGATGGCCGATGGGGCCGAAAGGTTCTCGAGTGGAGACCACGTACCGGCAAGCGCAGCGTAGGAAGACCAGCCACGAGATGGACAAATGACCATATAAAAATGGCGGGAAGACGCTGGAAGCAAGCCGCTTCCAATCGGTCTTTCTGAAAATCCATGGGGGAGGCCTATGTCCAGCAGTGGACTTCTTATGGCTGAGATGATGATGATGAATAAGGTTAGGCGATACTTCTCACCGGGACAACTGCTTCATCTGTATCAGGCACAGGTCCGATCGTGTATGGAGTACTGCTGTGAGCGAGCGGCGAGCTGTGAGGTTAATCGGTGACTATAAACTAGCTGCCAAGAAACTACTTAGTCTCGAGCACCGCCGTAAAGTAGCATGTCTGTCTATTTTCTACAGGATTCATTTCAGGGAATGTGCGCAAGAGCTTCACGACCTAATTCCACCCTCCTCATTTCACTACAAGACTAGCAGAAAGTCGGCGAATTACCACCCATTTCTCGTTGAAATGCCAAAAATCCGTACTCAGCGATAGCGATCCACATTCCTGTTGCATACTGCATAAGAATGGAATTCCTTGCCGCCATCTCTGTTTCCTGAGACCTACATCTACATCTTGGGATTTTCAAGGCTAGAGTGAAACTTCTAGCTCCATCCTCGGCCACACCGTCGCTTAACGTCAGGCGAGTTAGTGGTCAATTGTAGATCAATCTTGTATTAAAAAAATGGTATGTATATAATATATGTTTCTATATGACAGCCACCGCAGCAGCCTAAACGGCTTGACTGATTTTGATGAGCGAGGTGTCGTTAGATTCGTCATCGCTTCCAGAGTGTTAAGGCTATATTTTTTTGTAATAATATTAATTTAGCTCTTGCAAAAATTAACAAGTATAAGTTTAGAAAATTCAAAACCCCTGCCAAAAGACGGCTGAACCGATTTTGATGAAACATAAGAACACTCCCTACTAATTCACCTTTCAAACAAAAAAAACGGTTCATCCGTTCGGGAGCTACGTTGCCACATACAGATACAAGCACAGACACATCAAACTTATAACACCTCGTCATTTTTCGGAGGTTAAAAAATGCATTGTTTGGTAGCCTCCAACGAACTCTTTAAAATAAAATAAACAAATGATTTTACTAGAATTATTCTAAAGAATGCACATTTATAATCTTTTACAGCGATTTTACGCATACTTTCTCACAAAAAACATACACTCAACAGCATATCAAGTGTAACGAAATCGTAAGTAAGACTGCAAAAACTGCTTTTCTGCAGTCGGGTATTTTGTTTTTCTTTTAACATAGATACTTCTTTTACAGTCATTTAAAAATTAAAATATCTTTATATTTCTTTTTTTAGGGTTCCGTACCTCAAAAGGAAAAACCGGAGGATCATTTTGTTGTCCGTCTGTCCATCTGTCCGTCCGTCCGGATGTCAAGACCTTTATCTCGGGAACGCGTAAAGGTATCGTGTTGAAATTAAAACCATATACGCAGATCCATAGTCTCTTGCTGCAGAAAGAAAATTCAAATTTCTCAGTTTTCGTAAACAAAAGTTACAGCCGAAAAACACGCATATTTCGAAACTCACAAGGGAATCAAAACCTATGGGGTACTTCCCGTTGACCTAGAACTATGAAATTTGTCAAGAAGCATTGTGTTAGAGTACACATATAGGAAAAAAAACCGAAAACTGGTAATTTTTAATTTAATAAAAAAAAATGTCTTCAAGGAATGAGGAATGATAAATTTTAAAGTTCTTTAACCGTATCATGTGGGGTATCATATGAAAGAGCTTCATTAGAATAAGCGAAAACAGGGGTTTAAATATTTTTACGATGTATATTTTTCGGTTTATGAAGGACAAATTTTTTTTTTATTATCTACTCTATCTTATCTACTACTTTGTACGGAACCCTCGGTGGGTGAGTCTGACTCGCACTTGTCCGGTGATCTAGGCATGTAAGCTCAACTGTCAGTGCTTTGCGTCGAGTAACTAATCATCCTGTAGGAATTCTTTGAAATTAAACAATCTGTGCTGCATGTAACGTAATAATGTAATGTAATAATTGAACGGCATGACTCGAAGCATTCTGAGAAACCGAGTGGAGAGCGCGCTGCGTAGCAGGAGTAGGAAGGTAACATGGCACGTCTTGATGGAACGTCGATTATCTATGATTCGATAAGGCGCGATAAAAAGCTGATGTAGGTCAGACGTCAGGCGCGGCGCGCGGCGGGCGAGCGCCGGTCGAGGACGAAGCAGCAGGCCGGCCGCGCCGAGCTCATTATGCAAATGGGTCGCGTCGCGAGGGCGCCAGATTCACTGCCAGTTACTGCGCGATAGGTACGTCTTCCACTCCGTTGACTGTCCGCCGACTACTACTGTGCCGTCTGCGGCGGCGCTCGCTATCAGCCGCGCCGCTACACCTGCCGCGTGACGCGTGACCGAGCGCGGCCGACCTGCCTCCGGCCTCGTATCCTAGTGTAAATGTTTACGCGACTCGAGCTCCGGCACGGAACCGTGAGCCGGCTCCACACGGGTACAGCATACTCGTACAGCCCGAATTTGACGGCTTTTGTTGTTTTATTGATCGGTTGTAGTGGAGGCTCGTTAGCGGCACCGACACCGACCCACTCGAGGAGCCACCGGACGACTCTAATCGATACTGTTAATGTCGTCTTGCAAGACAAATGGTCGACGTGTTACTTAGCTTTGGGCCGCATATTCACGTAGTTACATTATCACAGGGAACGTAGCAAATACACGTGTTAACCTGATATAACATTAAGATATATTCGCGGTCGAACATAGAGAAGGTACAAACAAAATATTTATGGACTTTCCTAAATTTTCACATCTGATGGGACTTGAACCCGTATACCCCAATCAGTACTTAGGAACCTTTATCTGTTTGGCACTCGCGTGGGAATGGAACTGTATAATCGAACATCCAGAACATTCATTACTCTAAATTCTACTGACGCATGGCGCTTCCTAATGCAACTAGGTGTTGGTTGTATATTACACATATAATATAATACCGGCTTTTTTGAAGAATTGGATTTTTAGCGGGGTGTTCTTAATGGGGGATCCCTTTATGCACAATCCACTAAACCCACCACACCCTACTTGGGTCCTTGATTTCTAAAGACTAATAATACATAATTATTATTGTGATACGAAAGGGGCTCGGCTCCGCTACCGCCCTTGGCAAAGAGAATATAACTGCCCTTAGGTTAGAATTCCCAGACTTGGGACTATAACACGTTTGAAGTTGTGTTTCCGAGCTATGCTAAAGCTTAAGATAATTTGAGTCATTGTACTCACTTTATATCCCTAGATAATTTTTTCAATATTTTATAGGAAAAAATATTCAAATAAACTATACTTAGAGACTGCAGCAAGCCACTGGGCGAGGTAGGAGCTTTAGATTGTAGAAACTCCTGACTGTACCCGTCCGATCTACGAAAATAGCTCTTCAAATGCGACCCTTGACTGTCTATCTACCTATCGATCACCAATACACAATAATCTTCCAGTCACCGTGACATGATGGTATGTAGCGATCACCTCATACTCTACGAGTTTGCTCGGCCCGCCTTGCTCCGGCCAGTGTAAGGCAAGGCATCTCAGATTCAACTCGACATTACTGAAGTGCAAGTAAGAGGTGGCTCATACTATAATAGCTCCACCCAACCCTCTTGACGGGGAATGGTAGCGAGTATACCATTAGAACCTTCTATTCCCCGTCATAGACCCCACCTTTCCTGACGGCAAAAGGTAGAAAGCATTCTCCCTCCTTACACAAATCACTTCCCTCAAAAAAAACCTATAATAGCTCCTCAGTATCGCTCTTATGCCGTAAGCTGGCGAGCGTTAACCCGCCCGGTGCAGGTTATCACCGCAGCTCTAGCAGTCGGTAGCGAGAAGTAAACACCCAGATATAACGATGTGTCACTGGGGGACAATACCAGCGTCATACTAGGCACACAGGGCAGGGGTTCACAGGGCGGAGCACCCCGGGCCCCGCACACGGCGGCTCCCTCACTTACACGAATTGTTTTAAACATAACGTCGTTATAATATTGGTAGTTCCATATAAGAAGAAGTCAGAATTCATTTATTTACAAAAAAAATATCGCGCCTTAACTGTAATGAAAGCGTTCACTACATTCACACAAACACCTTATTATAATGTAAAGGTTGCATCTCATCCGAGTTCATCTTTCTAATCTCATGTGTACGTTTATTCAGTTGCGTAGCGTGGGTAATGGGTATCAGCCGCCCGGGGCGGAAGAAAATTTTGCCGCCCTCTTATTTAGGCAATTCAATTTAAAAGATTATATATAAAGAACTTTACGGCACGAACAGTCATCATTGTAGTGTATTGTACAGGTTACAAATAAAAACGTATTACAAAAATTCTTAATAACTCTAACAAAAGGGCCGGCCACTCAGTCTATACGAGCTTACTTACTTTACAAAAACTCTTACATTTATGCCATTTACATTGATATAACACGTTTAAACACTTATTGATTATACCTTGATGATCAACAAGATTAATAGCGAACTGAATATAAAACGTAAATCGAATTCCAAATAGAACTAGAACGTAAATTTCTATTGAAAAATAATATGAAAATTAAAATGATAACGATTTTTTTACGAACTTTAATAGAATATTTGTTAAAGAAAGAGGATTGCCCGATTCCATCTCAGTATAAATAATGAAAAATTCAGTGCTCGTTTCAAGAAAGTGCAACAAAAATATGAAATGGTTGAAATGTTTACAAGATATTATTATTATTTTTTGTGAAATTTTGCAGCCCCCTAAAGGTGCCGCCCGGGGCGGACCACACCTGCCGATAGCAAAAAAATATCGCGCTCACTTCGCTCACGATTACTTTCATTCAATTAATTTTACGCTTTTATCATTGCTATTATAACAGCTCGTCCACTCCCTATGATTATTTAACAATTATTTGCTTTTACTTTACTTACAAGTTTTTTTATAAGAACAATCATAATTAATTTAAAAAATCGCACTCACTTCGGTCGCGCCCATTTCACACTATTTGCTTTGTGGTTAGGTATAGTTTGTATAAGAACAGTTATATTTAGTTACAATCCAAAAAAAAGTTGCACTTGGTCGGCTCGCGCATAATTACACGTGAAATATTGACTAAAGATAATTTCATAGCATGTCGCTCGGAATGTAAAAGTAAAAGTATTTTTTTATTTATATACTAAAACATATTTGTATAAAATAAGGTTACAAATGTCCAAGTATGTATTTACTCAACAAGTATCTATATTAAAAAAAACTTTTTGAAAACAAGCTTTTATTAGGTATGTTCTTGTTAATAATAAAGTACTCGCCAAGACGAATCAAACGAGCCGAAACTCGCTGGGGTTGCGTCGTTTCATTACAGAGTTCCTATGACCACCTTTCAGCTCCATCATCAGACCCTGGTTACAATTGAAAGACAAACTACTCGTCAAGACGATTCAAATGAGCCCAAACTCGATGAGGTTGTGTCGTTTCATTGTGAAGTTCCTTTGGCCACATTCCAGCTCCATCATCAGATCAGCACCATGTCATCAGATTATTGCATTGTCACGCGATTTACACACGTATGCAAAATTTCAGCTCAATCGGTAACCAGGAAGTGGATCAAATTTAATTTGCAAGATTTGATGACAAACATCGGACAGGTGAAACTAAATAAAACCTTGTCAAATAAAATGAGGCATGCAAATGTCAGATAATAAATTTAAATAAAGTCAAATGTGAATATAACATATAATAAGTGAAACATATAAGCAGTTTAAAATGATTTTGATTTTGATTAGTAAATTATTTATTTAGTCCATGTATGATTGAAATGGTGTCATTATTAAAAAAAAAAAGTTATAGTCTGGCCTGTTCTATAGGAATTCCGCAATACACGTTAAGATATTCGTCAATAGAATAGTAACATCAATCAAGAAGCCATTTATGCAGGTTGAACTTGAGCCTGGAGGAGGTCATACACTAATTAAATTCTTCAGGTAGTGCGATGAATATTTCAGAGGCCATAAAATAAGCATTTTGTTGCGTTTATGCAAGTCTACAAAACGGAGTTGCCAATGTTTTGCCAGTACGTCGTTTTCTTTTAGAGCCTTCTTGCTTTGACTTAAAAACTCCAGATTATTGACCGAGCGAGCGAAGCGTCTCTGCATCAACTGGCCAAATTTTCTTTCATCTGTCAGTTTGTTTGTATGTTCGTACTCGTGTACAGAGCGTAATGTTGAACCAATTTTGATAAAACTTGATGTATAGGTTCTATGTTTTTTTTTGTCGTCGGCGATTTTTGATAAGAGGGGTGGTTCCCATAAAAAGGGGGGAAGTTTATTACGGCGTTAATTACCAACCGATTTTAATGATATTTGGTAAGTAGGTAAAGTACACAATTATTACAACTTGTGGTAAAAATGAACAGAATTGGTCAACTGGTTGTCGAGATATAACAACCAACATCAGATTCCATGTAACAGTGAGGGCGCGAGGTTGTACTTGATGCATTTTAGCGCTGAATAATTTTCTTGATTTACGTTTTCTCCATTTATAAAATTATTATTTGTTTTTATAATAATATACATTGTTTTTTTAATTAAGGGCATCTAAACATATCCTATTTTTTTATTAAAATTAAATTGATCAAGGTGCTTAAACTCATGGATAAAATGTTTTTTGACCGTGAAATTACGTTTGTAAAATCACTTAAAATTGCCTTAAAATTGCCTCCTAAGCCAACTTTATGTAGTTATTATGTACAGATGATCCAAGGCAAATAAGCTCTCTCGCGAGGTCTACTGTTCGTAGAACTACTAGTTTTTACAAACAAACAGATATTTTTAATATATAAACATGGGAGTGTCAAGACTTTGTATTCCTTAAATATTGGTTTGCATGAGTGGAGACAGTCTGCTCCTTTTATAGCTCTTAAACATTTCTTTTGGAGTGTGTTTTCAAAGTTATATCTGTTTTTCTCATATGATTTGCTGATAGACTTAAAAGCTTATAGTTTTTTAAAGTTTAAGTTTAAAGTAAATTCTATCCGCCCGCGGACCCAGTCCGACGCTGGACAATACTACACGTTATCATCACAAATATTATAGTTGTAGCTCGATTATGAAACGAAACCTAAGTCACATTACTGGTCGTAAGATCGGCTTGTATCGCAGGTTAGTCAGGTTTAGTTACGTTTACGTTGTATTTTACCGACATTCATGCTTTCAAGCTTTCAGGCGTAAGTAAGTAGGATTAGATCGCTAATAATAGGCGTATCTCGATCCTATCCTGATCATGAGGGGAGAGGCCCGCGACTCGATAGAAAGTCCGTAATGTGTCAGACATGCGGCACGTATGACAGTGATGCAGCATGCATGATGTAGTGCGGCGGAGGCGGCTCGCGACGAGGTGCGTGCGAGGCCGCGAGGAAGGTGAAGCGCGCCACGTGCCTAGTTGCCTACACCACCGCACTGTAGCGTGTCTAATTCGATCATCCGCACCATTCTCACGAAGCGGATATTGGAGTAATTGAGTGTTACCGCGCCTCGCGCCTCGCGCCGCCCACCGATCTAATTATCCACCGACAACGCGCGCTCGTTCCCGACGGCCCTCGTAAACAAACGATTTAACACGGAACCTCATACCGTTACGAGATCGATTTTATAAAATGAGACAAACAAAAAGACAGGTTAGTAAAATGAATGTCCGAGGGTTCGCGCGCGGGCGCTGCTTCCGGCTGGCGTACCTTGACCTTGTTGTCGAGAGGACGCGGCTCCACCGCCAGCAGCGCGCCCATCTCGACGCGGCAGGTGGAGGGGCGGCGGCCCTCGCCGCCGGAGCCGCCGCCGCTGCCGCCGGACATCTCGGAGCCCCCGCTCTCTGCGCACAGGGAGTCAGTGAGTGGCGGCGCAGGCGGCGCGCGCCGGCGGGCCCGCGCCCGCGCGCGCTCACCGGCAGTCCGCAAGACCTGCGCGCCGCACGATTCACCACGACGCAATGCGGACGGGATATATTTAGCGAGGGCGGGCGGGCCTACTGACTGGCGGTGAGCGCGAGCGCGCACTCCGTGTCAACACTCACCGGCGCCATCGCCGCGCGCGCCATCCCGCGCCCGCTCCGTGAACTGAAACAGAGCGAAGCGCATCACGAGGAGCCTGCCGGAGGTGACGCCGGCGCAGAGGGCGCGAGAGGCGGCTCACCTGCACGCGGCGGACGCGGCGCGCGGCGATCTGCCGCGAGTGTCGACGCAGCGCCTCCAGGGCGCCGCCGGCAGTCGCGCGGGTTCAGCACGCGCCGGCGCCGGCGCAACCGGCCAGCGGCACCGCCGCCATGTCGGCTCCCGTGTGCGCGCTGCACCCGCACCCGACCTCCTCCGATCTGGAAGTGTACGATAGTTCAAAGCTTCTGTTTATTGTTATGACGTCGTAAAATTGTTTTTGTGTACGGCACGGACGTGTCGGTGCGCGGAGCCGTCTCATAAAACTATACGTGTTCATTTAAAATTGTTTGATCGTATAAACCTATTACAGTAAGGAAGAGGTCTAGGCGCGGCGCAGGGTGCCAAACGTCCGCGTCGCCGTGGCGCGGCGCAGGGTGCCAAACGAGCCGATTATATCGAGGTGGCTTTAGGGAGGGTTGAGAGATCGGTCAGTGTCGAGTTGACCCAGAATTGACACAAATCTAGTTATATGAATTTGCCGCAAAGTGAGCACATCTCAGTTATAACGAGCATCCCTAACCGTCCGTTTATTTTTCGAAGTGAAAACACGGAATAACTAACTTCTATATAGATTAGTGTAGGTGTAAGTAGAGTCGTCTCAGTCTAACTATCTCAGTGGAATAGTAGATAGACATAGACATAGACATAGACATAATTTTATTGTAACAAAAACACACAGAAAATAAAAAATCATAAGTACACACAAAATAGGTCACAAAATTATGTTTTTGTCACAATCCGGCCCCAGCTCAGCATAATGCTAGTTGTAAACAACCAGCGCTGGATAAATTGAATTGGATGGATAGATTGTATCATAAGGGAGCAAAATAATATTTTTTCGGCGAGGGCGCTTTTTTGAATCCAGCGCGAAGTGAGGGATTCTAGAGTAGATTCTTTAGTAGAATCCTGAACGTAGCGAGGGATTCAAAGTACGTCGCCCGACCCAAAAATATATATTGCGCCTGAGCTCTACTTTTCATCACCATCTATGAGAAAATAAAAGACGCCTCATATTTTATTGTAATATTATTATTAAATAAAACATAGATAAACTACTAATAAATTAAAATTAAATAGTATCTAATAATAAAACAACTAAAACTTATATTTACATTTGAGACATTTTCGCAATTATGAAAATTTATTGTTACAGTTTATACGAATAGAAAACAATATTTGCGTTCGATTTCTTTGGCGCTGAACACTAGATGTTCCAAATTCAAAAAGTGCGCGGCAAAGATAATTGCGGCGCACTTATAAAGAGGATTAAAAACTCATTACTGCCCGCTAAAAAATTCTTATAGAAAACACCACCTTTGGGTGCACTTAAAGGCAAACCAAGGCGTCCTTTTCGAATAGATGGGATGAAAACAATATTATAGTTAATTTCATTTATTACGTCCGTACCAATTCATTAGGTACTAGCATTCCTGCTGTGGCTTCGCTCGTATAGGTAGGAATCGGCGGCGGCTCGGCTTACACAGTGACATACTCGTATATATATTTTTTTTAATTTCAAGCTGCATACTAGTTATTGCTACCGTTCAGAAAGTAACAACTGCTCAACGGCGGCTTGGCCGAATTGACACTTGTACAGAATAAGTCTAGGTCATATCACCTGCATAGCTTATTGAAGTTCTCACTAGCTCGCCACAGAAATGAGTTTTGCCTCCCACAGTGGGAGTAAATAGGGTAATATTTAATCGAGTTATTCTGGAGGGGACGCGAAGAGAAACCTTGGCTAGCAAGTCTGGGCAGTCGATCAAGCTTGATGTTATCTTTAGTAGGAATGTTAAATCAGCAAGTTTACGTCTTTTATATAGTGGAAGGAAATGATTTTTTTTACAAAGATTACCGTATTCTGATGACTTATAAGGAATTTTTAGGCCGTGGGGTACCGGCTTAGAATAATACCTCCCCCTCTCTTCCCGTGGGTGCCGTAAGAACCGGCTAAGGGAAATACTACCAGAGATGGGCAGCAGCATCCTCTGCGGAAAACGCTACCCACTGCGCTTGCCAACCCGCATGCCAAGCGTGGAGTAATGGCAAAACCTCCTATGATGAGCAACGAAAAAACCAGGCCCCCAGTCCCCGGCAGCTCCGCTATTCCGGGCTACGGTAGCGGTCCCGGTCACGGCGGAGCAAGGGGTGCTAAGAATCTCCGGAAGAGATCCGGCTACCACCCCCTGCATCCCTGCATAAACGACGACTGGCTCTGGTAACACACAATACCGGTAACCTACTCTACTACCGGGACGGCGACCAACAGTCCCAAGGTGGTGTCGGGTTTCTCGTCCACAAGTCCCTTATTAACAACATTCTTGCCATCGACAGTGTATCGAGCAGGGTTGCGTACCTGATACTCAGAGTATCCAAGAGATATTCGTTGAAGGTCATCCAGGTATACGCACCTACCTCGGCACACTCGGATGATGAGGTGGAGGTGATGTATGAGGACATTAGTAGGGCCATACACACTTCTGAGACCTATTTTAATGTTGTTATGGGGGAATTCAATGCGAAGCTGGGCAGTAAATGCGAAAGTGAGTTGAGAGTGGGGAAATTTGGATATGGACAACGGAACCCCAAAGGACAGAGGTTGGCCGACTTGCTGGAAAAAGAGGGACTCTTCATGATGAACTCTTTCTTCCAGAACCCACCTTATAAGAAATGGACCTGGTTGAGTCCCGATGGTTCTACGAGAAATGAGATAGACTTCATCCTGACCACCAAGAAACAAATATTCAATGATGTTTCTGTGATCAACATGGTTAAAACCGGAAGTGATCACCGAATAGTACGAGGCACTTTGAATATTAATGTTAAACTTGAGAGGTCCCGTATGATGAAGTCTACACTCCGACCCACTCGCGCCCATATCCAAAACCCCGAGAGCTTTCAGCTAGAATTATCAAACCGCTTCGAGTGCCTGGAGAACTGCGCATCGGTGGATGAGATCAATAACAGGTTTGTGGAAACTGTCCGTACAGTGGGCGCGAAGTTTTATAAGCCCCACCGTACAAATAGACCGCAAAAGCTCTCGAGTCATACCCTCGACCTCATGGCTGAACGACGCTCATTGCAACTGCAGTCTTCCGGTGACGCCGAGTCATATAGGCGGCTCAATATACTCATATCAAAGTCTATGCGACACGACATCCGTACCTTTAATAGTAATCGTATTATTGACGAAGCTAAAGATGGAAGATGGCAGTATAGCGTCGACCAAAGCAGAAGTCTTAAGGGAAACCGAGAGGTTCTATGGACAGTTATACACATCGGTCGCAAAACCTGTTAGCAGTTTGGGCAAAGATCCAAGAGCCAAACTGACTCGACATTATACCGAAGATATACCGGACATCAGCCTGTACGAGATTAGGATAGCCTTGAAACAGCTCAAGAACAACAAGGCACCGGGCGACGACGGAATTACATCAGAGCTACTGAAAGCGGGTGGAACACCGGTACTGAAAGTCCTTCAGAGGCTCTTCAACTCCGTCGTGCTTGAAGGTACAACGCCAGAAGCATGGAAAAGAAGCGTGGTGGCGCTGTTCTTCAAAAAAGAAGACAACACTTTGCTGAAGAACTACAGACCCATCTCGCATCTGAGCCATGTCTATGACCCATAAAAACATTATGGGTCATCACGAATCGTCTTGAACACATGTTTGATGACTTCCAGCCTCCCGAACAAGCCGGTTTCCGAAAAGGCTATAGTACCATAGACCACATCCACACGCTGCGGCAAGTGATACAGAAGACCGAAGAGTATAACTTGCCCCTTTGCTTAGCGTTTGTGGACTATGAGAAAGCCTTTGATTCGATCGAGAAATGGGTGGTGCTTGAGGCTCTCCAGCGATGCCGTATTGACTATCGGTATGTCGAAGTGCTGAAGTGTTTTTACAACAACGCCACCATGTCAGTCCGAGTACAAGACCAGAATTCAGAGGCAATTCCATTGAAGAGAGGCGTGAGGCAGGGAGACGTTGTCTCTCCGAAACTGTTTACCGCCGGTTTAGAAGATGCCTATAAGCTTCTGGAATAGAAAGGGCTCGGCATCAATATTAACGGCGAGTGCATCACTCACCTTCGGTTTTCCGACGATATAGTAGTCATGGCAAAGTCGATGGAAGAGCTCAGTACGATGCTCGAAGACCTCAATAGAGTTTCCCAACGGGTGGGCCTCAAAATAAACATGGATAAAACGAAGGTTATGTCGAACGCCCATGTAGTGCCCACCCCAATATCTGTGGGGAACTTCACTCTTGAAGTTGTTGACGAATACGTCTACCTAGGACAAACGGTTCGATTAGGCAGGTCCAACTTTACGAGGGAGGTCAATCGTCGTATCCAACTCGGCTGGGCAGCGTTCGGGAAACTTAAAAGCGTCTTCTCGTCCAATATTCCCCAGTCCCTCAAGTCGAAAATTTACAACCAGTGTGTGTTACCAGTGATGACATACGGCACTGAAACGTGGTCCCTAACTATGGGCTTTATAAGGAAGCTCAAGGTCACGCAACGAGCTATGGAGAGGGCTATGCTCGGAGTCTCTCTACGAGATCGAATCAGAAATGAAGAGATACGTAGACGTACAAAAGTCACCGATATAGCACAACGGATTAGCAAGCTGAAGTGGCAGTGGGCAGGGCACATAGCACGTAGAACTGATGGCCGATGGGGCCGAAAGGTTCTCGAGTGGAGACCACGTACCGGCAAGCGCAGCGTAGGAAGACCAGCCACGAGATGGACAGATAACCTCATACAAGTGGCGGGAAGACGCTGGATGCAAGCCGCTTCCAATCGGTCTTTTTGGAAATCCATAGGGGAGGCCTATGTCCAGCAGTGGACTTCTTATGGCTGAGATGATGATGATGATGATGATAAGGATTTTTTAGACGGAAACACAGATATCTGATAAATTTAATTTGGATTATTTCGATTCTATCAATATAAACAGCGTATTGTGGGTTCCATACCTGCGAAGCATACTCGAGAATGCTTCGGACAAACGAGCAGTATAGTATTTTGAATGTTTTAGCTCGGTTAAAACTAGCCGAACTCCTCTTATCGAAACCGAGTGTTCTTGAGGCCTTAGAGACAATAGACTCAATATGTTTGTCAAAAAGCAATCTCGAGTCATGCAACACACCGAGATCTCTAACAACATCACACTTTGATAGAATTTCTTGCTTACATTATAATATGTATATTCTACGGCTTGGCCAATAGTATTCAGCACCTTACAAAGCTTACACGTGTGCGATAACAACAACAATAGTGAACCCTACTCGTACTCGTATTGTTGAAGGACTATTTTGTCGGCGTCTAAACAAGTTTTGGAACAATGGCCCACATTAAAGCCACTGACAAAACAACGGGTTAATACAAAATGAGGCATTTTTAATATTTTCCACATATTTTTATGTTTGCTACTTTGGCTCGTTGTGGACACATCCTATGACTTAGTACGCTTTTACCGTCTTACTTATAAACGGCGCATGAGCGCATTTCAGCTAAACAGAGTTTTGTTCCGTTTTCGCACGAGTCAGGTTCCCGTCTAACAGAAAGGGACAAGTCCTTATTCAGTGAATAAGATTTTACCGTGCGTTTATAAGTAAAACGGTTAGTGTTTTAATTTATGACATTTACCTAGTGATTTATTGTTTCAACATGCTTAAAAGAAACAAACTTTGTTAAAAAAAGCGTGTACAGTTCGTACAAAAGTTGTACACTTTTGTACGAACAAGAGAACTCACAGTAAAAAAATTCGAGAACTGCGAATTGTTGGCGCCGAGCTTTCCAATATGCTATGGAACTGTTCACTAGGACCGATTGACATATGAACAGGCCCAAAACGGGGCGCAAACTGATCGCGCGACAGACACTGAGAACCAAAGGAATTGAGAAAGTCGTTAAATAAAACCGGACAAGTGCGAGTCAGATTCGCCCACCGAAGGTTTCGTACAAATTAGTAGATAAAAGGGGGAAATCATATATTTTCCTTCATAAACCGAAAAATATACATCGTAAAAATATTTAAAAACCTGTTTTAGCTTATGCTAATGAAGCTCTTTCATATGATATGTGTATTATGTGGGGACATAATACGGTTAATTCACTTTAAAATTTGGACCTTCATCCCTTGCATAAAGACACTATTTTTTGTGATTAAATTAAAAGGTCCAGTTTTCAGATTTTTTTTATATGCTATAACTAACTAAAATATACTATAACACAATACTTCTTGCTAAATTTCATACTTCTAGGTCAACGGGAAGAACCCATAGGTTTTGATTCCCTTGTGAGTGTGAGTGAGTGTGTTCCCTTGTGATAATTATTATTAGTAAGGATTAGTATGGTGGTAAAACTTTGTCTCCCGTTTGTCTCTGTGATATGTTATATGTTACTCGTCTTCACTGACAGGACTTGGCTGCCCTCCTCCCTCTTCCCCTACCTCTCCCCCCTTCTCCCCTCTCCCTCCCCTCCCCTCCCCCTCCCTTCACCCCTCTCCTTAACTCAAAACACAATTATAATGGAACAGTTGTCGGTGATTTTTTTGAAATAGGAAATAGGTTTAATCCTGTTTTACCCGTTCCCGCGGGAATCCAGGGATAAAAAGTATCTTATGTGTTAATCCAGATTATAAACTACCTGTGTGCCAAATTTCAGCCAAACCCATCAAGCCGTTTTACCGTGAAGAAGTAACAAACTAACACAAACTTCGCATTTATATTATTAGTGTGATGTGTGATGTGATTTATTAGCATTTCCTATTCCAAACTCCAATAAAACACATAAGTTATATTATATATATATATATTCGTAATTGCCGTTAAAAAAAAATTATTTTGATACTCGATGTCTTAGCTCGATGTATTTTGAAAACATATTTTTTTTGAGATTACATTTTATCGCCAAAAATCCTTAATTTTGTTTTTAGGGTTCCGTACCTCAATAGGAAAACATGGAACCCTTATAGGATCACTTTGTTGTCCGTCTGTCTGTCCGTCTGTCCGTCCGTCCGGGTGTCAAGCCCTTTATCTCACGCGTGAAGGTATTGAGTTTAAATTAAAACCATATACGCAGATCTATAGTATCTTGCTGCAGAAAGAAAAATAAAGTTTTTAAGCTTTCGTGAAAAAAAGTTACAGCCTAATATATCATAAAAAACAAACATTTTGACACTCACAAGGGAATCAAAACCTATGGGGTACTTCCCGTTGACCTAGAACAATGAAATTTGGCAATAAGCATTGTGTTACACATATAGGAAAAATCCGAAAACTGGACATTTTTAATTTAATCCCAAATAAATAGTGTCTTTATGCAAGGAATGAAGGTCCAAATTTTAAAGTGAATTAACCGTATCATATGAAAGAGCTTCAGTAGCATAAGCTAAAACAGGATTAAAATATTTTTACGATGTATATTTTTCAGTTTATGAAGGAAAATACAAAAATATATGATTTCCCCCTTTTATCTACTAGTTTGTAAGGGAACCCTCGGTGGGCGAGTCTGACTCGCACTTGTCCGGTTTTTTATTTTTATTTTGATGTACCCAGTGTCACTCTCACGACTAAGACGAATCTATTGACACCACTCACATAAAAATACGACAAGCCGTTTAGGCTCTAGGGCCGTGCCAAAGAAATATACATACATACACTCGAAAAACATAACCCTCCTTCTTTCGCAGTCGGGTAAAAAGCCATAATTCAATATTTGCGGCGGCGTCATGTAAACATTCGTTCGAATCAGAGACATTACATTATTTTGATAGCGATCGACTTCGAATGGTCATTTCTCGCGTGTTTTACGAGTACACCCCATTTTAAAATCACGGGCCATTTTACAAACCTTCAGCATTTTGCAAAATGCTGTTTGTTTATGAAAAGACGCGTCGTTTATATGTATAATGATGAATGTTACAAAATGCCTATGACATAATTATAGATAGTAAAGAAGTGGTAGACGGATGTGGGCGAGGCGAAACCCCGGGGGGGGGGGGGGTCGATTGGCGAGAGGAGAGGTTAATGGCGATCGAACGGAGATGAAACGAGCTCGTCACTCGCCAATCACATTGATGTAACCTATTCAATAAGATATTTAGTAGCTTACATACCTACCTACTGCACCAGAAGAAAATGTGACGTGTGGATGTAGAGCCGTCGTCGTAGGACTATTAGTTGATTCGGATCGGATCGACGTACCCGCTTGTCTGTAAAGGTATGTATGTAGCTACTAGATGTATATTATGCTGACGTTGCTTTAGTCACGTTTGTGAAACGGCTTAAGCTTGGCCTGGCTTCTGTTCAGTAAGCTTCACTCTCCTGATTATAAGCTATGTTGTAGTCTACGATGGAGCTTGGTTTCCGAATAATCCTATTTAGTCGTGATTTAAATGAAATAAAAATAACAAGAATTATATAATAATTAATAAATAATTATTATTTTTCTGTATTATGTATTTTTAATAATTTTTTTTAGTCTTAAGGTGTAAATAGTGGAAACATATTTTTTTTGTCATACATAAAGTAATTTTAATAACATAGCTGGACGACTTGAACACATTTTGCCGTGATTGGACCCACACAGCAATGGAGTGCGACGAAATAAGGGAGACCTTTGCTCAGCAGTGGCAGTGGGATCCATCAGATCCCACACAGCGGTCGTTTGATTCAACACTGAGTTTTGATTGTTTGTAACAGTATTATGTTTTTACCTCGACTGTTTCTCATTAACATGCAAAGCCTCATTATATATTACTCATTAACTTAGCCGTGATAGTTTTCTTTTTAATTTCATCATATACCTATGTAACTAGCATGATTTTTTTATATCTCCAAAGTCACCGATAGAGGGGGAGGACACTGACTAACAAAAATTATCACTTCAAAGCTTTATTTTGCAAACTAATCTCTAAATTGAATAAAACCGGACAAGGCGAGTCAGGCTCGCCCACCGAGGGTTCCGTACGAACTAGTATTTAAAAGGGCGATATTATATATTTTCCTTCATAAATCGAAAAATATACGTCGTAAAAACATTTAAGAACCTGTTTTAGCTTGTGCTAATTAGGCTCTTTCATATGATACCCCAGTCCCCACATGATACGGTTAAAGTACTTTAAAATTTGGATCCACCTTCCTTGCTCAAAGACCCTTTTTATTTGTGATTAAATTAAAAATGTCCCGTTTTCGGATTACTTCCTATATGTGTACTATAACACAATGCTTCTTGCGAAATTTCATAGGTCTAGGTCATCCGGAAGTACCCCATAGGTTTTGATTCCTCTGTGAGTGTCGAAATGTGCGTTTTTTACGACATATTCGGCTGTAACTTTATTTTCACGAAAACTGAGAAATTGTATTTTTCTTTTTGCAGCAAGATACTATAAATCTGCGTATATGGTTTTAATTTCAACTCGATACCTTCACGCGTTCCCGAGATAAAGGTCTTGACACCCGGACAGACGGATAGCAAAGTGATCATATAAGGGTTCCGTTTTTTCCTATTGAGGTACGGAATCCTAAAAACCGGACAAGTGCGAGTCAGACTAACCCACCGAGGGTTCCGTACAAACTTGTAGATAACAGGGGGAAATTATATATACTTTCCTTCATAAATCGAAAAATATACATCGTAAAATATTTAAAAACCTGTTTTAGCTTGTGCTAATGAAGCTCTTTAATAAGATACACCACATGATACGGTTAACTCACTACCATACCGTGCCCCACGTAAGCATAAGTTGCACTACAGAAACGTACACTCACTACCATATCGTGCCCCACGTAAGCATACCTCTAAAGGAAAAACCGGACAAGTGCGAGTCAGACTCGCCCACCAAGGGTTCCGTACAAATTAGTAGATAAAAGGGGGAAATTATATATTTTTTTATATTTGGCTTCATAAACACAAAAATATACAACGTAAAAATAAAATTAAAACCCTGTTTTAGCTTGTGCTAATAAAGCTCTTTCATATGATACCGAACATGATACGGTTAAAGCACTTTAAAATTTGGACCCTCCTTCCTTGCATAAAGGCCCTATTTTTGTGATTGAGTTAAACTCAAAATTACTAAGGTATACTTACATTACTTTAAGGGCTTGGTTATTAAAGTTAAATAAAAAAGGTTTATTATTTTATGCTTTTCAGTTTTTCCTGAGGTTTAATTTTTTTGTTAAAAGTTTTGACGTGACAAAGTCTAATAAATCGATGAACGCCGGCTGCACGCACGAAAAAGGATGACTCATTGTCCCGTTACGCTCATTGTAACGTTTACATTTCATCAATGTTTTGTTATGACGTTGTCACGTTAAACTATCGTCCGTAAACCGACTTTACAGACAACAATTTTTTTATTTTATAATTTTTTGTGGCTTAAGTCTACTAATTACTAGTAGTTCTACGAACAGTAGACCTCGCGAGAGAGCTTATTTGCAGCTCACCTTGGATCATCTGTACATAATACAATACCTACATAAAGTTGGCTTAGGAGGTCGTATGTAAAATTTTGGCCGATTTCGCAATTTCAAGTGATTTTACAGACGTAATTTCACGGTCAAAAAACATTTTATCCATAAGTTTAAGCACCTTGAATGATCAATTTAATTTTGTTTTTTGTATTTTTAACACAAAAAATAGGATATGTTTAGATGCCCTTAATTAAAAAAACAATGTATATTCTTATGAAAACATATAATAATTTTATAAATGGAGAAAACGTACAATCGAGAAAATTATTCAGCGCTAAAATGCATCAAGCACAACCACGCGTCCTCACTGTTACATGGAATCTGAAGTTGGTTGTTATATCTCGACATTCACTTGACTAATTTTGTTCATTTTTACCACAATTTGTAATATTTGTGTACTTTGCCTACACATGTCATTAAAATCGGTTGGTAATTAACGCCGCAATAAACTTCCCCTTTTTTATGGGAACCACCCCTCTTATTAAAAATCGCCGACGACAAAAAAATTTAAATAATCCATAGAACCTATACACCAAGTTTCATCAAAATTGGTTCAAAATTGAGCCTTGTACGCGAGTACGAACATACAAACAAACTGACAGATGAAAGAAAATTTGGCCAGTTGATGCAGAGACGCTTCGCTCGCTCGGTCAACTACACTACTACTTCTACTACAGTCTACTAATTACTATTTAATTTTTGATTACTTTTAAAATAGCTACCTACCTTATAATACACAACTAGAGGTGCGCGCCGCCGCGGCGTGCCGCCGCCAACTTAATTCGGCGCGCCGCCGCCGCCGCCGATCATTTGAAATTTCGCACCGAGAACGAATTGCGATTTTTTTTCGTTTAGTTTTTAATATCGCAGATCATTTTAACATACCGTATGGACGATACACATTACTCAGATCGTTTCTAGAAATAGTCTGGTGGTAAAGCGAAACACGGGAGGGAGATTCAAAGAATAAAAGCACATATTCATCTTTGGCATCCATAACGTGTGTGTCCACAAGAGACGTTAAGCAGATAGATGTACGGGTAGCGACGAAAACATCCACCAACATCGTAAAATGTTAACAAATGACAAAATAGTTGCAACATAAAAACGAGTAACTAAATAATTAAATAAACAAAGAAATCTACATAAATAATACAACTATTATAATAATAAGTAACATATTTAATTTAAAAATTAAAAACGCACTGAACAAATTTGAAAACAAAGCCCCAGTCAAAAAGCCACGCGTTGTACCTTGTCGAAATGTGCCCACAATGCTGACGGCGTTCCCTCTTTGGATGGCTAAGAAAAGGAGTAATAAAGAAACTCAAGCCCGAGCGTGGATCATGGCTTTTTTCCTTGAGTCGTCGCTCCAACTCGCACACGAATTGTATGGCTTCGGAACACCACGTTCCGGGCATTTAACGCCAAACAGCACAAAATCATACATCTACTCCAAGCAGGCGTATTTAAGATGTTTACAATGTTTACATCTGGCCGGTGCCTCTGATTCTCCACCAACTGACTGCTGCGTGGCGGCGAGATGGCAAGAAGCGAATGTACTTACGCACGTCAAATCCCAAAGGAGACAGGGACCTCTGCTATGGAATCAAATACTATCAGGCCGCTTCGCTTACCGTCTGAACAGGACAAACCAGGGGGCTCCAAAACCCAAAACACATCAGCAGACACCAACGCTGGCCTAATTATATCGTTAATCTCATGATGTTTTGGTCTACGACCAGCGCATCTCGTGCAAGCCAAGCCGTGGTGGCCGTTGGCGTCGCTATTCGCATTACAAATACAAGTATGAGATTCGCAAACATTGCAATCGAGCCGGAGAGGCAAAGCCACTCTCAAAGTAAAGTTCTGTAAGTCTTCGTCTAGTAGGGTGTTATGTGTGGAGATGGCAATGCATGCAACCAGGCGCTGGACTCGGGAAGAGTGGCGGCGTTAACTCTAGCCAGCTCGGCCTATTGGCGCTTGCTTAATAGTTGCGACAAATCGTTTTTTGACAATTATGTTGTCCCAGCCTCTCTGTATCTTTAGATTCTAAAGCTGATCCGTGTCTCCCGATATCTCTCTATACTATTAAAATAGCCTGTAAAAAGTGTTTTTCGTAGCTGGTCTTGAAATTACAGCTAAAGATAGTTTTTTTAAACATTTCTATCCGAAAAATTTTAAAAATCCCACGCTGCCGGCGTCGCGCCGCCGCCGACTGATTTTTAACGCGGCGCGCACCTCTATACACAACTCAGCATTAAAATCTGCGAGTGAACAATAAATCACCCCTATTTTCCCACCCTTAGGGTAGGATTTTTTTTCCAAATTTATAGTTTTTCCAAATTTATAAATTTATATTTATATAAATAATATATATAATATATATAATATATAAATAATATATTTATATAAATATATAATTTATTTATAGGGGCCAACATCGAGGTATATCCTTTCCAATAAAAAAAGAATTATTAAAATCGGACTGCTCTGTAAAAAGTTATGCGTGGTCATACATTACAATCAGTGAATGAACAATCAATCATCCCCTGTTTTCCTACCCTTAGGGTTGGATTTTTTCCATATTTATATGGGACCAACGGTCCTATGTAATAGGGCGAATTCTGTGGGACCAACTTAGGTGTATACCTTCTCCAATAAAAAAGAATTATCAAAATCGGACTACTCTGTAAAAAGTTATGCGTGGTCATACATAAAAAAAACTACGGGTTGCACTCCGGAAGTGCCGGCAGAAGTGAAAACTAAATAAAACCGGCCAAGTGCGAGTCGGACTCGCGCACGAAGGATTCCGTACCATTATCTATAAAAACGGCAAAAAAATACGTTTGTTGTATAGGAGCCCCCTTAAATATTTTATTTTATTCTGTTTTTTAGTATTTGTTGTTATAGCGGCAACAGAAATACATCATCTGTGAAAATGTCAACTATCTAACTATCACAGTTCATGAGATACAGCCTGGTGACAGACGGACGGACGGACGGACGGACGGACGGACGGACGGACGGACGGACAGACAGCGGCGTCTCAGTAATAGGGTCCCGTTTTTACCCTTTGGGTACGGAACCCTAAAAATAAAATAGCAACAAGAGAGACTTGTGAAGGATTTGACCAAAGATATTGTGTTTTACAAACAACCCCTATTCATTGCTGTACGCGAAGAGTTAGTGTTTTAAGACTATACAGCGCCATCTAGTACGTTAGTCTGGAACTAACTTTATTGTATGAACACTTCATATAATAAAGTTAGTTCTATAACAACGTACTAGATGGCGCTGTATACTCTTAAACACGCTAACGCTTCGTGTACGGCGCTTGTACATACAATAATGAACTTTAAATAGGTTTCTGACTGTCCGTTTTACGATCGGACGATCTGACGCGAGATTAACATTTTTTACCCATCCCAAAAATGCCTAACGCCGCTAAAGAAGTTTTCACTTTAAAAATATACGCGTCGACTTCAGAACCTCCTCCGTTTTTTCTTCGGTAAAACATTTTTTTTTATTCGATCATTAGGGGGCCAAATGGGTTCTGGCAGCCCCGGCTGGTCACTGCGACCTTTTCAGGTCTATTGTGACATCCCCTATTAATTACAGCACCTCTCCAAGTCTAATGCTGAGCATGTAGTCAGTGAGGCTCACATTCGCACAGGACATGTATGGGCGTTTCGTCCTTTGTGCGACAGAACCTGCAAGTGATGTGTTCACCTAAGCCCATAGTGTTTAGGTGTTTGTTATGCTTGCAGTGTCCGCTAAGGGTTCTAACCGTGAGCTAGTAAAAAACCAAATCAATTCGGTACATATTTAAATACGTAGACATTCACCTACGAGGACGTGAAACAAGTCTTGTATGTTGGCGAAACTTAGATTACAGAGAACATGAGGATTCTCCTGTACGAAGCACCTGACTACGTTGTACTCGTAGTGTGTTGTGTACTTGCTAATGATGTGCTGTGTAAATACTGGTTCGTATGTACGAGTAGGTATTCGAATGTGAACTCGAACAAGTGAACTCGAACATCAAACTATCGTACTTTGATGTTCGAGTTCAACAAGATATATCTACGATTAACCACCAACTCGCCTGATGTTAAGCGACGGTGTAGCCGAGGATGGAGCTCGTCGATTTTTAGAAGATATCGCAAGTTGCAATGCCTGAAAAGGGCGACTAAGTTTTAAGTACTGTAAAAATGCAGGTAATTCCATCTACATTAATTTACACTTAGTGGCAATAAAGAATATGAGTATGAGTATCTATTCACTCTAGCCTTAAAAATTCCAAAATTGTAAGTCTCAGGAATCAGAGATGGCGGCAAAGAATTCCATTCATGTGCAGTACGCAACAACGTAACGCGTGTTGAAAATTTGTGATGTTGCTTTCTAGATTTCGATTATTTTTAAGGTTCCATACAAAAGGAAAAAATGGATCCCTTATAAGATCACTTTTTTGTCCGACTGTCCGTCTGTCTTGACAGACGGATAGACGGTCTTGACCTGTATCTCAGGCAGAGAATCCTCTAAAAAAGAGGTCATTTTCCGGTTTTATTCAAGGTTTAAGTTACTCCGATTGACTGTACGACTTTTTCGTTTCATTTTTCCCTGATATACGACTTTTTTGTAGCAGATGTACGATCACCCCTTTTTAGGATTCCGTACCTCAATAGGAAAAAACGGAACCCTTATAGGATCACTTTGTTATCCGTCTCTCCGTCTGTCCGTCCATCCGTCCGTCCGGGTGTCAAGACCTTTATCTCGGGAACGCGTGAAGGTATCGAGTTGAAATTAAAACCATATAAGCAGATTCATAGTATCTTGCTGCAGAAAGAAAAATAAAATTTCTCAGTTTTCGTAAAAAAAAAGTTACAGCCGAATATGTCGTAAAAACGCACATTTCGACACTCGCAGAGGAATCAAAACCTATGGGGTACTTCCCGTAAATCTAGAACTCTGAAATTTGGCAAGAAGCATTGTGTTAGATTACAAATATAGGAAAAAATCCGAAAACTGGACATTTTTAATTTAATCACAAAAAAAATAGTGTCTCTATGCAAGGAATGAGGGCCCAAATTTTAAAGTGAATTAACCGTATCATGTGGGGTATCATATGAAAGACCCTCATTAGCATAAGCTAAAACGGGTTTTTAACAGCATTTTTGGAATGGGCCCTATTATATATAATAAGATACCTATAAGTCTTAGAAATCTGACAACTAATTTTAAGAAAACTGCCGCAATCACTTCGTGACTGGAGTGATATCCATAGCTTCAAAAGTAGATTAATTAATCTCCTCATATCCAAAGCATACTATTCCCTAGATGAGTTTTTAAACGACAATCAGGTGATTGTGAATGTATAATTAACTTCTTTCACATTCTTAACAATACATCTCACCATGACATTCTTTGATACTATTGTTTTTATTTTTCTATTAGCTGACATTCCAAATAATAATGTATATTTAATTAACCTGACATTCATTTCAACGTATTTTGCTAACAATATGACATTTTTGTTTGTATTAATGTATTTCTTTTATATTATATTATGTCATTTAATTTTCCTGAGAATTATTGTTGTATAAAATATTTAATATTGTAAATTACAATTTAGATTTATATTTAATTATTATGACATTGACATGCACGTAATTTTGTCTGAAAAAATTTTTGGTATTATCCTATATTTTTCTCAACTTTTATTGCAATGACAATGTAGAAATAATTACCTAGATATTTTGTTTGTAAACTATTTTATGGAACTGCTTGTATGCTTACAAAGCAGGATCTGGCGGACTATATTTAACTCCCATTTACCTTGTTACCCAGACCCACAAGCTCAATAAATTGAATTGAATTGAATTTATTTAAAAAGAAATTTAAAGCCTTGCTGGTTGAAAAATGCTACTATAAGATTAAAGATTATATAGACGATCGTTCCTTATGAACAAAATATTTTAATGTTTAGAAATTTTATTGACACAATTAATAAAAATAAAAATAAAAAATAATTTTATATAATTGTATTATGACATGTTTAAATTGACATTTGTATTTATATTAGTAGTTTTAAAGATCGATAGCGCCCTCTGATTTGCACGCCTCCTCAGGCATAACATGAAGCACATTAAAATTAAGAACACCAAAAGCATGTTATCACTCATGTTTAACGCAAATAAATTTACTTTGACTTTGACTTAACACATTCTTCGCCCCCTGCAGACCCTTCACTTCAGCTGGGAACCAAAACTTTTTAGGCGAATTTTGATTAAGTACAGAGTGGCCGCGCAAAGCAACGCCTCAAACGCCGGCAGTTTACTGACTACTACAAAAAGAACGGGACGCTCGCTCGGATCCGAGTGCGAGGCACTGCCACTATAGCCCCACCCCATTTGAATCCGAGTGGTGAGTAAGGAATGTGTTAAATATTTTTACGATGTATATTTTTCGGTTTATGAAGGAAAATATAAAAAAAAAATATGATTTCCCCTTTACTTAGTTTTTACGGAACCCTCGGTGGGCGAGCCTGACTCGCACTTGTCCGGTATTATTTATATCTGGCAGCCCTGATCTCAGGAGGCATGAAGGTACATTTTTAGCTATATCGAAAAAAAATAGGGTCTTTATGCAAGGAAGGAGGGTCCAAGTTGATATTAAAACCATATACGCAGATCCATAGTCTCTTGCTGCAGTGAGAAAAATCAAACTTTTCAGTTTTCATAAAAAAGTTACCGAATATGTTGCAAAAAACGCATTGGTATTTCGACACTCGCAAGGGAATCAAAACTTATGGGGTACTTTCCGTTGACCTATAACTGTGAAATTTGGCAAGAAGCACTATCATATATGTAGTACACATAAAGGATAAAATCCGAAAACTGTACATTTTTAACTTAATAAAAAAAGTAGCATGACTGTGGGGTATCGTAAGAAATAGCTTCATTAGCACAAGCTAAAACAGGGTTTTAAATATTGTTACGATATGTATTTTACTGTTTATGAAGGAAAATATAAAAAAAAATATAATTTCCCCCTTTTATCTACTAGTTTGTACGGAACCCTCGGTGGGCGAGTCTGACTCGCACTTGTCCGCATTTATAACTGGAAAAAATGTGTCATCCAAGTAAACGAAATTGCGTATTTTGAAGTCGGTTGTTTCTGTTATATAACTGTTAACACATGGAAGTCTCCATATTCCTGAATATTATAATAAAACCAATTTACAAATCAACTATTATATTTGTTATTGTTCCGAAGTGACAAAACAACCGTTACCTAGATACATGAGTAATAGACTAAACATAGACACAGAAATACAACCTCATCAGTTTCAAATGTTCAAACTATAATTATGAAGTCGGTGTTTCAGTTCTTTAAACTGTAATTATGAAATCGGTGTTTCAGTTGCTTAAATTCTAACGATGAAGCGATGTTTCAGTTTTTTAGGGTTCCGTACCCAAAGGGTAAAAACGGGACCCTACTACTGAGACTCCGCTGTCTGTCCGTCCGTCTGCCACCAGAGTGTATCTCATGAACAGTGATAGTTAGACAGTTGAAATTTTCACAGAAGATGTATTTTTGTTGCCGCTATAACAAAAAATACTGAAAAACAGAATAAAATAAATATTTAAGTGGGCTCCCATACAACAAACGTGATTTTTTTGCTCGATATTGATAACGGCAACAGGCAGACGCTTGAAATATCTGAATCTGGAGTTATATTATTCATTTTAAAAATGAATAATTAAATTAAAATAAAATTAATATTTAAGGGGCTCCCATACAACAAACGAGTTTTTTTGTGAAAAAAACGTGATATTTTTCTAATTTGTTTTAGATAATGGTACGGAATCCTTCATGCGCGTGTCCGACTCGCACTTGGACGGTTTTATTAATAATTATAAAGTCGATGTTTCAGTTTGTAAACTACAGTAGAATTCGGATAGAACGAACTTTAAGGGATCGGTGACACTTTGGCATACTAACCGGACAACGCACAAAACGACCAACCAGATAAATTAAACTTGTTTTTGTATTTATTGTGAATAATGAGATACGCCAAATTCTATCGCAAGGGTAACATTTGATTCACCCGCTTCTGAACGGTATATTAAAACACTTTTTTCCTCAATTGAGGAACACTTTAACTTCACGGAACTTATTTTAGCAATTGACAAAGGTCACGGATCTAAAGCTGTCTGTGAAGCTAAAAATAAATAAAAAACTTATTTTAGCGCACGTAAACTTGTCACGTCAAATAAAAAACACGGACCGTAATTTATGTCATCTAAGGAATCCCTGGACGCCGGAGGGCGCACAGGACGCGGGGCGGGGCGGCGGGGTATTGTTAATTGTAAACAAAACACTGCATAGCGACGCCGATGTTCTAATGTCGCTTAAAACGGAGTCGTAACTTTTATTTTATTTTATTGAAATAGATACAGTTACAGATAATAGTCTTTATAATATACAGTATATAAACTCAACTGGCAAAACATTGTGAACCTAAAATCCAATTAGAACTGTAAACAGCTTAGTTAAAGGTAAATTTAACACTAAGTGTTGAATATTTGTAGCAATATGTATGAGCAATAAAATATATAAGAACAATTTATAATATAATTATCTTGTTGATTTCAAATTTAAAGGACGGAAAACTAGATGAAAATATGTCTCTGATATCACACAGATGTCATTATGTGTGCGGCCCATCCGGATTAATAGACTGTTCTTTGAGACATTGTTGAAGGCAGATGGCATGCTAAACAGTTTAAAATTACGAATGGAACGTAATATACGTATATTTTTTCATAGTATGTCTCTAAGAAACCAACTTGAGTTTGCTTTTTGGTCGCTAAAAACGGTTAGCCGTTATAAACGAAGTCGTTATATTGGGATTCTACTGTATATAATTATAAAGTCGGCGTTTCGGTTTTTTAAACTATAATTATAAAGTCGGCGTTTCAGGTGTTTAAACTATAATTATGAAGTAGGCGTTTCAGGTGTTTAAACTATAATTATGAAGTAGGCGTTTCAGGTGTTTAAACTATAATTATGAAGTAGGCGTTTCAGGTGTTTAAACTATAATTATGAAGTAGGCGTTTCAGGTGTTTAAACTATAATTATTAAGTAGGCGTTTCAGGTGTTTAAACTATAATTATTAAGTAGGCGTTTCAGGTGTTTAAACTATAATTATGAAGTAGGCGTTTCAGGTGTTTAAACTATAATTATGAAGTAGGCGTTTCAGGTGTTTAAACTATAATTATGAAGTAGGCGTTTCAGGTGTTTAAACTATAATTATGAAGTAGGCGTTTCAGGTGTTTAAACTATAATTATGAAGTAGGCGTTTCAGGTGTTTAAACTATAATTATTAAGTAGGCGTTTCAGGTGTTTAAACTATAATTATGAAGTAGGTTTTTCAGTTTTTTAAACTATAATTATGAAGTAGGCGTTTCAGTTTTTTAAACTACACTTATGAAGTCAATGTTTCAGTTATTATAACTATAATTTACAATAACTATCTTCTTTTACACATCTTCTTCTTGAACATGTGACAAGTGCTTCATCTAAGCTAGTTTCTAATCAGTATAATAAAAGCCTCCATCGAATCTAGTTTCATACAAGTGTTTAAAATACTGCAGCCGAAACTAGCTTCGAAACTCTGGCTTTGTAGACAACCGAAGGGGGCTTTGAAAATACATTTGTATTATCTACTTGTTGTACCAAGCTCTAGTGATCCGGTTCTTATTATCACAGTGCTTTGTGCAACTAGTCTTTAAATCTTAGCTAGTCACTATAATCGTGCCTGAAGCTGGGTTGTAAAGCAATCAACGGTAATAGTGCTTAACAGTCTACTCTATATGTTTATTATGTTGTGGTTTGATATTAAATGCCTGGCGTACGTTCGTTAACCTATACAACACATACCTATTATAAATTAGAGTTCATTTCACACATTGACTGAACATTTTAGGCCAATTTGTCAAGGCTGCAAAGTTGGTTTTTGGGGCGAGTACTTGTATTGAAACCTGAGCAAGCGAAGGATGTTAGGATTGAACCACGAGCGAAGCGAGTGGTTCAAATATAGAATCCTGAGCGTAGCGAGGGTTTCATAAGTACGAGATGCAAAATAACTTTGCTGCAGAAAAAAACACAAAATTTTTCACCTCACTACAGGCGAGGAAAACGCTAGTCCGGTGCTGCCACCAGTGGCTGGTCAGTGCGATTATTCAAAGAAATGAGGTTGGCGCACTGACATGAAATAAGTAGGTATTTAATGCATTTTCAGTGGACTTGCGGTACAGAAAAGTATGGAATAGAAAGGTTCGAATTTTAAAAACTCTTTCCACGCTAGCGGACAAAATGCACTTTTCCACTCAGATTTCTAATGACAAACAGAATCTTTCCGAGCTTGTGAGGTGAAAATTATTTTGCCCATTTAATATAGGTACTTCTATAATCAATAATGGAGAATGAATAAGTACATCTAGCAGAAGCACCAAAACCTGTAGAGAAGTAGGTTTTCAGGGTTTCTTTTTTGTGACACGGTGAAGACTTAGGGTAAATAAAGTAACGTAACTTAATTTCGTTGCCGAAATTGCAAAAATTCCCCCGCTATTAGGCTCGCTCCTACCGCAGCTGTTTGTTCGAACAACACAAAACAAATGTTGTTCCTTTACAGTTAAAATAATATGCTTACGTGTCCGGAGTGACTGTCTGTCCTTCTGTCACTTAGCGTCGGCTCTGGAGACCGCCACTGCAGGCGGCTGTGGTGGCGGCGGCTAGGAACCGAGCCACTGCAGTTCGATGACCCACAACCACCTTAATTACTAGAACGAACAGATATCGGTATGACGAGGATAAAAAATGATTTAGATTATTAGGTACCGAAAGCCACATATATTTTTAGTAGGTCGTCCGAAGTATAAGTAACGCGCATACAGGTACCATTAGCCGTAATTGGTCAGACAGAGGTCCCAAGAGATCGACAACTTGTTCAATTTGCCCGCGGGAGATGTCACCGGCGTGGTGGGTAAACACGCGACGGGCGGCGCGGCGCGCGGTGCGCCGGGGTGGTGACGAGCGCGCGGTACGCCGGGGTGGTGACGGGCGCGCGGTGCGCGGCGGAGCAGCGAGCCTCGCGGTGTACACACGTGGAACACACGCTGCGGCGCGGTGCATGCGGGCGGCTGGTCGGCACCCGCGCGCGCCGCGCACTGCCGCCGCCGCGCGACCCCGCGCCCCGCGCCCCGCGCCCCTGGCACGCCTGGCCAGCAGCCCGCCCTGCAAGGCGGACACAACGCTGCGACTCATTCAGTACACTTACTCTTTGATCTTGGACGGCCTTTGAGCGTTATTGTGCAATAACGGTTCTAACGGATCACTGCCGCTGCCGAGGACTTATGTCATCTTCAGTTCATGACGCGGTCGAACTTCCTTCCGTTTACTTGTTAAGTGAGCTTTTCCTATCATTGGGTAATCCGTAAGTACCTATCGCATCGCGTAGTCTTTATACTTACTCATGAAAGATTATTTTTTTCTATAATTTCGATTAAAAGGAAATTAAAGAAGTACCTAATGAGAGTTTCGCGATCAAACGTAAAATTTGTCCAAAGTTAGGTTTGCTACAAAGTTTGAAAGCCTTAATACTTCACTCTTCCATCATCACGCCGGTGAAACCACGGGGCACAACTAGTACAGGTGTAGTTACATAATTTCACATCTCAATAATTTTGTTCAAAATGCGTCATGTTTGCGTTATCAAAATAGTAATGTTCTTATATTCAACGCGGTGGGTTTACGGATACGGGTATGTAGTGCATGGTTTACGGATACGGGTATGTAGTGCATGGATTCCCATGGATGGAAGGACTCCGAACAAGTGGTCTTACTACTTAGTTCAGTTGGTTTATTACTTAAGGTGCTCCCTCACCGGGAGCATTCACGTGTAATGTAACAATAGATTCGACTTTGAGCATTACATTACAATACTACCTCCCTGACTGACGAGCATTCGCGTGTATTGTAACATTATTGATTTGATTTGAATTCACATCCTCGTTTTGTATCATTACAAGGTGAGCGCTGTAATGCTCGGTTTTCCTCCCTCACTGATATAATGCTCGAATCTGTAACGTTGTTACATTACAAGTGAATGCTCCCGGTGAGGCATTCACTGAGGGAGCACCTTTATACTTTGTAAGTATAGAAGATAAAAGGGGGAAATTATATATTTTTAACACGCTTTTATTAGCTTCACCTGTATTCACATGATTGTTTGTTTGTTCAGTTACCGTAGTGTGCTCACTGGCGGTGGATGTGTTTCATTTGCGAATTCGCTTAATATTGCTTTATTAGTTTTAAATCATGTTTAACTGCCCCGCCTGTAGCTTTGATCATACGGATGGTGTTAGCTGTGCTAATTGTGCAGTTACGTATTGTTTTTCGTGTGCTAATATTACGGAAAGCAACTACCGAAAACTAGGTAAAACTAAGAAGGCTAGTCTGCTGTGTCCCGCCTGTAAGAACCAGCCTCAGGCTTCGACAGCCTCTCCGGCGATGTCTCCCCAGCCTCAACCGGCGCGCGCGGAGCCTGCACCCTCGCCAGCCACCCTGGACCAGGTTCTGCGTGAGCTTCGTGACGGGATTACTGGCATCAATGTTCGCCTGGAGCAGTTGCCTGCTCTCGTACAACAGGTGAAAGATATTAAGGAACAATTCCACGTGTTCGAAGACACTATGACCTCTAAAACGACGTCGATGGAGATGAGAATTACTGCACTGGAATCTCGAAGCGGCGACAATGACGATAACTACCCTCAGTTACAGAAAAAAATAGATGAACTGACTGCTGAGCTCGCGACCAAGGACCAGCGCGAACGTCTCAATAATGTTGAAATCAAAGGCATTCCCTTCAAAAGGAATGAGAATCTGATCGCTTTGGTATGTAAACTCGGCGCGACAATCGGCCGAGCCGTCCAACCCGCCGACATCAATTTCGTAACAAGGGCTCGTTCCTCCGCAGACCCGAAACCGATCATCGTAGGGTTCATCGGAAGATACATAAAAGAAAACTTTATAGCGGCGGCTCGTTCCCACAAGCATCTAACTGCAGAGGACTTAGGATTCACTGATGTCAGCTCCAAGGTTTACGTAAATGATCACCTCACACGGGATAATAAACAACTCCTTACTAAGACGAAGAAATTGGCACGAGATACGAACTACAACTATGTCTGGGTACAAAATTCTAAAATCTTAGTTAGGAAAAACGATACTTCGCCAATAATCCACATACAACGTGAAGAACACTTAAATAAATTGAAATGACTGTCTATTATCTGCACATTGCTTATCAGTGTTTGTGAAAGTTCTACTTGCTATTTTCTATATAAGTCCCTACATAATATTTTGGTCGAATTTGAATACTACATTTTTGTTGCAAGGCTATACGAATCAAACGGCTACATACCTATTTATGTTTTATTTTTATTTTATCTACTGCTCCAAAATACTGTAATTGTAATTTGTCATGTACATGTATTATTGCCTCGTCTTATATTGGATATGTACCCGTGCTTACTACTTAATATTCATAATTTCATTTTCATAACATACTATTTGTCATCATACTATTTACATACATATTATTTCTTTAAACACCGTATCGCGCCGCCGGCAACCGATGTTGCTGAACAATTATTGAACTCTTCTCTTTCTTGTAAGATGGGTGACATACTAATAATAGTTTCAAACTTAATTCTACACACATTATACTACAATATCACCAATCTTACAATCACTATCACAGAGCGAGGCGGTCGGTCAGCACATTCACATAACTGTTCACTTAGGGCACTGTTTTTTATTTTCACTGTCACGCTGTTTTGTTCGCAAACAACTAACATAAATCTTAAATTTGTTTTTTATTTTTTCATAATTACTTTACTCTCTAGCCGGGTTGTAACTCGGCTGGACTGTAATTATGGTTTTTAACGTTTACTATCAGAATGTTAGAGGTTTGCGAACAAAAATACGCGATTTTAAACACAGTGTATTATTATGTGCTTATGACGTGATAGTGTTGACCGAGACGTGGCTCTGTGATGGTATTTTAAATGAAGAATTGTTTAGCGACGCATTCACCGTGTGGCGGCGCGACCGGGACTACGGGGCGCTCGGGCAGTCACGGGGTGGTGGGGTGCTTGTTGCCGTACGCCGCACGCTGGCTGTGCGTGCGCGCCCTACCTGGCATTCGACAGCGGAGGACATATGGGTTTCTATTGCGTTTAAATCTATTGATAAAAAGTCGCCTGTCAATTTACATATAGGCTGCCTTTATCTTATCGAACAGAACCGCGGCTTATCGCTTTCTTCTCAATTGGAGAATTTCTGTGACAAGGTACTATCGATTGTAGCCGACAATCCCAATGATACATTTTTAATTATGGGCGATTTTAATCAAAGGGACATAACATGGTCAGTTTCACCTAACCAATCTCACTTGTTGCCCGAGGTGAGGTTCACCGATTGTAATCATTTAGAAATTTTGGATCTTATGAATATCAATAATCTATTGCAATTTAATCACGTACCCAACATGTATGATGGCAAAATCTTGGACTTAGTTCTATCTAACGATGAAGTAACAGTTCAACGTTGTTTAGACCCGCTTTTAAAAGAGGACAAGTTCCACCCGGCGCTTGTATGTCGACCGCACATTGTTCATATGAGCGCCTTATCTCCTACTTTTAAAACAAAGTATTTATATAATAATGGTGACTATATGGCAATCTGTGGTGAGCTGGACAGGCGAGACTGGGACCACCTGCTTGCATGCGGTAGTATGGATGAGTCAGTTGATCTATTTAATAAGATATTGTCTGAATTAAGAGATCTGTATGTGCCCAGTAAACGAGTGCGGCCAGCGCAATATCCAGCATGGTACTCGCCCGCTCTTATCAAGATCTTAAAAGAGAAAAATAAGTATCACCGTAAATTTAAATTATATAACAATTTAACTGATCTTAACTCTTTTAAGGTCTTACGTGACCGAGTGAAGAGAGTTGAACGAGAATGTTATATTATGTACATAATGAAAATTGAAGACTCCATTCGGGATAATCCGAAGGCATTTTGGTCATATATAAAATCAAATAAGCAACACAACTCATATCCATCGTCTATGTCCTATAATAACAAAGTCTTGGAATCTGGTGCTGATATTTGTAATGGTTTTGCTGAATTTTTCAACTCTAATTATTTGTCTTCCTCTCCACAAGCTTCAGTATTCTCAGCCGCCTCGAATCCTACTAATGTCAGCTCCATGGCTGATATAAATACCATCGCAGTGACTCATCCTATGGTTCTTAAATTGTTGAAATCTTTAGATTGCAATAAATCAGCCGGACCAGACGGCTTACATCCATTTCTTCTAAAAAGTTGTGCTGAGAGCCTTGTCTATCCCGTTGCTATTCTCTTCGGTAAATCTATATCCACTGGAACAATGCCAAAAATTTGGAAAACTGCAACAATAACACCAATTCACAAAAAAGGCAATAAGCGAGACATGTCGAATTACAGGCCCATCTCTAAGCTCTGTATTCTAGCTAAGATCTTCGAAAAATTGGTTCATGATCAGTTGTATGATGCTCTGAAACATTCTTTCACGCCACAGCAGCATGGATTTCTAAAAGGAAGGTCTACAACATCCAACTTGGTATCATTTGCTGATGCTGTAACTGCCGGTATGGAGGGAGGGGGGCAGGTTGACGCGATCTACACGGACTACAGCAAGGCATTTGATCGCATTGACCACACCATTTTATTAAAGAAGTTATATGCGGCTGGAATAAGGGGTGATCTGCTCAGGTGGTTCATTTCTTATGTCAAAGATCGTTGCCAAACTGTAGTCCTGGGTGGATATGTGTCATATCTCTTACCAATTCCATCCGGCGTGCCTCAGGGATCGATTCTCGGTCCTCTGCTCTTCATTATCTTCATAAACGACATCAGTGAATGTTTTAAGCATTCCAATTTCCTCTTATTCGCTGATGATATGAAGATTTTCAAGGTAATTACGAGCAATCATGATTCCGAGCAGCTTCAAAGGGATCTCAATAACCTCCATAACTATTGCACACTTAACAAACTCGACCTTAATATACTAAAATGTTGTTGTATTACCTTCAGTAGATCTGTTGCAACTAATAGTTACGGTTACACGATCAATGGGCAGGCCCTAACGAGAACCGATTCTGTTGTCGACCTAGGCGTTACTCTAGACTCCAAACTTCTCTACGACAAACATATTGAAGATATCACAGCTAAAGCCATGAGGACCCTGGGTTTCGTTCTCCGAGTCACCAAAGATTTTAAAGACTTAAAAACGCTTAAAATTCTGTACTGTTCTCTGGTTCGCAGCAAACTTGAATATGCCTCCCAAGTCTGGAATCCCTGCTATGACAAATATATTAACCTGCTTGAAAAGCCTCAACGAAAATTCGTACGTTTCATTAACTTCAAGGCTAAAATCTCTAATCGAAACTTTGATTACGAAGCGAGTTGTAGACACCATCACTTATTGCCACTCTATAAAAGAAGAGAAGCTGCAGACCTATGTTTTCTGCATAAGTTAGCGTCAAATCAAATTGATTGTTCATCCTTGTTAGCTGAAATCAAATTTATTACTCCGCCCATATCATCTCGTAAAAGCCATTTAAGACTTCGTGTCCCCCATTGTCGAACAAACTACCGCGGAAACTCTTTCTTCTCGCGTACTTTTAATAACTTTAATTCCAAATTTTCAGAGTCAATTGACCTATTTACCACGAGGCATAATGTGTTTATAAATTTGATTAACAGTCGGTTCTTTGGTCCTAAACTTAAATAAAAAAGCATTATAACACGTAGTATATATTCAAACGAGCAATACACGTATAAATAAATAAGTAGGTATGTAGTATTTTACAGTAATGGTTCTAATATCGTTGTTCTCACAAAAAATGTGTTGCAATTTTATTTTATTATATACATTCATATTGTGCGGATTTGTTCTATTTGGTAGGTAGGTATGTGATTCTACTATATTATTATGTATGTTTTACTCTAATCTTAAGACACATTTCTGTTGCTGCACATTAGCAGTGTAACATCAGTCTCAGGAATTACTAGTGATAACCTAAATTTGGCTTAATTGTGCCTAGTAAATTTTTTTTTCCATGATATTGTGTAAAAAGCTGTTTGGTTGTCCAAATAAATAAAAATAAAAATAAAATAAAATAAAATGAAACCGACTCCTAAGGACTTGATTTTAACCCACTTCAAACGGCCAGATTTCATTCAAACTTTGTAGACCGATGACAATACGAAAAATTAAAAGCGTGTTTTTTTTTAATTGTAATTATTTTATATTTTCCTTCATAAACAGAAAAATATACATCACAACCCTGTTTTAGCTTGTGCTAATAAAGCTCTTTCATATGATACCCCACATGATACGGTTAAAGCACTTTAAAATTTGGACCCTCCTTCCTTACATAAAGACCCAATTTTTTGTGATTAAATTAAAAATGTACAGTTTTCGGTTTTTTCCCTTTTTATGGTTCCGTACTGAGGTATGGAACGAGGTACAAAAATAGGAAAAAACTGAACCCTTATAGGATCACTTTGTTGTCCGTCTGTCCGTCTGTATGTCTGTCCGTCCGTCCGGGTGTCAAGACCTTTATCTCGGGAACGCGTGAAGGTATCGACTTGAAATTAAAACCATATACGCAGGTCTATAGTATCTTGCTGCAAAAAGAAAAATAAAATTTCTCAGTTTTCGTAAAAAAAAAGTTACAGCCGAATATGTCGTAAAAATAAAAAACGCACATTTCGACACTCACAGAGGAATCAAAACCTATGGGGTACTTCCCGTTGACCTAGAACTCTGAAATTTGGCAAGAAACATCGTGTTAGAGTAAAAAAAATAGGAAAAAATCCGAAAACTGGACATTTTTAATTTAATCACAAAAAAATAGTGTCTCTATGCAAGGAATGAGGGCCCAAATTTTAAAGTGATGTGGGGTATCATATGAAAGAGCCTCATTAGTATAAGGTAAAACAGGTTTTTAATACATTCTTCGCCCCCTGCAGACCCTTCACTTCAGCTGGGAACCAAAACTTTTTAGGCGAATTTTGATTAAGTACAGAGTGGCTGCGTAAAGCAACGTTGGCTGCCTCAAACGCCGGCGGTTTACTGACTACTACAACGGGATGCTCGCTCGGATCCGAGTGGGAGGCGCTGCTACTATAGCCCCACTCCACTTGGATCCGAGTGGTGAGCAAGGAATGTGTTAAATATTTTTACGATGTATATTTTTCGGTTTATGAAGGAAAAAAAAAAAAAAAAATGATTTCCCCCTTTTATTTAGTTTGTACGGAACCCTCGGTGGGCGAGTCTGACTCGCACTTGTCCGGTTTTTTTTGTGTACTATATGTCAATGCTTCTTGCCAAATTTCACAGTTATAGGTCAACGGGAAGTACCCCAAGATATAGGATAAAGAGTTTCTTATCCGAGAACAAATGAGTAGAGCGTTTTGCATGAATATGCATGAGGCGATACAGCGCAGCCTCGCTCACAACTTCATCAAGGGGTTGCGAATGCTTACAAACTGTATTATAACCGTCTTTGGAAAATTTAAGGTATGGGGGAAGTTACATACTTCTTTGTAAGAACAAGAGGCTTTCACAGTTTCACTAAACCAACCTTTCTTGACTACATATGAGCGATGTAGCCACATAGTTTAGTGTTCGTGATGCGTGATTATATGTAGAATTTTAAGTCATCTTTAGGATACGTTAGCATAAATAATAAGAGTATGACTGATATAGATAGGAGGCCTCTAGCACGTAGTACTTAGTATATAAGCTTAGTTATTTGTTGCAATAAACTAGATCGATACCAGCATGTGTCTCATTAACACCAACCCTCCAGCCTCCGGCACATGTACGTTTCTGTAGTGCAACTTATGCTTACGTGGGACACGATATGGTAGTGAGTATACGTTTTTGTAGTGCAACTTATGCTTACGTGGGGCACGATATGGTAGGGAGTGTACGTTTTTGTAGTGCAACTTATGCTTTTATGGGGCACGATATGGTAGTGAGTGTACGTTTTTGTAGTGCAACTTATGCTTACGTGGGGCACGATATGGTAGTGAGTGTACGTTTTTGTAGTGCAACTTATGCTTACGTGGGGCACGATATGGTAGTGAGTGTACGTTTTTGTAGTGCAACTTATGCTTACGTGGGGCACGATATGGTAGTGAGTGTACGTTTTTGTAGTGCAAATTTTATCTACTAGCTTATACGGAACCCTCGGTGGGCGAGTCTGACTCGCTCTTGTCCGGGTTTTTTAAATTACTTTTATTTTAAGTTCATTTAGTCATTTAATATCTTCAAAAATGTGGGTATGCGTTAGCTAGTCGCACGATCGCAAATTCTTAGTTTTCAAAATTAAAAACAGTTTTCCTTATAACTTTCTTTTTGTTATAAATAAATGTGAATGTATGAATATCGTATGATCTCCGCTATGTTCAAGTTTGTATGTGTGTACTACCATGTCAGGACAAATAAAATAATGCTGAGTCTTTTCCTCCTGGCTAGTGAGTAGTAAGGCTGCCGCTGTACCGGTATAGCGACGCCACTATGGCCGGTGCGTGCGGGCAGGGCGCCCCGCCGCAGGGCGGGCGGCGCTCGTGCACGGGTGGCACTCCTCTCGACTGGCGAGTCATAACCCGGCGCGCTCCTCGCTCCTGAAACCTATCAAACATATCATCATATTTATTCGTATTGTAGTGACTCACTTCACAGAAATAACACGGCATGCGCCATGCGCCAGCTCAGCACGCTAAGGCACGGCTCGTCAATTAGGTACCTACGACGATTGTTAGTCGCGTTCCGTGCATCCGAAGAATCACCGGATTTTCACAGCCGTTTATTTTTCTGCGATCGAAAGTATTTTATTTTACATAAATAGCACTCGTATCGAAATATACATAATCGGAATTGTTTTCCCGCATCGCATTTACATATTTGTCGAAATAATGTACTCCGGGCGCCCCCGCAGCCCCGCCCCCCGCCCCGGCCCGTCCGATGCTTTCTAGAGAATTCATTTTAGTATTATTGTAGAGAGTGAAATGACAGAGGTCCCCCGGGTGACGCGGCTCTCAGTTCGACTCGACGCCAACCGGTTTATCGAGGCACTCGCGTGCTCTGTGTTCCTCCCGCATATTTCACGTTTATTGTGCGAAAATAATGCTTTATCATGTCGAGCGAATAAAGTCGGTCCTCCGCCGTTGCCGCCGCCATCGCGGTGGGTTTATTAGGGCGGTCTCGGAGGCTCAGCATTCTGTCCGCGTGCCTGAGTGCGTCCCTGCGCCGCCCGCCTCGCTGTCGCCCGCCCGAGAGAGCTTATATTATTGTCGGCGCCGCGCCGCTCGTCCTACCATTTAAATGTTCTTTCACCTGATTTATTGTTATGATTGTTGTGTAGCCCTGTGTCTTGTGCCCTGTGCCCTGCCCCCTGCCCTGACAGTTTCACCTCCTGATTTGTGCAAGATTAATGTGTTTATTTTCCCTGTTTTCTCTTGTATTAGGTAATTAGATAAGAAAGTATTTTGGCTTGGAAACGTATTAATAAATTAGTTTGATCAACCGGCGGCAGATAAGAGGATGGTAATGGATGGAATATTGGATAATCTAAAATAGTCCGCAGACTAATTAGTTATCTTGAATTATTATATTGAATATTATGCATGTAAAAAATGTAAATGTTTTAGTTTATCATTTAATTATAATAATAATTATTTGTAAGATTATACTCTTTGAATAAATTTATCTTTAGGTGTCGCGAGTTTTTATGAGTTTTGAAGTAAGAATTATGTTTTTAGGGTTCCGTACCTCAAAAGGAAAAACGGAACCCTTATAGGATCACTTTGTGGTCCGTCTGTCTGTCTGTCCGTCCGTCCGGGTGTCAAGACCTTTATCTCGGGAACGCATGAAGGTATCGAGTTGAAATTAAAACCATATACGCAGATCTATAATATCTTGCTGCAGAAAGAAAAATGAAATTTCTCAGTTTTCGTAAAAAAACGTTACAGCCGAATATGTCGTAAAAATGCACATTTCGACACTCACAAGGGAATCAAAACCTATGGGGTACTTCCCGTTGACCTAGAACTATGAATATTGGAAAGAAGCATTGTGTTAGAGTACACATATAGGAAAAAATCCGAAAACGACATTTTTAATTTAATCACAAAAAAATAGTGTCTCTTTGCAAGGAATGAGGGCCCAAATTTTAAAGTGAATTAACCGTATCATGTGGGGTATCATATGAAAGAGCCTCATTAGCATAAGCTTAAACAGGTTTATAACACATTCTTCGCCCCCTGCAGACCCTTCACTTCAGCTGGGAACCAAAACTTTTTAGGCGAATGTATATTTTTCGGTTTATGAAGGAAAATATAAAAAATATATATGATTTCCCCCTTTTATTTAGTTTGTACGGAACCCTCGGTGGGCGAGTCTGACTCGCACTTGTCCGGTGTTTTTTAGTAAGGCATACTAATTAGGTTAGGAATTTAATTGATTGAATAATAGTCTGGATACAAGAATCGCCTAAAGTTGGTTTAGTGCACGTATTCCTATAAAAAAGCAATAAAACGAACAATATGAGCTACCCTATCGTATAGTTCATATGCCTGGAAATGGTTCATGCTTTTTCAATTCATTGAAAATAATGAAAATTAAAGACTGCAGCAGTTATCACCTATTAAAAGTAATAAGCTAACAAGAACAAGTATTTATATTTAAAACAAAAACAAGCTTTCATTAAAACAAGCTTTAATTAGGTATGTTCTTGTTAATAATAAAGGACTCGCCAAGACGAATCAAACGAGCTGAAACCCGATGGGTTGCGTCGTTTCATTACAGAGTTCCTATGACCACCTTCCAGCTCCATCATCAGACCCTGGTTACAATAATAATTGAAAGACAAACTACTCGTCAAGACGATACAAATGAGCCCAAACTCGATGAGGTTGTGTAGTTTCATTGCGAAGTCCCTTTGGCCACCTTCCAGCTCCATCATCAGATCAGCACCATGTCATCATAATATTGCATTGTCACGCGATTTACATATGTAAGCAAAATTTCAGCTCAATCGGTAACCGGGAAATGGGTCAAATTTAATTTGCAAGATTTGATGACAAACATCGGACAGGTGAAACTAAATATAACCTTGTAAAAAGAGGCAAGAGAGAGTGGACTGCAAAAAAAGGATAGCAGATGCACAGGAAATACATTCCGTTAAAACAAAACATGACATAACTTGCGAGGTCATTACAAAAATATATAAAATTCCACCAAAAACATTTTATGTAAAATTGGTTGCCATGTCTCGTATTTGTCATGCCACTTTCACTGATAGAATGTTATCAGATGAGATCTGACTGAATCTGAAGAGCCAAGCCTCTAACTCTACAAAGTTTAACGCTATAATTGTTATCTCTTTTTCTTTCTTTTTTTAATGTAGAAATAGGTTCGCGCTTGACCGCCAACTCGCCTGATGTTAAGTGACGTTGCGGTCTACGATGGAGCGCGCTCACCTAGAAGAAACCAATTCACACGCGATTTAAAGACACCCAGATTATATCTATCGGGAAAGACCCACTCAGGAAGCGTATTCCACATTCTAGCAGTCCGCACGATGAAAGTGGAACTAAAGCGTTTCGTTCGGGTTTTTGGGATATCCACCATGAAACGGTGACGCTTTTTCGTGTTTCTAACCGTCCTATAGAAAAAAGGGCTAGAAGGAATTAGATCATGCAGATCAGATGCACACTCACCGAAATGGATCCGGTAAAAAACCGACAAGCTAGCAACCTCGCGACGATGTTCCAAGCTTTGGAGCCTAGCTTTTACGAGGGATTCGTCGCCAATAAGCTTCCGGGCACGTTTCTCTATAGACTCCAATGCCTGGAGTTGGTATTTAGCCGATCCATCCCAAAGATGCGAACAATACTCCATGCACGACCGAACTTGTGCTTGGTAAAGTGTGAGCAACTCTTTCGGCGAGAAGTACCGGCGCACCTTCGAAATGATTCTCAGCTTTTTGGCAGCTAGTTGAGCTTTAGACTCAATATAGGAGCCAAAATTGAGGGTTGATGTTAGAAAAACACCCAAGAGCTCAAGGCGGTCAGTTATCGGCACCGACTCATTTCGGAAAGTAGGTGGCCTAGGTGGTAGCCTTTGTGGTGGCCGTTAAAACCCCCCAGTAACACTAATTGGGCTGTGGGGTGCTTGAGTTGAGCTGCATCCGCAGCTTCACCAAGATATTTCATCAGCTCTGTTGCCTCCTGATCGCCGCTGTGTGACCGGTACACACAGGCATAGAGAATTTTCTCTATACCTGTGTTCACCAGTATCCAGAGCACGGAGAATCTGGGGTCTTCAAGATTACGATAGCAGACGTCGTCACGGGCATATAGGCACACTCCAGCATGAGGCTTAAAATTATGTTCCAGGTTGTACCCAGGATACAACAAATACGCCACGTCACTCGGTGTTTCTATCTGCGTCTCTGTCAAGAACAGGAGTGAAGGTTTATCAGTCTCAAGATGATGATGGACTGGCACGAGATTTGAGTGCAAGCCTCTTATGTTAGAGAGGTGCACTTTGAGTGAAAGGGCGTGCAGCCGCTGTGTAACCTTCTTTTTGTTCTTGTACTGCATGATGTTGGCGAGGGAATTTGTAGGACAACGGCAGTGGAATGAGGCTCCGCGCTATCAACCAGGAGACACACTCCGCAAGATCACATCGGTGGGGAACCAGTCTGGAGACTGCGGGGACGCCCGAGCCCCCCCGGGGGAAGTCCATCGGGCCATTTCATCCGGTCGCCGACCGGCACGATGGCGCATCCCGGGATTTTTCGCAAGTTGGCGGGGCAGCCTTTCGTGAGTGGCTAGTTCGCTACTTGGGCCCCCTACTAACTGCGGTCGGCCAGCGGTGCACCGTGCCTCGGATCCCGCTACCCTCCATGACTGGCTACCCAATGCGACGTCGCGATGTGTGGCAGAACGGTTTAACAGCAGAGGAGCAACTATTCCGACCCGTTTTCCTGAACGGCTTCATTGGACATCATACCGGAACACGGCTAAGCCGCTTAGCGGCATGTCTTTGTCCGGTGGGTGGTAACTAGCCACGGCCAAAGCCTACCACCAGTGTGTTGTCACCTGATTAGCACCAGCCAGGGATCACGTGTGGGGTTTCGATGTTAAGGGGTGCTTTCCCCACGGACGACGGTGACAAAATCCCCCAAATCCCAATCCAAAATCTTAAGCCTTAAATCTTGGTCAAAGATCATGGCTTGGCCGTTTCATGGAACTATTAAATTTCTATTACAATTGAACAATATTCACAGACACACACTTTGCACAGACTTTTTGTTTTGTTTTTCAAGGTGTTTGTAGCCGACAGCCGCAAAACGGCCAAGCCATGCTGTTTGAACAAGATTTAAAAGGCTTACAAAGTTATGAATTATAGCGTTAAGCTTTGTAGAGTTAGAGGCTTGACTCTTCAGATTCAGTCAGATCTAATCTGATAACTTTTTGTTATTATTATTATTGTCAGTGAAAGTGGCATGACAATGCGAGACATGGCAACAAATTTTACATGAAATGTTTTTGGTGGAATAAATTATACATGTAACTATTCCCAAATTTTCTTTTAATAAATTATGCGCAAGTTAGTGTCGCGCCAGGCGCAATGTAGCATTCCGTAGTTACAGATCACAAAATGTGAACTTAGGGTCTCTTGTTTGATACTATGAACGTACGAGTTAACCTAAAATTAAATATTAATTTTTTGGGTTCTGTACCTCAAAAGGAAATAACCGGATAAGTGCGAGTAAAACCCGCTCACCGAGGGTTCCGTACAAACTAGTAAATAGAAGGGAGAAATTATATATTTTCATAAACCGAAAAATTTACATTGTAAAAATATTTAAAATCCTGTTTTAGCTTATGCTAATGAAGCTCTTTCATATGATACCGTTAAAAACCGTTCATATGATACCGTTACATGATACGGTTAAAAAACTTTAAAATCTGGACCCTCATTCCTTACATAAAGACCCTATTTTTTGTGATTAAATTAAAAATGTGCAGTTTTCGGATTTTTTGCAATATGTGTATCCTATCACAATGCTTCTTGCCAAATTTCATAGTTCTAGGTCAACGGGAATTACCCCATAGATTTTGATTCCCTTGTGAATGTCGAAATGTGTGTCGAAATGTGTGAAATGTGTGTTTTTTGCGATATATTCGGCTGTAACTTTTTTAAACGAAAACTGAGAAGTTTGATTTTTCTTTCTGCAGCAAGATACTATGGATCTGCGTATATGAAACAACGGGACTCATGTAAGCCGTACTTTCAAAAGTTAAAACTGTTGATCCTCCCTTCGGTGTATATTTACGAATCGGCCTTAAATGTAAGAAGTAATCTGTCTGAATTCAAAACACTAACAACAAGACGGCATCAAAAAGTACTGTGTATACCTAAGAGCCATAAAGCTCTTGTAATAGAAGTGTATTTATAAAGAGGATATAAATATATAATAAACTACCACAATTAGTAAAAGAAACTGAAAATACAGACACCTTTAAATTTAGGCTAAAACAGTTCCTTATAGATAAGGCATATTACACTCTGGATGAATTTTTTAAAAGATAAAATATAGGATAGAATTAGAATTTTGACATATATAATTTAACTTGACATTTATAATTGAACTTGACATCTATAATTGTTACGTTGATTAATATTAATAATAAAGTAGATATAATTATATAAGTGTCTATAATGAATATTAAATGTTTAAAATATTAGTAAATTTGCGCGCCTCAAAGGGGTTAGATGTAGAGATATTTACTAAATATATTATTATTTAAGACCTATTTATTGTACCTATGTCTTAGCAAATAAATCAATTTGAATTTGAATTTGAATTTTGCTTTTAATTTCAACTCGATACCTTCACGCGTTCCCGAGATAAAGGTCTTGACACCCGGACAGACGGACAGACGGACAACAAAGTGATCCTCCCTGAGGGTTCCGTTTTTTTCTTTTGAGGTACGGAACCCTAAAAATGGAACCCTTATAGGACCACTTTGTTGTCCGTCTGTCTGTCTGTCTGTCTGTCTGTAAAGTAACAAAAAATTTTTTTTGAAGTGAAAACTTCTTTAGCGGCGTTTTGCATTTTTGGGATGGGTAAAAAATTTTAAACTCGCGTCATATCGTCGAATCGTCAGATCGTAAGACGGACAGTCAGAAACCTATTCTAACGTTCTGCATTTAAAGTTAATTATTATTAAGAAATACCGGGTCTTTCACGTATTACGCTGATGATACCGAAGATGATGCAATCAGTCGATTCGTGCGGCGTGCGTCGGCTGCTTCACCGCAGACCATCAGAGAGTACAATTTAGAGATGGCCATTAAAGATCGGAACGCGGCGGTGATGGAGGCCCTGGGCCGAGAGTAGGCGACAGATTAATGTAATTAGACGATGTGAGTGCAGTCGCTGATAGAGTCCGATCAACCGAGGGCAAACAGATAATCTGGAAACCCCATCTAAAACCGGGCTCTACCAGTGACTGCATTCACAGAAATACTAGTATTTCAGTAGTTAGAAATAAGAGTTGTGTGCACACCTTGAGCATTCATGCTCACCATCGAAGGCTCCTTCTTGCGGCGGCGTCGTGTGGCGGGTCGCCCTCTTCCCTAACATATGGTTGAGGAGGGCAATGGCTGGCACATGCGTCATACTCGTGATCGGGTGCTGCTTGCGGGTCGCTGGTTTGCTCGTGGTATGCACGCAACATAGTAATAAGTACTTAAATTAAAATAAAATCATTTTCCCGTAACGATAATTAGTAAACAATAGTTTGTAATTATGACAAAGATCACGGACCCTGGTGTCTGTGGAGAATAAAATAAAAAAAAAAAAAAAAAAATGATAATTATTGTATGTACAAGTTCGTCCTTCTAGCATGACGTCATTATTTTAGTCAGAAACCTATTCTAACGTTCTGCATTTAAAGTTCATTATGACCAAGTTGTCATGGAAGTCGAGTAGCAGAATTCCTCGCCAGTGCACGGCACAGCTTCTCACGGAACGTCACAGTTCAGCCTCTATTAGAGGCAGTTTCCGATATGCTGCGTCAAAGTGCTGGAACAATATTCCTCCGCCAATAAGGGACCTGCAAAGTTTACACTCCTTTAGACTGAACTTAAAAAAGTTTATTTTTTCTCATCAGAAGCCGGAAGAGGTTCTGAAAAATGATACAATAGCGTTATCTGAGGCCGGACACCTGATGTTGATGTTTCCATATTGTAAACCTGTTTATAAGCATTGTTTATATTTGAAATTGTAATTTATTTCTATAAATGACCTAAATAACTAAATATATTATTATAAATAAAAAAACATATTACAGATAAAAAACAGAACTCAGGTCACAGTCCCAAGGCAACGTTCCCAAAAGGCTGGCGACATTGCCTCGTTGGATAGCAATGCTAATCCGCTGACCGAGGTAAGCGCCAGCCCTTTGGTCATTTGTTCTCTCTATCAGTCGCATAGCAATTTCATTAAAAAGCTGCCACGCACTTGGACCCCATGGACCTAAAGTTTCCACACCAAAAGGCAGAAATATGTAACCATCGCCAAGAGATTCATATTTCCGCCTTTTGTTGGATTCAGCAGTTGCCGCCGCCGCTCCTGCAACCTTGCAAGTAGAGGTTATGTGGGACGCCGCTAGCGTGTCAACGCAAGTGGCATCCCAAACTAGAGGCCTTCCACGGCTCCATGGAATTAATGTCATTCCATCGGGTCTCTTACCATCGTCACGAGCGATACCGTTCGGCTCAAGTATGGCCGGCACGTTGACGGTGGCAAGAGCCCTACGAATGACATCATTCAAGGAATCGTGGCGGGACTGTCGGCCCGCGCTTCGGCGGCAGGAAAGACCGTGATGTCCTTGGCGGTCTACTGATGTTCCGCAGCGGCATTGATGGGGTTCATTTGTCTTTGCTCCAATACGCAAGCTGATAGAGAGAGCAAAAGTATTGTTGTCTAAGAGCGTCCCAATATTACTTGAAGGTAACGCTTGAGCCAGAACCCTGATTCCTTTGCAGCAGATGCTAGAAGTCGAGCACGATCTAATGGAGAAGATGAGTCATTTAAAAGATCATGTTGAATTTTTTTAGTTATTGGCTCATCCCAAAGCTTCTGCAAGTGTGGCTTAGCAGGAAGATTGTCATCAGGACAGATGGAGGTCCACGCGTCTGTAGCTTCAGACATAGAATAAACCTGCATATTACCCAAAGAATTTTCTATAATTTTTGAAAATAGAGCTTTTGTACTATACACTGAAGATAAAAAAGCCGGGAGTGACACGCTAGAAATTTTGCGAATTCCTAGACCGCAAAAACGGATGGGGAGTGTGGCCTGGCTCCAGGAAGTGTCAGACATGGGGCAATTTAGAATTTTAACTAGAGTCCTTTTTAAACAATTATCTAAAGTTGACAAAAGGTCGTTAAATGACCAAAATGGGCAACATCTCAAAACATATGTTAATTTAGGTACAAAAAGACAAAATCGAATGATGTGGAAAGCCATATAAGAGTGAATTTCTGAGAGACGGTGAGAAGATTCTTCAAATTTAACTTTTTGCTTGTGTATAAACAAAGGAAATCCATCAGGGAAAATCGGGGCGCCCAGTAAATGTAAAGATTCTTTATCAAGAATCTTAATGTTTGGTGCCACAACATTGAACTTTTCTATTATTTCATTTCTTCTCGATAAACTGACTGAATCAGCAATGAAAAGTTCACATTTAGAAAAATTTAGTTTCAGACCAATGGAACTAAAATTTTCAATTAGAATCTTTAGATCTGCTAATACTGTTTCTGGATCTCCACCAATGGTGCCGTCATCTAGATACCACACGTTTAATTTTGATGTTAAAGATGAAATAATTTGATGAATAGCAAGGCTGAATATGGCAGGCCCTTGTTGACATCCAGTGGTAGAAAGAATACGGTGATTTTTGTAAATTAGTGTAGAGTTCAAACCATAACATTGACAAATGTAGTCATAGATTTCCGGAGTATGATTTTGAATTTCGGTAAGCAAAGTAGTTCTTGATACGGAATTGAAAGCATTTTTAACATCAACTTTTAAAACCACTTCGCCGCCGTCATTTAACAAATAAGTCCGTAGAGCATGTACCGCGGCTTCACAGCCACCTTTACTTCCAAAACCTAGTTGCGCCGGTTGAAAAAGTTGGGTGAGTTTGGGTAAAATCTCTTTGCAACAAACATTGGAAGCAATCCGCCGAAATGTACAGCCAACTGCAATTGGGAGGATGCCACCATCTTTTTTATTTAAAGCACATAAGTTTGCCCCATGTAACAAATGGGAAACATCCTCGGGAACTTTGCCGGATATTATAAGGTTAATCAAGGCAGTTATATCGATCAAAAGTGCCCTACCAGCATCCCCTGAAACACCTAATAGGTCCTTTAGATGTTGTGGACTCAGGCCATCAAGACCGCTAGCAGAACCACTCTTGAACGACATGATTGCTGCCTGGACATTCTTTTCACTGGCTTGGATTGGCTGCACAGATGGGCTTAACGGGGAAGGAATAGCAGGACTAGCACATATAGGATGTTTATCCTGTAATGCTGCAAGAGTTTCCGGAGAGTTAGGAGCAATAGAGTCATCTGAAAACAGCAATTTTGCAGCGCCTTTCAAATCTCCATCGCTGACTTTGGACTCAATTTTGTGAATTAATGTATGTGAATTGGATAAGTGTGATGTATGGTTACTAGAACGTGAATAATTTTGATATGGTTGCCCAACAGTATTAAAATCATTACAATTATTCTTAATGGATGAAGTGAGTGATTGGTTATTTGTTTTATCAGCGTGTAGCGTGTATTTGAAATGCGAAAGTCAAAAGGCTTTCCCATCTTTTTGAAGAGGTAGGATCTGAAAGTATGCTTTTAATTTTGGAGGATAAGTGTAAGGCTACAGTAATGCGCGCACCTTTAGATATTCTTTTAACTACCGGAGTTGAAAATTTAAATGATGAGAGTGTTTGCCAGAACTGAATGGATGATGTGGAATTCGAAGTAGATGGATGTGTGGATGATGAGATGGATGCAGAAATGGATTGAGGGTGAATAGATGAATTCTGATGAGAAGGAATTTGATTAAAATTATTATTATTCTTATGAAATCTGCCTACATGAATATTCAATCATGTAATAGGGCGAATTCTGTGATTCAATCCTTTAGTACCTTTTAAAAATTTGGGCTGGGAGCACTGACCGCACTGAACATAAACTGAGTTGGGCACTGAGGACGCGGACTGTGACATGGGTTCCGTTTTTGCCAAACAATAACATAACAAAGCTAAAATAAAATTAAAACTTACCAATATAAACAATAATATCATAAAAACACGCACTGACACCAAATAATGTCAAAAAATTTGAGATTGCGCACAGGACTCCATACACCAAAGAGAGCCGTAGAAGTGTTCAAGAAAATAGAAACTTTATTGTACCGCTTACAGAAGGGTCTTTACTACGCTGTGAGAAAGGTAGAACGTAGTTTTCGTGGCACCAGTCAGGTAGCCTATCTTATGTCCTCGACGCTGACATTCTTGCTGCTGACGCTGATCTTTTTATCATCCTTCCATAAAGATGTTCCGGGATTCTCCTTTAGGCTCCTACTGCTCAGGCAACTTCAGCTCAAAAATAACAGTTCAACGTCTGTACAACGCCTTTTGAAAACCGGTATTATGCGGTATTTATTTTAAAATTGTTGTATTTGTTACTTATTAATGTGGGTATGTATATACGAGTATGTATGTGTGTATGTGTATATGCATGTATATATAATAGGACTGAATATGTTTGCACGCGCACTGTGCAGTGCGTGACGTCACCTGCCGGATGCAGCGGAAGGCCAGCGCCGTTAGCTCAATAGGTTAGAACACCGATATAAATCTAACTTTGTCAATCGGAGGGCGGAGGTTCAAATCCTTCACGAGTCAGTCTTTTTACTATTTTTTTTTCACTTCTGCCGCCACTCCCAGATTGCAACTCTTTATATTTTTATTTAGTTCTACAACTTTTTAATATGTATACTTATACAAAATTACAGCTTTCTATTCTTCCAGCAAATAATAATAATAATAATAACTGGGACCGTTCTATCATCACGGACAGGACTATTGTTGCCAATAAGCCTGATATCGTGATCGTAGATCGGTCTCAGCGTCGGGCAGTGCTCGTCGACATCACCATCCCACATGATGAGAATCTCGTGAAGGCCGAGAAGGACAAGCTCAGCAAGTACCTTGACTTGGCTCACGAGATAACCGCCATGTGGGATGTTGACTCGACGATCATTGTCCCGATAGTCGTTTCGGTGAACGGTGTCATAGCGAAGAGCCTCGACCAACATCTCAAGAGGCTCTCGCTCGATGATTGGGTCAAGGGTCGGATACAGAAGGCAGTCATCCTAGACACGGCACGTATTGTCAGGAGGTTCCTTTCTCTGTAGCCCCTACCACCGGCAGCTTGAGCCCCGCCCCGCTGCCGGCGGCACCCTAGTTTTAAGTTTTTTACAATATTTATGTTTATTTTTTATAAGTTTATATATGTGTTGTAAAAAATTTAGAATTAAGATTGTATATAAATAAATGAGATAATAATAGAAAAAAAAAAAAAAAAAAAAAAAAAAAAACAAAGTCACCGCTGACGCAAGACGTCTATTTTTTAGTCCGTGTATATTTAATTTAATTTTATTGGTTTATTTTACTTTTTTCTACATCACAATACAACAATAATAGAAGAAAAATACAGGAAAATGGATTATAAACAATATTTACGAAAATTAGTACGAAATTGCGTACGTATTTTGTTTGTGACAACTACTGTCAAATATTCCTTTCAAGAAATAACAACAAATAGATGAATATGAAGCATGATTACACGGGCACAAGCACGAAAAAAGACAGCGGATTCACATAACGCACGTTCTCCACCACTACCCGTTCCCGCCTCGTCATCCAGCACATCATCCAGTGGTGAGGAGTACCACACCCCACGTGATAAGAGCGACACGAGCGATGGAAGCGGGCCAACGACGTCGCCGCCGCCAAGAACACCAGCGCGGCGTGGGCGTCCACCACCGCCGGTACGCCTGGGGCCTTCAACGGGGCCAACCCCGTTATCTACGGTTCCTGCTACCGGTGGAGTGCGACGTATGCGATGGAATACACAATTGAATGAAAATTGCATACGTGCGTATTATGGGGCAACAGAGGGGGGAACTAACCTGTCTGCGTATCGTGTCAGAATGCTGCCTTTATTCCAGGCCCTTGAACCTACCGTCACCGTTTCCGCCCAGCGATTATCGGATCAAGTGCGGGCTATCCACCGGTGTAAGCTGCTGGATCAGACTGTGCTTGATCGGCTCCGCCTGGAGGTGCTCTCTGCTCGTCTGACTTCTTCGTCGGCGCGTGACCCGTCGCCTCTCGCGTCGTCGCCTCGGATACTGGCCACTGAGCCGCCATCGGAGGCGACACTTGCGACATCAACGCATCCCGTTGTTGACGAGGGAGATAGTGCGGGTATGACTGTTTCCATTCAGGTGAGTGAGCGATTGAGGAGCACTTTGGAAGACACAATTTTCCAATATAGATTCGCACTCGACTCTAGGCCACGTCTACCACGCTTGCCTACTCATAGACGTAATTTAGCGTTAATGGGAGCCCTGAATGCTCTGTTAGCTCCGTATCTGCGGACTAGCAGAGATTTGGTTGATACCCATTCGATTCTATACTGCGGTGCCATCGCTGTGTGCCGTGTTGCACGCGTTAAATTCCCGGACATTAACCGTGCACCACGGCGCGCCGGAGATGTACCTGCATGGCAAGTGAGAATCGAACGGCGTATTACTACGTTCAGGACTCTCATTGCAAAGCTGATCTGTTTCAGCCGGGGGAATACTCGCCCCCGAGTAATGCGTTTCGTGGCGCAGGCATTTGCGGGGACCGGTATTAGGTCTCAGCACTACTTAGCCAATGTCACGGAACGCATCGACTACCTGAAACAGAAAGTCTATGCATGGGCAAACCGTATTCGTCGTTACAGAGAGCGTGTGAATAGATACTGGCAGAATCGCCTTTTCCAAAGTGACCAAAGGAAGGTGTACCGAGGTTGGGAAGGAACCGAACAACGTATGAGCGACGGACAGCTACCGGACGCAAGCGCCATGACTGATTTTTGGCGTGGTATCTGGTCGGTGCCCGTCGAACATGCGGAGGGTGATTCGATGCGGGTTGTCGAGCGCGAGTGCGATATCATCGAACCCATGGGGTCTATTGTAATAGACCCCGTAGACGTTAGTTGTGCGATCCGTACGACACAGAACTGGAAAAGTCCTGGGCCGGATGGATTGCACAACTTCTGGATAAAATGGATTCGATGCTCGCACGATCGCTTGGCAACACAATTTCAAGAAGCCCTCGAGCTTGGTTCTCTACCAACCTTCATGACCACCGGGGTCACCTTCCTGCTCCATAAGTCCGGTAGTACCACGGAAGCTAAAAACTATAGACCCATCACATGCTTACCCACCATCTATAAGCTCCTTACATCTATTCTGAAAAACAAAATTAATGCGCATTTAGTCGCTAACAACGTTTTGGCCTCTTCTCAGAATGGATGTAAGGTTGGGTCCCGTGGTACTAAAGAGCTTCTCCTCATCGATACGGCTATTAGCCGGCAAGTCAAGCGGAGTAAGGGAGCACTCTCTGCTGCTTGGATTGATTACAAGAAGGCCTATGATTCGGTGCCTCACTCATGGCTTGAAAGGATCTTAGAGTTGTGTAAAATTGATACAACTCTGAGATCCTTCTTAGTTGCATGTATGAGGCAGTGGACCACAGTACTTCGGCAACCGGGCAGTAGGGATGGGTCTTTTACACCGCAGGACTTGATAAGGATTGAACGTGGCATTTTCCAGGGTGACAGTTTGAGCTCATTGTGGTTTTGCCTAGCACTGAACCCTCTCAGCATTTTACTGAAGGATTCAGGGCTTCGTAGAGGGGGTGAGATCATTTCTCACCTGCTTTACATGGACGACCTCAAACTTTTTGCACCGAAACGACAAGATTTAGTGACGTTGTTAAAAACTACAGAGGTTTTTAGCAACGCCATTGAAATGGAGTTCGGTGTTGATAAGTGTGCGGTCGTGCAAGTACAGCGGGGGAAAGTTGTAAATTCTCCGAACTTACAACTTTCTGAGACAATGACCCTCAGGTCTCTTTCCGAGACCGAGACCTACAAATACCTTGGTATGTCAGAGTCGTTGGGTATAGCGGTAGAGGACATAAAAAAATCGATGAAGGAGCGTTTCTTTTGTCGTCTGTCAAAAGTACTTAACAGTCTTTTGTCAGGTGGCAATAAGGCACGCGCCTTCAACGGTTGGGTGATGCCTCTACTGACATACTCCTTTGGCATATTAAGGTGGACTTAAACTGAGCTGGACGCCCTGGATAGGAAGGTCCGACATCAACTAACACTACATCGCATGCTACACCCACGCTCGTCTGTTATGAGACTGTACATCCCGCGGAAGTGGGGGGGTCGTGGCTTTTTAAACGCCAAGAACCTCCACAACCGTGAGGTGTGCAATCTCAGAGACTATTTCCGAAACAACGAGTGTGGTATGCATTGTGATGTAGTGGCAGTTGATAAGGGCCTGACGCCTCTCTCCTTGGCAAAAGAAAACTGGCGCAAACCAACGGTGCTCAGCATCGAAGACCGCAAAGACGTATGGAAGAGCAAGGAGTTGCACGGGCGGTTCTACAGGGTGTTATCAGGACCCGATGTAGACCTGCCTGCATCGGTGAACTGGCTGCGCTTCGGTGACCTCTTTGGGGAAACTGAAGGGTTTGCCTGTGCAATTGCAGATGAAGTTATCAAGACGAACAACTATCGGAAATATATCATGAAGGACGGTACGGTCGACATTTGTCGGGCATGCCACCGTCCCGGAGAGTCTCTCCGACACATTGTTTCCGGTTGTTCGCATCTTGCTAACGGCGAGTATCTGCACAGGCATAACCAAGTAGCCAGGATAATCCACCAGCAACTTGCCCTTCAATACGGCCTTGTCGAGTCAGAGGTGCCGTACTATCAGTACGCACCAGCGCCAGTTCTCGAAAATAGCCGTGCTTTGCTCTACTGGGACCGTTCTATTATCACGGACAGGACTATTGTTGCCAATAAGCCTGATATCGTGATCGTAGATCGGTCTCAACGCCGGGCAGTGCTCGTCGACATCACCATCCCACATGATGAGAATCTCGTGAAGGCTGAGAAGGACAAGCTCAGCAAATACCTTGACTTGGCTCACGAGATAACCGCCATGTGGGATGTTGACTCGACGATCATTGTCCCGATAGTCGTTTCGGTGAACGGTGTCATAGCGAAGAGCCTCGACCAACATCTCAAGAGACTCTCGCTCGATGGTTGGGTCAAGGGTCAGATACAGAAGGCAGTCATCCTGGACACGGCACGTATTGTCAGGAGGTTTCTCTCTCTGTAGCCCCTACCACCGGCAGCTTGAGCCCCGCCCCGCTGCCGGCGGCACCCTAGTTTTAAGTTTTTTACAATATTTATGTTTATTTTTTATAAGTTTATATATGTGTTGTAAAAAATTTAGAATTAAGATTGTATATAAATAAATGAGATAATAATAGTACTTTTATTTCAGAAATAATATCCATATCAAAATTAATTACCAAATATCAAAACACAAAAAGCACAAATATTCAAATAAATCATAATTAAAATGTCACAAAATAATAAATACAATGTCAACAAAAAAAGATAGCAATAAAATATGTCAGAATAGTCAAAGTCATAGTAATAATAATCATAATTTTGCGCCCAATAAAATCGTCATCCACTTGTGCTGGATAGGACAATCCTTGCGAGAAATGATCATTTCTAGGATGCTGTTGCGACTGTCACGCGCCCACGCAAAGCCGCGGACAGATAGACTAACAGAACGACATGGCGAAACTATAAGGGTTCCTTGTTATCTACGGAACACTTAAAACATTGTGTGTACTGTGATGTGTAGTGTGTACCCTCCGCCTCCGCTCGGCCGCTTGCGCTCGCCGCATACAGTATACACGGCGTTTGCAGCGAAACACGGAAACACCTACCCTATTCGTCATTAATAACAACTGTCCCAATCAATGGGACCGATCCTGAATTCGCAAAACCGACTGTTTCATACATTTTATCAAAGCTCAAAAGCTTTATTACGTGAAATTCGGCAAAATGAAGTCACCCGTGTCTGAGATACGGCCCGGACTACAGGAGCCTCGCTACCGTGTGAAGGCCATACACTGTTAGTCGAAAAAACGTGTTTTGAAAAAATGGCCGATTAAAGTTTTTTAGGTTTAATTTGATTATTCTTTCTTGTAATGACTTTTAAGAATATTGATTGATATTGCCTTAGAGGTATTTTTGATATCTATTTAGCCATCTAGTATTTACTCTAATTAGACTCTAATTAGAGTTCCTACAATAATAATAGATAATGTTACTATTTTTGTGGCAAAACATTGATTCACATCATTGTGAGACTTTAGCATGAGTTTGTTACGAAATCCGCGCATTTTTTTATGTAAAAAAACTCTATAAATCAATTAAATCATATGAACAACAGCACCATGGTCCCGTCGCAAGTGCAGCGTGATCTATCTGTATCTCTTACTTCAGAGTTCCGTCCCCGCGCGCGCCGCACAACGATCGCGACCGAATATGTCTAGCCACTGTTATCTGAGCTCCCGACAAACGAATGCGCTGTCGCTTTGCGATCGCAGCGCGCGTGTCTTGAAACGTTGGTTTCTTTGAGACAGTATAACTTTCGCGCGCATTGTTTTGTTTTAGCAATACACGGTATGTTTTGTTGCCGTGTTTTGGAATAATAAACCGTGATTTTCTGTCGAATACAGTGTTGTTTAAAACGTAATATATCAGTGTAGATAAAGGTTAGTAGTAAAAAAAATATATATAGTATTAGCCAATGGGTTCTGTGGTACAGATTAAACTTTATGATCAAATTTCGTAACTATAATTTCAATAATCAGAAAGACGATTATATGGGTAGCTCAATAAATGATCGTTACTTATGCACTTGGTTCCCACCACGTGTTTGTTTCCCAAAATATACATTGTAGACGATTGGCATTACCTTAAAATAAGTACTTTCGACACGCACTTCACACAATCCACTTTTAACGCAACTAATAACGACGACTCGCGGCACCGAGTGTCGACTACTCTTTTCAACCGTGGAAAAACACTGACTCCCGCCGGTATATAAATGTTTTTTTTTTTGGGTTGCCGGTACAAAAGTCGTATTTTCCCTATCGATTTAAGAATATTGCTAACAGCTCGTCCATCCTGCAAAAGCGAGTCCCCACGCTTTACAAAAAAAACCCTATGTCCCCTATTCGTCTACTCATGTGCCTATTTGTTACATTTATACATTCATTGATAAAATACTATTCTACGCGACAAGTTGGTAATATACAATCAGTACCGTAACAATTTCTACCAACTTACAATCACTGGTAAGTGTGCACGAATAACAAAGAATGTATGGATGGTGTTGATTGGCAATACGTCAAATTAAAACAGTTTATACTGAGCAGTTAAATAAAAGGAATGTCAATAGTAAGTCAATAAGTAAAGTCAATGTCACGACAAAGTACACGGTTACCTTGCCTACACGGATCTCCCTTATGTGACCAATCATCTTAAAAATAATGTTTCTAATAAATCTAATTTTCGATAATTACATACTTTAGATTACTATCATAGTCATCATTCTAGTCATTAATTTCATAGTATGAATTTAGATAGATATAAAGAATTTAGATATTCATAAAATGTTACACCCCAAACTATACGAATATAAACTTCATAAAGAAACAATGCCACTTTAACTATTATAACAATTACCCATTTGTTATATAAAACAAATAAACAAAGTCTAATTTAGTATTTACATACCAAAATATGTCAGCCAACTATATAATAAACCTATGTTTCGTTAAAATAAAAACATTCGGATCATTCAATAATACATTTATAAATTCGTCGAAGCTGTGGAATGCTTAGACAATGAGCCAAGTAATAAGCTTATTTTTAAATAGTATTAATACTTATTGCCTCTTGGTAATTTAGTGTTGACAATCGGACCCATGACAGGCGTCAACTTGGATGATATCGCGAAAGACCGTGGAATAGCTTACTATTCATATGGAATAAATAATATACATACTGAAATACATCTTATTAATAAATATGCTTCATGATAATATAGCTATACTAACCAATTAACATAGATAAAGATAGCTATTGCATACTAAGTTCTTGAAAACATCATACTATTTTATCCCATCTAATTGTAACCAGGGGTGTATCTCATACTAGAACAGCTTGAATGATGAAAACCTTTTAGTACGTTGCATTTAGTGTTTTAATGTAAGAAAAGGGCGACAGATTATTACTGTGCTAAGTTTTTTTTAAATTACCACGAGAATAGACAGTATCATGATCGATACTTCATTTCCAAATGTGATACAGATAAGAAGTATACAAATTCTTATTAAATGCAAGTCATGGTTTAAACCGATCTACTGTCCACAACAAGGTTACTGCGACAACCATGGCCGGTTTTAAGTCAACGAATCAAAAAGTATATTTGACCTATGATACGGCAAAGCTATAGTCAGTTCCTCGACTTCCAGTTGGTACCTCGCGCCCATCATTCAAAAATCCCTTCGTCAAAATTGATCTTAAGTGAAAATGTATTTCATATTCTAAATATTTTATCTGTCACATAGGCACCAATATTGGCCCTCAAACCATAGATTTAATACCGATGCGAGACCAAAGCCAATTATGAACAATGGAGGAGATTGCGATGTTACCTATAGATGCATTCCATAACCCTACAACAACACTAGTTTGTATTAATATTAAAAGTTCATGGAATGAGATTTCACCAATCGCCCGTTAATACCTGAATTTCTCAAAGACCAATCTTTTAACGCTTTTTATTATTAATTTTGTTTTTATTTTTATTATAAACGATCTATCTTACATGATTCAAAAACCAACCAATGTTGAAATGGTGTAGAAATGGTGCCGTTTGCAGACGACATCTCACTCTCGTCCAAGACCAAGAGAAGATTGTTAGATTCTTCAATAAATGCAATTCTAAAGAGCCTTTGTAATTTGTTCTACGCAACTCAACTTCAACTGCGCCTGCTATGATAATTAGAAAGATATCAGATGTAGCATCTTCGAGGCGTAATTTTGAAAAGCTCCCTAATATAATGTCGTACGACATACAATTCATGGGGATTGGCAGTAGGTATAAAATCTGTTCACATTATATAGAATAAGGCAGTCCGAACATCCGCAATTTAGGCTCCATGAAGCCAGTAAAACCACATGTTTCACACATACTCTCTACTTCTGCGTTGTTTTCTAGCGTAAGCGTACAGCCAATATTGCGCTTTAAACAAATAAATAATACGTTCTAAATAGTACGCGTTTTCTCAACATTATTCCAGAACAAAATTTAATTTTGGATCCCAATAAAGCAATTCCCAATTGTCGTTGACATACATTCAATGAATAACCCCCATCATTCGGTGTATTTGATTTTAAGAGGCAGAACACACCGGAACCGATTGGTGTCAAAATCCACAATACAATAACATATGATACTATCAAACACTCCCTGTATTTATTATTGACTTCTTACACCATTGATAACCGCATTTTTCAGTTAAATGCCGCAACAGCCCCTTTAGTCTACTAAAAATAAATCCGTTTGTATGGAGCTGATCACAGTATTTGCAACTGGGGGGGAGATTCTTTGAAATTATGATAGGAAAATAGCTAAAAATCATAGATCATCAATAATCCCCGATTCATAGACTAGCTGCGTTCCGCGGTTTTACTCGCGTAGCTATGAAAAATGGTGATGATAATAAGCTCATGTCCGTCTCCAGGTCCAAAGTTATCTCTATACTAATTTTCATAGCGATCGGTTCAGCCGTTTGAGCGTGTAAAGGTAACAAAATTAGCTTCTATTATTATAGAAGCTAATTTTGTCATAATTATTTTTTATTATTTTTTTCATAATGATATTTCATTATGAAATTGTGTCAAATGTATTTGAAAACACCAGTACCTACATTCATTTAAATAACAATATTATACTTAGTTGTCTTTTATGTTGTCACAAATCTTATTTTTACTAGACTACTTTCACAGCCGCATCTGCATGACAAGGCCTTCTTACAGCTGCAACCAGACCCTACTTTTATGTAAACCCATGTCAATAATTTAATTAAAATCTCATAATAATAATAATGTTTTTATATAAGTGTTTTTATAGAAAAAGTCTCGAAACCAGTTGGCTGCCCCATTCCGCGTAACTCATCATTGGGACAACATTGATCTTGACATCTTTATAGCATTTTTAGTTAATATCGTTTGGTTTGCTATAGACAGTTAAAGATTTGTTACTTGAGTTTCAATACGTTCGCGTTAACACTTAATACCCTTTTGCCTGATTTCAGCATACAGTGTACATTTAAACTTCTATTTCTGCCACTAGCAGTGAATTTACCCAGAGGTCCACTACATTTTAAAATCCTATGTCGCTCCTCCTCACAGCCCGAATATTTATTTATTTTCAAATCAGTTATCGGTCGATAATGTTACGTTACTCGTACTCGAGGCCTACACCGTCGCTGCCCGTCGCCACGAGTATGCGATTCGACTTTCCATCATGATTAGTATCAGATAGTCAACCGCCTCTGCTGTGACCACGCACGCTCACCGCCGTCACCCAACACGTGACCATTGCTATATCTCAAGCCTTGTTGCCGCAGCAGGGTATATATTTTATTTTATTTTCTACTATTAGATTATTAATTATTATTAAATTTTCAATTATTTAAGTACATATTTAAATATTATGAAATGGGGACTTTGAACATCTATCGAATCATGTGCTTGGTAGTTTTTTTCGTTATTAGCTACCGGAGAACACATAACCCTATGTTATGTTTACCTTTCTTTTGTATAATCTAATCTCCATAATGTTTTCTTCGACTTACAGAAACTATTTGATCATGTGTATGTATGACATTACAAAAGAGGATTCTATCTTTTTTATTGTGAAATCACAATGTTTGTGCGTTTGTGGATTTGCCCGTAAAACAAGCTCCCTTCCACTCCCTCGCTGTCATTATTTATAGCGTTTGTGGACTTACCTGTAACTCGGCCTTCCACTCCCTCGCTATTATCGTCAACTGGTCGTCAACGGTCCTTTCTGCAAGCACCGCCTTCGCGATGCCCGGTCCCAGGGTCGCTCTCAGCCGCAACTCTCGACGCTGCCTTTGCATCTTTGTCTCGGTTTTGGCTCACCCATTGTCTCTGAAACTTTCATTTAAATCATTATATTTTGCACAAATAACTGAGTGTACATATAAAACCTCCTAGACGTATGCTCATTTACAAACGCCTTCAAAGGATCTTTATTGACACCATATTAATAAAATAATAACAAAAAGATTCCCATCTTTTCCGAGTGCCAATACTAGTAAGAGTACATGGCAATACCAAATTTACCAGTAAACAACTCAAGATGACGTCCTGGTCGCTTTGTTTTCTATCACCACACACTTGCGAGACTAACAATCGATTTTTAACGTCGTGTTCATGTCCGTTTGGAAATAATAATAATAATAATAACGTTTATTCCACTATAGCAAGCCACATACATTACAAAAATAACTTAATTTATACAACATAATCTCAACTTGTATTTTCGGACTATTAATCGTGTAGCAACTACCCTAAGACGAATCTTGTGCTGCAGCACAGGATTCGTCTCTTCGTCGAGAAATGTTCTTGAGAAGCTTTAGTTCACTATGAAACTAATCTTCTTTTATTAGACATTCGAAAATCGAATTAATGAATATAGGTACAGATGGAAAAATCGCTAAATAAACAAAAGCATCTTTAGAGGGCAGTCTTATCAAAATATATCTCTTTTTTTTCGGTAACAGTAAACTGTTCCAGGATACTGCCCTGACCAGTTCTATCCCAAATTTCTTGTAACAATAAATAAATTGTAAACACGGCTTAATAACCCAGACGCTTTTTGACGTGACAACGTTTAATAAATTGATGAACGCCGGCTGCATGGACGAAACAGGATGATGTCATTGACCCGTTACGTTACGCTTTTTATCCTGTTTCAACCGCGCGTGGTCGCTGATGAAGTGGGCTGGTGGGCGCCGCGCCCGACCGTCGCTTCATCTCACTCTAGCTTATTACGCTAACATTCCTCGGAGCTCGCGCGTGGACGATATGTTGTTATGACGTTGTCACGTTAAACCATCGTCCGCAAACCGACCCCACAGGCAACCAATTTTCCTATTTACGAGTTATATTACTTTCTTCGGAAAATAGTCAATTGAAAACATATTGTACATCTTGCTTACGCACAAAAGTGGCTAAGGGATCCATCAACCCAACCCATCGCTATTACTTAACCTGATCATAGATTTTTATTTTGAAAAGTGAAAATAAAGAAGAAAAAAAAATTACCACGTGGGCGGGATCAACAGACAGTTGGTGGTTAACTTATCTGTCGATCCCACTTCTGAGATATTAGCCAATGGGTTCTGTGGTACAGATTAAACTTTATGATCAGGTTTCGTAACTATAATTTCAATAATCAGAAAGACGATTATATGGGTAGCTCAATAAATGATCGTTACTTATGCACTTGGTTCCCACCACGTGTTTGTTTCCCAAAATATACATTGTAGACGATTGGCATTACCTTAAAATAAGTACTTTCGACACGCACTTCACACAATCCACTTTTAACGCAACTAATAACGACGATTCGCGGCACCGAGTGTCGACTACTCTTTTCAACCGTGGAAAAACACTGACTTCCGCCGCTCGAACATTCTTCGCCCCCTGCCGACCCTTCACTTCAGCTGGGAACCAAAACTTTTTAGGCGAATTTTGATTAAGTACAGAGTGGCCGCGCAAAGCAATGTTGACTTCCTCAAACGCCGGTGGTTTACTGACTACTACAAAATGAACGGGACGCTCGCTCGGTTCCGAGTGGGAGGCGCCGCTACTATAACCCCAATCCACTCGGATCCGAGTGGTGAGAAAGGAATGTGTTAAATATTTTTACGATATATTTTTCGGTTTAATGGAAGGAAAATATAAAAAAAATGATTTTCTCCTCTTATTTAGTTTGTACGGAACCCTCGGTGGGCGAGTCTGACTCGCACTTGTCCGTTTTTTTTTATAAATACAAATTATTACTAAAATTCGTTGATTTATCCCACAAACAAATTAAGATTATTAAAAGAATAGGTAGTTAAATTTCGGGAACGCTTTCTAGTTTTTTTTAAAACTACAATAAAAAAATGTACAGGCGATATAGAGCCTTTAATGACTAACTTAAAATATGGTAGCCGAATTGGAGGCTCTAACACTAGGTGTAGCCGATGCAAAGGCTCTAATATTAATGAATAAAATCTATTACAAAACCTTACAGCTAACTTATGCTACGGCGGTGGCCCGCTCCTCAGTAGTCTTACTCAGCACTGATAAAGTTGTGGGAAACAATATGTTTTGCTGAGTAAGACTTTTTAATCTAAGGCAGAGGGATGAGGGGGATGCATAACTAGGTACTTGATTTTTTAAGTGTTCATTAAAAAAATATTTCCCAAATAAACACTAATTCTTTTACTGTCAACGTGGGTAACTTTGACTTTGCATTAAACTTTGGACATAGCCTGGCTTAAAGATTCTTGATTTTTTTACCAAAAGATGAGTACTTAAATTGATTGATGAATGCGTGAGTTGTAGTCGCCAAACATTTATAAATGTTAATTTATGCATAAAGTTGACAAATATGATGGAAGTTTTAAAAGTTTTCCACCATTTTTTAAACACAAGAATTTGTGAATGAAAAATGTATGTCCAAGATTTCGGATTTAATTATACAAAACTTGTTTAAATCCCATAAGTTTTATTTAATATCGATAAAACATTGATCTATCTTACCGTTTTAAACAATATTTCTTGATCTTATATATTTTTACTACGTAAAAATATTGTAAACAAAAAAATCAACGTATTTTCTTTAATTGTGGGTAACATTGACAACGAAGTTTCAGTTAATTAAATAAAATAAATAAAAAAATCTTTATATATAGCCTTTATTTCATCTACACTATTAAATAAAATCAATACAAATGTCAAAAATATCAGTTTTCAATAATTACAATAATTAATTCTCTTTTTCTTTCTCTTTAGTAAAAATGTCTTCCCAACGTCTACTTGGTCTTCCTCTTTTTCGCTTTTCCTCTCTTGGTATCCATTCTATTATTTTCTTTCTCCATCTATCGTTGTCCATTCGACATACATGACCTGCCCAACTCCATTTTAATGTCCTTATTGTTTCCGTTATATCTCTTATTTTAGTTTTTTGTCTTATTTTTCTGTTATTTATTTGGTCAGATAATCTTATTCCCAACATACTTCTTTCCATTTTTCTTTGGCATACCGCTAGTTTCAGTTCATCCTCTTTTCTTAGCGCCCGGGTCTGACAATCGTATATGAGGGACGGTAGTATGGCAACGTCATACACTTTCCTTTTTATGTTTACATCTACATTTTTATTTTTCATTATTTCCTTCATTCCCCAGTATTTCTTCCATGCTATCGCAATCCTTCGATCTATTTCTTTTGCTGTATGGTCTTCAAAAGCTATGGATTGCCCAAGGTAAGTATACTCAGTTACATATTCTATCTTTTCCCCTTCTACTGTTATAACTTCTTTCTTAGTTATAACTTCGTTTCAGTTAATTTTACACCTAAAAATGTATTAATAATGTGAATTATTTGACTTCTGTGTCTGACAGAGATGTTTTAAGCAATATAATGTGGTCAAAGATGGTAAGCATACATAACACGGAATAAGAACTGGCTCTCAAGTAGGTGGTTGATAGTCATGACATCGTTAGGTGTTTGACGATAGCTTTTCCACTTGCGACTATAACTCTCAAGTGGAAAGCAATCGTCAAACACCTAGGCTGCAAAACTAATACTTAAATACCATAATTCAGTTTCCTAATGATATTTTTCTACACGGAAGATTAGCTCACAGTTTGTTTTTCAAAAGGTGCTTTCCAATATAAAAGTTGAATGCACAACCAACTGCGCTGACATTGCTTCACTTTAGCTTCACTTTCTACATTTCTAGGGCCTCGTTAGCAAGTGCTAAAATAAATTTTACTACTTTATCGGCGTAATTAAAATATATCTTGAAAACACTTTCTATGGGAATAGAGGATGATTTTTTTCTCGTATACCTCTTGGTGTTGGCTGGGAATTGGATAGGTAATTCAAAAATATATTATTCAATTTAGTATTCCACATTTGTTTTCGTTTCTTTTGCAAAATATTAGGTTTTAAAATGATAATTTTTGTTTGGGTCAAGTGTCTCTCCCCCTCTATCAGCTAAAAGGTTCTTGTCCAGCAATTAATTTCCCTAACGAAATTGTAAGGAAAAATATCACAAGTAAGTAGGTTTTACAAGTTAACGAGTAATAGTCGATCAACTTAGCTTAACTAGAATATTCTTTGTATCAAACAACCATATTTTAAGTTCGCATAATATTTACATAGACATAAATTGTGATATGGAACTACGAAACCCTACATTGCGCGTGGACGTACATGCACTTCACCGATACTGAGGTACTGATTGCCGATAATGAGGTCATTCAACACTCAAATGATTGTAGAATTTTTTGGCTTTATTTGATTTTTAAGAAATTATTTCATTAGTAAATAAAAATGCAATTAAACTATTTTATTTTTTCCGCTTGCTTGTAGCTCAAAGTTTTTAAATGGCATTTCCCATGAATATGAACATGATTGAATATGACAAATTGATTTATTTTGATAGATCTATGTTTATTACATCAAAAAAGTAAAATAAATCCAACCTAAATTACGTAAATCACCGTTTATGAAGATTTTCCGCTATCGAAATGGACGGGAGTCAATTTTACCCACTTTCGCGCTTAACTTTGACTAGCCATTTAAACGCGATTTTCTTAAATATTTTCTATACTATTGGACTTGTTACTTCTTTACTTTAAAATTGATCACGAAAGAACACGCTTAAATAAGTAAAATACTATTTGACTCATACATTAATACTCTGATATCGTCAAAAATATGAAAAAGTGTGTGTAAAGTTAACCACGCTGACAGTATTACTATTTTATTTTTAATTAAACATGTGGTAATTTGACACTTACTGACATATTATTTTAAAAATTCCTCTCACATTTTTAAGTGTTTAATCCAATTTCAGAATGAAATTAGCTTCTTTTTCTTAGCCTAAATATATCTGATATATATCGGATATAATATGTACATATATCAAAAAATCAGATTTTTTATTTTTATCAGAAAAATCGGTTTTTTTCGAACCCTGATTAAAAACCTGTTTTAGCTTATGAGGCTCTTTCATATGATACCCCACATGATACGATTAATTCACTTTATCTCATTTTTTGCATAGAGACACAATTTTTTTGTGATTAAATTAAAAATGTCCAGTTTTCGGATTTTTTCCTATATGTGTACTCAAACACAATGCTTCTTGCCAAATTTCATAGTTCTAGGTCAACGGGAAGTACCCCATAGGTTTTGATTCCCTTGTGAGTGTCAAAATGTGCGTTTTTTACGACATATATAACTTTTTTTACGAAAACTGAGAAAATTTATTTTTCTTTCTGCAGCAAGATACTATGGATTTGCATACCTATATGGTTTTAATTTCAACTCGATACCTTCACGCATTCCCGAGATAAAGGTCTTGACACCCGGACAGACGGACAGACGGACAACAAAGTGATCCTATAAGGGTTCCGTTTTTTCCCTTTTGAGGTACAGAACCCTAACGTATTTCCCTGAATGCTGGAAGACTGCAGTTGTTATACCGGTTTATAAAAGCGGAAATAAATCAGATCCAGACAATTACAGACCCTTCTCGTTACTCAGCATAGTGTCCAAAATTTTGGAAAAGCTAGTAAACAAAAGATTGGTACAGTTTCTTCAGAAATATGAACTACTCAGCGACCGCCAGTCTGGATTTAGGTGTGGCAAATCAACGGAAGATGCTGTCCAACTCCTGACAGAGATAATTTCGTCACATGTGGACAGTGGACAAAAATATATAAGTGTCTTTCTCGACCTCGCCAAGGCGTTCGATACAGTCTCTACTCCTATACTATTAGACAAACTCGAACGCTTTGGTATTAGAGGAATTGCTTTGAGTTGGTTTGCTAGTTACTTAACTAACAGACGACAATGTGTAAAAATAATGGGCCAAATGAGTGAAGAAATGCACATTGCGTTTGGCGTTCCGCAGGGAAGTATTTTATCTCCCATTCTGTTCACTGTCTACATGGACGATATACTCAGGCTCAATATTCCGAATTCTGAAATAATATGCTATGCTGACGACACTGTTGCCATTTTTCACGCTAATGATTGAAATTCTGCACTTTTAGAAGCTGAGAGCGGTATGTCCGTCTTATCTCAGTGGCTTGATCGCAATCTCCTAACATAAAACATCAAAAATACCAATTTTATTCCTTTCCACGTTAAGGAGGCCACTTGCACAGACCTGACCGAAATGAAGATTCACAACTACAAGTGTGAGACCTTTCATATGTCTGAATGACCTAAATCTAATCCTAAATGCTCATGTAATACAATAGCTAGGACTGAGTGTATAAAGTATCTAGGGGTAGTGGTAGATCAAAAGTTATCCTTTAAAAATCACATTAATTATATATCTAAGAAGGTTCGAAGGCTAATATACGTGTTGAAAATTCTGAGACCAGCTGTTATTGATGCTGTTAAGATGATGGTCTATAAATCTCTCTGCCAGTCGCTTCTCCAATATTGCATAGGGGTATGGGGGGGAGCGGCCGTCACTCACATGGAAGAGATTGAGCGGGCCCAAAGAGCTGTGCTAAAAGTTATGATGGGAAAACCACGTCGATATCCTACAACAAAACTATATGATGAGTCTGCGGTGTTGACTGTACGACAGCTGTTTGTTATGCGGGCTATAACCAAATGCAACTATCCAACAGATGACAGGCAGGGTGTATCAAGTCGCCACCGTCGTGATAAGCCGCTTCCAAAGGTCAACACCGTATATGCTAGGCGTTTACCAAAATACGTCCACATTTTTACATACGACTCGGTCTGCAAATGCAAAGTAATTGATATAGAGCACAAATCCTTTGCAGAAACTAAGTCCAAAATCCATAAATGGCTTTTATCACTTACTCACAATCAAACAGAGAGATTAATAAAATTCAGTGAATTCAGGCGGAGAGTAGTATATCCACCTGCCAAGTAGTACCTGACTAAGTCCACACTCACGCACACACATTCCCCAAACACGAACGTACAAATACACAACATATTCCCTCTCCCACATACACACACAAACATACACAGTACACACAGCAAAAGAGACAACTAGACGTATTCGGTGAAGATGTTCTATTATATTCATCCCGTTTCATTGGTTTGATTTTACTTTAGGCAATATTTTATTATTATTTTATAATTCATTGTATAATTAATTCATTGGTTTCATTTGATTTTATGTACCTACTGTAATTTTTATTCTTATTTTTCTGTTTTCTAACGCATCGTGCTATCAAGATTGTTCCATCATGCATATATACATTCAAATCTTATTCACTTTGTACCGGAACGTCCTATAAGGGCTACACAGTCACAGACTATGATTAATTTTGTTGGTAAATTGATATGCTACGATGTTTACATATATACAACATATTATACTAATGATAATGTCAATATTTATCAAACATGTCACCCATATTTCTATTATTTTGTATTCTCGACAATGTTCACAATATTAAGCGCATTTAAAATATTGGTAACAGGTTTCAGGGTGCCCAAAAAACAGGCTTCGCCTAGTTTGGGACCCGATGTTAATGAACAAAGGTAACTGTATTTAAACATTATTTAAGTAAAATATTAGTAATAAGGTTATTCAAGTAATAAACAATTTATTTATTATTTATTTATTTATTAGAATATAAGTTCGGCACTCGTTCGCCGGTCCCGAACGGCCTGGTCCCGCCGGTCCGTAAATTTAGGAGTAATAAATTGGCAATCAATGCATTCAAATGGTTGTATTTATATTTTTTGATAGCGTAAAAGTCACCCTTATCCAGTCGGGTATTTAATTTTTCTTTTAGTACTTGTTTGGTTCATCTGGGCCATAAAAACCTAGGACTTGCTAACACAATCAATGAATCTAATTACTCCCAAAATTTAATTTTAAAAACCTTAAAAATTTTCGTAATCGCTTCGCTCGCGCTTGCTTATTACTTATGTTTTTGTTTACTTGAGTCATGCGAATGCTGAGCGCTCGTTAAAACGAATAAAAACGGGTGAAATCATAGGGTACAACTAATATATATGAATTAATAATGTTCTGACGTTACTTATATACTTTATTTACACTTATACGTCCGTAGCTTAATTTTCGCGTATTTTAATGTTTATAACTAAGATTGACGCTTAGAAACCAGTACTCGACTGCGTATAGTCTGCGCAAATGAAGAGGCAAATATTAGTATATTTTTGTACCTGCGGACTCCCGCCATGAAAAAGCTATAGCTACGCCCATGCTTATGACTCCCCTCTTTTTGGGTCGAGGGTTAAAAATGAAGAAAAGGTGGCGCCAAAATACGCTGCTACGCGCACTCCACAGGCATCCGCTCCGCGCCGGCCCTGAACTATTGTAATAATAATTGATGAGGCTGTCTTGTTGGGTGACGTTCAGGAATCGATGTAGTTCGTAACAAGTCAGGAAAACAACTTCAGTAGAGAGTGAGCTTGTAACCAGGGCTACTCGGACTCGAGCTGGCTCTACCTCCCGACGGTGCAATCGATAGTCGCCCGATGTTCCCACGTCGGCGTCGTTACAGTGGATAGGTACCTACGTAATATCGGTAATAGGTAACAATAGGAAGGAACGGCGCAAGTCTGACATCGTTTGAGGCCAACGGGGGCGATAAGAAGCGGGCGGGTATCGGGCGCCCAGTAGGTACGACACGAGAGGGTACGGTAGGTGCAGCCACGACCGACGGCACGCGGAGGAGGGGGAGGAGGCGCGGTGCACTGCTCCGGTGACCTACTTTGCCACTAATCGTATCACGTGAAAAAGCTCGCGTGCGGCGGCCGTTCACCCCGTGGCCCTTCGAGCCACCACCACCGCCGACACCTGCAGCGCACCGCCGCCGCCGCCGCCGCCGCCGCCGCTGCCGCTGCTCATTTCGCCACAACATCCCGTCGACCCTACAACGAAGTCAAAGCTGTAGCCGCTCGAGACAAGCTCTGGCGCTCTCCACGGAGGGCGCGTCGTCGGCTCCATGCGAGGAACTCTACCGAAGTTTCATCGTTCTCGGAGCTCCTCCTGTTTACGATCTCAAATCAATATCAATAGAGCGAATATCTGTGTTTGAGCGCTCGCGGATATCGAGATACTCGCGCGCTCCCGGCAACGTAAATAGGTGACGTCAGAATAATAAACAAATTCGAATTGTCGATTCCTGATGATTTATACCGACGCTTGTTTCTGAACCGCGAAAGGGATCGCCCACGGCCGACTATATGTCCGTTCTCGCACCTAATAACTAGATATTATAACCCTGAGGAAGCAGCCCACTGTCCCCAGGAGCCATCAGGTTGTTGCGACGCCGCTCGATGCTCTGCCAGCTCACTTCCGCATCGGCACCGATGACGAGACGCGGAACGTGGCTACTTCGCCGTTAGCTCGCGGCCGCTGTCATAACAAATCGAGTCACCGGCTAAGTATACGTAGTGAGCCGGCAGAGCCGTGACCCGGCGCGGGCGCAGCCGGCGCGCACGGGACGACCGCCTGACAACGCGGTGCGGATCTTTTATAACAGTTTTATAGGCGGCGTGTTTATAGCAAACTGTGCCTGTTTCTCTCCATTCTATACATCTGATACAATCGAGTACAACAAAGGAAATTTTCCGCGAGTACCTAGTCGACACGTCTCTGTAAATTCCTGCTTCGTAGAAGTCAGGGCCTCTATTCTGGTATTTTTAACTCACTAATATTAATAAATGCGTAGGTACGTAAGTTTATGTTAGTTATTACTTCTTACGCTAAAATGACTCACTGACGCAGCAAACTCTGTCTGTCTTTTTCATGAGATAATATCGGTCGTAATCGTAAATTATACGTACAGAATAAGATAATAATTTTGATTTTTACTTACAATAGAATAAAATTCAGAGCAAAGCTTAATGTTTTTAATGAATACATTACATGTGCATTCTGAAATTATATTAGGTACCTACTTAGCAGGATCAACCCAAAGAGGCCACGTGCCGGCTCTGTATTAAATTACCCCAAGCCAGTTTTCTATTATATTAGGTACCTACTTAGCAGGATCAACCCAAAGAGGCCACGGCCACGTGCCGGCTCTGTATTAAATTACCCCAAGCCAGTTTTCTATTATATTAGGTACCTACTTAGCAGTAACAACCCAAAGACGCCACGTGCCGGCTCTGTATTAAATTACCCCAAGCCAGTTTTCTATTATATTAGGTACCTACTTAGCAGGATCAACCCAAAGAGGCCACGGCCACGTGCCGGCTCTGTATTAAATTACCCCAAGCCAGTTTTCTATTATATTAGGTACCTACTTAGCAGGAACAACCCAAAGACGCCACGTGCTGGCTCTGTATTAAATTACCCCAAGCCAGTTTTCTATTATATTAGGTACCTACTTAGCAGGAACAACCCAAAGACGCCACGTGCCGGCTCTGTATTAAATTACCCCAAGCCAGTTTTCTATTATATTAGGTACCTACTTAGCAGTAACAACCCAAAGACGCCACGTGCCGGCTCTGTATTAAATTACCCCAAGCCAGTTTTCTATTATATTAGGTACCTACTTAGCAGGAACAACCCAAAGACGCCACGTGCCGGCTCTGTATTAAATTACCCCAAGCCAGTTTTCTATTATATTAGGTACCTACTTAGCAGTAACAACCCAAAGACGCCACGTGCCGGCTCTGTATTAAATTACCCCAAGCCAGTTTTCTATTATATTAGGTACCTACTTAGCAGGAACAACCCAAAGACGCCACGTGACGGCTCTGTATTAAATTACCCCAAGCCAGTTTTCTATTATATTAGGTACCTACTTAGCAGGATCAACCCAAAGAGGCCACGGCCACGTGCCGGCTCTGTATTAAATTACCCCAAGCCAGTTTTCTATTATATTAGGTACCTACTTAGCAGGAACAACCCAAAGACGCCACGTGCCGGCTCTGTATTAAATTACCCCAAGCCAGTTTTCTATTATATTAGGTACCTACTTAGCAGGAACAACCCAAAGACGCCACGTGCCGGCTCTGTATTAAATTACCCCAAGCCAGTTTTCTATTATATTAGGTACCTACTTAGCAGTAACAACCCAAAGACGCCACGTGCCGGCTCTGTATTAAATTACCCCAAGCCAGTTTTCTATTATATTAGGTACCTACTTAGCAGGAACAACCCAAAGACGCCACGTGCCGGCTCTGTATTAAATTACCCCAAGCCAGTTTTCTTCGCGTGGTCTACTGCTCATATTCTAAATTCTTGATCAGAATATGTTTCTGTCAATACTCGATTGGGATAGTATAGTACAGGTTGTACTTTTAGACTAAGAGCGGGCCGTATGTTTACCCATCTCATCGGGTAACAAGATGTGAGCTATCTAGGATGACGCCTGACGAACATTAGTAAAATGTCTCTAAATGTTCAGGGTCACCTAGGCTAAACCTGGAGCGTTTTGTACAGTTAACAAAAAGGTACCATTGTTTAGGATGTCCACCACCATCGAGTAACAAGCAGTACATTCGAAAGTGCCTATCGAGAAGAACTAAAATCATTATGGCTAAATGGTTGACTTTGGAGATATGAAAAATTTCATGCTAACAGCATTATAAATGATGAAATTAAAAGGAAAACTATCACGGCTAAGTAGATTATCAATTATAAATACAAGTTATCGAGTAATAGTCGATCAACTTAAAAAAAACCGGACAAGTGCGAGTCAGACTCGCCCACCAAGGGTTCCATACAAACTAAATAAAAGGGGGAAACATATATTTTTTATATTTTCCTTCATAAACCGAAAAATATACATCGTAAAAATATTTAACACATTCCTTGCTCACCCCTTGGATCCGAATAGGGGCTATAGTAGCGGCGCCTCCCACTCGAATCCGAGAGAGCGAACGTTTGAGGCAGCCCTCATTCAAGGGGGGGGTCATGACCCCCCCCTGGGCTGGGTCTTTTGTATTTTTGAGCCTTGTCAGTACTGTGACAACATTAACAGCAAATTAGCATATGAATACCTAAAATTTGATAAGTTTAAAAATTTCGCGCTCGCTTCGCTCGCGCCTGATTATTTCCTATTATATTTACCCGACTGCGTATGAACGAGGGTTATGTTTTTCGAGTATATGTATATGTATGTGGGTATGTTTCTATATGATTGCCTACAAGCCTAAACGGCTTGACCAATTTTGATGTGCGAGGTGTTGTTAGATTTTTTAGAACTCCAATGAGCTTTTTACTAATAAATAAGTGATTTCACTAGAATTATTCTAATATTAAATGATGCGCATCTATAGTCTTTTACAGCGGTTTTGCGCATACTTTCTCATAAAAATGTATGTTTGTAATTTTCTATAATTCTATAAAGTCATATGTTTAAATTTAACTAGGAATAATAAATTTGCAATCAATGCATTCAAATGGTTGTATTTATAATTTTTGATAACGTAAAAGTTGTTCTTATCCTGTCGTATATTTAATTTTTCTCTTAACACAGATAATTGTTTGGTTCTTCTGGGCCACAAAAACCTAGGACATGCTAACAAGATCAATGAATCAAATCACTTTCAAGATTTAATTTTTAAAAACTTCTAAATATTCGCGCTCGCTCCGCTCGCGCATTTTAACTAAATATTTTAACATAGAAATACTGTGGTCTCACTAATACTAGACATAAAGTATATTACTATAAAAACACTACAAAAAATTGAAAAATAAATTCGCGCTCGCTTCGCTCGCGCCTAATTATTTCCTATTATTTTTACCTGACTGCGTAAGGAGGCAAACCTAAACGGAAAGCCTATTTAAATAATTTTCGCGCTCGCTTCACTCGCGCATATAATTACCTATGTTAATTTGGTGGGACCAAACACTCCCCCCCGCTATGAAAAAACTCATATACCCATGGTCCATTGCTGACACCCTCCCCCCCAAATGAATTCCTGGCTATGGCCTTGGTGACCTGGCGCCAAAGCTGGATCCGCCCTTGCCCTCATTCCTTGCATAGAGACACAATTTTCTTGTAATTAAATAAAAAAAACAGTTTTCGGATTTTTTTGTATATGTGTACTCTAACACAATGCTTCTTGCCAAATTTCAGAGTTCTAGGTCAACGGGAAGTACCCCATTGGTTTTGATTCCCTTGTGAGTGTCGAAATTTGGGTTTTTGCGACATATTCGGCTGTAACTTTTTTTACGAAAACTGAGAAATTTTATTTTTCTTTCTGCAGCAAGATACTATGGATCTGCGTATATGGTTTTAATTTTAACTCGATACCTTCAAGCGTTCCCGAGTTAAAGGTCTTGACACCCGGACAGACGGCCAGACGGACAACAAAGTGATCCTATAAGGGTTCCATTTTTTCCTATTGAGGTACGGAACCCTAAAAATGTACATAAATAAGTAATAATCGGCCAAGTGCGAGTCGGACTCGCGCACGAAGGGTTCCGTACTATCATCTATAATACTACAAAGTTTAGTTCTGTTTATAAAATAACGAGAAATCAACGAAATTCCAAGTAGTAAATTGCAAACTTATAGGTAGGTTTTCGATACACGTCCGGGCAGCATGACGACGCTCGCGCGAATACGCGCGGTTATGGCTCGCTCCGTGATGTTACCTCCCCCGCTACCTCGCTAAACCGGCGCTCGCACCGCGTTTAGATGCACGGATTATTTTCATTTTGTGAGTTTTTATGTATTAGATTAGGTATTTATTTTTATAGTTAATATATTTCTAAATATTTACTTACAAATATTCAAGTTTCTACCTTTTAATTGAGATCGAGTAAAAATTGCTTAAAAATTACGTTTGTTAGCGTAAAGTTAGCGGCAACGGAAATACATCATTTGTGAAAATTTCAGCTTTCTAGCTATCACGGTTTATGAGATACAGCCTGGAGACAGACAGACAGACAGACAGACAGACAGACAGACAGACAGACAGACAGACAGACAGCGAAGTCTTATTAATAGGGTCCCGTTTTTACCCTTTGGGTACGGAACCCTAAAAAACACGTTTATTGTATGGGGACCCCCCTTAATATTTTTTTTTTTTAATTTTTAGTATTTGTTGTTATAGCGGCAACGGAAATACATCATTTGTGAAAATTTCAGCTTTCTAGCTATCACGGTTTATGAGATACAGCCTGGAGACAGACAGACAGACAGACAGACAGACAGACAGACAGACAGACAGACAGACAGACAGCGAAGTCTTATTAATAGGGTCCCGTTTTTACCCTTTGGGTACGGAACCCTAAAAATGAGAATTTCGAGCAAATTTCAATTAAACTAACAACTTAACTCGTTTGTTCATAGAATCACTATTTTAAGTTCACATAAATTAGAATGAGCAAGAACGGAACCCTACTTTGCGTGTGGCAAGACACGCACTTGGCCGCTTATTAGTTCGAGAACGAGGGCGCTGCTGTCCTTATTTCATTATGTTGTTAAATCGAAACGTTCGCTTCTTGCCCGTGGTCCGGTTCGGTCGGTCGGGCATGAAGCGGAAACGTTCGCTCCAATTTTTTACCAATTTTTTACTGCGTTAGTTATTTATCCAAACAGACTCTAAAGTTTTTAGAAAAAGTAAGAAGTATAATCTTTTCATAATTCCTGGAAGTCATAGACAAACAATTATTTTTCTAAAGTCGAATCTAGTCATTCGTTTCATAACACAAATCTGTCAAACCACAGCCAGCTGTCACCGGTTCTGTACCACTTTTCCTGTAACATTACCTCATACAGAGACAGTTTGACCAACCGGCGAGCATTCAGTCTCGCGATAAGGTGTCGAGATGCGTGCTGTGTCGCCAGCGGCGTCGTGGTGAGCCGGTAGCGGCGCCGGGCATGGGCCGCGCGCGGCAGCAATGCGCGGCCGACGCGGGCGTACTCACGGTCGCGTTAGTGGCTCGCGTGCTGATCGTGTACTCGTGCATCCTACTGGTGCACTCGCTGCTGTACTGGGGCCGGCACTGGCTGCGGCGGCGTGCCCTACACTCGTGCTGACATGTGCCGGAGCTCCGCCGAGTGCGGCAAGTGCAAGCGGCCCGTCACGTTGCCGAGCCGCCGGTTCACCTCGAACCTGCTACTCTACGTATCCTGGCTGATCTTCACATACATGCTCCTGCTGACCATGTTCGAGGTGATCGAGCTGCTGCGGCCCAAGCCCGCGGTGGCGAGCGTGACGTGCCCCCCACGCGCGCGCATCCTCTGCCCCGTGTGCAGCCGCACGCGCCACGTGACGCACCCGCTGCGTCTCGTGCCGCACGACGGCTAGCTCGTGCCGCCTGCCCACTAGTGGCCGCGCACCACCCAAACTGGCTTCGACATCTCCTCGGCAAGCTTTTATTGTAAAACTTCTTTTAACTACAAAATAGTAACGTGAAAAAACTCATTTGCAATCTATAACCCGTTATTTTATTAATTCACTACCTGTTACCCGCGACTTCGTACGCGTAAGAAAACTGTTCCTGTCTCGCTTCTACCCGCACTCACTACACGCCGGCCAAGCTAAAGTACCGCGTCTGTCCTGCTCGTGTTTCGTTGCTAGCTCGATCTCTCCGCACTTCCGTCCTGCTTCAACCTAATTCCCGACCCAATCTATTAATGTTGAGCTAGTGGTGAAGATAGATCTATGTATTTGAATGAAAAAAAAAACTCCCATCCCATCCTTTTCTCGCCCCGCTTCTACCCTGCTCCCGTTCGGCTCCCAACTTGTTCCCGTTCCCCTCTTATCCCGATCACTTCACTTCCACCCTACACTCAATCGCATGTCTGCCTCGCATCTGTTTTACTCTCACTTTGATCTCGTTTCGCTCTCACCTTGCTTCCACCCCAGTTCCATTCCGCTTCTGTCCCATTCCTACCGCGCTCTGATCCTACTACCTTCTCACTCTCATTCCACTCCTGCACTCGCACCGTTCACACCTTGCTTCTCTGCCACTCTTACCTCACTCTCGCAGCACTCCCATTTCGCTCCCACCTTGCTCCCACCCCGGTTCTGTTACCTAGCAACAGGGAGCATAGGTATGCTCCCTTTTCACTCCCACTTCACTCCTCCCCCGTATTTTCGCTGAAATCTCACAATATTTCGGTCTCTCGTTGTAATCCCAATCACTTCCACTTCGCTCACGCCTCACTCCCACTTCACATTCACTCTCACCTCGCTTATGCTGTTTTTAGGGTTCCGTATCTCAAAAGGAAAAAACTGAAGCCTTATAGGATCACTTTGTTATCCTTCTGTCCGTCTGTCAAGACCTGTATCTCGGGAACACGTAAAAGTATCGAGTTGAAATTAAAACCATATACGCAGATCCATAGTATCTAGCTGCAGAGAGAAAAATCAAACTTCTCAGTTTTCATAAAAAAAAGTTACAGCTGCATATGTCGCAAAAAACGTGAATTATTTCGACACTCGCAAAGAAATCAAAACCTATGGATTACTTCCCGTTAGACTAAGAGCGCGCCGTATGTCTACCCACCTCATCGGGTAACAAGATGTGACCTATCTAGGATGACGCACCTTATCGAGGTGTCTCTAAATGTATTTGGTTGCCTCGGCTAAACCTGGAGGGTTTTGTACAGTTAGCAAAAATGTGACCACTTTTTGGGGTGCCCAACGAGGTGTTGGGCACCCCAAAAAGTGTAATCGGGTAACACGTTGGGACATAGTACATTCGAAAGAGCCTATCGAGAAGTGCCAAAAAAATTTGGTTGCCTCGCCTAACCCTGGAGCTTTCGTGAATCGGCCTAATTTTAGGGTGCCAAAAAATAATACCAATCACCTCATCGAGTAATAAGATGTGGCTTATACCATTCAAAAGTCCTACTTGTACTAGTGTTAAATAAATTTGGTTGCCGGCCCTAAACCTGGAGCTTACCTTAATCGGCCAAGTTTTATGTTTGAACGTAAAAACTGATTCATGACAAAACAAAGTTAAAATGAGGTTGGTACATGATGCAATAAGTAGGTACATAACATATTCAATAATTCCTATTGAGAATAATCAAAATCAATAGGGTTGTCACCCTCAAACTGACCTTTTAATGAGTCAAATTTAAGGGTCGGAAAATTATGAACTAAAATAAAAGTTCCAAATTAACCACATTATATCTACGTTTTGTTAAGAATGGGAGCCAATTTTCGTGTGGTTTTGTTTAGTTTTGTTCTGTGATAGCTACATCCTTAAATGATTACCTACCAAGATGAAAGCTACACTATGAGATAGTTTATGTGACCTACATCTTAAAAAAATTGAGTTGTTTGATATCAGCTTGGTATATAAGAAAAGAAAGAAAGAAAATATTTTATTTTTATACACCATACACTACAACAAAAAGAGAGAACACAAGTACAAATAACAAAAGAAATACAAACAAAACAAATACAATATATTTCGTAATAAACCACGTTAAAATTGCTTCGACCATGCATTTCATCTGTATGGGAGTATACCTTTTCACCAGTTTCAGTTCACCATCAACAACATCAATATAAACCTTAAAAGTCAAGCCAAGTGCGTGTCGGACTCGCGCACGAAGGGTTCCGTACCATTATCTACAAAAACAGCAAAAAAAAACATGTCTGTTGTATGGGAGTCCCCCTTAAAATCTTCTTCTTCTTTTTTGTATTGGATAAAAATTGCCGTGGTGCATAAAAAAAGGAGTTTTGTATACGTAGACTCTAAAAAGGAGTGCTTTTTTCACTACATATTTCAATTCTTAAACGCATTAAAGCATTTGCCAGTGTCAAGTATTAGGTTTTTTTCAAGTTTCTTGAATAAAACAAGTTGTAAATGTTCTAGTTACAATCTAAGTCAATTTAAAAGTTGAGTCCTGCTTCAGTAAAGTGGTGGCGACTTTACTAGAAGCTTCTATGGAGTTTTGTCGACAACGTAAAATTACACGTTTCACTGCTTCATTTCACTTGTCCACACTCATGTACTTGATCGAGCACTTAATGAATAAAACACCACCATTTTTATCGCATTAATATTCAAAATAACACAAGTTTTAGAAAATAAAACAAAGCAACAACATGTTTCGATGACGTTCCCGCCAAAACCCAGGTACCACGATACTCTTAACAAAACATGGTTGGAGTGGGTAGGCGGTTCCCGACTACCACCGTTAAGGCCAGCAGCCTTGAACCGGAACCAGTTGAGCTCTTAATTCGTCTAACAAACGTACGTGTCGTACGTCAGTACTTCAAAGTGGACGTGTAACAATTTAATAATGCCATACTGTGCCATTTTAGAACGCAAAAATAGTAGCACTACAAAAAATGTATCAGATGGAGGTATCTGGGGGCACGGCAGTGGCCCCGCCAAGTCGAGCGGCAAGGCCACGCCGTACCATCCTTTTCTCGAAGCCATTCAGAGCACTTTTGACCCCTCTGTAACTTTGTTGTGGATAAAGCTAGAAGCCTGAAATTTCAGAGACAAAGAGAGTATAATAGTACTAAGTACATTTCCAAATTTCATTCAATTTGAACCTATAGTTTAAGAATTATTGCAAGTTAAATTTCCTTGATTTTGTCACTGACTCATCTACTCACTCACCGATCATCAAAATTCTAAGGTACTTCTAGCAGACATACGAGCTTGAAACTTTGAACACAATTAGTGTTTAGCCTACAAAGTAAGGAAAAATTAAGACATATAACAATTTCAGTCCCATTCTCGAGATATGTTAACTGCATAAGTAACTTTGTAATTTCATACATTTATATAGTATTACTAAGTTAACTTTGCGGTTCATGCGAGTTTTCATCGGTTAAACCCGCAAAATTATGGCTTGAGCCGATTGATAGGTAGGTATTTAGGTAAATATAGAGTAAAGTGGAATATAGGAAGGCCTTTTCAATAAGTGATTCTTTAAAAAACAAAAGAAAACTTCAAAATACGCAAACGTTTATTACTTGGATGACATGAAATGAATGATGCTGATGAAACTAAAATACTGAAGCGAATTTGATAAAATTTCTACGGGATCACTTGGGAAGTATACCCTTCAAAAAAAAAAAAAACTATAAAGCCACCTTTTTTTCGATGCAGACAAGTATAGCCGGAAAATTTTAAATGGAGTCCGTTGATTGGCGAGCCAAGATGTTATAACAGATGATAATAAACTAGTTGCCAAGAAGCTACTTAGTCTCGAGCATCTTTTTTTTCGATGCAGACAAGTATAGCCGGAAAATTTTAAATGGAGTCCGTTGATTGGCGAGCCAAGATGTTTTAACAGATGATAATAAACTAGTTGCCAAGAAGCTACTTAGTCTCGAGCATCGACGTAAAGGATCCATTTCGTCAAGTGTGCGCAAGAGCAGCACGACCTTATTCCGCCCATAAAAACGTACAGTCAAAGACGATATCTCTTAAAGTATACTTATATATATGCCCCCAGACCTATAGTATACATACTTAATCTGTGCTTCGTCGACATACTTAGTCGGTGCAGCGTGTCGCTTATCAAAGGCCAGCTTTTGTCATTGACAAACTCACCCGTCATCAAAATTATATGGTACTCTCCACATATTCAAACAAAATTAGTGTTTAGCCTGTAAAGTAAGAAAAACAAACAACGTAATTTGAAACTGAGCGTGTGTCATTCCAAATGTCACTTAGACTGTAGTCTAAGTGACATTCAATAGCTTAGCTAATTAAAACGTACGATTACCAGGCGAGTTGACGGTCAAGCCAGGTCTATTACCAAATTAAAAAACAGTCATTATGTTTTCTAGATCAACAAAGTCACAATCATTGAGTTGTCTCATGTTTATGGTTAGATTCACACGTGCTCCACCTTTAGCCACACCATTATTTACCATCAGGCGATTTGGTAGTCAAATGTAGATATATCTCGAATAAGCACAGTCAGTTACAGACGATGTCTCTTAAAGTATACTTATACCTATAGTATACTTATACATGTACCTATGTATAAGTAGGTGCAGCGTATCCAGTATCGGAGGTAAGCTTTTGTCACTAACAAACCCACCCTTTATCAAAATTCTAAGTTACCTTTTTCAAATTCACATGTTTAAGTTTGAAACACAATTAGTGATCAGCCTATAGAGTAAGAAAAACTAAAACATACTGTAATTTCATACTGAGATAGATACACATTACATAGTTACTCTTGCAGTTTATACATTTTCCCATCACTTACGCTACCTATAATTATGTAAATATGTAAATAGGTAAATAAATAGTATATGTGCAAGATATGATAGTACCTACATCAAAACCTCTGCACAAAGTCCACAGAGACAGGGAGTGGGCTTTGAAAAACTCCGTAGCTGACGCACAAAATAATATTATACGTGAAAAGAAAAATGACCAACAAAAAGAAATGAGATCCCATCAAAAACATAACATGTACAAAAGGCCAAGTCTCGCTACGCAGCTCTCCTACTACAAAAAGTTGTGAGATCTAATGTAAAACCAAGTCAATTAATAATTTTAGTACTATCTATGAGAGTATTTATCCAACTATTTTGTAATAAATTGTGATTTAATTAGTTAAACTAACAACTTTTGTAGTAATCGTAACGATATTAAACATCTTTATTTCTTCAATAATTAAAATGACTTGGCCATCGCACGACAACACAATCACATAAACATTGATCTGTTGTTTGAAATAGTCCTAATTTTAAATAGGATTTGCGAGCCTAATTTATGCATATACCTAGTCTTGCCATAAATATTGTCACGAAGAAAAAATTTTTTTTTTTATTGCAAATAATATTTATTACTTTTACAGTGTGTTAGTTTAATACATAAATATAAAACAATTTAAAATATAAAAGCTTATTCGAAGTGGTCTCCATTGGCTGCAATACAGTCCTTTAAACGTTGAGGCCAGTTATCAATAGAAGCACGCACTCTTTCCATGGGAAAATTCTTCACTGCCAATCGTATGGATTGTTTTAGGGACTCCAAATTATCATGGCGTTTAGAGCAAGCCATACTCTCTAAAACTGACCATAAATCATAATCCAGCGGATTAAGATCAGGACTAGACGACGGCCAGTCTTCAGCTCTGATGAAGTCCGAAACGTTCACTTCCAACCAAGACTGCGTGGACCGAGCTTTATGACCTGGCGCCGAGTCTTGTTGGAAGGACCATACTTGGTTATTGAACATGGTGTTGTTAAGGGGCTTAACTACCTTCTCAAGAATGGTATTTTGATACACTTGTGCCGATGTTTTGATACCTTTTTCACAAAAATATGGCTCAGTCACTCCTTCATAGCTAACACCCCACCAAACCATCACTGACGTCGGATAATGCCCACGTTGCACTCTGTCGACTAATTGGGAAGCTTCCTTAGAGCTTTGAGCATAAATACGGTCATTTTGTTTGTTAAAATGTTGCTCAATTGTAAAGATTTTCTCATCCGTAAACAAAATTTTTCTGTGACCTCCCTTTGCGTACCGCTTCAGTAGTTGTTTCGATTTTACCACCCTATTCTTTTTTAAATTATCAGTTAAAAAATGACCAGTTCGTCTCTTATAGGCTGCAAGTCCTAAGTCATCTTTTAAAATACGCGACATGGTTCTGGGTGCTATCTTCATCTCCCGAGATAAAATCTTTTGCTTTCGGACAGGATTTCTTCGAATTCTTTCCCTTACTGCTTTGACCACCTTTTTCGTACGAACACTACGTGGACGGCCAGATCTTTTTCTGTCACAAACAGAGGAGGTCTCATTGTACCTATTAATAGCCCGGTACACAAACATTTGACTAATACCAAGCGTATGGAGAGTTTTAAAAATTGCATTTGGCTCCATACCAACTTTGTGTAATGCAATCACAGCGATTCGGTTCTCTTTATCACCCCACTCCATTTTAATATCGCAAAATATTGTACAATGTATTGGCGCCAAAATTAGAAAACTCAATGAATAATCGTATAAAAATGACAGATTCCAAATTCAAATGTAATATCTTTCTTATTTTTAACTGTAACAGTATTTATGGCCAGACTAAGTAATATTAGGTAGATTTTGTTGTATGTAGATTATATAATCATGTGCGATTCCCAAGTCATTCTAATTATTAAAGAAATAAAGATGTTTAATATCGTTACGATTACTACAAAAGTTGTTAGTTAACTAATTAAATCACAATTTATTACAAAATAGTTGGATAAATACTCTCATAGATAGTACTAAAATTATTAATTGACTTGGTTTTACATTAGATCTCACAACTTTTTGTAGTAGGAGAGCTGCGTAGCGAGACTTGGCCTTTTGTACATGTTATGTTTTTGATGGGATTTCATTTTACAGGTAAGTTTTTTTTTTTTACGAAATAAAACAATTTCGGGAGGATCACAAATTAATTCTATTGTTACAGTCAAAAGAGAACTAAATCCTCCTACGTGCTATATGCCCTGCCCACTGCCACTTCAACTTGCTAATCCGCTGTGCTATATCGGTGACTCCTGTACGTCTACGTATCTCTTCATTTCTGATTCGATCTCGTAGAGAGATAAAGATAAAGATAAAGATAAAGATAATTTATTTGCATACAACACGAGAATTTTATACAACAAGTGTATAAAAGATGTTACACTAAGTTTAGTCGCTACGTTAAGTGTAGACTACGAGCATAGCTCTCTCCATAGCTCGTTGCGCGACCTTGAGCTTCCTTATAAGGCCCATAGTTAGGGACCACGTTTCAGTTTAATAAAGTATAATTTTCACTAATTGGGTTAGCGCTATTCAACATGAAGTTGCGTTAGGTAATTTTCTACTTTAATTATAACACTAAGAACTTAAGAACTTTATCAGTTAAAATTAATTTAGACGACATCTAGCGTGTAATGCAGAACTAGTTTTTAGGGTTCCGTACCCAAAGGGTAAAAACGGGACTCTATTACTAAGACTTCGCTGTCTGTCTGTCTGTCTGTCTGTCTGTCTCCAGGCTGTATCTCATAAACCGTGATAGCTAGAAAGCTGAAATTTTCACAAATGATGTATTTCCGTTGCTGCTATAACAACAAATACTAAAAATTAAAAAAAAAAAATTAAGGGGGGTCCCCATACAATAAACGTGTTTTTTTCGTATTTTTTTGCTCAATATTAAAAACAGTAACAGGTAGACGCTTCAAATTTTCACAGAATATTTACTTGTATATTACCTTTCAAAATAAATAATTAAATAACAATAAAGTAAATATTAAAGGGGGGCTCCCATACAACAAACGTAATTTTTAAGCAATTTTTACTCGATCTTAATTAACAGGTAGAAGAATTTGTAAGTAAATATTTAGAAATATATTAACTATAAAAATAAATACCTAATCTAATACATAAAAACTCACAAAATGAAAATAATCCGTGCATCTAAACGCGGTGCGAGCGCCGCGCCGCGGTGTGGTGGTGGCGCGAGCGCGAGGCGGTTGCTAAGCAACGGCCGCGCGGGTAGCGGGGGAGGTAACATCACGGAGCGAGATAGCTATAACCGCGCGTATTCGCGCGAGCGTCGTCATGCTGCCCGGATGTGTATCGAAAACCTACCTATAAGTTTGCAATTTACTACTTGGAATTTCGTTGATTTCTCGTTATTTTATACGATTTTCTATTATAGATGATAGTACGGAACCCTTCGTGCGCGAGTCCGTCTCGCACTTGGCCGATTTTTGATGTTGATTTGCAATGAAATAAGTTATAAGTAGGTATATAGAGATCTAATGCCAATATGAAGTCTCACGTTTAGAATTTAAGGCGTATTTTCAAATGAGCTGTATTTGACTATTGTGCTTAGTAACTGAACTATAAAATGCCAATGTGATAATAATTACATTTGTAGTGCAAAATACGACAGTGGTTCTGCGTAATACTGTGTTTATGCCATTTCTATGGTGGAACCGGCCACGCGAAGCATATTTCGTGACGTCACAAAAATATTGCCAAAATTCGAAGTAATTAAATATTACGTTTCTTATAAGACCCTTTTAATAATTGCTTCGTTAGAAAGAGACAACATGCTATTTAATTTTTCAAGCTATCGGTCATTCATTAAAACACTATTATTATTATCGGGATATAATTGCGATTAGTATATAATAGGTTTAGCGGATTCGCACAGCTAATAATTATATGGAAGTCGGGAACTATGATTTTGTGCAAATAGTAACTGGAGCTACTGTCTCGTTTTGAAATCCCCACTTTGTTGAACATCGGTGCTCTCTATCGCACCTGTGCATATTAAGGTATTTAGTTCTCGCTCACACTCACGTATGCACAAGTATTCTCAGACATTTCTCAAATGTACATACGAGCTGTGATCTCGACTTCATTTCGTCACTTTAGTGCTTGTTTAACACAACTACCATTGGTAAAATTTTACAGGAGAAGAGTTTTTTGTTCTATTTTATTTAAAAAGCTATATTTTTAAGCCTTGAAAGTCTTTTTTTGTACATGAGCTAGATACAAATCGATTGTAATAATTTTTCTCTATAGATGGCAATGAATTATACCCTATTTTACAGTTTTTCTATGGAGGTGGAACAAACATGCACAAAAATAATTTCGAATGTGGAGTTGTGGCTGACCACATTGCAGATGTCTTATCTGTGACTGATTATTCTTTTCGTGCTTGTATGACACAAGTGCTAAATGTATATACAGGTAAATGTATATGTATATGGTAAATGTATATGCTAAATGTATTTTTCTCAATTTTGAACTACTTAGAACAAATGAGATAAACTGAGCCGATCTATAATGGAATTTCTATTGTAATTGTACAGTTTCAAATTGAGAGAGATGGAGATATAGTTTCCAGGCCGATTCCGAATCCGACAAGTTGTGAACAAGGCCGTAAGCGGGGGGGGGGGGGGGGGGCTTAGGGGTTCAACCTACCCTCCCCCAAAATATCCTGGCAATTATGAAAAATCCTTGCTATTTTTTAAAGTTTACTTAATTTGCTTCAATATTTTTCGCGCGCCAAAGCGAAGCGATCGCTCGCTTATGGGTATGCATATTTTTGAAGATATAAAATTATAAATCGACTAAATGAACTTATTAAAAGATCTTCGTTCGTAAAACTAGAAAATAACATCGCTAAATATCAGACGAGTTAGAGATCAGTCGTAGATCCATCTTACTTACGTAAAAAAAATCACAAATATTCCATGAAAAATTCAATTCGATCCAAGCCAATTTTACATTTAAAAAAAATTGCGTTACTCGTAATTTCAAAAAGATCGAACAAGACTCAGTGCCGTGCAATTTGAAATCAATGCATTCAAATGGTTATATTTATATTGTTGATAGCGTAAGTCAGTCTTACTCATCCAGTCGGATATTTCATTTTTTTAAATACTTTTATACTTGTTTGGTTCATCTGGGCCACTTTCTAACACGATCAATGAATTAAATTATTTCCAAGATTTAATTTTAAAAACCTAAAAAAAAAACGCGTTCGCTTCGCTCGCGCATTATTAGGTACTATTTTGTCATGGAAATACTGCGGGCTTACTAATACGAGAAATAAATCATATTACTATAAAAACACTACTAAAATATTCACGCTTGCTACGCTCGCGTATAATAAATAAAATAAAAAGCCTTTATTTGATCCTGCTACATTACTTCTTAATTTACTATTTTAATACTATATCACTATGATTAATTATTAGCAAGGTCCCCAGTTTGGTTTACGCTCGTGTATGCTTATTATCTATGTTTTTGTTTACTTGAGTCATGCAAATGCTGAGCGCTCGTTAAAACGGGTGATGTCATAGGGTACCTCTAGTTTAATATGAATTAATATTGTTCCGACGTTACTTTTACACTTTATTTAGAGTTATACGTTTGTCCGTAATTTAATTTTCGTGTATTTAAATGTTTATAACTTAAAATTTTAAAAAGATTATAATTATATAAACATTGACGTTTAGAATCTAGTACTCGTCTGCGTAGGTATAGTCTGCGCAAATAAAGAGGCAAATAGTAGTATATTTTTATAAATTACGCCCATGCCGAAATGAATCCTGAAGAATATAGACAGAAGACATGCTACTTTACGGCGGTGCTAGAGACTAAGTAGCTTCTTGGCAACTAGTTAGAATAAAATAAAATTATCATCATCATCTCAGCCACAAGAAGTCCACTGCTGTACGTATTTGAGAGGCGAGTTGAGAGGCGAGTTCAGAGGCGAGTTGTGAGGCGAGTTGTGAGGCGAGTTGAGAGGCGAGTTTAGAGGCGAGTTGAGAGTCAAGTTGATGGGCGAGTACAGAAGCAAGTTGAGAGGCGAGGTGAGAGGCAAGTTGAGAGACGAGTTCAGAGGCGAGTTCAGAGGCGATTTGAGAGGCGAGTTTAAAGTTGAGTTCCGAGGCGAGTTGAGAGACGAGTTCCGAGGCGAGTTGAAAGGTGAGTTGAGAGGCGAGTTGAGAGTCAGTTTGAGAGGCGAGTTTAGAGGCAAGTTGAGAGGCGAGTTCAGAGGCAAGTTGCGAGGCGAGTTGAAAGGTGAGTTCCAAGGCGAGTTGAGAGGTGAGTTCAGAGACGAGTTCAGAGGCGAGTTGAGAGTCAAGTTGAGAGGCGAGTTGAGACACGAGTTGAGAGGCGAGTTCAGAGGCGAGTTGAGAGGCGAGTTTAGAGGCGAGTTGAGAGGTGAGTTGCGAGGCGAGTTGAAAGTTGAGTTCCGAGGTGAGTTGATAGGCAAGTTAAGAGGCGAGTTAAGAGTCAGGTTGAGAGGTGAGTTTAGAGGCAAGTTGAGAGGAGAGTTAAATTAAAGATTTTGATGTGCGAGGTGTCGTTAGTTGGTATGGTCTTCACTCCCAGGAGGCCAATTCAGTTATTCAAAACCGATCCGTAACTCGCCTCTCAACTCGCCTCTGAACTCGCCTCTCAACTCACCTCTGAACTCGCCTCTCAACTCTCCTCTCAACTCGCCTCTCAACTCGTCTCTGTACTCGCCTCTCAACTTGCCTCTGAACTCACCTCTCAACCTGACTCTTAACTCGCCTCTGAACTCGCCTCTCAATTTGCCTTTCAACTCACCTCGGAACTCAACTTTCAACTCGCCTCGCAACTCACCTCTCAACTCGCCTCTAAGCTCGCCTCTCAACTCGCCTCTGAACTCGCCACTCAACTTGCCTCTGAACTCGCCTCTCAACTCGTGTCTCAACTCGCCTCTCAACTTGACTCTCAACTCGCCTCTGAACTCGACTCACAACTCGCCTCTCAACTCGACTCGCAACTCGACTCTCAACTCGACTCTCAACTTGCCTCTCAACTTGCCTCTGAACTCGCCTGTCGACCTGACTCTCAACTCGCCTCTCAACTCGCCTCTCAACTCACCTCTCAACTCGCCTCTGTACTTGGCTCTCAACGTGCCTCTGAACTCGCTTTCAACTCGCCTCTCAACTCGACTCGCAACTTGCCTCTCAACTCGACTCGCAACTCGACTCTCAACTCGACTCTCAACTCGCCTCTCAACTTTGCTTCTGAACTCGCCTGTCGACCTGACTCTCAACTCGCCTCTCAACTCACCTCTCAACTCGCCTCTGTACTCGCCTCTCAACTTGCCTCTGAACTCGCTTTCAACTCGCCTCTCAACTCGACTCGCATCGGGAACAGCTGATTTAATTATTAAAACAAAGACTTACAAGACTCATAATGCAAAACAAAATATTGTCCCAAAAACCTATCACCAAAATCAGGTGTTTGCTAATGACAGGTCACAAACGTCATTTATTCATAAACGTCATCTCATCGCAATCACTTCTCAATTCATACGGTGCGAAGATGGTGAACTGTGTTAAGCAATCTTGTAAAAACTACAGACTTCTTTAAAAAAATAAGTAAAACACGTGTTAGAGTACACATATATTATAGGAAAAAATCCGAAAACTGGACATTTTTAATTTAATCACAAAAAAATAGTGTCTTTATGCAAGGAATGAGGGTCCAAATTTTAAAGTTCTTTAACCGTAGCATGTGGGGTATCATATGAAAGAACTTCAATAGTATAAGCTAAAACAGATTTTCAAATATTTTTACGATGTATATTTTTCGGTTTATGAAGGAAAATATAAAAAAAAAATGATTTCCCCCTTTTATATACTAGTTTGTACGGAACCCTCAGTGGGCGAGTCTGACTCGCACTTGTCCGGTTTTATTTTCCTCCTTTAGCTACTTCTAGTTACTTTTTGGGGTCAAATCTAGCTATTTATATGACAGTACAGTTAGCAACACTGTCTATAGGATTGTTTGTGTCACTAGAATGAGAATCGGACATTGCCTTACGCCAGCTCACTTGCATAAATTATGAATAGTTAGTAGTAAAGCCTGTTCTCCCACTGTTGTACTGGAGCGCATCTACACAAATTACGTATTAAAGATTCTTCCATATGCGAATGTGGTATGGATGAGTCCAACCTAAATCGCATTTTCTTTTCCTGTTGTAATTTTGATCACAATTCATTTTTCAACTTGTTAATTCATTATAAATTTCCATTCCCCATTCGTAACGACAATCTTTTGTATAATATGGACTCTCCTTCAATCGCTTCATTATCAGATTTTATTTCTGTAAATAATATTAAATAGTAGTTATTTTAATTTTTCAGCCCTATATATGTAATATATTCATTGTTATAAGTGTTCATTTTGTTTTGTGTTATCATTAATTCACCTTTGTATTTTATAGGATATTTTCTTTGTTTCAGCTAATAAATTCTAAATTCCGACTTCTTTTTTCTCTCTTCTGACATACTTGTTGCTGGCAAAAATGTTAATTTAATAATTACCAAAAAATAAAAACCTGTTCTCACTGCAACAATCAGTGTCTCCATATACACGGTAATTACCGTAGATGCACGGTAATTAGGTCTTTATCTACCGTCAAGGTAATAATACACTACCGTGACCGTGTCGTATATCATCGTATTGCCCGTATTACCATTATAAATAAAGTTGTTGTAAATATTTAATTATGTACTGCGTAAAACGAATCTCAGTCAGCCAACAGTAATAATGACATGACAACACTGGTCCTATTGCCATGAAGTCCCGGGGAATCCCTCAATATTATTTAAACGTCTATCTTCACACACACATACGTGTATCACTACCAACAAGCCTTGGCAATCTATTCCCGTTCTTAAGCCTCGATGACACTGGGTTAGTTTACAAGCTACAAGCCAGTGAGTTCGCGAGCAGCTTGTAAACTCGCTCCGCGTCATTGAGCTTTTTTACAATCTGCTTTTGATTGTGTCATCGACAATCGCTACTCGCTCACTCGCTAGCTTATAAACTCGCCGACTAGCAGCTCGTAAACTAGCCCAGTATCATCGAGGCTTTATTTAAATAGTGGGAGGAGTTAAATTTGTTAGTGCGACGAGTGAATCACGTAAAAAAAGTTGTTTTCTTTCTTCTATGTAGGTACTTACGTGTTACAAATACGTTGTAAGCATTTAAATCCAAAAGTTGTTTAAGTTCTAGCTTGATTTTAGAATAATCGTTAATTTAAAGCTAATTTTTCTTTTGCAAAATTACATGGTAATTTACACGGTACTCTTTTATCAGTTTCACGATAATTTTGCCTAGAAACACGGTATTTTTACCCTTGCAACACGGTAATTCTTAATTTAGATATGGAGACACTGGCAACAATGAAGAAGCCAGCTTAGAGTAGAGCACTTGCTGGAGCATTGTGCTGGAGTGCTCAGCTTTTAACATCCAGAGATTAGTCATGATTTCAGAAATATTGGATATTGTACAAGACATTCCCCGCCATCTTCAAGAATTACTTTCAAATCAAAGTCTATTTCGGCCACTTTATAACTATATATTGAATTCTGTGGAAAAAATATAATTAACAAAAATAGACAAGCCAACTTTAAAGTATAACAAGATCAAGAAACCTTTGGAAACTAAAGAAATGTCAATTGTCAACTTCAACTTTTGGATATGAATATTATGATTATGAAAAACACTAAAGAATTAAGCAAGATACGGCTAAAAGGACTATGTTTCCAAGCCGGTAAAAAATAAAAAAAAATAAAAAAAAAATGTGTTGACTTGTTGATGTTTTGTATTGTTGCGCTTTGGATTAGAGTATATTTTTTTCTATGCTTTGGATTCTCAAGGATCAAAAAACTACAATAGTCAAAATCAAGTAAGTTGACTTGCTTTAAAATTACGGAAGGAAACCCAATTACACTACGGTACGGACGGTGAGATACCAAGGTAATTAAGAGTACAAATAGATCGCTGGTAATTAATTAGAGAGTACTAATTTTCTTTGATGGTATTGTTTACAACAAAATAGAGCAAAGCCGGTTTCGTATCTTGACAACAAAGACTAGACAAAATATAATTTAAATTGTCAAATTGGCAACATGTGATGGATCAAACCAGATGGAGCTCATACCATGACACAAGTAGACAGGCATAGTAATAGAGGTCGTAAATAGGGCGAATTCTTTGGTAATAAAGTAGTGTTTCGGCATCTGGGTGCTTTGGGACTTGGGAACAAAAATCTTATCCAGAATCGGGCGGAAATACAGGTTTTTGAATAAGTACAAAAACCCTAACTTGTTTATGAAACAAAAAAAAAAACGGCAAGTGCGAATCTGACTCGCCCACCGAGGGTTCCGTACAAACTAGTAGATAAAACGATAAAAGGGGGATTTTTTTTATATTTTCCTTCATAAACCAAAAAATATACATCGTAAAAATATTTAAAACCCCGTTTTAGCTTGTGCTAATGAAGCTCTTTACAGTTTTCAGATTTTCTCCTTTATGACAATGCTTCTTGCCAAATTTCACAGTTATAGGTCAACGGGAGGTACCCCATAGATTTTGATTCCCTTGTGAGTGTCGAAATATGAGTTATTTCCGACATATTCGGTTGTAACTTTTTTATAAAAACTGAGAAATTTGATTTTTCTTTCTGCAGCAAGAGACTATGGTTCTGTGTATATGGTTTTAATTTCAACTTGATACCTTCAAGCGTTCCCGAGATACAGGTCTTGACAGACAGACGGATGGACAGACGGACAACAAAGTGATCCTATAAGGGTTCTGTTTTTCCTTTTGAGGTATGGAACCCTAAAAACAATTGAGTAATTGAGTTCATTGACATGTATAGCTTGATTATTGAGATGTTTAATTTATGTTGTTTGCCTAATACTAAGAGTTATATTTTATGATTTTTTTGTTTCATTGCTAAATATTAGCAATATTAAACTGGTGTCCAATTTTGTTACTATACCTCAAGGCTCATACAATGCTAATATTTTACAGGTAGTTGTGTAAGTAGTGAACATACACCATGAAGACTGCCATCACTGTTCTTCAGGAAATGATGATGAAGATTGGAGTGACTCCTGAATATGAATGCATCTCCCAGGTAGGTAGTCAGGTATGTGGTGTTGTTACATATAACCAATTCAACACACTACCTAACATAACACTTTGTATTTGGGCTCTGATGATTTATACTGACTGATTGGCCTCGTACCTCAGTTGGTAGTATGTCTGTCTGCTAAGCTGTAGGTTGCGGGTTTGATCCCCACTCAGGGTAAATGTTTGTGTGATAAGTATGGATGTTTGTTCTGTGTCTGGGTGTTTCTATGTATTTTAAGTATATATTTACAACAATAAAAGTATTTATTCTATTAGCCATCTAGTTTCCATTGTACAAGCTTTGCTTAGTTTGGGCTAGATGGTGTTGAGTGAAATGAATATTTATTTATTTATACAATATGACATTTTTGGTGACTTTTACAAATGTGGGTACTTTCAGTTAGTACAGAGTGGATTACTTTTCAACTCTTCTATGTATGTACTGCTAATTCAACATTTAACAGATTAGAATAAACCAAATCACCAAACCATCAGGCGAGTTGGTAGTCAATCGTAGATCTATCTTGTATAAAAAAAAACTATATCTTGATAGTAATCTACCCTGTATTAACTGACTGTATCTATCCATACTGCCAAATATACTCTATCTATCCATATTTATGAATTCAACATCCCACACACATACACAGTTTATGCAATAAACATATTCTAATTCTGCCTCTGTGAATCATAACATTTGTATCATACATATTATGGACTAGAAAGATCATAGGTTAAAGAAAATAATTAAGTAACTAATTATCTTCAAAGCCTTCTATACCTCAAATAGATATTTCATAGCTAGTTAAATAGTTAAATAGTAGTATAACAGTTTTTAATTTCATGTAGCTTAAATATGAAGCCAGAGTTTGTATAAAAACTGTTGATAAGTTAAAATAAAATAGGTTATACAATATAGATCAATTAATATGAAATATATATATAATGTAAACTCTTTAAATATAATGAAATCCAATAGACCGAGCATATAATGTTTTTCTTCTCTTTACCATGTTAAAAGTTTCTAAGTTGGTTAACAACTGACAAAATTATAGGTGCCTAATCAGAGCCATTATTCCTAAAGACAGTGCAATCCAAGAGTAATTCAAGGGATATTAACAAAACCAAAGTGGCTACTCATAATCTCCAGTCTTTCTTCATTATCTTTTGTCAAGTTGATAACTTGAAACTTTGCGATAAGATCATGTAAATCAGACACACACACAAAAAACAATAATCTAGCAACAATGCGACAATGCTCCAGACTTTAGAGCTTACTCTGAAATTGTTACAAATGATCCTCCTAACCACGCTCCACGCCTCTCAATCATCTCGTGCTGGTACTTAGCAGATCTGTGCCAAAAGCGTTAACAATATTTCATGCACGACCGAATGTAGGAGCCAACATGAAGGGTTTACGTCAACGTAGCGCCTAAGAGCTCGAAGTTGTTATTAACCAGTATCTAAACATTCGGGAAAGTAGGATCCAGCTGGAATGGGCTCGTTTATGTAGCAAATACACACGTCTATATCTTAGTAGCATTTAATTTGACTAGTTTGGCATCACCCCACTCGAAGACTGCCAAATTCAAGCACTCAACCATAGCCTCTCTCTTGATACTGCATTTCAGGTACACTAGCTCGCGCATTAAATATGTATCTGTGTACAAGTCTGAGTGGTGTGGTATCGATTCGATTGGACGAGCAGATATAATTGAGCACTCCCGATATAGAAGCAGTAAAGGGCACGGTCCATACAAAGCATGCGGGTGAAGGTGTCGTGCGGCGTGCGTTGTTGCAGTCGGGGCCGCACCACCAGGCCATGTTCGAGTACGTGTGCCGCGCGCGCGGGGAGACGGCGCGCGGCCTCGCCCGCTCCAAGAAGGAGGCCAAGCAGGAGGCGGCGCGCGCACTGCTGGCGCGGCTCGCGGCCGCCGGCGCCTGCGTACCGCCCGAGTACGGCGGGGCCGCGGGGGGAGGAGCGCCCGCCGCGCCCGCGCCGCAAGCGCCGCGCAGCTATGTCGCGCTGCTCAAGGAACTCTGCGAAGAGTACAAGGTACGTTTGCACTATTCACGTGCACTTTTTGCATTATATTCTCTGGTATCAACACTTTTTATTATGAATATACACAACGATATTATTCTAAGCGTGCTGTGTTTACTTTAATAATATTTATTTAAGTTTCTGTTGTTCAAGTCTAGTTTTGTAAACCAATAAAGAAAAAGATTATTATGATCCATAGATGAATTTCATTGCAATTAAATCTTTACGACTATTGTCAATCGGCACTAGACTCCCGTCTTTTCTCTTCAGCTTTGTCAACTGGCTTTGCCCAATAAACGTATATTTTGCGAACACTTTGGAGCCTTTAATTCTCTCTAATAAGGTCGATATTAAAGGCACCTATGTCGTGTCGCATAGAGTTTGATATGTGTCTATTTAGCAACCTAAACGAGTGGGCGTCACGAAAAGATAGCAGTTGACGGATCTGACCTGGTGAGGGTGGGAGTGTAGTGTAGTGTATGGTGCGCAGCTGCCGGGCGCCGAGTACGAGCTGGTGGGCGACACGGGCCCACCGCACCTGCGTCACTTTACGGTGCGCGCCACGCTGGGGCAGCACATGCGGCTCGCCACCGCCACCACCAAGAAGGCGGCGCGACAGATGGCCGCCGAGGAGCTCTACACCTACCTGAGGGACAATCTCAAGATCACCAGGGACTTCGTCGAGGTAACCTCGCTTCATCTGACATCACGTGTAGTGTACGCGGGTCGCGCTACTATCATCGCTTCGACTATTGCTCGCGACGGTATAGAATGCACCCGCCTACCTTAACGACGACTACAACTAGCTACAATGTAAATCATTTTATTATTAGTTTTGGTCGAGTAAATTTTCAACGCGTACAAAGTGGTACCTACGTTACAGTTCACGAAAATATAACATTTAAAAATCAAACTCCATTGTAATTAGGGTGTGCAATCTGGGTATACCGACATCTCGAAATACCGAGATATTGCGCTAATTTTGGAAGATTAATTTTGCTTCTAAAAACACACGCGATCTCGCAAGATTTGCAAGAAATTGCGTTTTGCAGAAGAATTTTCCTGAAGTTGATAATGCATTTCTGTATCAATACATACAATTGTTACATTAAATCCAGTAGATGGTGATAATATGCCTCCATCTTCAAGCCGCAAAATACTAATAGATCATCAAAAGAGAGAGAGAGAGAGAGGTGTGCCTCTTGATGAAGAATTATTATATTTTACATTAATGGAAGATACAAATCAAAATAGCAGAAAATAACAAATATAAGAATGGTTTTGAAAGCCCCTCTAAAAGAGTAACATTCAATGAATCAACCAAACGGGCATCCCAGCCACCCAGCCATCCAGCCATCCAGACATCCAGCCACCCAGCCATCCAGCCACCCAGCCATCCAGCCATTCAGCCACCCAGCCATCCAGCCATCCAGCCACCCAGCCATCCAGCCATCCAGCCACCCAGCTATCCAGCCACCCAGCCATCCAGCCATCCATCAATCAGCGTGTAAATGATTATCACCCGTGGTAACTTCAAAGAATAGAGCCAGTATTTTTATTATAATTTTTTCAAAATATCCCATATATTTAAAAAAATATTTAAGTTTATTTTAGTGAAGAGAATGTGAAACTTTCAATGTTTTCATCATTATTTTTGTAGTAATATGCTTTTTAGCTCGTATTATAATGCTTTCGGAAGGCCCACGACTCTAGGATACATAATTTTCAATAATCAATTCGTCAACCAATTTTTTTTCAACTAATAATGTTTGTTTGACAAATTTCAAATAAATCAATAATTAGCTCCATACCAACTTTGTGTAATGCAATCACAGCGATTCGGTTCTATTTATCACTCCACTCCATTTTAATATCGCAAAATATTGTACAATGTATTGGCGCCAAAATTAGAAAACTCAATAAACAATCGTATAAAAATGACAGATTCCAAATTCAAATGTAATATCTTTCTTATTTTTAACTGTAACAGTATTTATGGCCAGACTAAGTACATATATGTTTATTGTGATCAGCCATGATGTATAATGAGGGTAGGGTGGGATGGTGTGATGCGTGTGTTGATGTTGAGTCGCGACGGGTGTTGCAGGAGGAGGCGCTGGTGCGCCACCACGAGAAGGTGATGGAGCGGTACCGCGAGACGCGCGGCGAGCAGGCGGCGCGGCCACGGCTCGCGCAGCGCATCGCCGACTATCACCTCGGTCTGCACGACACGTTCGGTACCCGGGCCGCGGCGGCGTCTGCCACGCCTTTACTGCTTAACGCACACACTAACGCACGCACTATCGCATATACTGCACCCACTAACACACACACTGCGCGAACCGCACCCACTAACGCATACACTGCACGAACCGCACTCACTAACGCATACACTCCACGAACCGCACCCACTAACACACACTGCACGAACCGCACCCACTAACGCATACACTGCACGAACCGCACCCACTAACACACACTGCACGAACCGCACCTACTAATACATACACTGCACGAACCGCACCCACTAACGTATACACTGCACGCACCGCACCCACTAACGCATACACTGCACGAACCGCACCCACTAACGCATACACTGCACGAACCGCACCCACTAACGCATACACTGCACGAACCGTAAAATAGCGTATTCATACCGCTTTAGCCGATTGATTTCAAATTCAAAATATTAAAAATTGTTATTGTAATGTGGGGTCGCAGTAGTCCAGGAAAGATGGGAAGATTCAATTGAAAACTCAGTCCGATTCAATGTCATGTTTCAAAATAAATTATAAACTTAAGCAAAATATATATCTTTAAAAAGGTACATATGAGAAACAGTATGATTTTGGAAAATAGAATATGTGATGAGCGAGACAACATGTCTCGCCTCTTTGTCTCGCGCATATAAAGAAACGGAGCGGCCGCCGCGCGCCAGTCCCCGATGGATGCTCCGCGCATGCGCACGTCGCTCCGCGTCCCAACAGACGTCTCAGCGCTCGCGATATCATATTCGTAGCGGTGTGCAATATGACCGGTACAGTAAATCCCACCAAAAACATTTCATGTAAAATTGGTTGCCATGTCTCGCATTGTCATGCCACTTTCACTGACAAAAAGAAATCAGATGAGATCTGACTGAATTTGAAAAGCCAAGCTGCTAACTCTACAAAGTCTAACGCTATAAAAAGCATGGGGGGAGAGTCTGCGGCCATGTTGTCCCATATCTTACAATGTGCGAGCGTAGCGAATTTTTTTGTGGTGTATTATAGTAATATGCTTTATTTCTCATATTAGTGAATCCATAGTACCTACTTCCATGTCAACATAATATGAAAGCGCGAGCGTAGCGAGCGCGAATTTTTTTTAGTAGTGTTTATAGTGTAATATGCAAAATTTTCGTATTTGTGAACTCACAGTACCTACTTCTATGTCAAAATAGTAATAATGCGCGAGCGCGAAAATTTTAGTGGTGTTTTATTAGTAATATGCTTTATTTCTCGTATAGTGAACCCATAGTACTTCCATATGGGTACTTTGGGGGCTGAGCTGCCCACCTCCGAAGGAGAATACCCATTAACACTGATTCTCTACACGCGGCCCCTGGGTGGTGCAAATCAGGCAGCAAAACTCCGGTGGGAGGCTTCGGCCGCGGTTGGTTACCACCCACCGGACTGAGTCCGCCCGTGAAGCGACCTAGTCGTGTTTCGGGAGGTGGTTCGGTGAAACCATTGTGACAGACGGGTCTGGGTAGTTGCTCCGACACTAAAGTCCGTTCAAAAGCGGGGGATGACACCGTGCTTGGTGGCTAGTTCTGGAGGGTAGCGGGATCCGTAGCACGGCTTTCCGCTGGCCGACTGTAGATAGTTGGGGTCCCAAGTAGTATATTAGCCACATACGAAAGGCTGCCCCGCCATCTAGCGAAAAATACTGGGAGTGCGCCTTGATGCCGGTTGGCGACCGGACGAGAGGGCCTCAAGGACATTTTCGGGGGGATACGGGCGTCCCCGCAGTCTCCAAACTAGCCTCCTTATAGTGCGGTGTCATCTCGTGTTTGTACACTGGACTATGTGACTGGTGCCTCACCCAACTACCGTTCTCCACACATCTATTCACTCTACTAAATATGAACAAAAATAGTAAATTGTGCAATCAGCGGAAGCACGCCCTCTCGCTCCACGTGCACCTCTGTAACATTCGAGGTCTGCACGAAAATTCGAACCAGTCCGATACCACCTTGAGACTGAGAGCCCGCACTTGCTATTCCTCACGGAGACGCAAATCGGATGTCCTGCTGACGCAGCCTATCTCTCTTACCCTGGCTATGTACTGGAGCACAGGTTCAAGTCGCGCGTCGGTATCTGCATCTACGCGCGCGATGACATCTGCTATAGGCGTCTCCGTGACCTTGAAAGTTCCAGATTCTCCGTTCTGTGGATTTTGGTCGACACCGGCTTAGAGAAAATACTCTACGCACTCTCGATATTTTCTCTCTAGAAAATGTCTATCGCTCGCACACCGGGGACGAAGAGACAACTCAGCTGTTTCAACACCTCAGTGAGACGGCAGATCTGGCTCAACGGCGATATCCCACAGCTCAGCTTGTTCTTCTGGGGGATTTTAATGGTCACCACCAGGAGTGGCTATTTCCAAACCAGAAGTCAGAATATGCAGGCAGAGAGGCGTATAACCTTGCGATGTCGCTAAATCGCACCCAGCTGGTCAAGGATGCTACGCGAGTACCCGACGTTGACAGCCACACAGCCAACTGCTTGGACCTTTTGCTGACGAATGATCCGGACAGATACTCCATTTCGGTGTCTGCACCACTTGGTGGTTCCGATCACTGTCTGGTGAAGTCTGTATCGTCTTATACTCCGCCAGATCCCAGCCCTAGAGGCACACGGCGGGTATGGCGGTACAAGTCGGCAAACTGGGAAGAGATGCGGGATTTCTTTGCATCTTACCCTTGGCGGCAAGTATGCTTCTCTTCTTGTGATCCAACAGACTGCGCAAATGCCGTTACGGAGGTGATAAATTAGGCAATGGAATATTTCATTCCATTTTCTGATGGTTCACCTTCTGGCGCAGCTCGCTCATGGTTTAATGCTGCATGTGGAAGCGCTGTAGCGCGTAAGCATGACGCATATTTGGCCTGGGTTGACGCTCGAATGCGTCCATGTCGAAGTCCATGGATGCACGTGAAAGAAGAGAGCCTTTAACAAAGCCGTCAAGTCCAGCAGAAAAGCAATAGGCAGAGCTCGATTTGAACACATAAGCTGGATTGGGGCTAAATTGGCTTCTCACCCGACGGGTAGTAAAGCTTTTTGGTCCCTGGCCAAGTCTATCGAATCGAACTTCTGTCGAACATCTCTGCCTCCACTGTTGAAACCGGACGGATCTCTAGCTCACACTGCAGTAGAAAAAGCGAATCTATTCGCAGGTCTATTTGCGGACAATTCACGTCTAGATACCTCGGTAGAAACGCCTCCAAGTATACCTCATTGCGGCGCAACTATGCAGGACATACGCATCAATCAAAAGGAGGTGCTTAAGACACTTAGAGGTCTAGACGTGAACAAAGCTAGTGGTCCTGATGGTATACCAGCTATTGTGTTGAAAACCTGCGCACCTGAGTTGTCCCCGATTCTGACTCGTCTTTTCCGTCTTTCTTTGGAGACTGGTATAGTCCCTAAGTGCTGGAAGCTTGCGAACGTTCAGCCTGTTCCTAAAAAGGGTAGTCGTGGCGATCCTAGTAACTACCGGCCTATTTCGGTTACGTCCATTTTATGCAGTCATGGAACGTGTAATGAATAGGAAGCTCATGGCATACCTTGAAGACAATAACCTCCTCAGTGACCGACAGTACGGATTTCGCCGAAATCGGTCGACTGGGGATCTTCTCGTGTATGCCACACACATTCTGAGCGAGGCCATCGAGAACAATGGTGAGGTCTTGGCTGTGTCTCTCGACATTTCGAAGGCTTTTGATAGGGTTTGGCATGACAGTCTCCTTAACAAGCTTCCATCTTATGGACTACCTGCCTCCTTCTGCTCTTGGATTAAAGACTTCTTGAGAGAACGATCGATTCGAGTGGTTATTGACGGGTACTCGTCCGATCAAATGGCAATAAACGCCGGCCTCAAGGGTCTGTACTCTCCGCTACTCTCTTCCTGCTGCATATTAATGACCTGCTGAAACCTGGTATCTTAGGGTATGCAGATGACAGCACAGTTGTGGAAAGATACACTTCTGGTCCAAGAGCCAAAAAGGCGGAAATCGAGGCGTTGAGAGAAGATATGGTTGTGCGTATGAATAAAGCTCTAGAAGCTGTGTCCGACTGGGGTGACGAAAATCTCGTCAAATTCAACGCCAACAAGACTCAAGCCTGCCTTTTCTCCGCCAAAAAGAGTGAGTTTCTTTTGTCTCCTACTTTTCGAAACGTACCCATATCATTGGCAGACCGTCTTGAACTGCTGGGACTCGCGTTAACCCATACAATGAACTTTAAGGGCTACCTTGAATCTAAGGCTAAACTGGCTAGTAAAAAGCTTAAATCATTAATAAGGTTAGGCGATACTTCTCACCGGGACAACTGATTCATCTATATCAAGCACAGGTCCGATCGTGTATGGAGTACTGCTGCCACCTTTTTGATGGATCAGCCAAGTATCAGCTGGAAGCTTTAGAATCAGTAGACCGGCGAGCTGTGAGGTTAATCGGTGACGATAAACTAGCTGCCAAGAAGCTACTTAGTCTCGAGCACCGCCGTAAAGTAGCATGTCTGTGTATTTTCTACAGGATTCATTTCGGGGAATGTGCGCAAGAGCTTCACGACCTAATTCCACCTTCCCCATTTCACTACAGGACTAACAGAAAGTCGGCGAATTACCACCCATTTCTCGTTGAAATGCCAAAAATCCGTACTCAGCGATATCGATACACATTCCTGTTGCGTACTGCACAAGAATGGAATTCGTTGCCGCCATCTCTGTTTCCTGAGACCTACAATCTTGGAATTTTCAAGGCTAGAGTGAATAAATATCTTCTAGATCGACGAGCTCCATCCTCGGCCACACCGTCGATAACATCAGGCGAGTTGGTGGTCAATCGTAGATCTATCTTCTATAAAAAAAAATATATATATAAATGCGCGAGGGACGCGAGCGCGAATTTTTTTTAGTAGTGTTTTATAGTAATATGCTAAATTTCTCGTATTTGTGAACTCACAGAACTTCTATATCAAAATAGTAATAATGCGTGAGCACGTGAATTTTTGTGGTGTTTTTATAGTAATATATGCTTTATTTCTCGTATTAATAAACCCACAGTACAAAATAAAAGTTTTTTTTTTAAGGTTTTTAATTTTAAATCATGGAAGTGATTTGATTCATTGATCGTGTTAGCGAGTCCTAGATTTTCGTGGACCAGATGAATCAAACAAGTAACTGTGTTAAAAGGAAATACCCGACTGGTAAAGAGCGACTTTAACGCTATCAAAAATTATAAATACAACCATTTGAATGCATTGATTGCCTATTTAATATGTCTAAATATAAACATATGACTTTATAGAAAATTACAAACATATCAAAAATGTTTGGTTAGTGGCTATTTTTAGTGAATTATTTGCTCGTATTAGAAAGTTCACGGCACTTTAATGATCAATACAAATAAAGATCAATATGAAACAATCATGCGCGAGCGAAGCGAGCGCGAAACTTTGAAGCATTTTATAAAATTATTGAACCTGGAAGGATTTTTGATAATGGCCAGGATGTCGGAGGGGGGGGTTTTACCCCCCCTCCGAAGTGTAATTTGGAAGCTTTAACAATAATCCACAACACACATATTATAACAAGATTTCACAATATTTTTAACGAAAACAATTAAGCCAGTTCGCGAGCGACTACTGTCTGAGACACTGTGTCGACTCTTTGCGGCGCACGGTGCATCGCATTCCTAGTGCTTGCGCAGCGGCTCAGCTATAAGCGGCGAGCGATTTATTTGTTGGATGATATTTTATTTGGTAGTATAAAATTATGTTTTATATTTATTTTGAATTTATGTTTTTATCTTTTATTAATTATATTTGCACCACATATGCAAGGAAGCAGGGTCCAAATTTTAACGTGCTTTAACCGTATCATGTGGGGTATTATATGAAAGAGCTTCATTAGCACAACCTAAAACAGGTTTTTAAATATTTTTACGATCTTATTGTTCGGTTTATGAAGGAAAATATAAATAAAAATGTACCCTTTTATCTACTAGTTATCTACATCTATTACACTCTGACTTTTGACTCAAATAGTATAGGCTTCGTAAATACGCGTGTCGTCATACGTGTCGCGTGTTGCAGAGAGCGGCGTGCGCGCGCTGGCGCTGGGCGCGCTGCAGGAGACGCGCGGCCGCGGCGGCGAGGTGGAGCTCGGGTGCGCGGTGGGTGCGCTCGGCATGGAGCTCACGTGGGCGGAGCTGCCGCGCGACGGGACCGGCGCCGGCGCACTCCCGCTACACGTGGTGACGCTCGCCCCGAGCGCGCCCGCGCTCGCGTTCGCGGGCGAGACGCGCGACCTGGCCGCCGCCGCCGCCGTCGCCTACCTGCGGCGTGCGCTGCCCGACCCCTCGCACCCCGCACCGCCCGTCGTGACTGCGCCCGCGCCGACCCTCGATCTCCCCGCTTGAACCGTGCGCCACAGGGACACCGCCCTCACTACCTTCTTTTTACACAAATGCAATCGTATACTAGTTGTACTCCATGAGTGACATATTTTTCTATGATAACACAATTGAGTGTAAAGTCGTGTAATTTCGATGGCTATTTTGAATAGGAAACTTTGTTTTCACATATAAGATGTTTACTAGATTAAGAAAAATGGGCGCTCGAGCAAGAGGGAGACGTCTCACGTCTCGTGTCTTGTTTTCAGAGGGAGAGGCGTAACGTCTCGTTCTCGAGAGTGAGGCGTAACTGACGTGTCGTATCTTGTTTTCTACGACTCTCACAGGCGTAACGTCTTGTTCTCGAGAGTGAGAGGCATAACTGACGTGTCGTGTCTTGTTTTCTACGCCTCTCACAGGCGTAACGTCTCGTGTCTTGTTTCAGAGAGTGAGGCGTAACGTCTCGTGTCTTGTTTCAGAGAGTGAGGCGTAACGTCTCGTGTCTTGTTTCAGAGAGTGAGGCGTAACGTCTCGTGTCTTGTTTCAGAGAGTGAGGCGTAACGTCTCGTGTCTTGTTTCAGAGAGTGAGGCGTAACGTCTCGTGTCTTGTGTCCGAGAGATATTTTTTTAATTAGATTTTTTGATTTAATTTGATTGACCACCAACTCGCCTGATGTTAAGCGACGGTGTGGCCGAGAACGAGTGAGGCATAACGTCTCGTGTCTTGTATCCGAGAGAGAGAGCCGTAACGTGACATGTGTCGTCTCGTTTACAATTCATATAAGAGTCATTAGGTGTCTCTATCTACTACAAATTCGTGGCGAAACACAAGCAAGCAGACTCGTTTTGTTGTGCGTTTACATGTCAGGAGGGAAAAGCAAAAATATTCAGCTGCTCCGTACATACATTTTGTCAAGGGTTGACTTTCTAAGGAAGTGTGATAAATCATTTTCACGTTTTGGACAGATTCACGTTTCTCAATTTTACCCGACTGCGGTAGGAGGAAATGTATTATGTAAGTGTTCAATATTATAACCTCCTACATCCTAAACGATTTTGAAGTGCTAAGCGTCGGACGTTAGAGTCGTTAGATTCTACTCTCCGAGTATCATAGGCATAGTTCCTCTTACGTAGTCTGCTATTTTGTTTTTCTTTTAATATTGTATTGTATAAAATAAATATTGTGTTACTGTTATAAAATTATTTTATTAAATTATGTACTAAGAAATATTAAGTTTTAATTATTTTAAACAAATTATATTAGAGACACCTTACTAATGTGCGTCATCCTAGATAGCTCAAATCTTGTTACCCGATGAGGTGGGTAAACATACGTACGGCCCGCTCTTAGTCTACTACTCTTGTCGACCTTTTCATGAGGCAAAATTAAGGTATAAAAACTTGCATCCAACATTTTATAATTTGTTAGTTTTTAGAAAAACCCTAATTTATTCTAATTTTTCTTTGGAAAACAACAAAAATTAGTGGCCAACATCGTGTCTAGATAGGCTGGTAGTTCCATAGTTGGCTACTAGGCAAGTACCTACCTATTGTTTGTGTAGACCACTGCAAAAATGACAATGAAATGAATGGAACTATAATCCTCCTCCTCTCCTCTGTTAAACTCAAAAGGATGTTAAGTAACATATATATGTACTTGTGTCCTTTGTCTGCAAGGGGGCTTGGCTCTTCATAACTATTAACAGTGAAAGCATTGATAAATAAATAATAAAGTGGTGGATATTTTCACACAACGCCATCTAGCTCCAAACTAGAATTCATATATACTTTTTTATTGGTTCTGGTGCAGTACATACTTAGGAATGAGTATATTAGAGGAAGTATGAAAGTAGCACCAGTGACCGAGAAGTTAAGAGTGGAAGGCTATCCTAGTATGGACACGTCATGAGAAGGGAGGATAGCCATGTATGCTATGCAAGAGGGCCCTAAATATGATGGTAAAAAGCAGGGCCGGGAGAGGGCGACCAAAAAAAGTGAGGATGAACTGTGTGAAAGACGATGTAAGGGGTGTGAATGTAGAAATGACGGCTGATAGAGTGAGTGAAGTGGCGAAAGGAAACATGCTGTGCTGACCCCACCTAGTGGGATAAGGGCAAGGAAATGATGGTGTAGTACTTAGCAAAGAGCATGCTTTTTGACCAAGATTTAAGGCTTACAGAGATAAGTATTGTAGCGTTAGACTTTGTAGAGTTAGCAGCTTGGCTTTTCAAATCCAGTCAGATCTCATCTGATTTCTTTTTGTCAGTGAAAGTGGCATGACAATGCGAGACATGGCAACCAATTTTACATGAAATGTTTTTGGTGGGATTTCATATCTTTTTTGTAAGATACCCTGTAATTTCTGCAACGTTTTATTTTAACGGAATGTATTTTCCTGTGCATCTGTTATTATTTTTTTGCAGCACACTCTCTGTCATAGCCTCTTTTCTTGTTGGTTTATTACTTAAAATAGGTGATACTCGTAGTTGCTGTAACCTTCAATTCTGTTAAGGCGCCATACTATAGCGCGTGAATAAGAGTCGGTATCCAGAAACACTTCTCAGTCTTCAGCACAAGTATAAAGTTGCAGTTCGTCCCAATGTTATACAACATAATAAACAATAGCACACCTTAATTTGCAACGCCACACCAAATACGGTCTTCTATAGATTGATTCAATGAATGGAAAAGACATGAAAGACATGAACCATTTCCAGACATACTATGAACTGTACGATAGCGTTCTAACCCGTCTCCCAAAGAAATTATTTCGTTACTCATATTGTTCGTCTTATTTCCTTTTTATAGGAATACGTGCTTTAAACCAACTTTAGATTATTCTTGTATCCGGACTATTATTCAATAACCTTAATTCTTAACCTAATTAGTACTCCTTCTCTAACAAGATACCCGTCCCGAATCCAAGCTTCTAAATAAGCTCTCGGTTGAGAGTATTATATTTTTCTGTGTAAATAAGTCCCTAAGTTCTACCTAAAACAAACAAAATTTTCAACGAAAGTTGAATATGTATAATATAAACCCATATTTACTAAACATAAAACGAACGAAAACGCACTATCCATCCATAAGTAAAAGGATGTATGTATAAGCAAAGCGCGTAAAACGATAGCGTGTGCTAAAGTCGATCGCACACGCCATCTAGCGTTGCCGTTAGAAACTAACTATCATTAGTGGTGAGTGCCAAAAGTTGACGTATTTTACATGTGAATTAAATCTATAGTATAAAAGCTACATAAATGAAACTTTGTATGTTTTATACATGTACTAACTACTTTTTATCCTGAAAATTTGGACTCTCTAGAATTATCCATAACGAAGTTATGTTATGTTAAAAAAATATAGTCAAATTCTCCCTTTAAAAGGGTTGGAGGGTGAAAGTTACAAATATCTTAATTTTTCTGTTGTTTATGTACCAATTGTAGTTTGCATACCAAATTTCAGCTTTCTTCAGGAAGTGCCCTATCTTTTTGTTTACACTCAGAGGGTGTACCGACAAATAGGGGTTGGAGGGTGAAAAGTAAAAATGTTTCAATTTCTTCGTTATTCACGTGTAAATATTAGCTTACACACCAAATTTCAGCTTTCTAAGATTTCAGGAAGTACTATAAATTATTGATATATTATTGATGAAAATAACGGGATAGCCCTCAAATAGGGGTTAGAGGGTGAAAGTTACAAATATCTTCATTTTTCTGTTGTTTGTGTACCAATTGTAGTTTGCATACCAAATTTCAGCTTTCTGAGACTTCAGGAAGTGCCCTATCTTTTTGTTTACACTCAGAGGGTGCACCCACAAATAGGAGTTGGAGGGTGAAAAGTAAAAATGTTTTAATTTCTTCGTTATTCATGTGTAAATATTGGCTTACACACCAAATTTCAGCTTTCTAAGACTTCAGGAAGTACCATAAATTATTGATATATTATTGATGAAAATAACGGGATAACCCTCAAATAGGGGTTGGAGGGCGAAAGTAACAAATGTTTTAGCTTTAGCATTATTTTTGTGAAAATTTTAGCCTACATACCAAATTTCAGCTTTCTTGGTCTTCAGCAAGTCGCTTATTTTTTTGGTTAATCAACGGCAAATCGGCGTATTTTAGGTATCAATAAAATAGAAACTATAAAAGCTAGTTACATACTTTTTTTTTATATTGTATCAGTCCACTGACCACACTTGATCATGAAAATTTAAACTATCTAGTGTTATCGGGGCCGAAGCTATGACGGTCTAAAAATCCGAAAAATCGCTTCGAGTCCGACGAATCTCTTCGTGTAAAGATAGTCCCGGCCGTACGCACCCGCTCGCTCACATGGCGGGGGCACGGCCGTGCCCCCAGTGCTAACTTGAGGCGCACGCCATCTAGTATCGCCTTTAGAAACTAATTAGACAAACGATCCTCACTGAGTGGTAAAATTGTCGTATTTTAGATGTGAATCATATCTAAAGTACAAAAGCTAAATAAACGAAACTTTGTATGTTTTATAAATGTACTGTCTACTTTTTATCCTGAAAATTTGAGCTCTCTAGTATTATCCATATCGAAGTTATGTTGTGTTACAGAAATATAGACACACACACAAGTTCACACTTTAAAAGGGTTGGAGGGTGAAAAATACAAATATCTTAATTTTTCTGTTGTTTATGTACCAATCGTAGTTTGCATACCAAATTTCAGCTTTCTGAGACTTCAGGAAGTACCCTATCTTTTTGATTACACTCAGGGGGTGTGCTCCCACAAATAAAGGGTTGGAGGGTGAAAAGTAAAAATATCTTATTTTTTTCGTGGTTCATATGTAAATATTAGCTTACACACCAAATTTCAGCTTTCTAAGACTTCAGGAAGTACCTTATATTAATTATTGATGAGAATAACGTAATAGCCCCCAAATAAGGGTAGAGGGTGAAAAATACAAATATCATAATTTTTCTGTTGTTTCTGTACCAATCGTAGTTTGCATACCAAATTTCAGCTTTCTACGACTTCAGGAAGTACCCTGGATTATTGATGACGAGAACGGGATAACCCCAAATAACCCCTAATAGGGGTTGGAGGGTGAAAGTTACAAATGTCTTAATTTTTCTGTTGTTTGTGTGCAAATTGTAGCCTACATACCAAATTTCGGCTATCTAGGACTTCTGGAAGTACCCTAGATTTTTGATGACGAGAACGGGATAACCCCAAATAGGGGTTGGAGGGTGAAAGTTACAAATGTCTTAATTTTTATGTTGTTTGTGTGCAAATTGTAGCCTACATACCAAATTTCAGCTTTCTAAGACTTCAGCAAGTACTTTATCTTTTTTATGATCATCAATTAATTTGTGCCAAATCGGCGTATTTTAGGTATCAATAAAATCGAAAGTATAAAAGCTAGATACATGAAACTTTTAAAATTTTATTAGACCGTGGACCACACTTGATCCTGAAAATTTGAACCCTCTAGTGTTATCGAGGCCGAAGCTATGAGGGTCTAAAAATCCGACGAATGTGTTCGAGAAAAGATAGTCCCGGCCGTACCCGCTGGCTCACATGGCGGGTGCACGGCCGTGCCCCCAGATATGCTTTGGTTTTCGTATTACTGAACCCACGGTACTTCTCTGTAAAAATAGTAATAAAGCGCGAGCGCAATGAAGCAAGCGAAAATGTTAGCGTTGTTTTTATAGTAATATGCTTTATTTCTCGTATTAATGAACCCACAGTACTTCCATGTCAAAATAAAAGTTTTTTTTAAGGTTTTTAATAATAAATCATGGAAGTGATTTGATTCGTTGATCGTGTTAGCGACTCCTAGATTTTCGTGGACCAGATGAATCAAACAAGTAACTGTGTTAAAAGGAAATACCTACCCGACTGGTAAAGAGAGACTTTAAGGCTATCAAAACTTATAAATACAACCATTTGAATGCATTGATTGCCAATTTAATATTCCTAAATATAAACATATGACTTTATAAAAAATTACAAACATACCTACAAGATACGCGCAAATTTTTTTGGTTTGTGGCTATATTTAGTGAGTTATTTGCTTGTATTAGAAAGTTCACGGCACTTTAATGATCAATACAAATAAAGATCAACATGAAACAATCACGCGCAAGCGCGAAACTTATTGAAGCAATTTATAAAATTATTGAAGGTTGGAAGGATTTTTGATAATGGCCAGAATTTCGGGGGGGGTTTGAACTTCCCAACCCCCCCCCCCCCCCTGCCTACGGCCTTGAGCTACACCAACAAAACCACCACAACCACCTGTCAAATTTGATAAGTATCTATGTACTATGTGATTGTTTGCTACTAATTTCACATAAAAAATGTTTTTGATGGAATCTTCATTACACAAAAAGGCTGGTATAATCCAATCAGCTAATTTCTGAGGGAAATTTAAATAATACAATATATCCATACTTTCAAGCTGTAGTATCCTTAAAATGTAATTTCTTAACTTAAGAATGATATAATTTTAAAGTAGACAAGAATATACTAGTAGTGTCGTCATCACATCACTCCTCTAGATGAGCAACATGACACATCACTCAGTTAATGATCCATACGGCACGCGTGAGGCACAGTAATGGACCACATGTAACAAGATCAGTCAGAGTCCTCTATATCGGATGAGTTACGCAATTTACGAGTGTTGACCAAGTTTTGTAGCCAGGAGTTGGATTTCTGCGCGGCGGCACGTCGCGGCGTGCGGCGCTGCTCGGGCGGCGGCGAAGGCTCACGCGGCGGCGGCTCAGCGCGACCGCGCCGTCCTCGGCCCCGAGCGCGCGCCGAGCCCGGCGTGGCTGCCGCGCGCGCACCTCGCCCGCGCCCGCGCGCGCGCAGCGGCTCCGCATCCTCGTCGTCACTAGAGAGCACAACGATGGCTTTGCGCGAGGCTGCGGACTCGGAAGCGACACGCTTCACCGTCACCTGCGTCGAGAGCTTCACGATAGGAACGACGAGCTTGGGCGGCGCGGCGCGCACTGACGTGTCCACCGCGGCCGCCAGTTTGTCGTCTTCGGTGGCGTCCAGGTCGGCCTTGCAGCGACGCACGCACTCCGCGATCTCTTCCTCTGTTTCGGCGTTGGAGTCGAGCAACGCGCCGACGAAACGCCGCCGATGTGCGTCAAACGTTCGTCGGAACACATCGTCGTTGTGCTTTAGTGTGAAATCGCGCACGGCCTCGGTGACGACGCGCACGGAGAGCACACCCAGACGGCGCTCCGGCGGCTGCGCCAGGAAGTAGGCGCGCAGCAACGCCTCCACGTCCACCGCTTGCGCCGCCACGCCCGTCATGTCCGCCTCCTCGGTAGGGTCGCGCTCCTTACGCTCCCTCACCTTCTTTTCTCTCTTCATGTTCAACACGTCAGTGGGATTAGCGATGAGTCCACTGAAGTTTTGTCCGAACCTCGCTCTGTTGAAGTTTTGTCCTTCATGCTCATAGAATACATTTAAGCGTACCAGTGGGAGATCTGGCTGTTTTGGATCTCCACTCCTCTGAGCAGCTGCTTCTTCGATCGCTTCAGAGACCTTTGATTTTAAAAATTCTTGTACTTTCTCATTTTCATTAACAGCTTCTTCGCCTAGATTTTCTTCGGATAGCACAATAGTTTTGAATATGAAAGGCCGAACTGTCTTCAGAGGCAGTGGAGTCAATGTAAAGTCACCTTTGTGTATTTGTAAGAGACCGCATTGTTTAGGCAAGGCTTCACCGGCCGCCAGGGTCGTGGCGACAGTGCTTCCAGGCTGAACTACCAAGAAACTATCTTTCTCCACTTTCTTTCCTTGCATGGGGAACATTTGACAGTCATGTTCATGACCCCAAACCACCAAGTCCAAAAATTTTGGCAGCACATCCTCACGAATATAGTTTCCGGGTCCTCTGTCAGCTCTATTCTGATGCAGCACCAGCAAGTTGAACCAATCAAGGGTTTCATCAGGACGTTCCATTTCCACTTTTTGCTCGGCAAACAACCGTGTAAGCCTCTGGTCCTTGAGATGGCTGAGTCCATACAGAGCGAGACTGGTGGCTCCTTTTTGCATCAACACTGGAGATATGCGTACATGAGTGTAATCAGTCCACTTGCCGAAATAGTTGACAAGACCAGATATAGACAGAATATCAAGAGAACTGATGCTACCTTGACCCACTGGATCATCATGATTGCCATGTATGGACAAAATTGGGTATGACACATTTAAGTTGGGATCTTCATAATTTATGTTTCTGGAAAAGTTTTCTAATTGATCTGATAGTAGTTCAACATGGACCGGTTTATCTCCAAGACAGTACTTACGGATGATCTCAGTACATTTGTACATACAATTGGGCGAAGGTTTGGAGTGATCGAACAAGTCTCCACCAAGGAGAACTATGTCCACATCGTACTGCACCGCCAATGATAATACTTCTTCAAAGGCTATGAAACTGTCTTCGCCACGCACGGCATCGTTCTCCAAATGTCCCAAATGGATGTCCGATGCGATCAAAACCCTTAGTGTGTCCTCTGGAGACCACGTGTTGGTGTCTCCGTCAACCATTTTATTTATTGAAGTATTTATTTAATACCAACACTATTTAACAAATAAATTACAATATATCTTAAACCCGGTGAAAATAAAACAAGCGAGAAAACGAAACGACGCCGCCGCGTTATCGATGACCGCCTTTTTTTGACAGTATTGACAGTGACAGTGGTCAGTGATTGTTTTTTAAAATTGCACTATGGGACGGCTAAGGCCGTTTGGCCATACTGCCTTGTCTTCATCATAAATTGGCCTATTTACATCTACATGAGATGATACTATGTAGCGTCCGGTTGGTAATTGGTAACATCTAAGCTCGTGGTTAAATAAGCCAATACGGGAGTAACAGATGCGGTCACATTTTTGGCATGTATATAAGGGTGGCCCAATTCAAGAAATCACTAAGTCCATTTTTTACAGTTTTGAGTTAGCAATACTGGCTTATTACGTTTTTAATTCCCTTTCGAATGGTCTATTTAAGATTCTTGGGAAACAACCCTAAGTGCCATTTCCGTAAGCAAAAAAAATAAAAAAATATTGATCTTCCATTTATAAAAACCCTATGTCCAATAAATCACTAAGTCGTTTAGTTTTTTGGAAGAAATCGCTAAGTCCATTGATTTTTGTTTAAGTATTTATGGCAACACACGTCATTACGTCAAATTAAATGACAGATTTTTTTCATAACGGTTTTTAGGGTTCCGTACCCAAAGGATAAAAACGGGACCCTATTACTAAGACTTCGCTGTCAGTCCGTCCGTCCGTCCGTCTGTCACCAGACTGTATCTCATGAACCGTGATAGTTAGACAGTTAAAATTTTCACAGATGATGTATTTCTGTTGCCACTATAACAACAAATACTAAAATACAGAATAAAATAAATATTTAAGGGGGCTCCCATACAATAAACATGATTTTTTGTTCGTTTTTGCTTGATATTGATAACGGCAACAGGTATACGCTTGAAATATTTCTTACATTATTACAGAATAATGCAACAAACAAAGACTTACAAGACTCCTAATGCGATACAAAATATTGTTCCAAAAACTTAACACCAAAATCAGGTGTTTGCTAATGACAGGTCACAAACGTCATTTAATCTTAAACGTCATCTCATCCAATCACTTCTCAATTCTTACGGTGCCAAGATGGTGAACTGTGTTAAACAATCTTGTAAAAATTACAAACTTCTTTAAAAAACTATGGAAAACATTATCACCTTCCATCTATAAGTAGCAAAAATATATTTCTAACAGTATAAAAAGCGAAATGAAACAAATTTTTACGTATTTGTAGCGTATGTTCGTGTCTCACCTATGACCACGGATGCTCCAGTGTTTGAAAAATCGGGTCTTAAATTATGTGAAATATACGCGATGAAATTGTTGAAATTTATTTCATTTCAATAAATAACATTCGCGAATATTAGTATAAAAAGCATATATGCATTTCATTTCATAAATTGATTTTATTATTTATACAAATTACTGCAAAGAATTAGAGATGGGTCGATGTAATATAAGTTATCGATAACAATTATTATTTTTACGGACTTCAAAAACGAGATTATCAGTTAGCTTATATTTTTCTTATATGTTACCCGCATGATTTCGTCATTTAAATTGATTTAAAATTCCTTTCAAATCTCAAAATCGGTCAGTAGTTTGGTTTTTAAAACAAAATTGCGAATTTTAAAGTCGGTTATTCTAGTTTTGTAAACTATAATAATTATGATATGTGAATCATCATCATTATCTCAGTCATAAGAAGTCCAGTTCTACGTTCACTGCCACTTCAACTTGCTAATCAGCTGTGCTATGTCGGTGACCTTTGTACGTGAAACATGATATTTGATTTTACGATAAATGTTTATTTTTTTTAATTCTGAAACTAACACAGCACCATGCTAACTATTCTGTATAGATTTTCTAGTTGATGCTGTACAAGCAGAACATTGGGCAGATATAGTAAGGCGAAGTCAAAATGATCCTTGGTGGAAACCGAATTCTCGCTTAACAATTTGTTCAGTGAATTTCCACAATAAATGTAAATACATAACAAAAACAGGGCGCCAGCGTTTACAACATTGAGCAATACCTTCAAAGGTTACTTTGAATTATAAAATCATGACATTAATAACATTTATTCAAATTTAAATTTATAGTCCCATAGAGAAGTTGGAATCACAGAATGTCCAAAATAATTTTCATTGAAAGTATTTAATATGGTCTACTATTTAGGTCTTAGTTGAGAAATGTAGTGGGCACAACTTTTTAACTTTGGCGAGCTATATCTCGCACATATCACATCTGAGACACGATAGGGTGGGGGTTAAAAAAATGACCCAGTCTTTATTGTATATATGAAAAACCCAATCTCTATTTTTAATTTTTTTGAAAATTTTACTACGGCATTTTGTAGCGGCTCACAAAACACAATTATGTATAAAAATTTGTTTTTATAGGGTTAATAGTCTCCGAGTAAAATGACTGTGACATACGGACAGACAGACAGACGGACATGACGGAATTATAAGGGTTCCCCGTAGTTACTACGGAACCCTAATAAAACGATGTTTCTTGAAACATTACAAAAAAAAAATCAAAAAAAAAATTGGTACCTATAATTACTTATCGATATCGATACTTTAATACCTCTTGGTCTATCTCTGGCTTAATGTCATTAGGTTTTTTTATTTATTTCAATATTGCCAGTATATGTTTTCTCAATTTCCCTGTATCATTTGTATTTACCTATACTATATTGTTTGTAAATAGGTGTAAAAATTTATTTATTCAGTAGAATTTAATCAAATTAATTTGGTCCATTACTGGTGCTACGAATTAACCATTGACATACTTATCTAAGTATTGTGATAAATCCATTAGATTTCGAGAGGCAGTAATGTGTTAATGAATACGAAGGACAAAAAATAGTGCTACGTTAACCACAATGTAGGAACTCTGCTATAATAAAATAAACATTTGCTGTTTTGTCCTATTTTCAAAAATGAAGTTCCGAATGAAATAGCTGGGCTTGTACCGTTGCACTCCAACAAAAAAAACGTAATATATGTTTACCTGACTGTCAACTGATGCGAAAGCAAAAAGAACCTTCGTGATCTTAACCTACATTATATACACATTTATCACGCACACACACATACACGTATGTTTCACCGTAGCATAAAAATATAGTCTTTCCAGTCACAATTACTTTGACTCTTATTCTTCTCAACTGATCGTGCAACTCAAAGTCCGTGTTAAGGCCGGCTTAAAGTTTTCTAAAATAAAATATATAAATATACATATCAGAGTCAAATTAAAATGAAATGAAGTTTATTGGAAAAAATAACTGCGAATGACTTCTACTGAGCTACTGAGTTATTTTTTTATGAATGAGGTATTAGTCGATTCATTGCCGTTGTGACATCAGTTATATGACGTCACAATTTGTAAATTGCATGTATAAACTTATTTAATAAATACTATCATCATGAACTGTATTTTTTATTTACAAAATAAAAATACATTAGATTCTTTTATAAAGTGATGAAAGTGGCGCCACTGCCTGTTTCGCTCACACGCGGTACCCATAGATATAAAATTATTTAAATTACTGATTTCATTTTTGATTTCAGATTTTCTTTCAGAATCATAAGAACACTATTACAATGATTTAACAGTAGCTGTTATTTTATATGTGATATTTTGACCGTGATAAACGTGTAACCGACAAAATTTTCACGTTTATACCTAAATTTCGGTCAAAATAACAAATATAATAATTTTATAGTTTAAAAAACTGAAACAACAGACTTCAAAGTTACTATTATTTCAGTTATATGATTGTATGAATCTCCCATTGACCATTCTGACTTTAATCATGATTACCCGATCAAATCGGGAGATATCCTTTTCAAAGGCAACTTTGTAGATAAATTTGGCAAATGGACGTGTATCTACGGTTAAAAATAAATTTATAAAAAAATGAAGTGTCAAATTGAAAAAATAAAATTGGCCCGAATTTAAAAGGCGGTTTGTATGGAGATTATCCTTCTGGGTCCTATGTAATAGGGCGAATTCTGTGGCAACAAAGTTTAATTCTGGCAAACTCTTTGATTCTGGGAAAAGTACTGCCAGTGATATTGGCGATTATTCTGCTTTATCTGAGGATGAATGCATGGACACCCAAAAAACTCGCGCTTTCAAAAATCAATAATGTAACCGCTTTAAATAACGAACAGCCGTCTTCACCATTTCATAAGTCACCATCAATAGATTTTTCACAGCTACCCTCATTTTCTGGCATTATACGCCCGATGACTCGTACGACGCACCCTTAACTATAAAGGCTGCTAAATTGCAAGATATGAAGCGTCTGCTAGAATCCGTTCCTGAATCGGAGAGGTATTTTTATGGAGATTTAATTAATGGAACTTGGAACTCCATAACTGCAGAATTAGATTCTGAATAAGAAGTAAAATGATAAGCTGATTTTGTTTGAATGTTTTACTGGGTACTTCAATAATATACCTAAGTCCATCATTCGTCTCTGCAGTTATCACTAAGTCCAGGGTTTAGAAATAAGTCCATTTTTTTAAATATTTTACTAAGTGACTCCTGTTACACATATAGATTTGATTGTTTCAGTTAATAAAATCACCTATTTTGCGCTATAATATATTTTTAAATTGAATTTTTTTACTTGGGCATGTTATTTCAACTGACTTTTGAAACATAAAATGTCACCTATCTCAAATGTCACTTTTAAGACTTAGTGATTTCTTGAATTGGGCCACCCTGCGAAGTGAGTGGCAGTTGGTTGTTTTCACGTTGGTATCTGGTCGAGCATTTCCGGGCTAGTACTTCTTCCAGGCACGCCTTAGAGCCACGCATTGTTGTGTAACTTAGGCTGTGGTACCTTTGACCCACCCCACCAGCGGCGTGTGGCGGCGGCCCGTCGCCCGCAGCGTAGAGCTGGGTCGTTTTTACTTTTATGTAAAACGAAACGAAGCGTTTTTTTCTTAGAAAAAAGCGTTTCTAGAAACGGTTGTAAATAAAACGGTTTTTTCTTATTTCAATCAATATTAGTCTTTATTTAGTTACGTTAAAGAATATTTTGCCTTGTATCATTATGTGGTTAGAAAAAACTGGTTTCTAATTTCAATTAATAATAGACTTTATTGAGCTGAGATAGAGAACTTTCTAACTTGGGCCAAAACGGGTTTACTATTCAATCAAAAATATACCGTATCCAATAGAGATAGAACATTATACTAATTTGGCTCATAAAGACGATCCGTTTTCGTTTTTTCGTTTCGTTATTACTGCTGCACCATAGAGGAATATTACATAGTGCTGCACGCAGCAGTCGCGCGACGCGAGTTCTTTTCGTTCGTTTTTTTTTTGTAACTGGTTGTGTCCTATCGGCATAAGCGTTTGTTCGTTTTTCATAGAGTAACTATTTTTTAAAACCGTTATAGGAAAAAACGCCCAGCACTACCGCAGCGTCCACCCGCCGCCCGCAATCGACACCCGTCGCCCGCGACGTCTTTAGTTATTTCGAAGCATTATAGCGGGTGGACGCTGGTGGTTTTTAAGGATATTTTGACTCAATGGATTTCTCCATTGAGTCAAAAATATCCTTAAAAACCTTTTGCAAGGAAAAGGACGAAACATTTTTATTATATAACGTTAGATTATATAACGATTTTTTATTATAGATATTATACAACGTTTTTATACATCTCATGCTTTTTATTTTAGTGTTAGTTTGCGTTTAATTAAAATGTCATCGTCTTCTTCTTCTTGTAGCAGTAGTAATATTGCTAGTGCTCGTTTCATTTCAACTCGTGTTTTGACGTTGATCGCTCAGAGTGTACTGAAGATATTGCCGTCACCTACGACGGGTCAAAGTCAAAGCGACCATGCACCCGATGCCCGTCGCCCGCGGCGGACAGCGTTTATAGCAAACACACGCTGTACGCTGCGGGCGGCGGGTCAAAGCGACCATAGCCTTAACACCATCAGCAGTCACTTTCTTTCTTGTATATGCTACATTAATTTATAATTGAGATAGCATACATAAGACTATAAATATTGTTAATCATTGTAATGTTTATATCACAGATTTCAGACAGATAGAGTCGTTAAAAACACGCACTGAATTCACTCAGATAACTATGTGTTCGCGACAATAGAGCCGCGCGCCATTTACGCTGTACGAAAACGTGGGTCTCTGTTTCATGTTGCAAGCATAGAGAATAAAATAATCGGCCAAGTGCGAGTCGGACTCGCGCACGAAGGGTTCCGTACTATCATCTATAATACTACAAAGTTTAGTTCTGTTTATAAAATAACGAGAAATCAACGAAATTCCAAGTAGTAAATTGCAAACTTATAGGTAGGTTTTCGATACACATCCGGGCAACATGACGACGCTCGCGCGAATACGCGCGGCTATGGCTCGCTCCGTGATGTTACCTCCCCCGCTACCCGCGCGGCCGTTGCTTAGCAACTGCCTCGCGCTTGCGCCACCACCACACCGCGGCGCGGCGCTCGCACCGCGTTTAGATGCACGGATTATTTTCATTTTGGGAGTTTTTATGTATTAGATTAGGTATTTATTTTTATAGTTAATATCCCGTCCCGGTCCCGTTTTTACCCTTTGGGTACGGAACCCTAAAAAAAGACGTGTGGCACTCGGAGACTGCCGCGGTAAAGCTATTGCATAATAGCTTTACGCGCGGTGTGTTAAGTTATTTTCGTTACGGAATTTCTGGATTCGGTCTCCACGCTCAAGGCCCGCGATAGAAGCTATGCAATAGCTTAAAAAATAAAAAACAAACATTTTCGGTATTACTAACTAAAATGGTTTGATTACCCTAACAAAATATGCTCATCGAACATAAAGATGGCAAAATCATAGACTTGGATAACGAATTTGTTACTACAGTGTGCTTTGTAAATTATCGCTTAAAGTAAAACAACATTTTTATAGGTAGCCTACTTAATATTTTATTTAGTACTGATAATTATAGTGTGATATTTTCCTGGAAATTGGTATTATTTTTAGAGCGATTACACTTGTAATTTGACAGATACTTTTCCGAGACCACGATGCCATCTAGTACGCTATAGGGAACTATTTTATTTTTCTTCTGTAAAAGCCTCATTCCAACAATATTTTAAACTTAGATATCTGAGCATCGATGGATGAGATCAACATCAGGTTCTTAAATTGTCCGTACAGTGGGCACCGAGTTGTATAAGCGCCACCGTACAAATAGAGCACAAAAGCTCTTGAGGCATACTCTCGACATTATGCCTGAACGACGTTCATTGTATTTGCAATCTTCCGATGACGCTAAGTTATATAGGCAGCTCAATAGGCGTATATCAAAGTTTTTCTGTACTAGTAGTATTAAAAAGACGATAGAACAGAATAAAGACTCCAAAGTGTTAGTGGAAGGTACTCAGGGCTATTTCTCAAAGCCAGTTGAAGAAGCCGAAGAGAGAGGATGGCAATCTAGCGTCGACCAAAGCAGAAGCTCTGAGGGAAACGAGAAATTCTATGAACAGTTAGTTATATACATCATAGTAAAAATCTGTAAAGAGTTTGGAGAAAGACCCAAGAGATAAATTGTCCCGACATTATAACGAAGATGGGATATCTTTGACATCAGCTTGTACAAAATTAAAATTGCCTTGATACAGCTAAAGAACAAGAAGGCACGGGGCGACGATGGATAATAGTTTACTGAATAATTACAGACCCATCTCATTTCTGAGCCATGTTTGCAAGATGTTTTTGGAAGTTCTCACGAGTGGTTCTTGAGGGGAAGCTGCATTGACAATCGGTACATTATCAGTGTTTGTACGATAACGCCACCATGAGGGACCGAGTCAGGATGAAAAATCGGATTAAATTCCAATGCAGAGAGGCTTGAGACTGGGAGACGTAGTTTCTCCGAAACTGTTCACTGCTAGACTGAAAGATTTCTACAAGCTTCTAGAATAGAAAGGGCTCTGCGTCAATATTAACGGCGATTACAACACTCACTTTCGATTTACTGACAATATAGTAATCATGGCAGAGTTAATGGAAGAACTCAATAGGATGCTCAAAGATCTCAGTCGATTTTCTCAACGGGTGGACTTTTGAACGCCTGTGTTGTGACCACACCAAAAATATTTGGAAACTCCCACAAAGAACCTCACTCGAAATTGTCGACAAATACTACTATGTCTACCTACGAAAAATAGTCCCACTAGACAGGGTAACTTTGTGAGAGATGTCAATCTTCGAATCCTACTCAACTGGGCAGTGTTCGGAAAACTCAAAAGTACTTGTCCAATTTAACTCAGTGCCTTAAGTAGAAAGTTTACGACCAGCGACGGACGACAAATGGCATTGAAACGTGCTTAGCTGGTATGAGTCTTATAAGAAAGCTCGAAGTCACGTAATGTGCTATGGAGAGGGCTATGATCAGAATCTCTCTGCGAGATCGAATCGAGTAGCCGTCATAGACCATTCGTGTTAACCGGTTCCGCAGAAAACTCAATGTACAAGCAATAAAACCTGTGGACAGATCACATGAAAGGAAGTTTACTGATAAGGCTGTCATGTCAGGTCCAGAATATCTCCAGAGAAACGGTTTCAGTTAAATCCCTATTGTCGGTCACCGAGAAGTTCATTGTATTCTAGGTACATCAGGAGACTGTTATTGAGGATACATTCCATTGTTTTGCAGATAATATACGTAATCGAGATCGGCCTGTAGCACCTAGCAGGTCAGCATGACTACCATTTTTAGGCACAGGTTGGATGTTGGCAAGCTTCCACGATTTCAGCGCTTAAGCAGTTTCAAAATTAAGGCAAAAGGTGCGTCAGTATACAAGTCAACTCGGATGTACAAGTCCTCAGAACTATGGCTGGAAAACCATCAGAGTCATTGGTTTAATTTGTTTACGTCAATTCTACGTAGCGCTTAGTGAACCTCCGTTAGGTGGATACGAAAATCAGACATGAATCCGTGCTACCAGGTGGAGTAAGAGGTGTCGTGCTACCAGCGTCTAGGTATGGAGATTCTGCAAAAGGAAGATTCTGCTCTTTCAGTTTCAGCAGGCAAGGAAGCAAGGGGCGGCAGAAGTTCGCTTCTTCCCCTGCTGAATAAATTACCCCAGACCAGTGAAGAGCATATAAATTGTATTTTAAAACGTAATTTAAATGATAATATAAAAAGGTACGGAACACTAACTGCTATTTATTGCTAAGCAATTTAGGTGCTTAGACAGTTTGGCTACATTATAAAATAGAATAAAATAAAGAATAAGAATACATACTTAGTTCCTTTTTCATCAATTTCTTATTAAAATTTTCGAGGGAAACAACGCTTCATACATCCGTACATTCAATGAATCCGCCGAAGAAAGACGGCGATGCGCTTACGACCCCGTCTGCCGGCTGTCCCGCGGCAATTTTGACGTGGAATAGGGGCGCACAGGCGATAGTGGCCGTTTTCGACGGGAAAAATCGGCCACAGTGGCATTAGTGGCTCTTTTCGTCGTATAATATTTTAATGTTTCTCTTTGCAAAAAATTTAATTAGTATTTTTTTAAATCAAATAAAGGAAATTTTCAATTTCTGTGAATGTGAATAGATGCATATGCATTGTAAGATCTTAAGAATGCAATAAAAACAAAAAGCCCTAACGGCCACTGTGGCTCTTTTTCACGGATAGGGCGAAATATAGTGTACACGTAGGTGCAGTTTTCATAGAGTTTTTTACTTATGAACTCATAGTACTATCTTATCCGGAAATGTTCTATTTTTTAAAGACATCATAGGACCAATTCCTGTCCTCCTATTTCGTCCGTCTATGTTTTTTCCTCAGGAATACGTAGAGATATAAGTAGGACCTCTATAAGTCGAACATCAAGGGAGACGCCAAAAAAATCGAGTTATAGAGTTTTCGACTTATAGAGAATTTCGACTTAGGCAGATTTTGATTCGACATAAAGTAAAGAGGTTGAGATTCATTCTTATAAATTTTGAGTTAGAGAGGTAAAATAAATAAAAAATCAAGTTGAAGAGGTGACACACATATTTTTATTAGTAGGTATTATAAATCAACATTATTTCAAAACATCCTTAGAATAAAAAAATATGGCATTAAAAAAACGTCAGTAAGTATTATTTTGCTTTAGATAATTCGGTTGTTCTCTATCTATAGCATTGTCTAATAAGGTATACTCTTCACAACTTCGAGCACTTCTAATTTTTCAGCGAGACTCAAAGTTTTCAGTTTACGTTTCACAGCACTCATGTTTCAACAATTTTATTTATAAACTGTTGTACAAATTGATGTGTATTGCAATAGAACCAAACTACTTCTGACAATATTTCACTCGACAACAAATGACTTGCTTCGCTAAGATCAATTGAAATCAAAAATAATAAAATTAAACACCTGACACCAAGCAAGTAAACACGTGTTAACGTGATTCATAAATATGTGGTAATTCTATTCATTGTATACTCCTAAATTGCTTTCTAAGAAACAATGGTGTACTTACACTGTCGGCGAATTTTTAAAGTCGGTAACTTATTTTTCTTCGAACTATAGAGGTAATAAATCTCAAATAATCGAGTTGTAAAGGTTGTTTAATAAAACATTCATCATCATCATCTCAGCCATAAGAAGTCCACTGTTGGACATAGGCCTCCCCCATGGATTTCCAAAAAGACCGATTGGAAGCGGCTTGCATCCAGCGTCTTCCCGCCACTTGTATGAGGTCGTCTGTCCATCTCGTGGCTGGTCTTCCTACGCTGCGCTTGCCGGTACGTGGTCTCCACTCGAGAACCTTTCGGCCCCATCGGCCATCAGTTCTGCGTGCTATGTGCCCTGCCCACTGCCACTTCAACTTGCTAATCCGCTGTGCTATATCGGTGACTTTTGTACGTCTACGTATCTCTTCATTTCTGATTCGATCTCGTAGAGAGACTCCGAGCATAGCCCTCTCCATAGCTCGTTGCGTGACCTTGAGCTTCCTTATAAGGCCCATAGTTAGGGACCACGTTTCAGTGCCGTATGTCATCACTGGTAACACACACTGGTTGTAAACTTTCGACTTGAGGGACTGGGGAATATTGGACGAGAAGACGCTTTTAAGTTTCCCGAACGCTGCCCAGCCGAGTTGGATACGACGATTGACCTCCCTCGTAAAGTTGGACCTGCCTAATCGGACCGTCTGTCCTAGGTAGACGTAATCGTCAACAACTTCAAGAGTGAAGTTCCCCACAGATATTGGGGTGGGCACTACATGGGCGTTCGACATAACCTTCGTTTTGTCCATGTTCATTTTGAGGCCCACCCGTTGGGAAACTCTATTGAGGTCTTCGAGCATCGTACTGAGCTCTTCCATCGACTTTGCCATGACTACTATATCGTCGGCAAACCGAAGGTGAGTGATGTACTCGCCATTAATATTAATGCCGAGCCCTTTCCATTCCATTAATAAAACATTAGTAATGTTTTATTGTATGTTCGAGATACAGAGGCAAAATTTATTTTTTCGAGTTGTGGAGGGAAAATATGTCCTAAAATGGCTTGTTACTTGTTATTCCTCACTTGTTATTTCGACTAATAGAGGGTTGAGATTTCGAGTAATCGAGGTTTTGGTGTTTGAAGGGATCAATTTTTTTTTCGAGATTTAGAGGTTTCCAACTCATCGAGGTTCAACTTAACGAGGTTCTATGTATAGGTGAAATGTTATTCTAAAACCTAGGAGGTATTTTGATAATAAAGAATAAACCTTGCATTGCATCAAAATATAGGACAGAAATGTTAATTTTTAGGTTCGTTTATACTCGCTGAGTCATAATGTACAGGGTTATTATGTTGTTTGTAAGAAATATAATATTTAATTTTGGAGTTTTTTTTCAAAACCCGAATATTTGAGGTTTTTCGAATACGATTTGGGGAGAACGCGGATTGGTCATCTGGCAGCACTGCTTTTTTTGTTCAATTATTTTGGCAGGACTCAGAATCCAGAGCCATCAAACAATTTATAAAAAAAATAATTCAAATGTTGACTTGACCAGCCTGGCGCAACTCCATAGAAAATTGTTTAATTATGGAGTTTAGTCCGAATTTGACATTTACACTGTTTGACACAGAACATTGTTTTAATCTTTTGTGGCTGCTGTCTCGAAAGTCCATTCTTCCAACAACAGACGAAAGGATCAAAGTGACAAATCAGAATTGATGATTTGGATTAAGGTTTTTGGCGGGAACGTAAATCTTTTGACGTTCCTATATTAATTTTTAATAATAATTGTCACTTATTCCGAAAAACATAGAATAGAATAGAATAGAATATTATTTATTGTAAAAAATAAAAATTATAAAAATATTATTTAACAGTAATTCAAACAACGGTAATTATCATAACGTAATTTTCAAAAGTTATGTCTTGTAAAAGATGCACAATATGTGGTCTGAAATCTGGGGAAAAGGATGGTTCAAAACGCATTTTCATGGCAAAATTTCCGCTCGACGAAGTGATGAAATTTTACACATAGGCTCAATTTTTAAGAGTCAAATAAAATAAAATTTATTTATTGGCATAAGAACGGTGTAATTACAGAATACTAGCACCATAAACTGATGCTTTAGCTTGGGTTGTTTCCTCATTAGGGAACTCCACAACGGCTTGTACCTAACATTTCGATAACCACAGATGTTTTCATTATGTTCGTGTTTAGTTATTTTGAGCACTTTTAAATGTAATATTAAAAAGCATAGGAGTATGTAAAAAAGTAGAAGCTGTGAATCTTCTCTTTTTTTGAGTCAAGTGAAAAGTCATAACAATTTAACATAATTAATAGAATAATTCCTTATAATACTTTTTCCTAAAATATTTGCACAGAATTCGCCCTATTACATAGGACCCAGAAGGATAATCTCCATACAAACCGCCTTTTAAATTCGGGCCAATTTTATTTTTTCAATTTGACACTTCATTTTTTTATAAATTTATTTTTAACCGTAGATACACGTCCATTTGCCAAATTTATCTACAAAGTTGCCTTTGAAAAGGATATCTCCCGATTTGATCGGGTAATCATGATTAAAGTCAGAATGGTCAATGGGAGATTCATACAATCATATAACTGAAATAATAGTAACTTTGAAGTCTGTTGTTTCAGTTTTTTAAACTATAAAATTATTATATTTGTTATTTTGACCGAAATTTAGGTATAAACGTGAAAATTTTGTCGGTTACACGTTTATCACGGTCAAAATATCACATATAAAATAACAGCTACTGTTAAATCATTGTAATAGTGTTCTTATGACTCTGAAAGAAAATCTGAAATCAAAAATGAAATCAGTAATTTAAATAATTTTATATCTATGGGTGCCGCGTGCGAGCGAAACAGGCAGTTTCATCACTTTATAAAAGAATCTAATGTATTTTTATTTTCTAAATAAAAAATACAGTTCATGATGATAGTATTTACTAAATAAGTTTATACAAATTGTGTCGTCATATAACTGATGTCACAACGGCAATGAATCGACTAATACCTCATTCATAAAAAAATAACTCAGTAGCTCAGTAGAAGTCATTCGCAGTTATTTTTTCCAATAAACTTCATTTTATTTCAATTTGACTCTGATATGTCATATTTTATTTTAGTAAACTTTAAGCCGGCCTTAACACGAACTTTGAGTTGCACGATCTGTTGAGAAGAATAAGAGTCAAAGTAATTGTGACTGGAAAGACTATATTTTTATGCTACGGATAAAACATACGTGTGTGTGTGTGTGTGTGTGTGTGTGTGCGTGATAAATGTGTACATAATGTAGGTTAAGATCACGAAGGTTCTTTTTGCTTTCGCATCAGTTGACAGTCAGGTAAACATATATTACGTATTTTTTTGTTGGAGTGCAACGGTCCATGCCCAGCTATTTCATTCGGAATTTCATTTTTTAAAATAGGATAAAACAGCAAATGTTTATTTTACTATAGCAGAGTTCCTACATTGTGGTTAACGTAGCACTATTTTTTGTCCTCCGTATTCATTAACACAATTACTGCCTCTCGAAATCTAATGGATTTATCACAATACTTAGATAAGTATGTCAATGGTTAATTCGTAGCACCAGTAATGGACCAAATTAATTTGATTAAATACTACTGAATAAATAAATTTTCACACCTATTTACAAACAATATACAACAAAATACAAATGATACAGGGAAATTGAGAAAACATATACTGGCAATACTGAAATAAGTAAAAAAAACCTAATGACATTAAGCCAGAGATAGACCAAGAGGTATTAAAGTATCGATATCGATAAGTAATTATAGGTACCAATTTTTTCTTTTGTTTTTTTTTGTAATGTTTCAAGAAACATCGTTTTATTAGGGTTCCGTAGTACCTACGGGGAACCCTTATAATTGCGTCATGTCCGTCTGTCTGTCTGTCCGTATGTCACAGTCATTTTACTCGGAGACTATTAACCCTATAAAAACAAATTTTTATACATAATTGTGTTTTGTGAGCCGCTACAAAATGCCGTAGTAAAATTTTCAAAAAAATTAAAAATAGAGATTGGGTTTTTCATATATACAATAAAGACTGGGTCATTTTTTTAACCCCCACCCTATCGTGTCTCAGATGTGTTATGTGCGAGATATAGCTCGCTAAAGTTAAAAAGTTGTGTCCCCCCCCCCCCTACATTTCTCAACTAAGATCTAAAAATTAATTATTAACCATAATACTAGACCATATTAAATACTTTCAACTTCTCTGTGGGACTATAAATTTAAATTTGAATAAATGTTATTTATGTCATGATTTTATAATTCAAAGTAACCTTTGAAGGTATTGCTCAATGTTGTAAACGCTGGCGCCCTGTTTTTGTTATGTATTTACATTTATTGTGGAAATTCACTGAACAAATTGTTAAGCGAGAATTCGGTTTCCACCAAGGATCATTTTGACTTCGCCTTACTATATCTGCCCAATGTTCTGCTTGTTCAGCATCAACTAGAAAATCTAAACAGAATAGTTAGCATGGTGCTGTGTTAGTTTGAAAAAAAAAAAAACATTTAACGTAAAATCAAATACCATGTTTCACGTACAAAGGTCACCGACATAGCACAGCTAATTAGCAAGTTGAAGTGGCAGTGAACGTAGAACTGATGGCCAATGGGACTGAAAAGTTCTCGAGTGGACACCACGCCCCGGCAAGCGTAGCGTAGGAAGACCAGCCACGAAATGAACAGATGAACTTATACAAGTGGCAGGAAGGTGCTGGCTTCCAATCGGCTTTTATAGAAATCCATGGGGGAGGTCTATGTCCAGCAGTGGACTTCTTATGACTGAGATGATGATGATGATTCACATATCATAATTATTATAGTTTACAAAACTAGAATAACCGACTTCAAAATTCGCAATTTTGTTTTAAAAACCAAACTACTGACCGATTTTGAGATTTGAAAGTAATTTTAAATCAATTTAAATGACGAAATCATGCGGGTAACATATAAGAAAAATATAAGCTAACTGATAATCTCGTTTTTGAAGTCCGTAAAAATAATAATTGTTATCGATAACTTATATTACATCGACCCATCTCTAATTATTTGCAGTAATTTGTATAAATAATAAAATCAATTTATGAAATGAAATGCATATATGCTTTTTATACTAATATTCGCGAATGTTATTTATTGAAATGAAATAAATTTCAACGATTTCATCGCGTATATTTCACATAATTTAAGACCATTACTAGATTTTTCAAACACTGGAGCATCCGTGGTCACAGGTGAGACACGAACATACGCTACAAATACGTAAAAATTTGTTTCATTTCGCTTTTTATACTGTTAGAAATATATTTTTGATAGTTAAAGATGGAAGGTGGTAATGTTTTCCATAGTTTTTTAAAGAAGTTTGTAATTTTTACAAGATTGTTTAACACAGTTCACCATCTTGGCACCTTAGGAATTGAGAAGTGATTGCGATGAGATGACGTTTAAGATTAAATGACGTTTGTGACCTGTCATTAGCAAACACCTGATTTTGGTGTTAAGTTTTTGGAACAATATTTTGTATCGCATTAGGAGTCTTGTAAGTCTTTGAATATTTGTATGTTTTATTTCCGTACAGGAATATTGGAAAGTTAAATAAAATGGTAAAGTGTATAATATTTTTTATCCGTCTCACAAACCTCCATAAAATTGTCGGGTAAACTCATCACCACTTTCCTAAGGTATAATTAAGTTATTCTTGACAAAGGCAATATGGCCAAACTCCATTAGTCTGCCCGTAGCGCGAATAAAATCAATCAAATTGTTGAATCCCAAAATTGAATTAAGAGTTGGAGTTTTGGCGGGAACGTCTAAGTAACGTGTTGTTGCTTTGTTTTATTTTCTTAAACTTGTGTTATTTTGAACATTAATGCTATAAAAATGGTGGTGTTTTATTCATTTAGTGTTCGATAAGGTGCGTGAGTGTGGGCAAGTGAAATAAAGCAGTAAAACGTGTGATTTTTCGTTGTCGGCAAAACTCCATAGAAGCTTCTAGTAAAGTCGCCACCACTTTACTGAAGCAGGACTCGACTTATAAAATGACTGTATACGTGATTTAGATTGTGACTAGAACATTTACAACTTCTTTTATTCAAGAAACTTGAAAAAATCCTTTGATTTGACTTGACTTTGATACTGGCAAATGCTTTAATGCGGGTCCAATACAAAAAAGAAGAAGAAGAAGAAGAATTAAGAGTTTCGACCATACATACATTTCGACTCAAATCAAAAATATTTTCATAATTTTTTTTTATATGGAAGTGCCGCCTCTACGTTATATTCTTGGTTATATTCTCTTTGGATTTGACTTGGCTGTCTTGTTACACTTGTTGACATTTAGATATTCGACAAATTGTGTTGCAAAACGATGTTCGCGACTGTTAAAACGTAATGTTTTAAAATAAATTAATCGTGATCGATGCATATTGCTATTGTGATGATATGATCGCGGACCGGAATGCAGTATATACGGGTGAAACATGCTACCTTCGTAGCACCTCAAAAACGTGGATTGTAACGAAGAGAAAGTGTCGTGAAATCGGAGAGTCGCCTTCAATGATGTGGAAGAGGTCGATTGTGCAAGGTTGCGAGGCCCGGAGGCGCGGTGTTGGCGCGGCTGCTGCAGCGCTGATGCTCGCGCTCCTGCTTGCGGTCAGTTCCATCACCCCATTTATGCAATTTCTTTGTTAATGTTTACATGATATTATTATGTTCTCACGTCACAGAAAACGATTATCCCCTACATTATTCTGGTTAAATCACTGTTTCTGAATCAAATCTCTCACTGTTTCTTATTTGCATACAATATCTGAATAAGTAATCTAAAACACCTCTCAACTAGATACGGAAATATCTCCTATTTCCTGATTTGTTTTTATAAACTTTCTTTCCAAGAAAACGTTTATTTGCACGATACGTGAGTGTTTTTCAGAATTATTAGGTATGGCTTTATTTAATCAGTGCTTGTAGGAATGTTATAAGTTAACAAACAAGTCATCTGATCCCTACTCAATTAACCTGCCCCCTTATTCTGAACTCATTCAGTTTCCAAATCGATTCGGAATTTATGTCTCAGTCATGCTCTATGGAAATGACAGAGACGGGGATATAGATTCTGAATCGATTCCGAAACCGAGTGAGTTCAGAATACGGGGGCTGATCCTGTTCTCTCAACTTGCATCCAAAAGCTTATTTTGGATATAAAGTTATTGAAAATATTTTTATAAATAATAATTTTTAGGTTTCCATACTACGGGAGCCTATTCATGAAGCTATGGTGTCCATCTATCTGTCTGTCTGTCCTACATTGAAATGCCTGTTTGAATGGTAATAGATACAAGTCTTAAAATTAGCAAGATTGTAGGGTTTACTTTGATGTAAATCTACAAATACTATAGACTGGTTAAGAGTAAGGCAATTTGCATTTTTTTTTTTTTTGTATTCTTGCAATCTGTTCCATGTGAACATTCAGCATATGGTTAGGAACATACAGGGTATCTTGGAGGACAGTCAGTCCAGTGACGTACGCCCTTTATGTGTTATATTCCCTGTAGATCTCTAGGGGATTTTCTTTTTAACCTTTTGAATGTTGAATCGGTCCTATGTAAATAGGGCGAATTCTGTGGTTGAATCACTGTTCATTAAGTGCGTAGCTAGTATGTTTGGATGGTTATCTATTCTGATCCTGTATGATTTCATTGTGTGTTTAATCTCTTCATGAACTGATCTGATTTCAAAGTCGTGGTGTATTTGTTGATTTGTCATGAACCAAGGGGCATTAGTGATCATCCTCAGAATCTCTGGAGTATTTATATGTTTGAGTTAGAGGCTGTGCCCCATAGTTGAACCCCATAGGTCCAGATTGGTTTCAGGATACATTTGTACAGCAGCAGTTTGTTTTCCAGCGATAGCTGTGATTTCTTGCCAAGCAACCAGTACATTTTCCCTAGTTGGATACCCAGTTCTTTTCTTTTTGTAGATATATGTTTTTTCCAAGTAAGACGTCGATCTAAATAAAGTCCAAGGTATCTGGCTTCATTTGCTTAAGGTATCAGTACACCATTAAGAGACACAGGGGGACATGTTTCGCGTCGCGTCGTGAAGGTCACTTGTACCGACTTAGTCTCGTTTGCTTTTATCCGCCAGGTTGTTAGCCAATCAGTTCAGAGAGAGTTGCAGCATGCTGCTTGTCTGCGTCGGCTCATCATGGGTAGTTAGGGCTGCTGTATCATCGGCAATAGAATATAAATATATCTAATATCTTGAAACAAGCAATTCTTGTATATATATATATATATAATCTGAATCTCGTAAACGGCTCCAACGAGTTTAATGAAATTTGGTTTGTAAGTAGATTAGGGGACGATAAATCGATCTTGCTAGGTTTCATTCTTAGTGAACCCGGGTTTGCTATTTTCTGTCATAAAAATCCGAGTGGAGTTTGGTCTTCCAGGTTCTATATATATGTTATGACTAAAACCATAAGCGCGGCTACTTCTAGTTTTAGCCGGTTAGAACTAGGTGTTGCCATTTACTCTTGGTTAAATCTAGTATAACACGATTGTTTTCGAGTAAAACTAGGTCTAGCTGGTATCATTCCGGCTAGAACTAGGTCCAACCAAACCCTAGTAGCTGATACTATGGTACATTCCAATTGCGTTGACCTTTGAGTTGTCTAGCAGAGAATCTCTGCATAGATAGGTACCAACAGAATATGAAATATTCTGTCGCCAAGCAGTACCTACTAGGTAGTTTGAAGTTTTTAAAAGGACTTTGTTACTCAACGTTGTAGGTACCTACTAGTGCAACAGGCACGCGCAGTGCAGGTGTTATAACTTACCATCAGGAGAGCGCCAATAAATAGTTAGGCACATAAACAACTAAAGTACTTATTTAAAGCCATTTATTTAAAAGAGTAGGTACATATATTATTGTCGTAAATAGGGCCAAGAATTCTGTGATATTGTCATTCACTACCATCACTTAATTTTTCACTGTCTGTGGAGCTCTCTAAACCAGACAAATTGCTTGTGACATTAATTATGAATCTGTCGGCAGTCCTATCTATTGTAGCATCAATTCCACGCATTTTTTCAAAAACAATAAATAAATAACAACAATACAGTAACAAAAATATAACAGATTCAATAGCTAAAATTCAACAAAAATATTTACGAATCAACAAGAACGTACACACGCAAGCGCTATCTGAACACGACTGAACAAAACCCTTTTTACCCCCAAAGCTACTATTTAAAGAGCCTAAGTGCAAAACGCAGTATTAATATGGCAACACCGTAATCGAAAAAATTAAAAAAAACAAGGCAGCTATATTGTTTCGCCAGTGAAGGATCTTAAAGTGCGCGTCACGTTATTGTTTGTTTGTGAAATTAAAATGATTTAATGCGATTTCTGAGGCAAGAAACAGATATTTTAATGTTATTGTATTATATTTGTTGGCGATGAGGTTAAAAGTATACTTAAAACCGCCGATTAGTGCCTAATTTTAATAAATAACCGAAATATAACCAAAAAACTGTTGTAAAAATTTAGCTTTTGTGTTGCATTTGTATTACACCTGTGTTACATTTGTTGTTATTGTAACACAAAAGTATGTGTTACGTAACACAGTAGATCTATAAAGCCGCATTTTTAGTGGTATTTGTACTGATTTTTGAAAGTAATGTATCTGAGTGTGATTTTGTAGGTATGACAAACTCAGTACTTACATACCTACTTTTTAATAGTGAAAACTTGCCAAGTGCAAGTTAAACTTGCACGAAAGCTTGCTCTTTAGCACCGAACTAATTGAGTATGTTTTTCTTCTATTGAAATATAATCTATTCATGTGCATATACAGGGTTATAGGAAAAACACCAACAACCTCTTAAGAGGTAATTGTACTCGTCATTATGAACAACTTTTACTATGGGAACAAACCTGAAATCGAGAAAATAAATCAGCTGTACAGCTGTCAGCATACAATGTTCGCTTATCTCGTCAAAATGTAGGGAACAGCTGATTTTTTTTCACGATTTCATGTTTGGTCCCTTAGTAAAAGTTGTTCATAATGACGAGTACAACAACCCCTTAATAGGAAAACGGTGATTAAAATTTCATTCTGTACATTTTTTTTAGAGAACTCGGGATTCTTTTTTTATTTTTTTAACTCATGTTTATGACAGATTTGTGTTAAGTGTGTTTTTTTTATTTATTTCATTATTAAAGGTACGCAACGCAAGTACATCGTTTAAAAATCGTATTTCATTACTCCTATAGCGCTGCACTGCAGTCCGTCCAATTTATTTTTTTTATCTTGTATTATTTTAGGTTATTTATTTAACCATTATGAAACCACCTTTACCCAAAAGATGTGTTACTTTTGGGTTACATTTGTGTAATGGTAACACAAAATCTGTTGTGTTACTTTTGTGATATAATTGACAATTTTGGCGGCCTTACCCCTCTATTACATTAAATAAATAAGAGAGAGAGGGTGAGACAGATGCTGTCTGTTTCTTCTTTGTCATATCCTTAAAATGCTGTAATAGATAGAATGTTGTCATTTTTACAGAATGTGATATATAATGGCAGAGCTATCATCAGCAAAATATAATGAATTATTTTTGACGTTTTTATAACAAAAAGTTTGATTAAAGGCGACTATTCAATATTTCTTTGCATTAGCTTTATTGTTAAAACTTAAAGTATTAAGTTTCCAAATTGGCAAAGTCATTCTGCACTAAAACAACAAATACAAAAAATCTGGCTGAGTGCAATGTGACCTCATAAGATTGATGATTTTTAGTGTATTATTATTTTTTAAATAACCAATATTTCTGTTTGGCAATCTCTGAAACCTTTTCAAGTGAATCTGAGATGTTTGAAGTTATAAATATATAAATATAGAATATACATTTGGTCAGATCAGTGTTGCTAAATAACTGACACTGGGCCTCACACAGAGGCTTGATGTGTGTTTTGGTTGCCTGTACTTTTATTTATATGTAAACACTTACATATAAATAAAAGTACAAGCACCTCGGTAGGGGGCCATCCATAAATTACGTCTCATGATTTTTGAGCCCTCCCCCATCCTTCTCTAAGATGGTCCTACTTGTATTGACTTGGCTTGTATGACTCCCCCTCACATTTTTTTCATGTTTTGCTAGAAAATTTAAAGTCACAAAAGAATAAAACCACGAAAAACAAGTCTGAGTCAAATGTCTGGTGAATAATGCATCATTTTAAAAATTCTGTTAAAAATATAACACAAAATCACAGCAGTGGCGGCTTTTGTGTAAGCAACATAATAGTAAGGTTGTACTACGCTGGGCAGTTCTATTTTGCTCTTGCGTGTGTACATTTTATAAATATTTTGTAACAAAATAAATGAAAATTACATGGTACAAAGTTTTGACACATGTGACATCACCAAACTATAAACTCGTCCCTCCCCCTGGGCATATGATGTCACATTTTGTGAGCCCCTAGCTCCCCCTTAACGTGTGATGTAACGAATGGATGAGCCGTAGCGGGGCGCGTCGCGCGTCGTCCGGTGATCCGACCAGGTGATGTAGTGTGTGGTGTGGGTACAGGGGTGCGGGAGCTGCGAGGGCGCGGACCTGGTGATCGAGATCCCGGGCTCCGGCGGAGGCCAGTATCGGCTCGACTACCGGCCGCCCGAGGGACACCCGGCGCCCAACCACACGGTCGCCGCGCGCGCCGGCACCATCAACTTCACCGGGCAGCCCGGCACCAAGTACCACTTCATGCTCTACTACTCCAACGTCTCCTTCCCCGAACTGCTCACCTGGAACCAGACCATCGTCACCGGTGAGTGCCTCTCCCCCTCTCTGCCTCTCTCCCTCTCTGCTCACCACTATCTATACCAAAATTGAAATTAATAAATTATTTATCGTAGTCCGGGTGACATAGAATATATGTTGTCATTTCTGAATATACAATATGGCGAATTCGATAACCGGTTCAAAATATTATGTTCCTTAACAAAAGAAAGAGCTAAACGAGCACTTTCCAAAATAATTAAAACACGCATTAAAAGTAATTCTGAAAATAGCCATTGGTGAAGATGGCCATGTCCAGTTTTAAACATGTGTATCATCGTGTATGGGTCGGTGATGTGTCTAGCGAGGCTTGCACTCGCCAGTCCACGAGTGTACCGAGTGCGGCACGTGTGTAATGTAGCGTCGTTGTCGCAGCGCCGGAGCCGCCTACCAACCTGTCGGTGTCGCTGGGGCGCAGCAAGCAGGCCACCATCTCATGGGCGCCGCCCGCTCGCGGGGACTACACCGGCTTCCGGTTCAAGGTACGTTCCCTCTCCCTCTCGAGCAGAGATGCGATTTATTTGAAATACTTCTATTTAAAATGCAAATACAAAATGCAAAATACCTATTTTGTATTTTGCATTTAAATGCCTTTTAGTAAAAAAACATTTTGTATTTTATTTGAAATACCTTTCGAAATGTATTTTGCATTTTTAATATTCATTTCAAAATGCAAAATACTTTGTGATTAAGTTTAGCCAACATTACCAGTCAAACAAAATGAAATGAACGAATGACGCTTGAATTGCCGAATTTGACTGATAGAGGTGCCTGCTAGCCATGCGCCCTTTTTTTCTTAATAATAATAAAATAATAGATGCACAATCAACCGAAATAAATGGCCTCACAATTCACAAAATGTCTCTCTTTTCGTTAGTCTAGTTTTTTACATTATTTTAAGTGAGTATTTCAAGTAAGTTTCCGGCAGCCTAGTCGGGAGACCGTCTGACTTGCGATCCGCAGGTCCTGGGTTCGAATCCCACGGCACGCACCTCTGTCTTTTCGAAGTTATGTGCGTATTGTTGATTGCCGCCAACTTCAAACGGTGAAGGAAAACATCGTGAGGAAACCTACATGTCTGAGAGTTCTCAATGATCTTGAAGATGTGTGAAGTCTGCCAACCCGCACTTGGCCAGCGTGGCAGACTATGGCCTAACCCTTCTCACAAGTTACAAACTCTCAAAACGCGACGATTAAATTCAGATTAAGTTTGTTTACACAAAATTATACACTCAAAAATTGACTGCCCATCTCTTCTTGCAAATATCAGCATAAACATTAAGCCCAGAAAGCGCGATGGATTTGCAAATACTTTCGTATTAGGGGTGTACAATAATAATACTTCATTCTATAACCCTATAGTAAGAATGTGTCGCCAATACAATGAAATATCTAAAAAACACAATGACTCAATTGATGTCTTCAATCATAAAATTCACAAATTCAAACAAGACGTTAAAAATATTGTGTTTGCTGCATATGATGATGAAGTTTAATTTAATCAAGTGATCTTACCAATTTTCTATTTGTTTCCTTTACTTTTGAAACTGAAAATAATATTATTGTAGGTAATTGTAATTTTTTATAACATGTTGTGTATACATTTAAGGAATATAGTTTAGGTCAAAATTATAAATTGTACATTGTAAAAATTGTAAAGACTGTATTCTGTTTCGTGTACCAATAAACTAAATAAATAAACAATGAGAAGATAAAGATAAGATAAAGATAAAGATAATTTAAAGATAAAGATAATTTATTTGCATACAACACGAGAATTTTATACAACAAGTGCATAAAAGATGTTACACTAAATTTAGTCGCTTAAAATCATGTTGTGCCGATTAGGCGTACAAATGTCAGGTAGACAGCATCATGCACATGCGAAAAATTATAAAATAATAATAATTATTATTTGTTATTAGATTAATACACAAACCAGAAATATCTATAATATGACAAAGCAGAAGCAATAAAAGATACACATAATGTCAAATAAAATTAAAATTTGTCATTTAAAAAATCATTGATAGAATAATAACACTTCTGCAATAACAATGCCTTCAACTTTTTTCTAAATAAATTACTATTCTGGTCTCTTATTGACTTAGGAATCTTATTGTAGATTTTAGGACCCATACATACGATGCTATTTTGCATCAGTGCTGTCTTTCCTTCATGTACGCGCCGTTTGTCTTGGTCGCGCCTATTTCTTACAGTAGTATCAGATAGTGTGGGGAATCGCTCCCGGTTTGTTTTTACAAAAAGGGCCGTTTCTAAAATGTATAAACACGGAAGTGTAAGAATTTTATACTTTAAAAAATAGGGCTTACAACTATCTCTTTTTTTGAGTTTAAACATTGAACGAATACAGCGTTTCTGCCTTTTAAAAATAATAATTTTATTTGTTGAATTTCCCCAAAAAATAATCCCGTACCTCAAAATTGATTCAACTAACCCATAGTAGGCTTTAGGTAAAGATTCTATATTTAGAGTACGAGCTAGTTTGGCGATGGCATATGTTTGGCTACTTATTCTTTTGGAAAGGTGCTCTATTTGTGATTTCCAATTAAATTTTCGGTCAATATATAATCCAAGAAATTTTGAGCTTTCTACTTCATTTATAATGTTATTGTCATATGCTACATTAATATTACCTTTGTTTGTTTCTCTTTGTCTAAAATGCATTATATTTGTTTTATTTAGGTTAATTTTTAAGTTATTGTTGTCAAGCCAAGATATAACTGAGGTCAAAGATTTAACAATATCGTTTTCATAAGAGTCAAGTGTTTTACATGCTACGGTGATAGTGCTATCATCTGCAAATAATGTCATAGGTTGAGATGTAGCATTAGGCAAGTCATTTATGTATGCTATGAATGAAAGTGGTCCCAGGACACTACCTTGTGGAACTCCGTACGCCACTTTGCGTTCATACGATCTATATATTTCTTCTGCTTTCGTGTTAAGATTGATTCGACTGATTTCCGTGATTTGTATTCTATCTGCTAGGTAAGACTCTATGAAATCTAAAACGTTACCACGTATTCCATACGCTTCTAATTTACTAGCTAAGATTCTGTGATCTACGTAATCGAACGCCTGCGTCATATCACAGAATATGGCGCACACCGGAGTGCTTTTATCCATACATATTAAGACGTTTTTAATGAAATCGTATATGGCCATATTAATACTTCTATTTTTCTGAAACCCTTTTGTTCATTGCATAGAATATTATTTTTCTCTAAATAAACATTTAACTCATTATAAACATACTTCTCGAATTTTTTTGAAAATATCGATATAAGTGCAATGGGCCTATAGCATTCCATTTTCTCTCTATTGTCTTTTATAAATAAAGGTTTAATAATGGTCGTTTTCAGAGAACTCGGAAATGTGCCTGTGGATATACACAAATTAATAATATAGCTTAGAGGGGTACATACATACTCACTTACTGATTTTATTATGAAAGTTGAGATTTCGTCATCACCAACACTTTTAGTGTTTTTAAGGTTTTGTATTATTTTGCTTATTTCTTGTGGCGTGCTTGGTGCCATGAACATAGAATCTTTGCTATGATTTATATTAGCTGTCACTTTATATCCTGACTCAGGGACCGGTTTTATTTTATCTATGAAAAAATTATTAAATGCGTTGGCTATAGCTATCGGATCCGTTATATCTTCATTATCTTGTTAAATTTTTGTTATGGCTTCTTTAGGTAAATTTAATTTGGTACTATTTATGATTTGCCATGCAGTTTTTGACTTGTTATGAGATGAATTTATCTTAAAGTTATTTTGTGAGAAGATGGCCCGTTCCCAACAGTGGGACAGTTTTACAAACAGGGCTGATAAAAAAAAAAAGTGAGTATTATTATTCTTTATTCATCTTAAATCTCGGGTCGCAGCCCGGTCCTTTGATGGGCATCAGTGGAGCCGAAGCCAACACTGAGAGGCCCTTTACAGAAAATAAAATAAAAAATACAGTTTTTTGGTATGTGGATGGATGATGGAACTATTGTACAATATGGAATTTGACAATTCGGGGCTATTGAAATGAAATGGTTATGACCTATACAACTAGTTTATTGGCTGATGCTCCCACACAGTGAGTAAGATAAGGTACTTCTGTGTGGGAGCATCAGAATGAGATAACGGCACCTGCCAATTTCGTCTCATCATACAAAAATGTTGAGGCAGGTGATGACTCGCCACCCACTGAATGGGCCTCCCATAGTGGCGCCGCATGTTGGCGCCGGGGAAGCAACATTGGTGTGGGTGGCTAAAAGTGTCGAGAGGTGTGCTGCGCGTTCACTGAGAGCTACTAGCGGCGTTATGCCCTTTAACACTTCCACCCTGGAGCTTAGAGTCTTAGTTCTTGCGGTTTCTACCACACAGCCGGCCGGTTAAGGCAAGCTGGAGGTCAGGGGTCTCATTTAGCCCCAGGGAAACATCGGGGTACGCGGTGTACATCGGTGAGTATTATTATTATTAATAACATAACAGAATTTATTGATATGCGTACTGATAAATATGACTTTGAAATATGATTTTTGTTCGGCTCGGCATTGTGTCTCTATTTCTCATGATAAATACCTAAATAAATAAAAATATCCGAGATTCGGTCAAAAGGTATTTTATTTTGAAAATACCTATTTTGCATTTAGCATTTGAAATACAAAACGCAAAACTATTTGGTATTTTGCATTTGAAATAGTAAATCTGAAAAGTATTTAGCATTTTGTATTTAAATGCTTTTTTAAAACCATTTTGTACATCTCTGCTCTCGAGTCGCTCGAGCCCGCACTCGTGCACTTCCGTCTCGCCACTCTGCTACTCTACTTTCCCATTCAAACCACACGAGTTCCTCGTTCTCTGAGGCCCAGAGTTGGATGGCGGCTCAGTCTCGCTCGTACGCGAGCTTTTGTTTAAATATCAATTATTTACAACACTTCATATTTTGTAGTAGTGTTTTTATGAAGCATACTTATAAAAATTACACTTTACTAATTATATCTCGAAATAAAAAATAAAAAACCGGCCAAGTGCGAGTCGGACTCGCGCACGAAGGGTCCCGTACCATTATACTTAGTCTGGCCATAAATACTGTTACAGTTAAAAATAAGAAAGATATTACATTTGAATTTGGAATCTGTCATTTTTATTTTTCATTGAGTTCATTGAGTTTTCTAATTTTGGCGCCAATACATTGTACACTATTTTGCGATATTAAAATGGAGTGGGGGTGATAAAGAGAACCGAATCGCTGTGATTGCATTACACAAAGTTGGTATGGAGCCAATTGCAATTTTTAAAACTCTCCATACGCTTGGTATTAGTTAAATGTTTGTGTACCGGGCTATTAATAGGTACAATGAGACCTCCTCTGTTTGTGACAGAAAAAGATCTGGCCGTCCACGTAGTGTTCGTACGAAAAAGGTGGTCAAAGCAGTAAGGGAAAGAATTCGAAGAAATCCTGTCCGAAAGCAAAAGATTTTATCTCGGGAGATGAAGATAGCACCCAGAACCATGTCGCGTATTTTAAAAGATGACTTAGGACTTGCAGCCTATAAGAGACGCACTGGTAATTTTTTAACTGATAATTTAAAAAAGAATAGGGTGGTAAAATCGAAACAACTACTGGAGCGGTACGCAAAGGGAGGTCACAGAAAAATTTTGTTTACGGATGAGAAAATCTTTACAATTGAGCAACATTTTAACAAACAAAATGACCGTATTTATGCTCAAAGCTCTAAGGTAGCTTCCCAATTAGTCGACAGAGTGCAACGTGGGCATTATCCGAATTCAGTGATGGTTTGGTGGGGGTGTTAGCTATGAAGGAGTGACTGAGCCATATTTTTGTGAAAAAGGTATCAAAACATCAGCACAAGTGTATCAAAATACCATTCTTGAGAAGGTAGTTAAGCCCCTTAACAACACCATGTTCAATAACCAAGTATGGTCCTTCCAACAAGACTCGGCGCCAGGTCATAAAGCTCGGTCCACGCAGTCTTGGTTGGAAGTGAACGTTTCGGACTTCATCAGAGCTGAAGACTGGCCGTCGTCTAGTCCTGATCTTAATCCGCTGGATTATGATTTATGGTCAGTTTTAGAGAGTATGGCTTGCTCTAAACGCCATGATAATTTGGAGTCCCTAAAACAATCCATACGATTGGCAGTGAAGAATTTTCCCATGGAAAGAGTGCGTGCTTCTATTAATAACTGGCCTCAACGTTTAAAGGACTGTATTGCAGCCAATGGAGACCACTTCGAATAAGCTTTTATATTTTAAATTGTTTTATATTTATCTATTAAACTAACACACTGTAAAAGTAATAAATATTATTTGCAATAAAAAAAAATTTTTTTCTTCATGACAATATTTATGGCAAGACTAGGTATATAAAAACGCAAAAAAAACACGTTTGTCGTATGGGAGCCGGGGGGCTCTATAAGGGGTCATAGAGCCATTAAATATTAATTTTATTTTGATTTAATTATTTATTTTTAAAGTTACTAATATAACTCAATATTCTGTGAAAATTTGAAGCGTCTACCTGTTACCGTTTTTAATATTGAGCAAAAAAATACGAAAAAAACACGTTATTGTATGGGGACCAATTAATATTGATTTTTTTAAAATTTTTTTTATAGCGGCAACGGAAATACATCATTTGTGAAAATTTCAGCTTTCTAGCTATCACGGTTTATGAGATATAGCCTGGAGACAGACAGACAGACAGACAGCGAAGTCTTAGTAATAGGGTCCCGTTTTTACCCTTTGGGTACGGAACCCTAAAAAGACAAAATACCCAACTGCAGAAGATATATTTTTGCAGTCTTAACTTATGATTTCGTTACGCTTCATATGCTGTTGAGTGTACGGTTTTTTGTGAAAAAATATGCGCAAAGACACAAAAGCAAAGGCAAAAGAAAGAGGAAAGATTGTAAAAGGTTATAAATGCGTATTATTTAGAATAATGTTAGTGACATCTCGCGGATCTTTTATTTGCGAAAGTTATATTATTACAAAAAAATGTTGCTCGTGACACTCTCGAAGTGAAGACAAATGTAATGACACCCGCACATCAAAATCGATCAAGCTGTAGGAGGTAATATAGAAACATACATATTATGTGCATGCATACATATCAACATACATACACTCGAAAAACATAACCCAAGGAGGGTTATGTTTTCTTGCATATTCGGGTAAAAAGGTGTGACGTGCGAGCGAGACAGCTGTGCCACCAGACTGCGCCTTCACATAACGAAGCACGTCCTTGGGTCGTAGGCGTATTAGATTCACCGACCTGTTGTATAGAGAAGTATGTTGGCAAGGGCACACCCGAGGGCTTGTACTTGTAGTGGATGAATGATGTGCATGGTAACTGGTGCGTGAGCGCCGCGGGCCGGGACGTGCCTCTCTACGTGTGTTAACAAAGAGCCTCCGCGGGAAGCCGATCGCGTATTCGTTACCACTCACGCTATTCAGAACCATAATACATTATATTTGGATTATACTTGGTACCTGCATACTAATACTTACATCCTAACAAATGATATAGATGCACAGCACACTCTATGTTGTTATTGTGTTTAGCTCGAAGTGGGATCGCTGCTGGTCAGAGGCCACTCTCTACCGACTTCAACCGCCAAACTGATACTACTACTGTGTGTGTGTGTGTGTGCAGGTAGTGCCTCTGACGGAGCGCGCGGAGGGAGGCGCGCGCAACATCACGGTGGAGGAGCGCGACGCCGCCGGCAACTGGACGTACGCGCTGCGCGACCTCTCGCCCGGTGCCACCTACCAGCTGCACGCCTTCACGCTGCTGCACGACAAGGACAGCGCCGCGTACGCCTCCCGCAACTTCACCACCAGTCAGTACCCGCCCGACACACCACTATACTGCACTGCACTACACTGTACGACAATACACTACACTGCACTACACTATACTACAGTATACTACACTACATTAATATAGGTAATATAAAATACTTAATTGTATTTTAAACTTATTTGAATGACGAGATTGATGTGATGCTCAACACTTACTATTAAATTATAATAAGGTTGTAATTCCATCTATCAATAAATATATATTTTATTCTACACTAAACTGCACTACGCTACACTACGTCTCAACAACGAAACATTGACTTGACGAGAAACATCAGGGCCCTATTTAATAATTGTTAACTTTTAAATCATTTACCGGCAAACTACATATTTGTTCATTTCTCATAGGTGAAAGTTTTTTAGTCGCAAATATCTGTAAGTAGTGATAATTCGTTAATTTTGTAAATTGTTCACTATTGCAGTTTAGTAACTTATCTACCAATATATTTTATTGATTTTTTTTTGTTAAATTGTAACATAAATTAAATAGGCTTCTGAGAAATTTTTGAGATAAGCACCTATTGTGCGTAAACAGTGTGCGGAATCCGTGAGTTGAAAGGTTGCCATCGCTGACGTAAGGGGGCATTTTGTATTTACGCGCCATCGCCCTTATGCAAACAGGCTGGAAGGAAACTTGTGTCGATAGAAAAATGTATCTTCTGCTTCTATGTGAAGTGATGAAGGAAAGGTCAGCGCCGCGCGAGCCAGTCGCGCCCGCCTCGCCTGGCGGGAATTCCACGCTGACTCATGACTTACGCCAAATATGACCGCGGAAAAATGATCAAATGTCGCGCATCGTTAGCGTTGCACAATAACCCCCGCGGCGGCGGCGCGGCCTCCACATTTAACATTTAAAACGAGTTTTAGTTTCGGATAATTTCTAAGGTTATCCTAGAAACGGCGTCGCGTCGTTTGCACGCTTCGCCTAGGATTCCATGATCTCGGTGCAGTGCGTGCTGGGACCGAGTGCGTGGCGTGCGCTTCCCCCTCCCCGCACGCCTGATCGGATCCGTGGAGTTTCGCACGAGTGACTCCTTGCGACAGGTCACACTTTCCTCTCCGCTCTTACGATTTCATTGTTTGTTCTAATGTAGTGGTTGAGCAACGGTTGTAAAACGGCAGCCGTAATCGGGCGCGTTCTGGAGTACGTTTCGACGTGATCGGAGCGCATGCCACCTAAACTAGATAACTACCTATCTGTTTTGTTGTAAACGGTGTGTTTACAGTAACAGTAGCGCGACATGGTAGCATTCCGCGCGGACACTGCGTTAGCTTCCGTTATACCAACAGACTTAACATTTTTTTACTACGCAAAAGACAAACAAAGCGTGGAAAAGAGATTCATAGACCTATTTGAAACTGTGCGAGAGAAAAAGAGACCTGCTCTTTCCTAACCGAATGAAGTATGTCGGGTAGGGAGCTAAATATCCTTGCAGGTTGATTTGAAATCTACTCTCGAACTGAGAGATGCTGTATTCGGATGCTTAAATCAGTCTCTTAATGCAGTCTCTGAGTGGGGCGATGCCCGTCTGATCAGTTGATACCCAGGCGCAGCTATTCTCCGCTCGAAAGATCTTCCATTGCGCTCTTACTTTCCGGGATGTGTAGACATTTATAACTGGCCGGCCAGCTTGAGCTCTTTAATGTTACTCTGACGATGACGTCAACCCTCAACTTTGATTCCGATATTGAGTCCAAGGCTCGTCTAGCTGTCAAGCTAGGTATCTTCTAGAAGGTGCTTCGGTGCTTCACGTCGGAATAGTCCCTTACCATAAGCTTTTCGAGAAGAATCCGATAGCCAAGAAATTTTGTACTAAATCATAGTTTATCACAGATGTGTATTGTGCTCACGGATGCGCAAATGTTTATGTGATGTTTTCAAAACGGCTTCGGTCCTCTTGATATCCTAAGTATCTGGTGCGCCGGCCACCGCGCCCTGACGCGCTCGTCTATCATATAGTACATGTTGCAGAGTGCGTGCAAGAGCTTCACTTTATTCCACACTACTACCCGTTTATCGCTTTCTGTAGTGTATGCCAAACATTCTTCTGCGACATATTTCCGACAATTTCACACAAAATTTCTGATGCACACACGCCGTACTGCACATAAATAGGACTTTTTGCTATTTGCGTTGTCTAAAAACTGCAATCTCGGAAGTTTCAAGCCAAAATTTTGTGAACTTTTTGTAGATGGACACGCTCTATCTCCGGGCAAGCAACGTCGCTCCCTATCAGACTTGTCAGAGATCAGACGTATCCCCATAGGACGGGAGCCCGCGGGCCCGCGCCGCTCTAATTGTACCTATTCTGCCCCCGATACGTCAGCTTCGTATATAATAGACGAGCGCGCTCGGCGACGTGCGTTCTACAAAACTGCGCGGACACGCTTTTCTTTCATTGACAAACGATTAGTTCCGTTTACGGGAGTCGAATGTTCTGGTACCGTGTCGAGACGGGCCGGTGTGACGGCCGGCCAGACGAGGCGATGCTCCATGTTGGGCTGAGGTTCGCACATTACGTTTGTTTTCCCTTTACGGCCGCTCGTAGCCCTCGGTACACAATCCGATTATTTACGGGTGTTAACGTATTGACACGGCGTCACTACACTCTACGTGCCCGTAACTCCGTAACCCAGTCTCAAACATACATACTTCATTCTTACGCACACTTATTGCTCCTACTAATTACATTACACTACACAACTGGACACATTCTGCTATTTATACATGAGTATTATGAATTAATCTGCTATTTTGGTACTATTCTTACCAATTAGATATTTATGCTTACTAATAATGTCCAAAGAGAGGAAACCAATATAACAATATAGCGCAGCCGTAGAAAATGAATAAATACTAATATTATGAAAGCGAAAGTATATCTGACTGTTGTTACCTTTTCAAAATTGTCTACAGAGGTAGCTGTAGCTGGGGTCCTGGAGACGGACATAGGGCACACATGTACTTCATGATCGTTATCTACATCGGTTACCAGGGCTCGTCAGGTGAAACCGCGGGGCGCCGCTAGTAATGCGCTGCTAGTGTAATATAATGGTTGGCTCTATTTGGTGTGAGAAGGTTCTGCTAAAGTAACACGCCCACCGTTCCGTTGCAATCAAATGACTAGGTGCGAGTGCGCTGCGTATGTGGTATGTAATACAATGTAAACAACCACGAACATGCGACCACTGAGAGCTTATTTTTAGGGTTCCGTACCTCAAAAGAAAAAAACGGAACCCTTATAGGATCACTTTGTTGTCCGTCTGTCCGTCCGTCGGGTGTCAAGACCTGTATCTCGGGAACGAGTGAAGTTATCCAGTTGAATTTAAAACCATTATACGCAGATCCATAGTATCTTGCTGCAGCGAAAAAAATCAAACTTCTGAGTTTTCATTTAAAAAAAAGTTACAGCCGAATATGTCGCAAAAACGCATATTTCGATACGCGCAAGTGAATCAAAACCTATGGCGTAATTCCCGTTGACCTATAACTGTGAAATTTGGCAAGAAGCATTGTCATATAGTACACATAAAGGGAAAAATCCGAAAACTGTACATTTTTAATTTAATCAAAAAAAAGAGTCTATAAGCAAGGAAGCAGGGTCCAAATTTTAAAGTGCTTTAACCGTAAAATGTGGGGTATCATATGAAAGAGGTTTATTAGCATAAGCTAAAACAGGTTTTTAAATATTTTTACGATGAATATTTTTCGGTTTATGAAGGAAAATTTAAAAAAATATATAATTTCCCCCTTTTATCTACTAGTTGTACGGAACCCTTGGTGGGCGAGTCTGACTCGCACTTGTCTGGTTATTAATTTTTAACGTGAATAAGTGAGTTTAACCAACAACTCGGTCGTTGGAAAGTGTGGTTGAAGATGAAGCAAACAGACTTAGAAGATATCTATTCACTCACAGTTCTCTGACCTTGCTGAAAAGAAGCATATTGTATCTCAGAGAAAAAAAGGAAGCCGGAAATTCATGATGTTCCTTGGGCACAACAGGGTGTTTTGTAGGGTGTATGAGTGGTATCAGGCCCGACAAGAGCTTGTTGTTACTAAAATAACAACTCTTATTCGTCGCCTCGGGTGTTTACATTTGAACACATGTAATCTTTATTTTAGATTATATCGTATACGTGCTTCATCTCCGACCACATCTTCGCTTTCCAACAGGCGGGTTGGTGGTCAAACGCGGACTTATTCGTGTTTAAAAAATAAAGTTGCAGCGAAATGGCGGTATTAGTGTTGGTACACTGTATGTATATTAATAATGTGTGAGCCGCGTGGTTTCCTCCCTGCAGCGGCCCCGGAGTGACGGTGAGAGTGCATGCTTCTACCTCCATGTGTAATGTTCTACAGTAGCTTGTGTCTCTTGCGTCGTTCGGCCCCCGCCCTCGGCGCCGCGCCTCTGAGCTCGGCAGGGACTAATTACCCCATTACTTAATTTATCAAGTGTCGCACAAGTTATGCGATAGTGGCGCTGCGTCTGGGCAGGCGTCAAATGATGTAGTCTAGCACGCGCACGGATCGGCTTCATTCACGCCCGCGTGGTATTGTTTGTTGACCGTCACATGTCGTAGATGGCACGTTAGATTGTCGCTGCATCCCAGTTGTTCAGTATAAGCCTGCGAATCGCCCGTTACGTGTAGTTAGTACAAGTTAGAGTGCGTGCTTGTATTGACGCGAGAGACGCCCGCTCGCCGCTCCTAGCCTACGATATGCACATTAACACAATACATGCAATACTACACGTGTAGCTACTATATATCGTATACAATCTATATATGTAACATGCAAGCACGAGGTACAGATGTCCGAACCGGAAACATTGACATTGAAACTACAAACTAGCCAACGCTAGAGCCGTCGAACTTGGCATCACTTTTGTATTCACGCGTATAAAATTATAATTTCATAGTTAAATATAAATGTTGATATAGTTAAATATAGACGTTCTATAAATGATCTGTAGTAATAGATCGAACAATACAACAGTAGCATGTATCGCGGCTCGCTCGCAACAAACTAGTGTAGGATACGATTTATCTGGACGTGAATGAAGACTAGATGATTGATGGTTGTAGCGCATCACAGTGACGTGACGTTGACGGCGGCAATTGGTTATCATTTCCGCGTGCTACTTACTATCTGCCGCTGCATAACGCAGGATGTGGCCGGCGCAGCTGGCGCGCCCGACGCGGCTCGTCCGTCCCGCGTGACGTCACGGTCCGCGCCGCCGGCCGCCGTCTCCACTGTCGGGACGCCGTATTTCTCACGGGAACTAGAACACATGGGCTAAACAAATAAAAACAACGGGTTGCACTCAAATACCAAAAAGACTGACTCGTGAAGGATTTGACCAAATATATTCTGTTTTACAAACAACCCCTACTCATCGCTGTACGCGAAGCGTTAGCGTGTTTTAAGACTATACAGCGCCATCTAATACGTTGGTCTGAAACTAACTTTATTGGACAAACTTGTACATACAAAAATGAACTTTAAATGCAGAACGTTAGAATAGGTTTCTGACCTTAGAATAAGTGAATTAGAATAGGTTTAACATTTTTTACCCATCCCAAAATGCACAACGCCGCCAAAAAAGTTTTAACTTCAAAAAAAGACGCATCCGCATCACGATGTTCGTAGGACTAAATAAGTATAGTCTTTACGATCTGTCAACGTTGGAGTCAGACTTAAAACAATGGTTCTATTATATCTATAAATGGAACACAATGCGCCCGCACAGCCGCCGTCGTCGGCGGTGTTGCACTGTCATTGAACAATATGTATGCACGAGACAACCGGGCGAGGCGGCACGGCACCTGCGCGTGCGGCGCGTCTTCCCTGCACTCGCTACACGATGACATGTTATTGTACTAAGACCTCAGGTCACGCATTATTGGAAATGGCAAACGCGGTCACTCTGCGATACAAATGGTCGCGATGGGTATACGAGGACTGCTCATGCATAGGTTCGGCTGCCACAGCGGCGGCGGAGCTCTGAAATCTTTGTAACTATGAAATACATAGTTAAAAAACTGAGATGACCTTAGTAAGCCGCAGCGACCGTCTACATTACGATATACCTAGTACTTGACTATAATTAATGCTTAACTACGCTATTCCGGTTTTGACGAACAGTTTTTGTAAACTACGTTTATTTATTCAGCTTTTAAAAATGATATGTATGTATATTAGGTATAACATCGCCGTCGTGATCGCGATGATGATCATTATCATCGCGTTTGATTCTATAATAATAACAGTGACATAATGCTGCAGTATGCAGTATGGCTATACGAGGAGCGAGACTGCTCTGAATGCAGTGGAGGCCGCGCGGCTTCCACCAACGTTAGGTAATATGTATTACTGATCTTCATAATTGTCTATATATGTACTCATAAGTATAGGAAGCCGTTCGTCCGAGGCGCCCGCGCCGCTCGCAGGCTGCTCACGGATATGGCTCGCGCTGGTTTTCCTTGTGTGACCGCTACGTGTATTCATAAGTATATACATATACTAAACATGTAATACAGTAGAAGTAGTTTTGTGCGGAGTGTATCGTATCGGCCGTAGATATGCATGACTTTACGGTATTGTTAATAATACAGATGGTTTACGCACGCCCCCGTACCCCCCACGCGCCGCACCTCTCCCCGCAGCCCCCAGCGCGTCGTGCTGTCGGCAACCGAGCGAACTATATTTGCTGTTTCGTTATTCCAAAATACAAACATGATGCCATTCTCGCCTATTGGGCCGTGCAAAATAAATCCTTTCCAAGGCAATGGCGGCTTATATAGTCTAGTAACAAGTAAGTTTATTAAAAGAAAAACAAAATACCCGACTGCAGAAAAGCAGTTTTTGCAGTCTAACTTACGATTTCGTTACACTTGATACGCTGTTGAGTGTAAATTGTTTGTGTGAAAGTATGCGTAAAATCACTGTAAAATATTATAAAAGCGCATTCTATAGAATAATTATAGTAAAGTCACTTGTTTGTTGCGTAATAGTTCGTCGAAGGTTAACAAAAAAACGCATTTTTTTCTTTTTGCAAGAAACGTATTATTATTATGACAAAATATTATAGCCTATGACACTCTGGAAATGAAGACGAATTTAATGACATCTCGCACATCAAAATAGGACAAGCCGTTTAGGCTGTAGGCTGTCATATAGAAACATACATACATTCCCTCATACATACAAACATACATCTCTGTCTCTGTGTTATGTTACTCATCTTCACTGACAGGACTTGGCTTTTCCCCTCTCTCTCCCCTTCTCCCCTCTCACCTTAGAACACAATTATAATGGAACAGTTGTCGGTGATTTTTTTGAGGTATGAAATAGGTTTAATCCTGTTATACCCGTTCCCGCGGGAATACCGGGATAAAAAGTATCATAAGTGTTAATCCAGATTATAAACTACCTGTGTGTCAAGTTTCAGCCAAACCCGTCAAGCTGTTTTACCGTGAAGAAGTAACAAACTAACACAAACTTCGCATTTATATATATTTGTGTGAATTGTGACGTGTTTTATTAGCATTTCCTATTCCAAACTCCAATAATTATATTCGTAATCACCGTTAAAAATTCTTTATTTTGATTTCGATTTCCCCACTCGAGTAACTTCCACCACGTGAAACTCCCTAGATCACCTGTATTCTAATCTTGGTCCCGGGTTGGTCGAGGTCTTGCCGATAGTGACGTTACTGTCTGACCGCTACGCCGGCGCCGGCGCCGTCAGACCCGGTGACATTACACACCAAGCGTGAGCTAATAACTAGCTAGCACTCGATATGTCAGATCATTCAATACAAATAAGCAGTGTAACTTTGCGTCAGCAATTGAGAGCATTGAATGGGATAAAGTGACATCGAGGAATGGAACTGGGACGGATTTGGCATGAGCAATTATCAATATTATATATCATTGAATGGGATAAAGTGACATCGAGGAATGGAACTGGAACGGATTTGGCACGAGCAATTATCAATATTATATATCATTGAATGGGAAAAAGTGACATCGAGGAATGGAACTGGAATGGATTTAGCACGAGCGATTATCAATATTATTGTTAATAAATTTGACATTTGTTTTCTATTAGGGAAAAGTATTTAATAATAGAAATGACTCATCGTGGGTAACTCCCGATGTAAAATTATGGAAGTCGCATCTGTTTGACGTTATTAAAATTAGTAATTTGAATTCCATAAAGAATCAATTAAATCTTTAGTATTTTACATTAAGAATAAATATGACATGTATGACATGCTACTTTAAAAAAACGTATCATTATAGTGACATCATTTGATTTATTATCCTGGCCACCCTGCCTCGGTAAACACTAGGCTCTCAACTTATTAAAATTTTAATATTATAATTTAGCTGTCAATTACAGTAAAAGTGATTAATAAGTGTATTTTAGTGCAAAATTCATCAACAGTGCTATTTTTCAAGACACTTTTAAGCTGTTTATTCCAAATCAAACAAGATATTTTTTCCACAAACACTGCAATTCAATTCAATTCTTGTTTATGGCGTTCATATGTTCTCGCCAATGTCACGTTGTTTGATTTTTTGTGACACATCAGTTCAGCACTGCAAGTAATACTTCTAATAGTTTTTTGAATTACATGTTCTGTTAAATTCAAGTGACAGTTACGATTTTCATTTTGACAAGTCTATGTCAAACTCAACTGACAGTTTATTATTCGAATTTGACAACACGTGAGTTGTCATAACCAGAAAATCTACCCAAATTCCGGGAGTTGGAAAAATGTCTGTCTGCAGCAAATGCAACAACACCATAAAGGCAACTGAAATTAAAAATTGTTCAAAGTGTAGCGCCGCTTTTCATTATCAGTGTTTAAATATACACGTGGATAATTTTTCCAAGGAATCAAAAGCTCACAAGGCTTCTTGGAAGTGCTCTGAGTGTAAAATTACGGATAGACATAAGGGAAGCCCAAGTACTTCATCTCAACTCGGAACTACTTCTACACCAGCCACCGAACTTTCAGGTGCGTGTAGCTTTGAAGATCTGAAGCTGTATTTCGACAAAAAGCTCGAAGCTTCGTTGACTCAACTTCACAGAGATATTAGACGGGACTTCACTACAGACAACTCTGACACTCGTTCTAAAATCCAAGAGCTCACGGAAAGTGTTAATTTCATGTCAGCGAAGTACGACCAGCTTAAGGAAGCGCTAGATTTAAAAAACCAGGCTATACACGAGCTGCAAGACGAAAACCAAACTCTACGTTCTCAAGTTGGTGATCTCTGCACTGAAATTGGAAACCTTAATTCTCGAGTCAACCTCTTTGAACAACAATCTCGCGACTGTAACTCCAGTGTGTTCCCGAACATTCATCTGAGAATCTTAAAACTATAGTCCGACAACTAGCTTCAACCGTGGGATATAATTTGCCCGACAACGAATTAGTAAACTATCACAGAGTTGCCAAGCTAAGCAAGGAATCGAACAGACCCCGTTCAATAGTGGTAAAGCTCTCCAGCCCACTGGTGCGAGACTCCCTTATCGCTGCGACAAAAACTTACATCAGAACTCATCAAACCGACAAGCTAAACTGCTCACATCTGGGCATTGCCGACAGTGAGAAGAAGCCAGTTTTTGTGTGCGAACACTTAAGCCCAGCCAATAAACAACTTCACGCAGAACCAATGCAAAACCGCTAAAGATAAGAATTTTGAATTTGTGTGGTTGCGGAACGGTAGGATCTTTTTGAGAAAGGACGGTAATTCGAAAAGCTTTGTGGTCAAGGATCTGGCACATCTTAAATCAATTTAAATTCATTTAGTTTACTTTTTAATTTATTATTGTTTATGGTTTCAACTTATAGTAGTACTACTTCTGTAAGTCGTTGTAACTTGAAATTATATTACCAAAATATAAGAGGTCTTAGGACCAAAACCGATATTTTGTTGACAAATGTATTAAAACAAGAAACTGATATTATCATATTGACAGAGTCTTACCTAAATGACTCTGTGTACGATCATGAGCTTTTTGGCAATAGGTATATGGTTTTCAGGCGAGATCGTTCTTCAACTTCCAATACAAAATGGGACGGAGGTGGTGTCTTAGTAGCTGTATTAAAAAAATATGAGCCTTATAGTAAGTTAAAGTGGGAGTCTGAGGGTGAAGTGATCTGGGTTGTCATTAAATTAAGTCATAAAGATAAAAGATAAAGATATATTTATTTGTCAAAACATGTGTACAGGTGCAGATGTCAAGCGTCAATATCGGTCAAACATGTTTTTACCACATAGGGTGTACAAATATGAGAGTGAAGTAGCTTACACTTACATGCTTAAGTCATTTTAGTTACAATATCAATCATAAGTCATGGTAGTTCATTTAAACATCTTTGTATCTGTGCGGTGTATAATCCGTCTCCCGCTTCACATGATCGCATCAATCGCATCACATCTGATTTAACAAATGTGGTCCAACACAAAATACCTCAAAGTTCGGACTTACTACTGGCTGGGGATTTCAACTTTACACACTTGAACTGGCAACCAGTCGATACTAGCACAAGTTTATCCCTCTCGAGTACACTAAATTCTGAAATTGAAGAACTTCTAATTGATTTCCTTTCATTCAACAACCTACATCAAATCAACCCGATAACAAACAAAAACAAACGAACACTAGACTTGGTTATAACAAACAATCCCAGTATGTTTTCCGTCATAGAATGTAACGACCCTCTTGTTGAATTAGATGCAATGCACCATCCAGCTTTAACTATAGAAATGAAACATTACCCACGTAAGATTATAAAATATAAAAGAATCTCCAGCTTAAATTTCTCTAGAGCTGATTATAAAAGCATAAACGAAGAATTGGTCAAAGTTGATTGGAGCGCTCATTTGAATTTCTTGAACACGGTGGACGAAACAGTTGAAGTTTTCTACAATCTTATTATGCCAATTATTACTAAGTACACACCAGAATCTCTAAAACGCAGTACTGATTATCCATGTTGGTTTAGTCACTCAGTAATTCATCATCTCAGCCATAAGAAGTCCACTGTTGGACATAGGCCTCCCCCATGGATTTCCAAAAAGACCGATTGGAAGCGGCTTGCATCCAGCGTCTTCCCGCCACTTGTATGAGGTCGTCTGTCCATCTCGTGGCTGGTCTTCCTACGCTGCGCTTGCCGGTACGTGGTCTCCACTCGAGAACCTTTCGGCCCCATCGGCCATCAGTTCTGCGTGCTATGTGCCCTGCCCACTGCCACTTCAACTTGCTAATCCGCTGTGCTATATCGAAGACTTTTGTACGTCTACGTATCTCTTCATTTCTGATTCGATCTCGTAGAGAGACTCCGAGCATAGCCCTCTCCATAGCTCGTTGCGTAACCTTGAGCTTCCTTATAAGGCCCATAGTTAGGGACCACGTTTCAGTGCCGTATGTCATCACTGGTAACACACACTGGTTGTAAACTTTCGACTTGAGGGACTGGGGAATATTGGACGAGAAGACGACTTGAGGGACTGGGGAATATTGGACGAGAAGACGCTTTTAAGTTTCCCGAACGCTGCCCAGCCGAGTTGGATACGACGATTGACCTCCCTCGTAAAGTTGGACCTGCCTAATCGGACCGTCTGTCCTAAGTAGACGTATTCGTCAACAACTTCAAGAGTGAAGTTCCCCACAGATATTGGGGTGGGCACTACATGGGCGTTCGACATAACCTTCGTTTTGTCCATGTTCATTTTGAGGCCCACCCGTTGGGAAACTCTATTGAGGTCTTCGAGCATCGTACTGAGCTCTTCCATCGACTTTGCCATGACTACTATATCGTCGGCAAACCGAAGGTGAGTGATGTATTCGCCGTTAATATTAATGCCGAGCCCTTTCCATTCCAGAAGCTTATAGGCATCTTCCAAACCGGCGGTAAACAGTTTCGGAGAGACAACGTCTCCCTGCCTCACGCCTCTTTTCAATGAAATTGCCTCTGAGTTCTGGTCTTGTACTCGGACTGACATAATAAGACAATAAGACAATTTATTTACCAAAAGAACATCAATATACATTATGTACACGTTAACTTGGGCGCAAAAAACAATATAGTAAAGTGGTTGATTTATTAATGTATATTATAAAGATTCTATTCAGCGAGCCCCAAACTAAGCACGAAGCTTGTATCTTGGAGCCCGAGTGCGAGGGTACAAAGAAATTCTTCTGATGTGTTTTGATACGAAAATATGTGCGTGTATATAATAGGTATAAGGGTGTGTGGGGTGTGTATGTATGGGATGTGTATGTGTTGTGTGTGAGTGTGTGTGTGCGTGTTGAGGTAATGTTTTGTGGACCTGTTATTCTCTATATAGGCTGTGAACAAGGGCTTCAGTATCGTCAAAAGATAAAGTTTGAAGCCAGTCTCTAACCATTCTTTTGAAAGTAGATGCAAGTAAGTCTGGATGGAGGGAAATTTTACGGCAAATATTCTTGTAGACACAGGGCAAAGAGTAAGCAGGGCAGCGTTTGGCAATCAATGACTTGGCTTCTGGAAGTGGAAGTCTACTTAAAAAACTACGTTTGTTCCTCAAAGCGTTGTAATCGGGGTGAGCTTTTAAGCTTGTGTGAGTTTTTATAGCAGCTGTGAGTAGGAAAAGTTGTCGCACCCTCAAAACCTTGAATTCAGCATAAAGTGAGTCGGTGGAGAATCGAAAAGGCTTGCGTAAGATGACTTTGATTAGCGCTCTTTGTGCTCTTTCCACTGACATGAATATGGACTTTCCAGCACTGCCCCAGACAGAAATACAATACTGTATTATGGATTGGCATAGCGCGAAATAAATTTGTTTTAGTAGAAGGATAGGAGCACAGTCACGTAGACTTTTCATAATCACTATTAATTTGTGAGTACATGGTGGCGTTGTTGTACAAGCACTTCAGCACTTCGACATACCGATAGTCAATACGGCATCGCTGGAGAGCCTCAAGCACCGCCCAGGTCTCGATCGAATCAAAGGCTTTCTCATAGTCCACAAACGCTAAGCAAAGGTGTGTGTGTGTTTTGTGTGTGTTTTTATATCAGTTAATCTAATTTATCTATCTAATTTAATTTAATTTTGTATATGGTTTGTTTATGGCCGAAATAAAGATTATTATTATTATAAAGGGGCAAGTTATACTCTTCGGTCTTCTGTATCACTTGCCGCAGCGTATGGATGTGGTCTATGGTACTATAGCCTTTTCGGAAACCGGCTTGTTCGGGAGGCTGAAAGTCATCAAACCTGCGTTCAAGACGATTCGTGATGACCCTTGAAAACAGCTTATAGACATGGCTCAGAAGCGAGATGGGTCTGTAGTTCTTCAGCAAAGTGTTGTCTCCTTTTTTGAAGAACAGCGCCACCACGCTTCTGTTCCATGCTTCTGGCGTTGTACCTTCAAGCACGACGGAATTGAAGAGCCTCTGAAGGACTTTCCATATTACATACTTACATACTATCATGTAAATGGCGCGCCTATCAAGGAAGTTACAAGTACTCGTGACCTGGGAGTTGTTGTGGACCAAAGGTTGGACTTTAGAGATCACATTGATCATATCGTTAAAAAAGGTAGTAGACTTGCCGGTTTTGTCTTAAGACAAACCAAGTCTTTTAAAAAACCTGAGATCCCTATCATCCTTTTTAATTGCTATGTCCGTAGCCTGTTGGAATACTGTAGCCCTGTCTGGAACCCATTCTATGCTGTTCACGAAAATCGAATTGAAGCTCTCCAAAAGAAATTTTTCTATCATCTTTCTTATGCTGATAATAAATGTCGTAGACTTAACACTTATGACTCTAGACTCGATCATTACAAAGCAACTTCACTTAGCTATAGGCGCAAGGTAGCTGACATAGTATTTCTAAATAAACTAGTTCTTGCCAAAATTGATAGCTCCGACTTATTGGAGAAAATAAACTTTAGGGTTCCTCGGTCATTTGCCCCACGTCAACAAGTGAAATCGTTCGTTGTACCTACTTGTCGAACAAACTATGCTCAAAATTCACCGATCAACCGCTTATGTAGCACGTATAACGACTTTTGTCAGGAGCTTGATATTTTCGATGCATCGGTCAACAAAAAAAATATCCTTTTCAATATTATATAAACTGAAGAACACGGTACTTGCAATTGTATCTTAGACTATATATAACTATTCCTATTTGTTGAGTGTCACAATTTAAATGCATGTTGTGTTTGCTTCTAGAAGGCTGTTCAGCCAGTCTATGATATTCATATGTATGATGAAATTATGTTCGTATTATAGCTGTAACATCCAGTTTGCAAACCATAAATAAAAAAATAATTTTTTTTTTTGTACAATTCGTTCCAGAGCCATGTGGAACGTGGTAAATAAAGAAAGAGGTAAAATCAACACACCATACGTCGACTTTACGGATGTGGTGTTACAACATCTTGTGGAAGCCATAAATGTTAGGTTTTTGACGGCCTCGCTTGCATGTAATTCGCCTCCGGCAAACATCGCTAGCGCTACTGCTGCCTTACAATCGGCCAGAAAACGTGCGCTGTGTTCTTTCAGGGTCCAGCCCTTTACGGCAGAACTAGTATACCGCTCGATCACTGCGCGCATCCCACCAAAGGTATCGAAGGATGGTTATGGTATCAATATGAGGTTGTTGAGGACCGCGGGGACCTTATCATTTCTTAAGTGTTTCATACTATCATCGAAGGAAGGTTGTTGTTTCGATTTTCTCCGAGTAAATGTATGAAATTGTGTAATGTATTATTAGTAGAAACTCGAAACGAGGATTTTCACCCGACAATTAACATATTGTTTGTTCGCATTTTAAAGGAGCTTTATTTTAGTTTTCGTAGTGGGTATCGGTTTTTCTTTAATATATATATGTATATATATATATATATATATACACACACTAGTGTATGCACATCATGCTCATTGCTATGTACGTGGGTAGAGTCGGTCCCGATCACCTCGTCCCTCGGCTGCGCTGAGCTAGGAGCTACTACTCGCACAACTCGGTAGGGTCACATACGCGATATAATGGTTCACCTAGTGCAGTGTGCAGTGTGCACGAGCACCCGAGGCGCGAGGGACTAGATCATCGGGTCAGGCTTTGAGCGTAGTGTTGTGATGGTATGTGTATCGTATAGTATTGTAACAGGTGTGTGTTGTGTATGTGTGCGTAGAGCCGAACACGCCCGGCAAGTTCATCGTGTGGTTCCGGAACGAGACGACGCTGCTGGTGCTGTGGCAGCCGCCGTACCCGCCCGGCTTCTACACGCACTACAAGGTGAGGAGCTCTACAGACTGCTGCACTCTTCACTAGTACAGGTGTCATGGGTCGTGCGAGTGAGACGCGTGTCGCGACGTGTTGCAGGTGTCGATCGTGCCGGCGGACGCGCGCGAGTCCGAGCTCTACGTGGAGAAGGAGGGCGAGCCCCCGGGGCCGGCGCAGGCCGCGTTCAAGGGGCTGGTGCCGGGGCGCGCCTACAACATCTCCGTGCAGACGGTCTCGGAGCCGGAGATCAGCGCGCCCACCACGGCGCAGTACCGCACCGTGCCGCTGCGCCCGCGCAACGTGACCGCGCCGCTCGCCGCGCTCACCGAGACCTCCTTCCGCGTCACCTGGCTGCCGCCGCACGATGAGAGCGAGTTCGAGAAGTACCAGGTGAGACCCGACTCTACTCTACTTCACTACTCCACTATCCAGGCGGCGCGCGACCGCCTAGCCCCGGTAGGCTTTTATATAAATACCATATACACATACTAGAACTATATAGACGGAAACTAGATGGCTGATAGTATACATATATTATAAATAAAAATATATCGGCCATCTAGTTTCCATAGTACAATCTTTTCTTAGTTTGGACTAGATAGTGTTGTGTGAAATGTCCACTAATCTTTGTTTATATGTATTTATTTGATGATTTATTATTTATATTTATAACTGAATAGGTATATAAATAGAATTCTTATGGATCATATTGTCCGTCCGTCTGTCGAGACCCTTCTTCTCAAGAACACGTGAAGGAATCGACCTGAAATTATTATCAAAAATGTAGTTCTATGTTTTCTAAAATGGGGTTCTCAATTCGGTTCAATGTTTTATGTTTGTTATCTCAGAACTCCGTCATTTATAAACCTATTTGGATTTTTTTTTGTTTGAAAGGATATTATATTTTCAGATTCATTATGAATCAATCCCATTGAATAAATTTCACTAAAATCGGTTTAGTGGTATCGTTTCTAAATGTAAGTCTAAATGTCGTGTGGTGAGTGTCGAGTGTTTCTTGCGCGCAGGTGTCCGTGAGCGGCGAGGGACGGCGCCTGACGCCGGTGGTGCGCGCGCGCAGCGAGGAGCCCGCCGCAGCCTTCGAGGGGCTGGAGCCGGGCGCGCGGTACACCGTCACCGTCAAGACCATGTCCGGGAAGGTCACCTCCTGGCCGGCCACCGCGGACCTCACGCTCAGTCAGTACCGCGCACTACACCGCACTTCACTGCACTACACGATACCGTCACATGTACAATACATTGATCTGCCTCCATTGTTATACACAGCGAGATTAAGTGGCCGTGTGTAGCGTGCCCCTGCTTACCGATTGATCAGCGCCGTTATTTCACTACCAATTAGATTAAACTACTGATTACACCGTAAATAAATACAAATCAATAGCTAGCTGTATGGGCTAAGCTGAACTGAACTGATTTTTTTAGATGTCTGTTTTTAAATATCTCTCATAATTATTGGTCCTATTAAAAGTACAAATAATACAATATCGACGAGATTTGTGAGAAACATGAGATAAACATAAAAAGAGAAAGGCTCACCCACTTACGTTTCGCTGGTCACATTGTACTGCTTGCTGATAACCATGAACATCTGCAATCGAGGTAACGTTGCGTTAGAGCAAGCAAAGCCAGCTAACAAATAGGTTTACGCTTACACATGAGTACGATGAAAACAACAGCCATGACATACTGACAACTACCAGAAACCAATACAAGTAAATGTTGCTATGGAGTATGTACGAAACTACATTTATATCTATCGGTAATGCCACTTCAAAGAAGATTATTAAAATAATTGTTTTGTCTTGGAAAAAATACTGGATGCATAAAGTTTTTTTTCTCTGAAGATGTCAGTGAAAATACTTATGCACCTTAAGAAAAAAGTGTTTTTTTCTTTAATTAAAGTTCACAAACACTTTTGTGCGCAGCACTTACAGATAGTCTCAGTAAACTAACACTTGAGCCGTCTTACTTATAAACGCATGTTAAAATCTTATTCACTGAATAAGGATTTGTCACTTTCTGTTAGACGAGAAATGTCACGTGCGCGAACAAAAAAAAACACTGTTTAACTAAATGTGTTTATTCAGCGTTTATAAGTAAGACGGATAGTATACAAAAGGTAAAGTTTTATTCAGTAAAAGATGTATTGTGAGCGAAATATGTATAAAGTGCTAAAGTGCGTTACATTGAAGTAATCTCCCGGTCGCGGGCTGAGGTCGCGGTACGGAACGTTGATCGACCTAACCTAGCTGTGTAGCTGTGTAGCCGCGAGGTGTCTTCCATCAACAATACTATTAAGTGTTTACTAGTGAAAGATAAACAAATAAGTGTAATGCCCGTTTTCACCAACGAATCCTCAAGCACCCCGTTACTAAGTATCCCATAACGTAAGGAACTCCCTAAATCTGCCCCTTACCTAAGTTCTTTTTCACCAAGTTATGGGATACTTATTTAAGGGCCACTTACTTAGGTACCAGGCCCCGTATTATGAACCCATTCGGTTTCGGAATCGATTCGATTTGCCTACCCCATAAGGGAAAATAGACGTGATTGTATGTATGTATAAAACATATTTTGCTGAGCGATTAGCCCTGATAACAATGTTAATGTTTATGTATTTCTATTGGCAATAAAGTTCGTTGACCCCACGTCAGCCACTAAGAGCAAATTAGCGTTACTTCAAATTTTACCAAAATTTATCACAAAAATATTAATTTTCATCGATTTTTATTACAACTCTACATAGTACTAGAACACACTTGACTTATTTATTTGTCATATTTTCATGATCTCTATACTTATTGTCAGTTATTTTTGTAAAAAGGGTGTTTAACGCACTAAAAGTGTTCTATGTTATACTTTATTTGGTAATTTATTTATTATTATTTATTTATTTAATCAAATTAGTACCGCGTTGTCGCGAATTACACTAATGATATTTACAAAAACAAAGTCAATACAGTTAATAATAAATCATTAAAATTAATAATAAGTCATTAAATTTAAATTACATATGTCAATATTAAAAAAAAACTTCTGTTTTTTTAAATATTATAGCAAAAAAAATTAATAAAAAATAATAATAAAAAATTATAGCAAAAAAATTATGATTCTTTAATATAGACAACAATGGAACACATAAAATAATATGTAGTGGATAACATAAAATAATATGTAGTGTAGTAGGAACAATGAAAGCTAATTCATTTTAAAATATCATCACGCATACATACCTGTCATCTCGATATTCCAAGAATTGCTCTATTTTTTCCAACAGAAACAACACACTGTCTTTGGATAACCAAAATCTTACATAGAAGTCGTGTTCATCATATTTAGAGAAAAAGTCCGGTCTTTCACGATAAATATGCGGCCGTCTAAACAAACTTGAATTTGTTACTAGTTCCATTGTATCAATGGCTTCTAAACTTTCAATAAAATCTTCCATTTTGTGCAAGTCAAGTATAATACTGTAGAAAATAACACGTTCTACAAACAGTCTACTGCAGAATAAACTGTCACCTAACGTTAAGTAGCCAAATTTTGGGCCCGTAAAGTTAAGAGTCACCTTAGAAACTTAAGAGTCCCCTAAATGGTGGTGAAAATGAAGTGAACGTCGTAAGGACCCCCGTTTAGGGACCGTTGGTGAAAACGGGCATAAGTTAGGTAAAAGGCCTAACTTACACTTAATTGTTTATCTTACACTTAACTTAACTTCGTAACTGGCACACATTCGGTACACAGGGGAGTTTGCTAGCATGCGAGTTCTACACACTGGTTTACTGAAAGATTGTCCACTGTGTACACATTCGGAGGGAATGGACTCTTAATCTTAACTTTTTCTATGGTCTAAGATCCCGCTATAGGACAACCTTCACCGAGCTGGTTAATGGATGAAAAGTATTTTATATTCAATATTAAATATGTCAATAAATATATTGCAAATGGGTTGTCTAAAAAAATTCAGTCCAGAATGTTTTTTTTTTCTTTTTTTTTAACTTTTCACTGGTTTTTGTTAACAGACAAATTCCATACCAATCGACAGTATGAAGCCCATAGAATATGCAAACGTTAGGTTGACTATTTTTTTCCCGTCACAACTCTTGGGTAGGCAGGTATAAACAGGTAAATCTATACTAGTAACTTACACCAGTCTGGTTAATTAATTAAAGTTAAATTAAAATAAAGATTATTTACACATAATTTGTCTTTTAACCAAACCAGTGAAATGTTTAAAAAAATATTTTTATATATTTAATCATATTCTGGACTGAAGTTTTTTAGACAACCCATTTGCAATATATTTATTGACATATTTAATTGAATATAAAATACTTTTCATCCATTAACCAGCTCGGTGAAGGTCGTCCTATAGCGGGATCTTAGACTACTAGGATATCGGGCCAATCGATACATCATAAGTGAAGGATATTTTATACTAAATAGTTGTATAAAGGTTACGTTTGACCACCAACCTTATATACTGTCCAATGTCCATTCTATAAATAGATCCAGTAAACTATGAGTTTCACTCGCACACCGAGGCTTCAGTACAGTTTTTTTTTTATTTAGACCACAAAAAAGGACAAACATTAAGAATAACTTATAAAGCATACAATTATAATGTAATGAGCACATGTGCCCTTCTCGATGTACTCATAACAAGCGTCATTAAACGCTATTCAATTCAATTCAATTCAATTCATTTATTTCAATTAGGTACATACATTTTGGTACACTTTTGAACGTCATAATAATATAAATAATAGTAAATATGAATTTACTAACATTTTACATCAGATTTAAATTAGTGCATAGCTATATCATTTTTTTGTTCATTTATCAATTCATAAAAATAAAAATAAAAATCCAACGATAAAACAGTTAAGCGTTTTATCGTTAATTGTCATTATTACCAACTAATGTTACATCTTGCCAAGCTCGTTTATCCTGTATAAAATCGTCAATTGAATAATACGCTTTCTTAAGTAATCCGCTATTAAATAAATCATTATTAAACTACTGGACACAAAACCATATAAATATACTTAATATTCATACAACTAGTAAAGTTAATACTTTACTAGTATATATATAAAATTGTAACAAATGAGGACATGAAGAATTTATATACTTATGGTCTGTTCCATTTAGATTGGCAATAAAGTTCGTTGACCTTTGAGTGGTCTAGCAAAGATGACAAACCTTTTATGACAGTGATTGTAATTCATTTTATTTTACTTAGCAGTATGTTTCATTTACAGGAGTTCGCGTAGATATGTACCAACAGAATATCAAATATTCTGCCGCTAAGCAGTACCTAGTAGGTAGTTTACAGTTTTTAAAAGGACTTTGTTACTCAACGTTGTAGGTACCTACTAGTGCAACAGGCATGCGCAGCGCAGGTGTCATTTATAACTTACCATCAGAAGAGCGCCAAAAAATAGTTAGGCACATAAACAACGAAAGTACTTATTTAATGCCATTTATTTAAAAGAGTAGGTACACATAATATTGTCGTAAATAGGGCCACGAATTCTGTGATATTGTCATGCACTGCCACCACTTAATTCTTCACTGTCTGTGGAGCTCTCTGAATCAGACGAAATGCTTGTGACATTAATTATGGATCTGTCGTCAGTTCTATCTATTGTAGCATCAGTTCCACGCATTTTTTTAATAACAATAAATAAATAACAACAAAACAGTAACAAAAATATAACAGATTCAATAACTAAAATTCAACAAAAATATTTACGAAACAGCGAGAACGTACACACGAACAAAATGGCGGCGTTGCTTGCCACGCGACCGAAGGTGACGCATCTCTGTTTGTCATTGTACATCAGACGTAACAAAATTTGAACTTGAATGGAAAAGTGACATAGCTCGCGTTTTGTGTTATTTTCAAGAAGTAGTTTGGCAAGTTTTACAAAAGGTGTTGTAATGCTTATGTTTTTATATTTCAAGTAGAATAATTACAAAAAGAGATGTTCTAAATCTAACTAAATCATTAAAATAAAGTATAACATAGAACACTTTTAGTGCGTTAAACACCCTTTTTACAAAAATAACTGACAATAAGTATAGAGATCATGAAAATATGACAAATAAATAAGTCAAGTGTGTTCTAGTACTATGTAGAGTTGTAATAAAAATCGATGAAAATTAATATTTTTGTGATCAATTTTGGTAAAATTTGAAGTAACGCTAATTTGCTCTTAGTGGCTGACGTGGGGTCAACGAACTTTATTGCCAATAGAAATACATAAACATTAACATTGTTATCAGGGCTAATCGCTCAGCAAAATATGTTTTATACATACATACAATCACGTCTATTTTCCCTTATGGGGTAGGCAGAGCGTCAAAGACCATGAGGCCGCTTGCCGCCACGTTTGACCTTAGAAGGGTTAGAGAGCTAAATGGAAGGTAGAGGGTATTAGAGGGTTAGAGGAGATTAGACAGTAGGATGTATTATTGGCTTGCAGTGACGAGGTCAGCCTATCGCCTACATATACGCCAATTTCACTCAAGTAGCATACATATATAGCATACATTCTATGTTTTTCTTTTTCTTCTAGTTCAGTGGGGAAGAGAACGTGTTTTATATCTCTGAATATATATCATACAATATCAAGTTTAAATAAGTATGTGTTACAGACCTATTTTCTTTATTCAAAGATATTGTTACGGGAAGTGGGTACAGGGATTGGAAGGAGACAACGATATTTGCAAACACGTTTATTCACTGACACGTACTGACTTCTACAGAGCACTCACAGTCTATAACACGAACACCGTCAATAATTACAGAATCGACGCGCTACAAGCACACAGAGTCCGTGTTCCCACCAACACACTACTACTATAACGTCTCTTCACTATACTGTTCACTTCACTTTCACTTGTAACTTTTTCCTGTTTCCTTTATGCTACTTGTAACTGAACTGCCCTCTGACCGCGACTGAAGCTCCTTATACCCCGCAGAACCTTCTAGAAGCTTTAATTTCGATAGTCATTTCGTTCGTCATTTGTTTCGTTCCAGAATATTCAATTTCGATAGTCTTTTCGCTCGTCTTTTGTTTTTGTCATTTGTTCCGAACTTTCTAGAATGTTGACGAGATTCTTTATTTAAATAGTCGAGGAGCATTTCCTTCTAGAAATGTCACCATCGTTACAATATCTTAATACTATTGTTTACTCTATTTCAAGTACGTAATGTCACTTGACACCAATAGTAACGGTCAATAAAACGTAGATACAACGTAAAAGACAAAATGTCTCCTGTCATATGAATGAATGTGCGTTGTTAACGCGGGCTACAGTGTCAGTGGAGTGAGCGGAGTGCTGTGTTGCAGAGCCCCTGCCGGTGGTGGAGCTGAGCGTGTCCCTGGGCGCGGCGGGCGCGCTGCACGTGACGTGGGCGGGCGCCGAGGGCTCCGCGCAGGACGAGTACCGCGTGGAGTACGCGGAGGGCGAGGCGCGCGAGGACGCCAGCGCGCTGCTCGTCTCCTCGCCCAACGTGACGCTGGACGCGCTGCTGCCGGGGCGCAACTACACGGTGTGGGTGCGCGCCGCCTCGCGCGGCGTGCTCTCCAACGCGAGCGCGGTGAGCGCCGCGTCGCGCCCGCTCGCGCCGGTCGTGGTGGCGGCGGCCGCCGGCGACTCCGAGCTGCGCCTCACCTGGCGCTCCGACGTCAACTCGCGCCAGGACGAGTACCGGCTGCGGTACGCGCGCTACGCGCCCGGACGCACCGAGCCGACGCACTGGCGCACGGTAACCGCTCGCACTCGCGGCTCCAACTACACCCTATATACAAACATTACTCTTCTATATATAACTTCTATATTGAGGGCAGTGCTCAAATAGACGCTATTTATACTGATTACAGCGAGGTATTTGATTGCATAGATCACCTTATCTTATTGAAAAAACTTCTCAGAGCCGATGTACATGCCCATCTTCTGAGATGGTTCAGTTCGTACGTTATGGGACGCTGTCAAACTGTAGGCCTGAACGGTTATGCTTCTCATTCGCGACATTCTGCTATTCCTTCGGGCGTCCCTCAAGGCTCTATCCTGGGTCCTCTGCTTTTCATACTGTTTATTAATAATATTGTAACGGGAAATGGGTACAGGGATTGGAAGGAGACAACGATATTTGCAAGCACGTTTAATTCACTGACACGTACTATCTTCTACAGAGCACTCACAGTCCGCAAACAGTACACGAACACCGACAATAATTACAGTATCGACACGCTTCAAACACACAGAGTCCGTGTTCCGACAAACACACTGCTTCTATAACGTCCCCTCACTATATTTTTTTTTAATAATTTGCTTATTTTTAATATTATTTTTTAAATAATGCTTGTAATTTTTTTTCGACTTTCCTTTATGCTACTTGTAACTGAACTGCCCTCTGACCGCGACTGAAGCTGATACCCCGCAGAACCTTCTAGAAGCTTTAATTTCGATAGTCATTTCGTTCGTCATTTATTTCTTCCAGAATATTCAATTTCGATAGTCTTTTCGCTCGTCTTTTGTTTTTGTCATTTGTTCCGAACTTTCTAGAATGTTGACGAGATTCTTTATTTAAATAGTCGAGGAGCATTTCCTTCTAGAAATTTCACCATCATCGTCACCATCGTTACAATATCAATGAATTATGCTTTACCAATTCTAACTTTTTACTGTTTGCGGATGATATGAAAGTATACAAAAAAAACGGGCAAGACACTATGGATACAAGCTCACTCGAGGTCGACTAAATACAGACAACTCTTATTTCATTAGAATCTGCTTCACTTTTAATGCAACATACTCTGACCATGTTGACTTGTTTACTGCAAATATAAATTTCTTTAAGCTGTATGCATGTACAAAGTTTTTTAAAGTTGCCTAGTATGTTTGTATTGGATGGGTAGGGCTTCAGTACTTATCATACTGATATGGCTTTCGTTATCTTTTGTTTCTTTTATCATTCTATAAACAGACTTTTAGGAATTCTATAATGAGCTTTCTTGCTCATTACCTATTTTATGATTCTATAAACAGACTTTTAGGAATTCTATAATGAGCTTTCTTGCTCATTACCTATTTTATGATTCTATAAACAGACTTTTAGGGGTTCTATAATGAGCTTCTTGCTCATTACTTATTTTGTTTTTTAAGTAGTATCTATTCTCATATTGTCTTAAAAAAATTATTTGGTTTTTGTATAAGTGAATTCGTTACTTAGTTTCGTATAGTTAATTCGTTACTAATCTAAATTTCTTATTTTGGTTAGGAATGTAAAATTTCTTTGATTGATCTATAAGTGAAAACAATTTATGGCTTCTTTGTGTCCTAGATTAATTCTGCTGTTTGTTTTCCAAAAAGCATTAAATAAATAATAATCGATCAACTAATACTAGTCTAGCTCTTTACACTTCCGCATTGTTTCACTATGAATATTTACAATATAGCAATGATACATGGACAAGAAATTAAACGAAAAAATGCAAAAGGTTCAACTTTAACAGTTTATAGTCACAATATTAATTTTACAAGTCGTTAAAAAGTTCCAAATCCTGGACATAGTTTTTGTGACTTTTTTAGGATCCCGTACCTCAAGAGAAAAAAAAACGGAACCTTTATAGGATCACTTTATTGTCCGTCTGTCCGTCCGTCCGGGTGTCAAGACCTTTATCTCGGGAACGCGTAAAGGTATCGTGTTGAAATTAAAACCATATACGCAGATCCATAGTATCTTGCTGCAGAAAGAAAAATAAAATTTCTCAGTTTTCGTAAAAAAGTTACAGCTGAATATGTCGTAAAAAATGCACATTTCTACACTCACAAGGGAATCAAAACCTATGGGGTACTTCCCGTTGACCTAGAACTATAAAATTTGGCAAGAAGCATTGTGTTAGAGTACACATATAGGGATAATCCGAAAACCGGATATTTTTAATATAATCACAAATAATAGTGTCTTTATGCAAGGAATGAGGGTTCAAATTTTAAAGTGAATTAACCGTATCATATGAAAGAGCTTAATTAGCATAAGTTAAAACATGTTTTTAAATATTTTTACGATGTATATTTTTCGGTATAAGAAGGAAAATATACAAAAATATATGATTCCCCCTTTTATCTATTTTTTTGTACGGAACCCTCGGTGGGCGAGTCTGACTCGCACTTTTACTTTAGTCTGGCAATTATATTCGAAAGAATTCTAAATTTAACTATGTAGTCCTATGTATCGTGGATCGCTGACCGTAAATATGAACACGTTCACAGTCCTGTGCCCTATATATGGGTCACGATGAACTAGATCCACGAGTCCGTGCCCCACATATAGGTCACTAAGAAACGTCCAGGCACTCAGATCAGTACAATATCTTTATACTGAGCAGGACGTAATTAAATAATGTTGTACGGCAACTGTTGAGGTGTTAAAGCGCGAGGTAACGGTAGGTGCGTGTCGTGTTACAGATCTCGACCGCTGAGACTAGCGCCACGCTGGAGGGGCTGTTCCCGGGCGCGGTGTACGAGCTGCAGCTGGCGGCGGTCTCGCACGGCCTGCTCAGCGATAACCACACGCTGCTCAAACCTGTCCGTGAGTACACACACCACTACACGCTAGTGCTCGCGCCCGGACCTCGGCCGTGTCCAACACGACTAACACTAACACTGATTTCAATTATAAAGTGTAATTTTGTCTTCCTCTTTCATAATTATACAAAAAAAATAGTAGTTAAAAATACATACCTAGTCTTGCCATAAATATTGTCACGAAGAAAAAAAATATTTTTTTATTGCAAATAATATTTATTACTTTTACAGTGTATTAGTTTAATACATAAATATAAAACAATTTAAAATATAAAAGCTTATTCGAAGTGGTCTCCATTGGCTGCAATACAGTCCTTTAAACGTTGAGGCCAGTTATCAATAGAAGCACGCACTCTTTCCATGGGAAAATTCTTCACTGCCAATCGTATGGATTGTTTTAGGGACTCCAAATTATCATGGCGTTTAGAGCAAGCCATACTCTCTAAAACTGACCATAAATCATAATCCAGCGGATTAAGATCAGGACTAGACGACGGCCAGTCTTCAGCTCTGATGAAGTCCGAAACGTTCACTTCCAACCAAGACTGCGTGGACCGAGCTTTATGACCTGGCGCCGAGTCTTGTTGGAAGGACCATACTTGGTTATTGAACATGGTGTTGTTAAGGGGCTTAACTACCTTCTCAAGAATGGTATTTTGATACACTTGTGCCGATGTTTGATACCTTTTTCACAAAAATATGGCTCAGTCACTCCTTCATAGCTAACACCCCACCAAACCATCACTGAAGTCGGATAATGCCCACGTTGCACTCTGTCGACTAATTGGGAAGCTTCCTTAGAGCTTTGAGCATAAATACGGTCATTTTGTTTGTTAAAATGTTGCTCAATTGTAAAGATTTTCTCATCCGTAAACAAAAATTTTCTGTGACCTCCCTTTGCGTACCGCTTCAGTAGTTGTTTCGATTTTACCACCCTATTCTTTTTTAAATTATCAGTTAAAAAATGACCAGTGCGTCTCTTATAGGCTGCAAGTCCTAAGTCATCTTTTAAAATACGCGACATGGTTCTGGGTGCTATCTTCATCTCCCGAGATAAAATCTGTTGCTTTCGGACAGGATTTCTTCGAATTCTTTCCCTTACTGCTTTGACCACCTTTTCCGTACGAACACTACGTGGACGGCCAGATCTTTTTCTGTCACAAACAGAGGAGGTCTCATTGTACCTATTAATAGCCCGGTACACAAACATTTGACTAATACCAAGCGTATGGAGAGTTTTAAAAATTGCATTTGGCTCCATACCAACTTTGTGTAATGCAATCACAGCGATTCGGTTCTCTTTATCACCCCACTCCATTTTAATATCGCAAAATATTGTACAATGTATTGGCGCCAAAATTAGAAAACTCAATGAACAATCGTATAAAAATGACAGATTCCAAATTTAAATGTAATATCTTTCTTATTTTTAACTGTAACAGTATTTATGGCCAGACTAAGTATATATCAGGTTATAAAAGGCACGGACTCCGGAGTCTGGAGATTAATTTTGTTAAATAAAAAAAGAACAAACACTCCATTATAGGAATTCACTTACGAGACACATTTGTAACTTAGCATTTATGAAACTTATTAGAGTACATTCGAACTGCAAAAGGTAAACATTACGCTTCCGTCTGTATATTGAGTTTACTAAGCATCACGGAGACGACACCGTAATGTTGCAAGCGTTAATACAGTTCGACAGTTCAGTGTTAATCAGCTTTAGCAGTAGCTACATTATAACATTTTTGTGCACTTTATTTTTAAGATATTTATATTTTAAAGAAAACATTCCTATTTCGGGAGCGCGTGAAAATTTTCGACTGTATTCATATGATATTTAACAATAAACTTCCTTACCCAAATAAATTTTACAATCTTGAAGAATAACGCATATTAGGTATTATAGACTAAGAGCGCGCCGAATGTCTACCCACCTCATCGGGTAACAAGTTGGGACATAGTACATTCGAAAGAGCCTATCGAGAAAAGCCAAAAAAAATTTGGTTGCCTGGCCTAACTCTGGAGCTTTCGTGAATCGGCCTAATTTTAGGGTACCAAAAAACAGTACCAATCACCTCATCGAGTAACAAGATGTGAATTATACCATTCTAAAGTCCTACTTGTACTAGTGTTAAATAAATTTGGTTGCCGGCCCTAAGCCTGGAGCTTACCTTAATCGGCCAAGTTTTATGTTTGAACGTGAAAACTGATTCATGACAAAACAAAGTTAAAATGAGGTTGGTACATGATGTAATAAGTAGGTAATCAAAATCAATAGGGTTGTCACCTTCAAACTGACCTTTTTATGAGTAAAATTTTAGGGTCGGAAAATCATGAACTAAAATAAAAGTTCCAAATTAACCACATTATACGTTTTGTTAAGAATGGGAGCCATTTTTTTGTGATTTTGTTATATTTGTTCTGTAATAGATACCCTTAAATGACTACCTACCAAGATGAAAGCTACACTATGAGATAGTTTAAGTAACCTACATCTTAAAAAAATAGAGTTGTTTGATCTCAGCTTGGTATATTTCGTAATAAACCACGTTAAAATTGCTTCGACCATGCATTTCATTAGTATGGGAGTATACCTTTAACGGATTTTTTCATCGTTACTTATATAGCCGTTTCATAGAACTGTATTGCGTATTGGTATTTGGTAACTAATAATTGCAAAGTTTCGTCAAAATCGGTGCAGCCACTTCTGAGATACTTTTGTTTTGTTGTTGTATTTTTGTTTTTAGACTCTTGCTGTTATGTCAGCCTTCCCTTAAATAATAACCGATCAAAATGAAAACTACAACAAAACATTGTTTTTGTTTTTTTTATCAGCCCTGTTTGTACAAACTGCCCCACTGTTGGGAACGGGCCATTTTCTCATTGTGAGAAGGGTTAGGCCATAATCTGCCACACTGGCCAAGTGCGGGTTGGCAGACTTCACACATCTTCAAGATCATTGAGAACTCTCACACATGTAGGTTTCCTCACGATGTTTTCCTTCACCGTTTGAAGTTGCTGGCAATCAACAATACGCACATAAATTCGAAAAGACAGAGGCGCGTGTCGCAAGTCAGTCAGTCGGTCTGAGCCTAGGCTGCCGGAAACTTCTAAACACTAACTTCTAACTTCGGAAACATTGCTTAAGTAACTATATTTATAAATAAATAGTTCAGTGTGTGTCTTGCCATGAGCAATATAGGGTTCCGTAGTTGCACATCATAATTTATGTTAACTTGAAACAGGATCTCTTGTTTGATACTATACTACTAACATAGGAGTTAACTTAATGTTACCTAGTTTATTTTCATTTCTTATTTCTCCATGTACACTTTTTAAGTTGTTCGACTATTGATCATTAACGTGTAAAGGCTACATAATAGTTTTGTTAGCCTAGCCGTAGAGTTTTTCTTTTAATTTCATCATATATGCTACTAACATGTTTTTTTTTAAATCTTCAAATTCAACCGTTTAACCAGTAGAGGGGGAGAACACTTGAGTCTATCACAAATTATTCAAGATAAGATAATATTTATTTGTATAAAACATGAGATAAAATCACACACACAGTAGCATGCACAATTGGTGTTATTAAAAAGTTGGAAGTTGCTTGAACATGTTTTGCCAGTCAAGATGGCGTACAAATATTTGTCAGTGATAGCAATAACTTATACCACAAACAGATTAAAAATAAAAATAAATGTCAGAATGCAAAATGAATGTTAATATAATAATAATGTCAATAAAATATGTCAATACGAAAGAACTATGTCAACAATATAGGAAAATAATAATAACTCAAGAGCTAAAATTTCTCATTTAAAAAATCATTAATATTATAATAACATTTTTCTACTAGTAGTTTTTTTAACTTTATTCTAAACAGGCTAGTTTTTAGGTCCCGTATTGATTTTGGTATGTGATTGTAAATGCGTGGTCCCATACACATTACACCTTTACCCATTAAAGTTGTCTTTGAGTATACATTTTTACGCCTATTTTGATCTCTACGATTTCTTATGGCACAGTCGGACAATGTCGTGAATAGTTCCGGGTTCGATTTTACAAATAGTGCTATTTCTAGTATATATAGAGACGGTAGTGTTAGAATCTTGTATTTTTTAAATAGGGCGCACAGATATCTTTTGCTTGTAGTCTAAACAAATATCTAACACAGCGCTTTTGCCTTTTGAATATAGTCTCTTTGTCAGTAGAGTTGCCCCAGAATATAATTCCATATCTGAGGACAGACTCAACTATACCATAATAAGCTGTAAGTAGAGCATCAGTGTTAAGGGTGTCAGAAAGTTTATGCAGTGCATAAGCTAAGCCGGAGACCCTATTAGATAAATTTTCAATTTGAGCTTTCCAGTTTAATTGTTTATCGATGATTAGTCCAAGAAATTTTGCATTGTCTACCTACTTCATTGATTACATTATTGTTATGATTTACCTTAATACTAATTTGTTTCAGCCCACGTTGACTAAAATGCATTACATTTGTTTTACTAATGTTCATTTTTAAATTGTTATTACTAAGCCATGAAATTATAGATGTCAATGAGTTACTAATGTCAGATTCATATGTGTCAATATTCTTACGTGCTATCGTTATTGTACTGTCATCGGCAAAAAGTGTTACAGGTTGGGTTATGGCACTGGGTAAATCATTTATATAGATTAGGAATAATAATGGGCCTAAAACACTCCCTTGCGGTACACCGTATGTAACATTACGCTCTTTTGATCTTGCTATCTCTTCTTGCTTTGATTTAAAATTAATTCTACTAATTTCAGTTATTTGTTTCCTTTCACTTAGGTAGGATTTTATGAGTTCCAAAATATTACCCCGTATACCATAAGCCTCTAGCTTAGCCAACAATGTTCCGTGATTGACGTAGTCGAACGCCTGTGTCATGTCACAGAACACTGCACATACTGGCGAGTTTTTATCGACACCACAGTAAATTGTTTTTAAAAAGTCATATATGGCCATATTTATATTTTTATTCTTTCGGAAACCTTTTTGTTCTTTAAATTTTTTTTTTCTAGATAGTTATATAATTCACTGTATATATATATTTTTCAATGATCTTTGAAAAAATAGATAATAATGCTATAGGTCTGTAACATTCGATGTTTTCTTTGTTATCTTTTTTAAATAATGGTTTCACAATTGTTGTTTTCAACGCTGTTGGAAAGGTGCCCGTAGATATACACAGGTTAATTATGTAACTTAACGGTACACAAAGGAGTTCATTCACTGATTTTATTATTTTAGTTGCAATCTCATCATGTCCTATTACTATTCTTAAGTTTCTTTATAATTTTATGGATGTCAAGTGGTATGCACGGTGCCATAAACATGGATTTTGTGCGAGCCTTAAGGGTTGCTGCTACATTTTTTCCTGAGCCAAAAATAGGTTTTACTTTATCTATAAAGAAGTTATTAAAAGCATTTGCAATTTCGTTCGGGTTAGTAATATCTTTATTGTTATGGTTAATTTTTGAGATTGGTTCTTTGGGCAAATTTAATCTTGTTTTACTTATAATATCCCATGGAGTTTTTGATTTATTATCTGCCATTTGTATCCTAAAATTATTTTGTGCCCGCTGAGTTAGCCTTATAATTTTTTTATACAGTTTAGAGTAGCTTAGATATTTTTTTTATTGGATTCTGTAGGTTTAAGTCTGTAATTCCATAAAAGTTTACGTTTATTTTTACTACACTTTTTTATACCACGTGACACCCATTTTGTAGTTTTCAATACATTTTTTATAACATACTTATACGGGAAACAGATTATAATATAGCTTAAAATTTTCAATGAAGTAGTTATATGCTGCGTTGGCGTCAGTAATGTTATATAATTCGTCAAATGATATTTTTTCTAAACACATCTTAATTTTTTTTATGTTTTCTTTGGAATAATCTCGCTGTTTTTACGCCAAAACTTAAGAATTAATTGCCTACGTACTGGAAATTTCATAACCAGAGCACTGTGATCAGATAAGTCCATATCATGTACTTCCGTTTTACAATGCTTATCACTGTTATAAGCAATATGGTCTATACATGTTTGACTTCTAAATCTCGTTACCGCTTTGAGAGCAAGTTTAAAGTTATAGTTAGATAATATAAAATCGAAATCAGATTTTGCTTTAGAATCTTTCAATATATTGATATTAAAATCACCCGCAACTACTACTTGATTTCTAATTTACTATTTTATTTATTTATAGACACATATGATTACTAATTTATGACTCGTCAATTCTACTGCACAACATTCAAAAACATTTGTCATAGAAAGTTTTTTAAATTCTGGCAGTTCTCGCCACTCATGCCCATTTTTCACAAGGATGCATGCTCCGCCTTTGGATGTATTATTTCTGCAAAACGAAGCGGCCAAGGAATAGTTAGGTACATTTAGATATTGCTGGTACCCAGCTCTTATGTTATGTTCAGTAAAACACAATACGTCAGGATTAATATTGTTTTCTGCAAGTCCGTCCAAAGCCTACTACTAGCCAATCTGTCTTGCTGATTAAGCCTGCTATGTTTTGATGTAATATATGGACATAGTTATCAATGAAAAAAGGTTGACTATTGTTATACATCATGTCTGTGTCGTTCATATCTAATTTGCAACAGAATTTTTGTAAATTAGCTAAAAACTTTTTTAATAACTTGAAGATAACACTTATTCCATGATTGTTAACTGTGCCAAAGTATTTATGGAACATTGTGTGGTCGTATTTAAGTTTTTTGTTTGTGTCAAATATATATGCATATTCGTATGTTAATGTATCGTGATATAATAAATTGTTGAAGTTTTCAACTCTTCTATTGTAGAGTATATGATCAGTTGTCTGTCCGCATTTATAAGTAGGTAGACAAATTATAATATTTGTATTCTGTATATTCATTAGTGTGTCTTTAATTTCTGTCACCACGTCAAAGTAATTATTGGTTTTTTTAAAGTCTTCTTCTCCTAAAAATATTATGCAATAGTCGTTTACGGAGAATTTTTTTAATTTTGTTTTCAAAGCTTAATATTTCGCAAACGAATACCTAAATTGAAAAACTGTTTTTGAACACCCCTAATGTTTCAAGATGTGACCCATCTAGAATATCGTACAATAGAGGTGTGTCCAGATAGGTCATTATAGGGTACCAAAAACTAATACCAATCACGAGTGGGAGAAGTAGAGGGGGTGAACCGATGCAGTTACGTTTTCTCTAAAAAAATATTATACCTGTTGTCCAACCAGATATGTTTCACGTAACAATTATTAAAATATGGCCGTTTTTAGGGTTCCGTACCTAAAAGGTAAAACGGGACCCTATTACTGACACTTAGTTGTCTGTCCGTCCGTCTGTCACCAAGCTGTATCTCATGAACCGTGATAGTTAGACAGTTGACATTTTCACAGGTAATGTATTCTGTTGCCGCTATAACAAGAAATACTAAAAAACAGAATAAAATAAATGTTTAAGGGGGCTTCCATATAACAAACGTGATTTTTTGCTCGATATTGATAACGGCTACAGGTAGACGTAAATTATAAGAAAATTAATATTTAGGGGGGGTCTCCCATACAACAGACATGAGTTTTTGTAGATAATGGTACGGAACCCTTCGTGCGCGAGTCCGACTCGGACTTGGCTTGACTTTTAAGGTTTATATTGATGATGGTAATGTTGAACTGAAACTGGTGAAAATTCCGTTAAAGGTATACTCCCATACAAATGAAATGCATGGTTGAAGCAATTTTAACGTGATTTATTACGAAATATACCAAGCTGAGATCAAACAACTCTATTTTTTTAAGATGTAGGTTACTTAAACTATCTCATAGTGTAGTTTTCATCTTGGTAGGTAGTCATTTAAGGGTAGCTATCACAGAACAAAACTAAACAAAATCACAAAAAAATGGTTCCCATTCTTAACAAAACGTATAATGTGGTTAATTTGGAACTTTTATTTTAGTTCATAATTTTCCGACCCTTAAATTTGACTCATTAAAAGGTCAGTTTGAGGGTGACAACCCTATTGATTTTGATTATTCTCAATAGGAATTATTGAATATGTTATGTACCTACGTATTACATCATGTACCAACCTCATTTTAACTTTTTGTCATGAATCAGTTTTTACGTTCAAACATAAAACTTGGCCGATTAAGGTAAGCTCCAGGTTTAGGGCCGGCAACCAAATTTATTGACCGAGCGAGCGAAGCGTCTTTGCATCAACTGGCCAAATTTTCTTTCATCTGTCAGTTTGTATGTTCGTACTCGCGTACAGAGCGTAATTTTGAACCAATTTTGATGAAAATGGTCAAAGTGTATAGGTTCTATGGTTTTTTTTTGTCGTCGGCGATTTTTGATAAAAGGGATGGTTCCCATAAAAAGGGGGGGAAGTTTATTGCGTCGTTAATTACCAACCGATTTAATGATATTTGGTAGATAGGTAAAGTACACAATTATTACAACTAGTGGTAAAAATGAACAGAATTGGTCAAGTGGTTGTCGAGATATAACAACCAACTTCAGATTCCATGTAACAGTGAGGGCGCGAGGTTGTGCTTGATGCATTTTAGCGCTGAATAATTTTCTTTATTTTACTTTTTCTCCATTTATAAAATTATTATTTGTTTTTATAAGAATATACATTGTTTTTTTTTTTTTAATTAAGGGCATCTAAACATATCCTATTTTTCTATTAAAATTAAATTGTTCTTTCAAGGTGCTTAAACTTATGGATAAAATATTTTTTGACCGTGAAATTACGTCTGAAAAATCACTTAAAATTGCGAAATCGGCCAAAATTTTACATACGGCCACCTAAGCCAACTTTATGTAGGTATTATGTACAGATGATCCAAGGTGAGCTGCAAATAAGCTCTCTCGCGAGGTCTACTGTTCGTAGAACTACTAGTTTAACACTAGTACATGTAGGACTTTAGAATGGTGTAAGTCACATCTTGTTACTCGATGAGGTGATTGGTATTCTTTTTTGGCACCCTAAAATTAGGCCGATTCACGAAAGCTCCAGGGTTAGGCGAGGCAACCAAATTTTTTTTGGCACTTCTCGACAGGCTCTTTCGAATGTACCATGTCCCAACTTGTTACCCAATGAGGTGTTGGGCACCCCAAAAAGTGGACACATTTTTGCTAACTGTACTAAACCCTCCAGCTTTAGTCGAGGCTACCAAGTACATTTAGAGACACCTCGATAAGGTGCATCATCCTAGATAGGTCACATCTTGTTACCCGATGAGGTGGGTAGACATACGGCGCGCTCTTAGTCTATTATTTCATTCAAATACGTTCACAGAATGGTTCGCGCATAATCCACTTTAATAAACAATAAATTAGTTTTTTGTAAATAAAATTTGAAAATTGACTCTTGTGAAGTTACAACTCCATAAAATTGTTTAAAAAAACCCGGTTTGTAGTTTGTGCTGAAAAAACGTAACACACACTTATTAAAGTCTTCTGTGATAATAGGTAATACACACTCCCTCGATCGGCTAATGTATATGTTAGGATAACTGTAACTTATAGACCGGGAGATGGTGACACAAAATATTAGGTCATTTGTACTCGTACCATTATAGCGGTTCTTCAGGGGTCTAATTACGTAAAGACAAAAAGGAAAATGATGGTCATAGCGCTGGTACCGGCGCGCGGCGGTGGCACCGGCGGCCCAATCGCGTGGGCGTTCATCGAACGCGTCGGATAATTAAAGAGTGTCGAATGATTTGTTCCACAAAAATGCTTATATTTTCCGATAGTCGATAAAAAGAGTAGGCGGCTGCCATACTTGAAAAACTTATATATTTGACACGTTTTAAAAATACGACTGTAAAATATGTAAAATCATTTTTTACATCATGGCATGATGCAATGTGACCATTATTATATTTGCCATACTTCTAGTAGGGTGAAAAAGTGGCGCCATACTTGAAAAACTTGATTTTTCAAGACGTTTTCAAGGTACAAGACATAAAATCATTTGTTACAGTATGGCATCATTGTATTCGGTTCATTTGGATCAAATTCAACCTAAAAAATTATCCCATACTGTAACTATGGGGCGGAAGACTGACATACTCGAGCAAAATATGAAAAAAAAAATGGAACGAATTGTAACAGTAAAGCATTTCAAATTTTTTAAACTTGAAAAAAAAACTATGCTTTGGGATAATTACACCGTACTTATGGTGAAGTGCCAAAGTGGTGCCATACTCAAAAAATAATTTTCGTTTTTTTTTGTTTGGTGTTGAAAAATATATACTATACTGTGACCAGGAGGCTGGAGCACTTACTCTGATACGTCGACAATAATACAATCTTGAAACCATTTTTCGAAATAGCCCTGTAACACCTGTAATATTGTGAAGGGGGGTACATGTGAATAAAATTATTAAAATGAATTGTCTTACGAACATGATGAGCCAAGACCTCTACAATTCGAGAAATCTTTCGAGCGGTGGGAGCCGTAGAATATTATACAACATAACATCTGGTTATAAGACAAGATTGCCGCCACCGAGGTGTTTGAAGTTTTGTATTTATATTCGTTAAACCTCAAACTTACCGGAAAAATGAGTGCCATACTGGTACAAAGTACAAATGAGTGCCATACTGGTACAAAGTACAAATGAGTGCCATACTGGTACAAAGTACAAATGAGTGCCATACTGGTACAAAGTACAAATGAGTGCCATACTGGTACAAAGTACAAATTACGAATAAAATCTTAGAATTTAAAAAAAAAATGTACACATTCGTCATCTCCCACAGGTATGGCATTATCAGACTTCTATTTATGAACATACAGAAAACTGTTAAAAAAAGTTTTAGGTTGGTACAAATCGTTTTGCAAAAAAAAAACCCTTGCGACGGTATGGCGGCCATTGGGAACTGTCGGAAAAGTATGGCAAGGTGATTTTCGTGAATTTTGCCTACTCGACGATGATTAGCTGTACAAAAATTAGCCTGGTACAAATGGTTGAATTGTTTTTAAATTAATGTATTCGATTCAATATGGCGGGCTGTAAGTCACACTGGAGAAGTATGGCATTACGCTACCGCCTACTTCTTTTTTTATCGACTATCGGAAAATATAAGCATTTTTGTGGAACATATCATTCGACACTCTTTAATTATCCGACGCGTTTGATTAACGCCCACGCGATTGGGCCGCCGGTGCCACCGCCGCGCGCCGGTACCAGCGCTATGACCATCATTTTCCTTTTTGTCTTTACGTAATTAGACCCCTGAAGAACTGCCATACTGCTACAAATGTACTACTATTTTGTTTCACCATCTCCCGGTTTATTATATTAATGCATCATAAACGTTATTGTAAAGCAATTTGTGTCCAAATTAGAGTGATATCAGGCGAATGAGCGCTGTGAATAAGACCTGCTGCATGGTGTGGTCAGTGGTATAGTGTAGTGTAGCGCGGTGTCGTGGGCAGGTCCGCTGCCGCCGCGGTCTCTGAGCGTGCAGCGCGCCAGCTCCAACAGCGCGCTGGTGGAGTGGACGGGGCCGGCGCTCGCCGCCAGCGCGCTCGGCGAGTACTCGGTGCGCTACCGCACGCTCTCGCAGCCCGGCTGGAGCGCGCTGCCGCCGCTGCCGCCGGACGCCGCGCGCGCCGACATACTCAACATGACGCACGGCGAGCGATACGTCATCGAGGTGCCTGCACATTACATTACCTACTTACCTTACTTACTTACGAAAATAACGTTCGATCTAATCTCGCCGGGTATCCGAACTATCTCATAGATGAACTGGAAAAAACTAGGGAAGCCCATACGACACATGTACGTTTATGTGAAGTGAATTCTATAAGTGAAAACTATTTACGGCTTCTTTGTATCCTAGATTCATTTACCTACTTTGTGTATTAACAGCTGTTTGTTTTCCTAAAATAAATAAATAAACCGTCAGGTCCGTCACCGCTCACCGTCCAGGGAGCAATCGTATAGGGCAATTCACAACTTTTGAAATCGGGTCGGGGGAAATCGGAAATTTCGAGTCCGACAAGTTGCGAATAGAGGTCCTGGACTACACCAGAGAGCACTAATATTAAAACTAAAACATCTACGTATGTATTTATCGTTTTAGTATTTACTCTGGAAACGAATACAAAATGTTCCCAGATATTTTTATTTTTAAACTGTCTTCAAAAGAGATGGTTCTCAATTCTGTTTTATTTATTTAACGTGTGTTACCTCGAACAAACCTCTGTCATTTGTACACTGTTGTTGTTGTTGTTGTTCTCCATGTTGCTATTCTTGTTATGTTTAAGAACATATATTTTGAGATTACTTACGCGACGCATTTATTCCCATTTTGTAAATTTATTTAAAATATTACATTCTCACATAGATTCATCTTTTCTTCCAGTGTTAGTTTAAAAATAACTCCAAAAGTGCGTATCTGCTCAACTTCATCTACTTCCTTTCTTCATGTCTACAAAAACAACACAAAACACAACACAACACAAAGATTATCGGGATTCGATTGATATTTTCGGCGGTAGTGTACTAAAATTCAAATTTGATGCCAGAAACATTACTTTTTCCCAAAATTGAAAACTTTCTAATAATTGATATATAAGTAAAACAGTTTTAACCAGTAGCTTTTAATAATATTCATCATCATGATCTACTAACTACTTACCAAATTTAATATTATGTATTGTTGTTATACTCGCGTACTGCTCGTAATGCTTAACATGATGTGTGCACGTGTCTTGGAATATGGTTTAAATCATAACTTATCCCTTTCTTTTACTTATATTTAATATCAACTGTATTCTGTTTTGTGTACTAAATAAATAAAATAAAAATAGATTGATCTGATGGAAATTTCATCAAAACAGGTTCAGTAGTTTGGTTTTTTAAACAAAATAACTGGGAAAAATGTAGTCCAAGTAAAAGAAATTGCGTATTTTGCCTTCCTGTGGATTTTCAAAGGAGTATAGAATATAGAGTATAGGAGTAGAGCACTTGAGTGCAAGGGCTCTTTGGATTCGGTTGTATTATATTAGTATTTTAATCTATAACGGAGTTCGTGAATATGTTTAGGCTTCCGCACTGAAGGTCTGATCCGTGAGGTTACGGCGTCTGTCTGTCCTACACTAAAGGTCCTATCCGTGAGGTTACGGCGTCTGTCTGTCCTACACTAAAGGTCCTATCCGTGAGGTTACGGCGTCTGTCTGTCCTACACTAAAGGTCCTAACCGTGAGGTTACGGCGTCTGTCTGTCCTACACTAAAGGTCCTATCCGTGAGGTTACGGCGTCTGTCTGTCCTACACTAAAGGTCCTATCCGTGAGGTTACGGCGTCTGTCTGTCCTACACTAAAGGTCCTATCCGTGAGGTTACGGCGTCTGTCTGTCCTACACTAAAGGTCCTATCCGTGAGGTTACGGCGTCTGTCTATCCTACACTAAAGTTCCTATCCGTGAGGTTACGGCGTCTGTCTGTCCTGCACTAAAGGTCCTATCCGTGAGGTTACGGCGTCTGTCTGTCCTACACTTAAACGGCTATATCTTTTCAAGGAATTTGAAATTTTTATAAAATATGTTTCGTTATAGCTGATAAATTAACAAACACTAAAAACTGGTCAAGCGCGAGACAAGCTTGCGTAATATTTTTTTGTAAATAATGGGAACTTAATTAAAAAAAATAGAAAATTGATTGAATCAGCCGTTTTACAAGATACTAATTACAAGTTTTCACCTATATATATTTTCAAAATATATTTCTTTCTTTTATTTGGATGATAAATTTTGCCAGTTCTTTTGTCTAAACCCGAAGTACTAAACCTATTTTGACGAAATTTCTATGGGACAAATCTGAAAGTATATCCTTAATATATAAATGATTGTCTGTAAAGTCGGTTTACGGACGATAATTTTACGTGATAACGTCATGATAGATGCGTCACATGCCGAACGCTTAGGCCGATCGTGTCTCTCTATCGCTTGTTCCGCGCTCTCGCTTGCACGCTCGGCTCAGGCGGAACGTGACAATGAGTCATGCTTTTTCGTGCGTGCAGCCGGCGTTCATCGATATATAAGACGTTATCACGTCAAAAAAATAGAAGTGAATCGACAATCTCCTCCTTTTGAAATCGGTTAAATAATTGTGCCGTTAGTAATATGATAGCATGCGTGAGCGGTGCGATGCGGTGCGGTGACGGTGTGCGTGTGCGTGTGCGTGTGCAGGTAGACACGGGCAGCGAGCGCGCAGGCGCGGGCGGGGAGAGCGTGGGGAGCGGGGCGCCGCGGCGCGCCGAGCACACGGTGCGCCCCGCGCCCGTCTCCAACGTGGCGCAGCTGGCCGACACGCGCAACCTGACGCTCGAGTGGCCGCGCGCCGCGGGACGCGTCGACCGCTACATGCTGCGCTGGGCCGCCCTCGGGTGCGTACACACACATATCATTACTTTGACAATGACATTTTTAGAAAATCGTACTTCTTGATCAAGATGTCATATTGGCAGGATTCGTGGTTGTCCTTGTAGAGTTTGGGGCTTGGCTCTTCATGAGGCCTTATAATTTTCTCTCATTATAATTTCTTATAATTTTTAAATAGTGAAAGTGTAATAACAGTAAACACTTTCGAGTGTTGTTCTGCTCACGGTCATTTTTTAGAAATGATTCGAGTGAGTGAATTATCCGGTGGCCCGCTTGTGACCCTCGTGCAAAACTCTCGACTGCTATAATGGGCTCGATACCGTATTACAACATTTCGATTGAAATCGACACGCGGGACTGGCACGTGCGTACCAGTTTATTCAATTTCTTATTATTCAAAACTTTCTCGACAGGATCTTAAACCGATTTATTCCAATATAGTCAAAATCGGATAATAAATGGCATCGCAGAAAAGTTCCCCCATTTTAGGAGAAATGCCTTTTTAGTCAAAAATGCGCACATCTACGAGTAAAATTAAAGTCGGTTTAAAATACCTAGTCTTGCCATAAATATTGTCACGAAGAAAAAAATTATTTTTTTATTGCAAATAATATTTATTACTTTTACAGTGTGTTAGTTTAATACATAAATATAAAACAATTTAAAATATAAAAGCTTATTCGAAGTGGTCTCCATTGGCTGCAATACAGTCCTTTAAACGTTGAGGCCAGTTATCAATAGAAGCACGCACTCTTTCCATGGGAAAATTCTTCACTGCCAATCGTATGGATTGTTTTAGGGACTCCAAATTATCATGGCGTTTAGAGCAAGCCATACTCTCTAAAACTGACCATAAATCATAATCCAGCGGATTAAGATCAGGACTAGACGACGGCCAGTCTTCAGCTCTGATGAAGTCCGAAACGTTCACTTCCAACCAAGACTGCGTGGACCGAGCTTTATGACCTGGCGCCGAGTCTTGTTGGAAGGACCATACTTGGTTATTGAACATGGTGTTGTTAAGGGGCTTAACTACCTTCTCAAGAATGGTATTTTGATACACTTGTGCCGATGTTTTGATACCTTTTTCACAAAAATATGGCTCAGTCACTCCTTCATAGCTAACACCCCACCAAACCATCACTGAAGTCGGATAATGCCCACGTTGCACTCTGTCGACTAATTGGGAAGCTTCCTTAGAGCTTTGAGCATAAATACGGTCATTTTGTTTGTTAAAATGTTGCTCAATTGTAAAGATTTTCTCATCCGTAAACAAAATTTTTCTGTGACCTCCCTTTGCGTACCGCTTCAGTAGTTGTTTCGATTTTACCACCCTATTCTTTTTTAAATTATCAGTTAAAAAATTACCAGTGCGTCTCTTATAGGCTGCAAGTCCTAAGTCATCTTTTAAAATACGCGACATGGTTCTGGGTGCTATCTTAATCTCCCGAGATAAAATCTTTTGCTTTCGGACAGGATTTCTTCGAATTCTTTCCCTTACTGCTTTGACCACCTTTTTCGTACGAACACTACGTGGACGGCCAGATCTTTTTCTGTCACAAACAGAGGCGGTCTCATTGTACCTATTAATAGCCTGGTACACAAACATTTGACTAATACCAAGCGTATGGAGAGTTTTAAAAATTGCATTTGGCTCCATACCAACTTTGTGTAATGCAATCACAACGATTCGGTTCTCTTTATCACCCCACTCTATTGTAATATCGCAAAATATTGTACAATGTATTGGCGCCAAAATTAGAAAACTCAATGAACAATCGTATAAAAATGACAGATTCCAAATTCAAATGTAATATCTTTCTTATTTTTAACTGTAACAGTATTTATGGCCAGACTAAGTATAGTGGCTTCACTGGCTTCATTGATCTTTCTCTTTTTAACCCCTGGCCGTCCATGGCATCATAGCTCTTAAACGGATGAACCGATTTTAATCTAGGTTTTTCTTTAAAATAACCTACGCCTTCAGTATCGTTATTGTAAACTCGTGTATACAAGTAGCGCTACCAAATGTTGAATCATGTGTCACTGTACACTGTGTGCATGTTTCTTCTTTTCACTAATTGTCATTGATTTGTTGTTCAGCGATTCAGTGTTGAATAGGAGCGGATCGAAGTTGCGATAGGTTGTATTATAATACAAGCTGTTTTATTAATAATATAATTTAAAAAAAAAACGGTATTTTTTTGTTTTATTTGGTAGATTGGGTCATTTAAAATAACTCATTTCAATATTTTTGAATTCTGTCCAGAAGTTATTTATAAATATTTTTTTAAAGAAAAAGTCGTGATGACGTCACAAAACCGTGTTAATATATTAATATCATGATTACCTATTAAAAATCTTACTCACCATTGACAGTGACATTTGTTGGTTTTGTGCTCTGCGAAAATATTAAATATTTATAATGTAACTTTTTTTAAATTATTTATATTACATACAGATAAAAAGGCGGTTCTATGACGTCATTTAGAGGTCGACTAAAGGTCAAATATTTTTTATATTTCCGTAAAAATACGCACCATATCATCATTTTAAGAACCCAAAGTAAATAAATCTGATTTAGAGACATAAAGATAAAGATAATTTATTTGCATACAACACGAGACATATCATCATACACATCATACACATCATCACCTCATCACATTATACATATCATCTCGAAATGGTTTTGGAATCGGCATATGTTACATTTCTCTTTACTTTTCCTCCAATGGGGTATCTCATTGGAGGAAATGTATGATGTATCACTCTGTTGGCGAACCAATAAAGTATTTAAATATATATATATTATATGTATGTATGTGTGGTATATAATAAAATTAAAAGGAAAATTATCACGGCTAAGTAGGCTTTACAACAAATAAATTCATTCACTAGGTAAGAGTAATACTCGATCAACTTTAAAAAAATACTTAGAGAAGTAAAACTGAAAATTTCATTAGAACTTTACATAAGTCTTCAAATATGAATTTAATAAACAGAAGCCCCGTTTTAAGTCGTTGCAAATTTGAAAGCTGTGTGTGTGTTATGTGTGTATTAGCTATGTATCATCGAAATTAGTTTAGCCGTTTTTTTTGTCAGGGATTTTTGAGTTTCCTAAACTTATACCTGTGTAGTTAGAAATAAAAGTTGTGTGCACACCTTGAGCATTCATGCTCACCATCGAAGGCTCCTTCTTGCAGCGGCGTCGTGTGGCGGGTCGCCCTCTTCCCTAACATATGGTTGAGGAGGGCTCGGGCTGGCACATGCGTCATACTCGTGATCGGGTGCTGCTTGCGGGTCGCTGGTTTGCTCGTGGTATGCACGCAACATAGTAATAAGTACTTAAATTAAAATAAAATCATTTTCAATTCCCGTAACGATGAGTAGTAAACAATAGTTTGTAAATTTTGTAATTATGACAAAGATCACGGACCCTGGTGTCTGTGGAGATAAAAATTTAATTAAGAAAAAAAACGTAGGTATACCTGTAGTTACGTCACACCCCGGACACTCGACCAACTCTCCATACAAACGTAGGTATACCTGTAGTTACGTCACACCCCGGACACTCGACCAACTCTCCATACAAACGTAGGTATACCTGTAGTTACGTCACACCCCGGACACTCGACCAACTCTCCATACAAACGTAGGTATACCTGTAGTTACGTCACACCCCGGACACTCGACCAACTCTCCATACAAACGTAGGTATACCTGTAGTTACGTCACACCCCGGACACTCGACCAACTCTCCATACAAACGTTTACTATTCATCATACAAGCATCGACATACGGAGAACCTGCACCTGTACACGTACACGCGCAGTTATGTGTGTAACGTCAATGATTGCACTATTTTAGACTCTACAAGAAAGTTTTGTAATCACTTACGCAGCCATTGCATGCTTCGAAAATAAATAATCCACATTTTACGTTGGTACTTACAATAATAAGTTTCATAGGTGTAATCTCAACAATTATGTAACGTAGAAACTAGTTAGAACAAGGAACACACAAAATCCACTAGACTACTAACTTTCAGTTTTTTTTAAAGATATGTATATAAGTAATATATTTAAGCACATTATTTGAATCGCGTTATACGCCAAATAGTTTCCTACTTTATCTATCTAAAGGATAATACTTAGTGTCGATTACTAAGAATAACTTAGGTAAGTACCATATTTTATCCTTAGGAAATGTATAAAAACTTCTATTTTTATCATGTCGAGTTGACATACAGCCGTAGGTGGCACAACAATGTCTCATAGTCGGTATTTTAAAAAAATAAATTCAAAAGAAATATCCTGTGAGTACCGCTCCGTAACACCGCGTGCCTCAAGTATAACTGGGAGTCACTCGCGGGGTGAGGTAGCGCGATTTGGAGGGAGGTGAGGAGTGTCCGTTCTATGCCTAGTATTATAATACGTTGTGTGGTCACGTAAAGTGAGTTGTCCCCCCGCAGCGACGGCGGCGGCGCGGCGCAGAGCGCGGCGGTGCCGGACCCGGGGCCGGCGGCGCCCTCCGTGCGCGCCGTGCTGCCGGCGCTCGACCCCGGCGAGGGGTACTCCATCTCCATCACCGCGCTCTCCTACAACTACACGTCCGACGAGTTCACCATGGAGACGCGCACCAGTGAGCACTCCCATCACTCACTCACTCACTCACCGGCAGGCCGACACAACTCGATCTGACAGGACAGAGCGCTCCCCCAACCGACATTATATCGTATCGTAAACAAATAATAAATTCGACTAAACACTCAAAAATATGAGTATCCATCCCAAACGAGTAAAGAAGGGATGTTTCAGAAATAAGAGTATCCATCCCAAACGTGTAAAGAAGGAATGTTTCAGAAATAAGAGTATCCATCCCAAACGTGTAAAGAAGGGATGTTTCAGAAATAAGAGTATCCATCCCAAACGTGTAAAGAAGGGATGTTTCAGAAATTCATTACTAACCATAGTGATAGATCATATTAAACTTTCATCGAACATTATTTAGAACACTGATTACGACCTTTTGAGGTTAGCGTTAGCGTTATATACAATATAAAACATTCGAGTCGTTATATACAATATAAAACATTCGAGTCGTTATTGTACAATATAAAACATTCTAATCGTTATATACAATATAAAACATTAGTCGTTATATACAATATAAAACATTCGAGTCGTTATATACAATATAAAACATTAGAGTCGTTATATACAATATAAAACATTCGAGTCGTTATATACAATATAAAACATTCGAGTCGTTATATACAATATAAAACATTAGAGTCGTTATATACAATATAAAACATTAGAGTCGTTATATACAATATAAAACATTAGAGTCGTTATATACAATATAAAACATTAGAGTCGTTATATACAATATAAAACATTCGAGTCGTTATATACAATATAAAACATTCGAGTCGTTATTGTACAATATAAAACATTAGAGTCGTTATATACAATATAAAACATTAGAGTCGTTATATACAATATAAAACATTAGAGTCGTTATATACAATATAAAACATTAGAGTCGTTATATACAATATAAAATATTCGAGTCGTTATATACAATATAAAACATTCGAGTCGTTATATACAATATTAAACATTCGAGTCGTTATATACAATATAAAACATACGAGTCGTTATATACAATATAAAACATTCGAGTCGTTATTGTACAATATAAAACATTCGAGTCGTTATATACAATATAAAACATTCGAGTCGTTATTGTACAATATAAAACATTCGAATCGTTATATACAATATAAAACATTAGAGTCGTTATATACAATATAAAACATTCGAGTCGTTATATACAATATAAAAGATTCGAGTCGTTATATACAATATAAAACATTCGTGTCGTTATATACAATATAAAACATTCGAGTCGTTATATACAATATAAAACATTCGAGTCGTTATTGTACAATATAAAACATTCGAGTCGTTATATACAATATAAAACATTCGAGTCGTTATATACAATATAAAACATTCGAGTCGTTATTGTACAATATAAAACATTCTAATCGTTATATACAATATAAAACATTAGTCGTTATATACAATATAAAACATTCGAGTCGTTATATACAATATAAAACATTAGAGTCGTTATATACAATATAAAACATTCGAGTCGTTATTGTACAATATAAAACATAAGAATCGTTATATACAATATAAAACATTAGAGTCGTTATATACAATATAAAACATTCGAGTCGTTATATACAATATAAAACATTAGAGTCGTTATATACAATATAAAACATTAGAGTCGTTATATACAATATAAAACATTCAAGTCGTTATATACAATATAAAACATTAGAGTCGTTATATACAATATAAAACATTAGAGTCGTTATATACAATATAAAATATTCGAGTCGTTATATACAATATAAAACATTCGAGTCGTTATATACAATATTAAACATTCGAGTCGTTATATACAATATAAAACATACGAGTCGTTATATACAATATAAAACATTCGAGTCGTTATTGTACAATATAAAACATTCGAGTCGTTATATACAATATAAAACATTCGAGTCGTTATTGTACAATATAAAACATTCGAGTCGTTATATACAATATAAAACATTCGAGTCGTTATATACAATATAAAACATTCGAGTCGTTATTGTACAATATAAAACATTCGAGTCGTTATATACAATATAAAACATTCGAGTCGTTATATACAATATAAAACATTCGAGTCGTTATTGTACAAAGGTCATTGACCTTTGTGCAAACCAGTGCTGAGAATCGATACTCTCCGAATCGTCTTCTTTTAATACACAGCATCGGCTACGGAACCCTACCATATTCGAGTCTCGGCGCGATCTTGACTTTTATACGCTTTCGTACGACCGACTCGAGATCTGTCTCGGTGTTAAGAGACGTCGTGATCCACGATGGAGTGCACTCACCCAAAAAGATTCCTCTTTCCGATTGAAACACTTAACACACCCAGATGATACTCGTATATATCGAGAAACTCACTCAGGAAACACATTTCACTGTCTGCCAGCCCGCGCGATAAAACCGGCGCTAAAATATTTTCTTTGCGGTTTTGGAACTTGTACCACGAAATGATGACGCTATTTGGTGTTTGTCTGCTCCGAGCTGTGGCGCTCAATAACAAGGGACTCGTCGCCGACCAACTCGACGGCACGAGTCTCAATAGAGTCAATCTACAGCTAGGTACATATATACGGGTGCTACAACCGTTATTGTAATGATATAGTGTGTGACCGGAGACACGCGCGCTGCTAGCGAGCGTTGCGCCCACAGTAGTCAGTAGTTGTTGATGTGCGTGTCTGTATGCGTGGTGTGCTGTGTCGCAGGGCCGCTGATCCAGTCCGAGATGACGATCGTGAATGAACCCGCTGACGACGAGCCTGAGGACGCGCCGCCCTCCATCCTGGTAACCGATAAACGATCACACCGCCACACCATCACACGACCAACGGTCACACCGTCACACGGCCATACGGCCACACCGCCACACGACCATACAGCCACACCGCCACACGGCCATACGGCCACACCGCCACACGATCACACGACCAACGGTCACACCGCTACACGACCATACGGCCACACCGCCACACGACCATAAAGCCACACCGCCACACGGCCATACGGCCACACAAGTTAAAGTTTACTGATTGCTTTTTTTTAAATAATATTGATCCAAGGTCCCTAGTGATAAGTTCTAGGATAAACCTACTTATTCACTAATAATTATATAGTATTTGATATAACAGTTATTCTTCTTCGTTATTACACTAGTGTAAAATTATTTCCTTTTTGTATTTGCTTTTGTTAATTTTAATGATGTGTCAATAAAGAGTTTATCTATCTTTCTTCCTCTAGTTACTTATATGTTTTACTTTCATCATTACATATCGATGTCTATAACATTTTTAATTTCCTTACATTTACTTGTATCTTAACATTTATTTCTTTATATCTAACTAACTGTACGTCTTCTATTCGCTGTTTTTACTTAACCTTATAATATTATATCTATTACATTGATTGCTTGGCAAACATTTCATAATAAACTCAATTTAATATTTTAAGCCAACTTCTATTTTAAACTTGTTTAAAATGTGTATGTGTATTCAAACTTTAAACTACGTGTCTGAGATTTCTCATCAATGATCTTGAAGATGTGTGAAGTCTGCCAACCCGCACTTGGCCAGCGTGGTAGACTATGGGCTTACCCTTCTCACAATGAGAAGATGGCCCGCGCCCAGCACTGAGACATTTTGTACAAACAGGGCCTCAAGGCAGCTATATGATTTATGCTGATACGATTCAGCGATAATTTTGACAAATCGTTAGTCTGCAAAAAATAATGACTACGATCGATCGTTCAATCGTTGGCCACTGATAGAGATCGGAAAACAATAGAAAGACACCCTAGTCTCGTAGAGATCGGCCGTCATTATGATGTCAAAAACAGCAGTCTGCTATTTTTTGACAGCTCTTCCAATCGTCTTTTGTCTATGCAAAGGCCAGTGGAAAATCAGTGAACACCAATACTTACCTATTTCGAGTTTTGGCGGGAACGTCATCGAAACATGTTGTTGCTTTGTTTTATTTTCCTAAACTTCTGTTATTTTGGATATTAATGCGATAAAATTGGTAGTGTTTTATTCATTAAGTGTTCGATCAAGTGCGTGAGTGTGGGCAAGTGAAATAAAGCAGTGAAACGTGTGATTTTACGTTGTCGGCAAAACTCCATAGAAGCTTCTAGTAAAGTCGCCACCACTTTACTGAAGCAGGACTCGACTTATAAAAATTGACTGTATACGTGACTTAGATTGTGACTAGAACATTTACAACTTGTTTTATTCAAGAAACTTGAAAAAATCCTAATACTTGACATTGGCAAATGCTTTAATGCGGGTCCAATACAAAACAGAAGAACTTACCTATTTTGGCAATTGTAACCAATCGTTCACATCAAAATTTCATTAAATACAAGTTTAAAAATGAGTGCTTCGTTGTGTTGGCGTATTTCAACTCTAGCACATGAAGTAGATCGACGATGCCATAACTATAGACGCCCCTAGACTATCGTGTTTTCGAGAAATAGCTTCGACAGTTTCGATCTTTCCGAGGTGGAATTTGTGAAAATATTTTGCTTCGGAAATATCAGCCGAGAATTTTAGTACTGAAATTAATTCTTATATAAAATATTACGCCGTTGTGACGGCTAGTCAAACATGATTAAGGTTAGAAAACAACAGCTTTTAGAAAAAAATAATTAAAATCCATGATCACGTTACTTTAGAAACTATTATTTTCCAAACCTTGATCTCATTAAGGACCGTGATCGGACTTAGTGTCAGCTACAACAATGTATCTCAAAGATATATAAGTTATAATTATAATTGAGTAATAGATATGATAATGCCGAGTGCGCTGAATGCGCAAAATCACATTTTCGGGAGAGAAGAAAGAAAGAAAAAGATCAATATACATCAACATTATTTCGTCTAAGTCTGTTTGACACTTGACATTGACATTTGAGCCAAAAAAATAAAAAAGTAAATTAGGTACCTCCGCAAACGATTATTTAAGCTTTATTCCATGTTTCACGGTGTTTTTTAGTGTTAAAAATATTTTTTTCATAACAAACAGCATAATTTTTAAATATTTTCATTTAAAAATTTAAATACGACGTTACAAATTTGAATACAATATGAATAGGCGTGGTCGGTGGTAGTCATGCAATATAATTGTACTGGCAACATAAGCGCGATTCTTCCAAACGATTGTAAAACGAGACCATTCACGAGTGGCGATTGGCCAATCAAACTTTACCAGGCTACCTATTTTTAGCGTTCTTCGTCCTTCGTTGGTTAATCGGTGATCAATAGCTCATTTTTATGGACAAATAGCAGCCTTGAGGTCCAGGTTGATAAAAAAATATAAAAAAGTTATATTTATACTATCCATCGATTGTATTAATTCGTGTAATTTCATTTCATTTTAACTGTATACATATGTACATACATCATCATCATCATCATCATCATCTCAGCCATAAAAAGTCCACTGCTGGACATAGGCCTCCCCTTCCCTTTATGTACATACATGTATACAATTAATTAAATTACAAGACAAGCTATGCCCTGCGGTTTCATCCGCGTAGTAATGGTAAACTGTGATGATGTTGATAAAATGTAGCCTAGCCTAAAATGTAGTCTCTGGATTCTCAGCTATCTCTGTATCAAATTTCATAACGATCTGTTCAGCCGTTTTGCCGTGAAAGGTAAATAAAACCGGACAAATGCGAGCCAGACTCGCCCACCGAGGGTTCTGTACAAACTAGTAGATAAAAGGGGGAAATTATATATTTTTAATATTTGCTGTCAGAAACCGATAAATATACATCGTAAAAGTATTTAAAAACCTGTTTTAGCTTGTGCTAATGAAGCTCTTTCACATGATTTAGTTAAAGCACAATTTGGACCCGCCTGCCTTGCATAAAACCTCTATTTTATTGTGATTAAATTAAAAATGTACAGTTTTCGGATTTTTTCCTTTATCTGTAACTATAATTTATTAGAATGCTTCTTGCCAAATGTCACAGTTATAGGTCAACGGGAACTACCCCATAGGTTTTGATTTCTTTGCGAACGTCGAAATATGCATTTTTTTGCAATATAATCCGCTGTAACTTTTTTAATCAAAACTGAGAAGTTTTAATTTTTCTCTGCAGCAAGAGACTATCTGCATATATGGTTTTAATTTCAACTCGATACCTTCAAGCGTTTCCGAGATACAGGTCCTTGACACCCGGACGGACGGACAGACAGACAACAAAGTAATCATATAAGGGTATTTTTAGGGTTCCGTACCCAAAGGGTAAAAACGGGACCCTATTACTAAGACTTCGCTGTCTGTCTGTCTGTCTGTCTCCAGGCTGTATATCATAAACCGTGATAGCTAGAAAGCTGAAATTTTCACAAATGATGTATTTCCGTTGCCGCTATAACAACAAATACTAAAAATTAAAAAAAAAATATTAAGGGGGGTCCCCATTCAATAAACGTGTTTTTTTCGTATTTTTTTGCTCAATATTAAAAACGGTAACAGGTAGACGCTTCAAATTTTCACAGAATATTTACTTGTATATTACCTTTCAAAATAAATAATTAAATAACAATAAAGTAAATATTAAAGGGGGGCTCCAATACAACAAACGTAATTTTTAAGCAATTTTTACTCGATCTTAATTAACAGGTAGAAACTTGAATATTTGTAAGTAAATATTTAGAAATATATTAACTATAAAAATAAATACCTAATCTAATACATAAAACTCACAAAATGAAAATAATCCGTGCATCTAAACGCGGTGCGAGCGCCGCGCCGAGGTGTGGTGGTGGCGCGAGCGCGAGGCGGTTGCTAAGCAACGGCCGCGCAGGTAGCGGGGGAGGTAACATCACGGAGCGAGCCATAGCCGCGCGTATTCGCGCGAGCGTTGTCATGCTGCCCGGATGTGTATCGAAAACCTACCTATAAGTTTGCAATTTACTACTTGGAATTTCGTTGATTTCTCGTTATTTTATAAACAGAACTAAACAACGGGTTATACTCAAATAGATAACGTGTTTAGCAATATTGACTTAAATGCTGGCACGTACTGTGCACTATTTAGTTACCATAGCCCTTTATGGATACAATTTCGAATTGAGCAATAGATTTTATCAAAACTACCCGAAAGCAAGAATAAACTCTCATGGATTTATATAACAACTAAAACAGACTAAAAATTTGTATACCTACAACAAACGTGATTTTCTATTATAGATGATAGTACGGAACCCTTCGTGCGCGAGTCCGACTCGCACTTAGCCGATTTTTTTAATTTTTATTCATGGTTTGCAAACTGGATGTAGATGATGTTGATGTACTGGATGTACTGGGTTCGGTGCGGAACCCTAAAAATAGACAGATAGTGATTCTTGCTTTTATAATTTAGTTAAGATTAGGATACACATTGTCTGAACGTGCTTTCGACAAATCTGTACGTCAGGAAGGATAGACATTTGTATTTAGAACATAGAGATCAGGCCATCGCGAGTCGTGCCCGACTAGTGATGTGTGTGTGTGCGCAGGTGACGTACACACCGACGCCGGCGGCCGCGACGCTGTTCGACTCGTACCGGCTCCGGCTGGAGAGCGCGGAGGAGGGCGGCGGCGCGGCGCAGGAGGCGGCGCGGGGCGCGGGGGAGGCGGCGCGACGCGTGCCCTTCGCGGGCCTCGTGCCCGGCGCGCTCTACAACGTCACCATGTGGACCGTGTCGCGCAACGTCACCTCGCACCCCGTGCAGCGGCAGGTAACCACCCGTACTGTACTGTACTCGCAGGAATCGGCCGGCGGCACGCAACTTTCTTCGGCGGTTATATTTGTAGGAAAACTTACAGCCAAAATAATTAAATAAACTACCTAGTCTTGCCATAAATATTGTCACGAAGAAAAAATTTTTTTTTTTATTGCAAATAATATTTATTACTTTTACAGTGTGTTAGTTTAATACATAAATATAAAACAATTTAAAATATAAAAGCTTATTAGAAGTGGTCTCCATTGGCTGCAATACAGTCCTTTAAACGTTAAGGCCAGTTATCAATAGAAGCACGCACTCTTTCCATGGGAAAATTCTTCACTGCCAATCGTATGGATTGTTTTAGGGACTCCAAATTATCATGGCGTTTAGAGCAAGCCATACTCTCTAAAACTGACCATAAATCATAATCCAGCGGATTAAGATCAGGACTAGACGACGGCCAGTCTTCAGCTCTGATGAAGTCCGAAACGTTCACTTCCAACCAAGACTGCGTGGACCGAGCTTTATGACCTGGCGCCGAGTCTTGTTGGAAGGACCATACTTGGTTATTGAACATGGTGTTGTTAAGGGGCTTAACTACCTTCTCAAGAATGGTATTTTGATACACTTGTGCCGATGTTTTTATACCTTTTTCACAAAAATATGGCTCAGTCACTCCTTCATAGCTAACACCCCACCAAACCATCACTGAAGCCGGATAATGCCCACGTTGCACTCTGTCGACTAATTGGGAAGCTTCCTTAGAGCTTTGAGCATAAATACGGCCATTTTGTTTGTTAAAATGTTGCTCAATTGTAAAGATTTTCTCATCCGTAAACAAAATTTTTCTGTGACCTCCCTTTGCGTACCGCTTCAGTAGTTGTTTCGATTTTACCACCCTATTCTTTTTTAAATTATCAGTTAAAAAATTACCAGTGCGTCTCTTATAGGCTGCAAGTCCTAAGTCATCTTTTAAAATACGCGACATGGTTCTGGGTGCTATCTTCATCTCCCGAGATAAAATCTATTGCTTTCGGACAGGATTTCTTCGAATTCTTTCCCTTACTGCTTTGACCACCTTTTTCGTACGAACACTACGTGGACGGCCAGATCTTTTTCTGTCACAAACAGAGGAGGTCTCATTGTACCTATTAATAGCCCGGTACACAAACATTTGACTAATACCAAGCGTATGGAGAGTTTTAAAAATGGCATTTGGCTCCATACCAACTTTGTGTAATGCAATCACAGCGATTCGGTTCTCTTTATCACCCCACTCCATTTTAATATCGCAAAATATTGTACAATGTATTGGCGCCAAAATTAGAAAACTCAATGAACAATCGTATAAAAATGACAGATTCCAAATTCAAATGTAATATCTTTCTTATTTTTAACTGTAACAGTATTTATGGCCAGACTAAGTATACTAAGTACTACTGCGTGCGCAGGTCCGTCTGTACCCGCGCGCCGTGCCGTGGGTGAACGCGAGCCGCGTGGGCGCGCGGCGCGTGGAGCTCGCGTGGGGTCGGCCCGCCGGCCTCTACTCCGAGTTCGAAGTGCAGTACCTGGCGGCGGCGGACACGCTGCGCACGCTGGAGACTCGCTCGCTCGGCGTGCCCGTGGAGGGCCTGCGGCCGCACACGCTCTACACGTTCACGGTGGTGGTGCGCGCAGGCGCACCGGGCCACCTGCGCACCGTGTCGCGCGCGGTCTCGGCCGCGGTGGCCACCGCGCAGGCGCCGCCGCCGCCGCCGCGCCGCTTCCACCCGCAGGACGCGGCGCCCAGCCGGCTCGCGTTCATCTGGGAGCTGCCGCCGGACGAGGCCAACGGCGACCTCGAGCGGTTCCTGCTCACCTACTGGCCGCAGGAGGAGCCGGCGCAGGAGCGTACCCTCGAGTTCGGGCCGGAGGCGCGCGCCGGTGCCGTGGAGGGGCTGCGCCCCGGCGGCACGTACGAGTTCCGGCTGGCGGGCGAGACGGGTGCGGGGCGCGGCGAGCCGGCGCGCTGGACGCAGCACATGTCGATCGCGGCGCCGCCCCGGCCCGCGGCGGACGCGCTGCCCGCGGCGGCGCGCGCCTCCACCACCACGGTGGCGGTGCGCTTCCGCGCGGACTACTTCTCGCCCGCGAACGGGAACGTGACCGCGTACACGCTGGTGGTGGGCGAGGAGCCGCGCGCGGAGACGCCGGCGCGGCTGCCCGCGTGGCGCGACGTGCAGCGGCTGCCGCGCTGGCCGCCCTACCAGGTCACGGAGCCCTACTTGCCGTTCGCGGCGGGCGGACCTCGTGAGGAGGAGTTCACCATCGGCTCGGAGCGCTGCGAGCCGGGCCAGGGGCGCGCCTACTGCAACGGGCCGCTCAAGCCGGGCACGCGGTACTACGTGAAGCTGCGAGCCTTCACCGCGCCGGACAAGTACACCGACACCGCCTACACGGAGGTGCACACCGGTCAGTACACTACACTAAACTAAACTATACTGCATTACACTGTAATACACTGCACTACATTGCACTACACTAAACTACACTGCACTACACTACAGACACCGACTACACCGAGGTGCACGTGTCCGACATACGTTTCCTTACTTTGTTGCCGTCAGCTGGACCTTTTCCGATAAGTGTTAATGATATAAATATCCTCGTATTTATTCAACATACAGGTGGGGCCAAGGGCGGATCCCCCTGGGCTGGGTCCTTTGTATTTTTGAGCCTTGTCAGTACTGTGACAACACTAACAGCAAATTAGCATATGAATACCTAAAATTTGATAAAAAGTTTCAAAAATTTTCGCGCGAGCGAAGCGCGCCTGATTATTTCCTATAATTTTTTGCCGACTGCGTAAGAAGGAGGGTTATGTTTTTCGAGTATATGTATGTATGTGGGTATGTTTCTATATGATTGCCTACAAGCCTTAAACGGCTTGACCGATTTTGATGTGCGAGGTATCGTTAGATTTCTTAGAACTCCAATGAGCTTTTTCGTAATAAATAAGTGATTTTACTAGAATTATTCTAAATGATGCGCATCTATAGTCTTTTACAGCGGTTTTGCGCTTACTTTCTCATAAAACTGTATGTTTGTAATTTTCTATAAAGTCATTCGTTTAAATTTAATTAGGAATAATACATTTGCAATCAAAGCATTCAAATGGTTGTATTTTTAATTTTTAATAACGTAAAAGTCGTTCTTATCCTGTCGGATATTTCATTTTTCTCTTAACACAGATACTTGTTTGGTTCTTCTGGGCCACAAAAACCTAGGACACGCTAGCAAGATCAATGAATCAAATCACTTTCAAGATTGAATTTTAAAAACATTCTAAATTTTCGCGCTCGCTTCGCTCGCTCATTTTTACAGAATATTTTAACATGGAAATACTGTGGTCTCACTAATACGACAAATAAATTATATTACTGTAAAAACACTACAAAAAATTGATAAAAAGTTTTAAAAAATTCGCGCTCGCTTCGCTCGTGCCTAGTTATTTCCTATTATTTTTAGCCGACTGCGTAAGGAGGCAAACCTATTAAAATTTTCGCGCTCGCTTCACTCGCGCATATAATTTACTTGGGCCAAACACTCCCATTTGGGTGGGGCGGAATCTGTGGATAACATGGAATCAGTACGAGTCTTACTACTCATTTTGAAAACAGAGCCATGGGTTTATATGTGGACGGATTATGGTAGAGATGATTTATTTGTTTGATTTCGATGCTATGCTCTCAAAATTGAATTTTTGATGTCCGTTTTTTGAATAGTTACCTTAGATGAGCGCGCTTTCTAACCTAAACTGCTATTATTTTAGCGACACTTTTGTATACAATTTTTCCTATAAAAATTAATCTTCTAGCAGGTTTGAGTTCATGCGATGTAAAAAATGTATGATGATTTAAGAAATATAAAGTTGAAAGTTCTCTGTTCTTTCCTTGATTACATGGAACTGAAATGTATGCGCTTACACTCGATATCTAGCATTATATTCACACAGGTGGTCCGCATACCATATTATATCATACACTGAAAATATGTAATCCAGGTACTTCATCACATTGGTAATGAACTGTAATGAGAAAATATGTAATCCAGGTACTTCATCACATTGGTAATGAACTGTAATGTGAAAATATGTAATCCAGGTACTTCACCACATTGGTAATGAACTGTAATGTGAAAATATGTAATCCAGGTACTTCACCACATTGGTAATGAACTGTAATGTGAAAATATGTAATCCAGGTACTTTATCACACTGGTAATGAACTGTAATGGTGTTGTATCATAATATATAATAAATAAATAAATATTGATCGTGTACCTGTGACACACATGTATACTGCACGAGACGTAACGAGAGAGAGGAGACGAACAGACATGCCGATTTTATTTTATTTATTATTTTAGCTCCACAGACACAGAATTACAAACTATTGCTAACTACATATCTTAATTCATATTATTGTAAACTACAACGAACAGAGCAGCGGCCCGGGGTTTTTAAAAAAAATTATTTTGAACTCGCATGGTTATTGCTCTTCTTAGAGTCGTTCGCTCGAATCGTAGATTTAATCGAAATCAACTGTGTGTTAGTGGTGTTCCGCACGCGCCCCCGCGCCCCCGCGCCCCAGCCCCTACTCGGCTCGGGGCGCGGGGGCGCGGGGGCGCGGTGCATAGGACCGAGCCCTACTAGATACCGGGTTCCGGCGCGTCGGCGATTACTTATCGGTGATAATAATTCATTTGAAATGGAGCCGCATTCGCGCTCCTCGACCGATAACGTGCACTTAGCGATATCGAGCCCATTATCGGTATCGATTCGCGGTAGCGTAAGCGTCCACTTATTTATTTAGATTTAATCGTAATCCGAGGAGTGTCGAGGATCGGTCGGGTGGCGGAGAGGAAGTGACGGCGGTGCGGTCGCGTTACAGAGGTGGACAACACGGCGTGGATCATCGGCGCGTGCGTGGCGGCGGGAGCACTGGGGTGCGGCGCGGCGGCGGCGCTGGCGCTGCGCCGGCGGCGGGGGCGCGCTGCGCCCGCGCCCCCGGCCGTCGCGCCGCGCTCCTCGCGGCCCGTGCGCGTCGCGGACTTCCTGGAGCACTACCGCGTAATGTCCGCCGACTCGGACTTCCGGTTCAGCGAGGAGTTCGAGGAGCTGAAGCAGGTGGGCCGCGACGCGCCCTGCACGGCCGCCGACCTGCCCGTCAACCGGCCCAAGAACCGGTTCACGAACATCCTGCCGTACGACCACTCGCGCTACAAGCTGCAGCCCGTCGACGACGAGGAGGGGTCCGACTACATCAACGCCAACTACGTGCCGGGGCACTCGTCGCCGCGCGAGTTCATCGTGACGCAGGGCCCGCTGCACTGCACGCGCGACGACTTCTGGCGCATGGTCTGGGAGTCGGGCTCGCGCGCCATCGTGATGCTCACGCGCTGCGTGGAGAAGGGCCGCGAGAAGTGCGACCGCTACTGGCCGTACGACACGCGGCCCGTCTACTACGGGGACATCGCGGTCACGGCGCTGAACGAGTCCCGCTACCCCGACTGGACCGTCACGGAGCTGGCGCTGTGCCGCGGCGCGGAGCAGCGCGTGCTCAAGCACTTCCACTTCACAACGTGGCCGGACTTCGGCGTGCCGGAGCCGGCCACGGCGCTGGCGCGCTTCGTGCGCGCCTTCCGCGAGCGCTGCCCGCCCGACGCGCGGCCCGTCGTCGTGCACTGCAGCGCCGGCGTCGGCCGCTCCGGGACCTTCATCACGCTGGACACGGCGCTCCAGCAGGTGAGTCTACTGCCTCGGACGCTACCGTTACATAAATACATTATTCTTATACTTTAAACAAATTCAACTACCGACTTCAATATACGCAATTTCGTTTCCTAGGGGGCATGAAGTCAACAACAAAAAATTTTTTTTCGCCTAACCTGATCATGTGTGGTATCACTCAACAGGGATTTCAAAATGAAGGTAGGGTTCGGCAAATCAAATTGTTATCAAACGTACCGTTTGCGAGGTAATATAATTATCTAGTCAGTCATGCTCATGAAAACTAGTTTTCGACCGCACTACGATGTCGCAATGAACCAAAAGGGAGGGTTATGTGTTTGTTGATCGGTATGTAAGTATGCATTTTTGTTCATTTGTTCCCTCATCACTTCTAAACTACTTGTCATAATAAAAAAAAAAAATATTAACTGGTTCTACGAAACCCCCAATATACTTTAAATAAAAAATAAGTTCAAAACTAAAACCCGACTACTGAAAAATCACGCTCTAAAAAGTATAAAACGAAAAAAAAAACTTCTGAAATTGTTATGTACAAACTGTCTGACATGAACATCACTGTATAGTGTATTAAATAAACAACTTGCATGAAACACGTCTAACGTGCTTGTTACACGTTTTTATTTTGAACAAACGGGTCACTCACGTCTATTTTTGAGCCGAATTCTCCGACTATAGTTTCAACCGCATACGGCGGTTTTTTTCGAAAGGAGTAGCGCAGACGTCACCGAAGGACGTCTCGTCTGGTACTGCGAGCTAAAGCTAAAAAAAAAACTTAAAAAAAAAACTCGCGCCGCGCGTGTCGTCATCGGTTGCATGAGGGCGGAGGTGGTTAGTTGATCGTCCTGCGCCGGTTCCGCTGAAAAATGTTCCTCGCTGAAATCTACTTGCGTGATGGGAACATTCCAGCACACTGAACTTGCAAAGTTGAAACTATAGTCGGAGAATTCGGCTCAAAAATTGACGTGAGTGACCCGTTTGTTCAAAATAAAAACTTGCATGTAATATATGTATTATTGTACGTCATACATATTCATAGTGGTGTTTAGAGGATATCCATGCTCGTATGCTACTTTGCAGAATGTATTGTTTTTTACTGTAAAGAAAGAAATAAACATTTATTTTGGCACACAGACACAACATCATTAATACAATATAACAAAAAGGTTTAAACACGAGTAAAAATCAATGTAACATAAGAAATAAGCTAACACAGTCAAGAAAAACAAACATTTATGTACTACCACTGTAGGTGGCATACAACCACGGTTACCCTCCGAATACACTATGAATAAAATACAATAACACATTTATTATAGGTAAGTTGTTTATTGAATACACGATACACGTCGAATAGTTTGTACATAACAATTATATGTAAGTTGTTTATTGAATACACGATACACGTCGAATAGTTTGTACATAACAATTATATGTAAGTTGTTTATTGAATACACGATACACGTCGAATAGTTTGTACATAACAATTATATGTAAGTTGTTTATTGAATACACGATACACGTCGAATAGTTTGTACATAACAATTATATGTAAGTTGTTTATTGAATACACGATACACGTCGAATAGTTTGTACATAACAATTATATGTAAGTTGTTTATTGAATACACGATACACGTCGAATAGTTTGTACATAACAATTATATGTAAGTTGTTTATTGAATACACGATACACGTCGAATAGTTTGTACATAACAATTATATGTAAGTTGTTTATTGAATACACGATACACGTCGAATAGTTTGTACATACAATTTCGGATGAGATTTTATTTTCGTGTTATACTTTTTAGAGCATGATTTTTCAGTATTCGGGTTTTAGTTTTTGAACTTATGAAATACAAGTAATCTACCGAACCGATTATTGAAATACAAGTAATCTACCGAACCGATTATTGAAATATCTACATACATATATGGGACCAAACTGAATGATATCCTTTCAAACAAATAAGAATTTTCTAATTGATTAATAATGATAGAAAATTTCAGTGGAATTTAGAACCTCTCATTTTGAATTAATTTGTGAATGAATACAGAGGGGCTGCCCCCGGCCGTGACCACGGTCGGGCTGTGCCCCAAGTGACGCGCGTGCGTGTGTGTGTGTGCAGCTCGCGCGCGGCGCCGACACGCTCGACATATTCGGCATGGTGCACGCGATGCGGCGCGAGCGAGTCTGGATGGTGCAGACCGAGCAGCAGTACATCTGCATCCACCAGTGCCTCGTGGCCGTGCTCGAGGGGCAGGACCTGGCGGCGCCGCCCCACAACCACCACCTCAACCCCGCCTTCGAAGGTACCCCCCCACCCCCTACCCCCGCTCGTACTCGCACGCACTGTCTCCGCGCGACCGATACCACTCCCACCTCTGTGTTGTAGGCTGAGCTGAAGAGCTGGCAGTCCCGGCGCCGCGCACTCGCGCTCGACACCGCACACGGGGACACGAGGGGAGGTAGGACGCGTGTGTCTCGAGCTCTACTCCGTGCCTGTTAACTTTCCTCCTGTCTTTAGAGAATGGTGTGCGCGTGCGCTTCCTGTCTGCATGTGCTCTCCCCGTCCCCCCGCGCCCCCTCTGCCGTCGCCGACGCTCACCTCCCTGTTGTCGTGTTTCAGACGACGAAGGCATTGCGGAGTCCGGCATGTGAGGCGGGAGCCGCGGCGCCGCGCGCCCGCCCCTACGTTTCCTGCGCTTCCTATCTCTGTAAACCTCCGAAGGGAGTGTGGATGAGCACGCGAGCGTCGTCCGGAGCCCGGTGCGAGGACCTACTCCTCCTTATTTATCGACGACGCGTGCGTGTGTGCGTCTTTACCGTTCATCTGGACGGTCAGGGGGGTGACGGGAGCGCTCGCCCCACGACCGTCCCGGACGAGGCTCGAGCGAGCCCGAATCTCAGCCGTGTACTTAACTGTGACCGTCCGACTATTGTTTGTTACGTATCGTAGGAGAGTTATGTAAATATTGACCGCTGCTCTTACTTAGGCTAGGTGGAACCGTGCTAGCTGTAATCTATATTTAGGTATAAGAGGCGTCGACGTGATCCCCGCGCCCCGCGCCCCCCCCCACACGGCACTCGTTCTAACAACGTCCGATGTAGGACGCTAACATCGCGTAATGCGTTGTCCCGACGCGTCCGCTCTGCGAGTAGTACTGTGCTGTGCCTCTATACGTGTGAGTGCGGTGCTGCCCGCTGCACGGCGCCCCGTTCCGTCCGAGACGCGGCCGCCCTGTGGTAACACATTCCTCCGTCACTTGGTACTTAATTATTTGTACGTTTTACATTGAAATATATTATTATACATGATGTACGTTTAAAACGATCGCGCATTATAAATGCGAAACTGTTAATACTGTAACTTTACCTTGCTTACTAACATTTTAAGAGATGCAAGATTTTGCTGGAATTTGGAATATAATATATTTTTTAACTTTTTGTGGTGTGATTTATTTTAGAATGTAAGTTAGCCGGTGGGTACTATTGCAAAAGCCGTATTCGTAGGTACCGGCCGAGCCGGCTCGTCCTACGGGCAACCGGTTCAGCCTGTCCACAGAATGAGGCACGGTGCCGGTAGTTTATTATATTACCTCACGTCACGTGTTAGTTTTGCCGCTGGCCGGCAGTAGCGGCCACAAGGCGCGGTGGCCGCTACTGCCTACTGTGCGTACGAGTACAGTACTCAGTTCAGTTATTCTGTTCGGAAATGACAGAGATGGAGATGTAGTTTCTAACTATATCTCCTTATCTGTTATTCTGTTCGGAAATGACAGAGATGGAGATGTAGTTTCTAACTCGATTCTGAATCCGACAAGTTGTGAATAGCCCTACTGAAATGAAGAGATCCGTATACGTACGGAAGTCACCGACATAGCACAGCGGCTTAGCAAGCTGAAGTGGCAGTAAGCAGGGCATATAGCAAACGTAAGTGGAACTGATAGCCGATGAGTCCAGAAACTTCTCGAGTAGAGACCACGCACCGGCAAGCGTGTAAGTGGCGAGAAGACGCGGGATCCAAGCTGCTTCCTATCGGGGGTTTTTTTGAAGGAGTCCTAGAAAACGCTGGAGTGAGGATCTTGACACGGAAAATATCAATGAGATTAGGCGTTACTTCTCGGGACAGCTGCTTCACTAGTATCAGGCACAGGACCGATCGTGCGTGAAGTTGCCGTCACTTTTTTGATGGAGCAGGCCATTATCAACTGGAAGCTAGAGTCGATTGACCGGGGAGCTTTGAGGTTAATCGGTGAGCACAGAATTCGCCCTATTACATTTGTCGGTGACGATACATTGGCAGCCAAAGCAACTTACTGACCGTCTTACTTATAAACGCTGAGTAAGCGCATTTTGGTTAAACAGTTCAGTGTTTTGTTCCGTTTTCGCGTGCGACAGTTCCCGTCTAACACAAAAGTGACAAATCCTTATTCAGTGAATAAGATTTTAACATGCGTTTATAGTAAGAAGGTTAGTCTCGAGCGCCGACGTAAAGTAGCAATGTCTTCTCATATTTTATAGTTCTTCTTCTTCGTCATATCGATGATCCTGATTAATATTTTTTATACTGTTGTCTCCCAGTATTTGGCTACAGCGACCCCGAGGGGAGAAGCACTGTAAAAGTCCTGTGGTGTGCAAGACTGGGTACACTGAGGGCACGAGAGTAAGTGCTGCGTGGTGGCTCCACAATTGCACTGTGCTCTCTCCGTGTAGCCCCACTTTATCATGTTCTCCCTACACAAAGGCCTACTTGGGTCCAGAGTCGGTTAAGCGACTTCCACGTGGTCCATAGGTCACAACCTGCTGGGAGTTCTTCGGTAGGGGCTAAAAAGTCAGGAGGAGGCGCTAGCGTATCTTTACAAAGCTTCAGACGGGCTTCTTTTGGGTGTTGGGGTAGGGCAGTAGTTCCTGTTAGAAAATTACTACTTTTGGGGCGGATTTTTGAAGGGGATGTCTTTGGTCACATTCCTGTTAATGTTTTTCTATTGAGCAGGCTATGTTTCGACGCGTTGAAGGTAAAGCTATTCATACTAACTGGTAAAGCATATTGAGAGGGGTAGGCTTAAGACTACCTGAGATTGTCCTACACGTCTCGTTGAGAGCTACGTCAACTTGTTTGGCGTGGGCTGATCGGTTCCAATCTGGGCATCCGTATTCACCTGCCGAAAAACAAAGCGCCAACCCTTTGGTTCGGAGAGGCACCCCAAGTTGTTGAAGTTAGCCGGGAAAGTAAGTTATTTCGGGTGCCAACCTTTTGTTTGTATTTTTTGCAGTGGCACTTATATGTGAGCGACCTATCAAGGGGTATACTCTGTGGGGGTAGAAAACAATACACAAAATAATAAGGGAATACTACGTATTGAACAATACACAGAAAAGAGAAGGCAATTTCTGTAGAACGATACTACCAAACTTTACCAAAGCAAAGAGTATCTGTGTCTGGGTGTTTCTATGTATCATGTGTATATATATTTACAAAAAAAAAGTATATATGTATTCTATCAGCCATCTAGTTCCATAGTACAAGCTTTGCTTAGTTTGGGCTAGATGGTGTTGTGTGAAATGTCCACAAATATTTATTTAATTTATTTATTTTGCAAAGAAAAACGTGTCAGTGGAACTCTGCGATTCTATAATCTGACGCACTTACTCAGGAACCCAATGAAAATATGTTTACTTTTACATATTATTCAAAAAGTAATAAGACAATGCTTCTAAAATAATTATGGGACCAACTTGGGAGCTTTCTCTATACGCCAATTCACGAAACACAAAAATTAGTTCACGAATGAGCGAGGAATTTGTGTACATACATAAAAAAATATACGCTACGAATTGATAACCTCCTCCTTTTTTGAAGTCGGTGAAAAAATTTAATAAAATTAATATTTAATGGGGCTCCCATACAACAAACGTGATTTTTTTGCCGTTTTTATAGATAATGGCACAGAATTCGCCCTATTACATACTTGATAATGGTAAGGAACCCTTCGTGCGCGAGTCCGACTTGCACTTGGCTGGTTTTTAGGGTTCCGTACCCAAAGGGTAAAAACGGGACCCTATTACTAAGACTTCGCTGTCTGTCTGTCTGTCTGTCCGTCTGTCTGTCTGTCTGTCTGTCTCCAGGCTGTATCTCATAAACCGTGATAGCTAGAAAGCTGAAATTTTCACAAATGATGTATTTCCGTTGCCGCTATAACAACAAATACTAAAAATTTCAAAAAAAAAATATTAAGGGGGGTTCCCATACAATAAACGTGTTTTTTTCGTATTTTTTTGCTCAATATTAAAAACGGTAACAGGTAGACGCTTCAAATTTTCACAGAATATTTACTTCTATATTACCTTTCAAAATAAATAATTAAATAACAATAAAGTAAATATTAAAGGGGGGCTCCCATACAACAAACGTAATTTTTAAGCAATTTTTACTCGATCTTAATTAACAGGTAGAAACTTGAATATTTGTAAGTAAATATTTAGAAATATATTAACTATAAAAATAAATACCTAATCTAATACATAAAAACTCACAAAATGAAAATAATCTGTGCATCTAAACGCGGTGCGAGCGCCGCGCCGCGGTGTGGTGGTGGCGCGAGCGCGAGGCGGTTGCTAAGCAACGGCCGCGCGGGGGAGGTAACACCACGGAGCGAGCCATAACCGCGCGTATTCGCGCGAGCGTCGTCATGCTGCCCGGATGTGTATCGAAAACCTACCTATAAGTTTGCAATTTACTACTTAGGATTTCGTTGATTTCTCGTTATTTTATAAACAGAACTAAACTTTGTATTATTATTGATGATAGTACGGAACCCTTCGTGCGCGAGTCCGACTCGCACTTGGCCGATTAATTTTTTTCCTCCCTTAGCTACTTTTAGCTACCTTTTGGGGTCAAATCTAGCTATATACATGACAGTACAGTTGGCAACAGTGTGTATAACTTTAACAGCTGTTTAATCACTCGTTAAACAGTAAACTGCGCCATTTTCGTAAGTCGTTATTAAGCGAATAAGATTTTATTTTGCGTAACAGTCTTGTATTATTCAATTCTTTGTGAGATAAATTAACTAGTAAGAAAAAATATTATTGCATGTCCGTTATGATAAACTGTTATACCTATCTGCCCCCGTATTCTGAACCCATTCGGTTTCGGAATCGATTCGATTTGTATATCTCCGTCTCTGTCATTCTCTATAATCGATTCGATTTGTATATCTCCGTCTCTGTCATTCTCTATGGAAATGACAGAGACGGAGATATTCAAATCGAATCGATTCCGAAACCGAATGGGTTCAGAATACGGGGGCTGATCTTTTTTGTAACACTTATGAATGAATGTAATGTACATAGTTTTAGCAATAAAGGTTATCTTATCTAAGAAATCTCATTACATGACACTGGCAAGTGCGCTAATCGCGTGAGGCCAATACAAAAGAAGAAAAGTGCTACTCAAGCACAAGTCAACAAGTGAATGGGAGTTTTGGCGGGAACGTCTTAGTAACGTGTTGTTGCTTTGTTTTATTTTCCTAAACTTGTGTTATTTTGAACATTAATGCTATAAAAATGGTGGTGTTTTATTCATTAAGTGTTCGATCAAGTGCGTGAATGTGGGCAAGTGAAATGAAGCAGTAAAACGTGTGATTTTTCGTTGTCGGCAAAACTCCATAGGAGCTTCTAGTAAAGTCGCCATCACTTTATTGAGGCAAGACTGACTGTTTACGTGACATAGACTGTGACTAAAACACTATATAACTTGTATTATTCAAGAAATTGAAAATATTTCAATACGTGACACTGGCAAACCGCTAATCGCGGGGTCCAATACAAAAAAGAAGAAGAAGAACACAAGTGAAGGAAATTTTGGCGGGAACGTCTTACTCGTAGTAACCAGTAGTAACGTGTTGTTGCTTTGTTTTATTTTCCTAAACTTGTGTTATTTTGAATATTAATGCAATACAAATGGTGGTGTTTTATTCGTTAAGTGTTCGATCAAGTACATGAGGGTGGGCAAGTGAAATGAAGCAGTGAAACGTGTCATTTTACATTGTCGACAAAACTTCATAGAAGCTTCTAGTAAAGTCGCCACCACTTTACTAAAGCAGGACTCGACTTATAAATTGACTGTTTAGGTGACTTAGATTGTGACTAGAACATTTACAACCATGACCATCGGCCGTATAACGTGAATTTGACGTTGTGCGTCTACAATGAAAATTAGACTTTGGCTTCTTAAACTTAAAGGCTAATTTTCATTGTCAATAAACGCACGTCACGTACGTGAGCGCGGCTGATGGTCATACGGAAAAAGGGCCCAGTGATATTCCACTTCTAAGTCAATTTTGGTGTTGCCGTATCACCACTTTATCCGTAATTATCAGGGAAAACCGGAAAAAATTGCCGTATACTAAAATTTTATTTAGTTTTACAAATTATGGGTATTATATGACATAGTTATACTTATTATTTACTTATAAGTAATCTCCGTATAAGTTTTGAATGGTATTTAATACTTCGGATTCAGTTGGTTAGAGGTCTATTGTTTTCTTCTCCTTATTTTTTTTATCATTTCTTCTGGTAGGTGCTTCAAATTGCGTGCAATTGCCTTTGTTTCGCATCGCTTGCTTTACTAACAAAGCTCTATTGATAGTGGAAGTTATTAGTTTATTTCGTTTTTTTTGTTTTTATGTTATTCAAAACAATCCAAAGATTTAAGATGTTATTTTTAGTTTAGCATATAAAATTCTAAAGTCTCTCGGTGAAGATAGATAGATAAACTCTTTATTGTTTACACCACTATACTAAAACACTAATTAACAAGAGAGAGCTTACACGCTAGCGAAAACAACAGGTGAACAAAGATATATATTGCTTTTGCTCTATTTTCGTAACATCTTAATTTTTCCGTATTAATCATACGCTAAGTGTAGGGGAACTGCTAAGTCTGAAACCGTTTCCGCGTTGATGCGTTCCGTTATACGAAGAAGTTATTATTTGTCGATGTCGATACTTACGATATCAGCCGTATACTTTCTTACAAATATTATACGTCTTTGGGATGGCTGCCGTATGCCGTACTTTAGATACTTAGCAAGCCTAAAAGCCGTATATTACGGAAATAGCCGAACGATTGATTAGGTTGTAAACTAATGAAGTGAATGTATCAATCCACAGACTTACTATTTACCACAGGCTCTGTATCGACCATAGGCCGAGAATGAATAGACAGGGGAACCTTGTAACCAGGCATGAGATAGCGATGTTGATACCATTGTATTACATTCCCATAGAAGTCGGGGAAAATAGGTAGGGAGTTGGAAGTGTGATTCATTACATAAAATAACTTTAAGATATTTTATTGATGTCATTAAATTAAAAATGTTCATTAATACATGCTTACACTTGTAGTTTGAATTTGTAAGCGACAATACATATCAACTATGAGCACATGTACACGACGTGTGACGTGATGGAACTTGGCACGTTGCTTTTTATGCCATCCCGCCTCCAGTATATCACCATTCGCTCCTATGTACCTAGGTCCTAAAGATTCTTTATTCTAAACTTCGTAACGATTGGTTCAGCTGTTTAACCGTGAAAAGGTAACAAACTGATAGAGTGCCAGACGACAGACAGAGTTACTTTCGCTTTTATAATAGCAGTTTATGAAAAATTGTAAAGGCTAGTCATTATGGTTGTATTATTTAATGGTTTACAACTATAGAGAAACAAGTAACAGAAAACTGTTTTCTAAATTTTTTCATACTTTACTAAAAATGACCTAATGCGTAAATAAAAAATGCGTAATAAACTACTGAAGATTGCTGTGCGCGACAACTATGCTCTTAATTAAAATTATAAATCGGAAGCCTGATTATTTTAAAATAAATTAAAACAACTTACTTGACAGTAAATAACGTATTTAATTACCTTTAAATATTTATAATGATTTTGAATCCCACAACCAGTTAGTAGTATGTACAGTTAAAGTATACCATTATACACAATAATATATTTATTAAAGCATATTATGCTCTAGGTCACCACCATTTATTAAAGCAAACTGTACATTAGTGCTATTCGACCTGTCGCACGTAGCATTCGGAATAAGGCCTTTAAAAAAAATATTATCTTGAAGTAAGAAGAAAGATTTAAAAAACCCTTATTGGGTTACTTTCTATCTCTAACCGAAACGTAAAGATAGAAAGCATAATTATCTTCATCTAAGTCATTTTCATACAGAATTACCAAGATGGAGATACATTTCGAAAGGAACTGCTACAGAATGGAGATAGAATACCCATGTAGTATAAACACTGAAATACACAAATTCTCAAACTTATCACTGGTTAGTAGCATAGCATATTTAGTTATGTAGGCATGTACAGCGCAATACACACTAAACCCGCCAACCCATCTACACAACCCAGTGGCACATCCTGACGGCCTATATATGCATGTAAACCAATAAACATAACAACAATAAGCATAATACTAGTATTACTAATTCAATAGGTGTATTCTAAGAAGCGGCTTGTGATGTAAGGTGGTTCTCAACAACATCCTATTTCTAATTAAAAAAAATTACATCAAAATCGGTTTATCCGTTGAGAGCTATTATGCCACAGGCAGATACAAAGATACACTAATCAAACTTATAAAACCCCTCTTTTTGTATCGAAGGTTAAAAATATTACTGTTTTGCACTCCAACTAAACAGGTATTATATGTTGGAGAAAACACACAGCGTTGAGGTGAAGAAAGCTGTTGAAAATTCGTCTTAAATTGCTTAGTTCTACGTTAACTCACCCAATAAGTTCATGGTTCTTTATACTTATCACTGTCAATGTCAGCAGCCAGCATCTGTCAAGAATGAGATTTGACGCTTCTCCATTAAGTCTTCAACACACCAGCAAGAGCATTGCTGCAACGCTGTGTGTTTTCTCCAACATATAATACCTGTTTTGTTGGAGTGCAAAACAGTAATATTATATGTCATTCTAAAACACACAGCGTTGAGGTGAAGACCTGTTTGTTATCTGCTGGTGACAGACAACGCTAATGATGAATAATCTCTTGAGACATGTAAAGAAACAATAATCAATTATTAATTTCTATTACAACACTTTTTACAAACACTTTTAATAAATCAAATTATCTTTATTATTATTATTTTTATTGGGGTTACAGTATTACAGACAAAAAGTTTATGTAATACACAATACCATAATTAGGATGAGATAGTTATACTCTGCTAAGAATAATATCTACAGTTCTATCAGCCTCTTGAGGCTACAGAAGACTTGATATGATATCAGTAGTCTGATGGGATATCTATACTTGCATCCCTGTGTATGTATCCAGCCTGCAAACATTACTCTGATAGAAAAAAAACAGATACATATTTAATAACTATTAGGTATAACTTCTATTAGGTATTTCCTGACTTTTAATGAGTCTCTAAAATGTTAACGACAGATGTGATGTGTAGGACGTTTCCGCTACATCCAACCTGACTGTATGTAAGTGATTGAATCTGTCTTTGAAACCAAACTTGGAACAATCTTTTGATCTTGAATGTAAATGGGCAAAAAAGTATTAAAGCTGTTTAGAATACTGTATAGAAATTGAACAACGAGTTTCAATTTTTTTTTAGATCTTTTGTGTGCCATATTAGCAACATTGTGCTTCAGGATTGGTATTTTGAACCTAAAGAATGACCAACTTCCTTACCGTTCCTCCTGATGCAGTACAGTAAATTGATACAGATAATTTACAGTAAAAGTACTGTTTTATGCTCTAGCATATCTTGCACAGTTAGTTTGCAAGAATCTGGCCCCTAGCAGTCTCTCAGGTCTCAGGTCTCTTAAATCTGACCATCTTAAAATTAATTTTATAGATTCTAAATTTAGAAATACTCATAATTATAAATATTATCACTTAGTTGGAGCATTGTAAGGGGCTAGGTAGATGATTGCCATCTACTTTTCAGCAAGTTTTGCAAGTCTACAGAACTATGAGTGATCTGGCTAGACTTTTTCTTTTACAAAAGTATGAACAATTTTTCCATTTGAGAAGAGCACTTATCTCTCTTCTGATGTATGAGAACTTTCCCTAAGAATTGGTATAGACTCCACTACAACTTTTGTTTTTAGGCATGACAACCAAAAAACATTTAGTTCACATTGATACAATCCGAATGTTTAATCCTCATGCCTTGAGGACTGTCAGGACTTAAGGTAAGAGATCTGGTGGGGAAAATGCCCAGCTCAGATAAAAATTGACTATCTACCTAATATAGTTTGACATGATGGCCATGGCTCTTGAACCACTCTGTCTAGGTTTATTTAATCTGGGATGCCCCATCTTTTTAATCTTGCCTCCGCGGCTTGGGGTAGAACCACTCTGTCTAGGTTTATTTAATCTGGGATGCCCCATCTTTTTAATCTTGCCTCCGCGGCTTGGGGTAGAAGGTGCCACCTTCGATACTTTAAAACCCTTTAATAGTGATAGGCAATCTGCCATTTTCAAAGAACCTCTCCGTGAGGCAGGTGGTGAAGAGTTCAGTGTAACTGCTCATGGTGCCACTTTCGATATTTTGCGACCCCGTGACAGTGATAGGTGATCTGCAATGCCTTTCAAACCTTTCCGCAAGGTAAGTGGCTTCTTAAGTGTTAATGCTCTCTAAGGTCTGGGATAATATATCTCTTCTCACTGAGGTATACAACAAGCTGACGGTTTCTGATTGACGGTATTAGGTGAGTATTTATTGAATGTTGGCACAGAGTGAAATGAGTAGAGTATACAAGAAGAGGCCTACGCTCATCAGTGGGCGATAACAGGCTGAGAATGATTATTGAATGTTGGCACAGAGTGAAATGAGTAGAGTATACAAGAAGAGGCCTACGCTCATCAGTGGGCGATAACAGGCTGAGAATGATTATTGAATGTCATCCGCTGACTAAGTGTGTTTGTGAAAATTTGAACACATTATATAAGTATCACCTTTTTGGACTTACCAGCCTCACAAGAAATGTGATATTACACTATAATTTTGTACCCCCCATCCCTTAATTGTTATTCAAAAATATAAGGGTAGGGGTTAAATATAGATTTTAATTTGTTTTTAATGGTCAATACCTCCTGACAGTGGAGAAGACTGCATGATTTTCAAATTGCAACAACCATTGCAACTGCATTGCATTGCATTGCATAAATATAATTATAGGGTATTTTTATTGTGTATTAGGGTAGGACAAGCTCCTGAGTTGAATTCAAAAACAAGCTTTGGTAATTTATATGTCAACTCAATGTTTTCTTTCTGTGTTTCCGCAACATGAGAGACAAAACACCATTTAATGGCGAAACACTGTATCTAACAAAACTATAATAAAAGTTTTACTTGGAAAGTAAGTTGAATATGGGCAGTCTGACATTTTGAGCCCTAAAAATAAGAATAAAGATTATATGGATATTGTATGTATTTCAGTCTTAATTATGTTGACTTGTATTGATGATATATATCACAAAAAATGTAAGAAATCAACAGAAAAAACCATTGAGACATACTTTGTAACTTGAGATACTGTGTTTCACTACATGACATGGTAGTATAACTGTCTGCGAGGGCGTTGCCAAGGGGGGGCTAGAGATTTAAAAAATGTAGCCAACTGCAAAGCAACCAAAGTCCTAAGTCTGTGCAATTGTACCTGTACCAGTCGTGGGCTGGCGACGCCCCTGACTGTCTGATACATAAGTATTATATGTTAGTCTCGACTCTGATACTATGACAGACTTCTGTGAGAGATCTCTGCAACCCAATTATTTATAATAATAGATGTAATCTTAGTGGATCTCTGTAATCCATTCTGATACAGTAGTAAATATCTTTGATCTAGATAGGATCTCCGCGATCCATTACTCATAAAATGAATAGCATTAGTAGCTATAGTATGTAAAAATAATAGATTTCATATTATTGGGTCTCCGTGCCTCAATTAGATAATGTGGTAAATATCTTTGTACGATCTCCGCGATCCATTACTCATAAAATGAATAGCATTAGTAGCTATAGTATATAGAAAGGACTTCTGAATAAGCAATTACACCAGTGAATCTGATTCAATGTGATCCAATTTGATAATGAGACATAGGTATACCACTAAAAACTAATTATAGGCCAAAGCCTTGTTTAGACATTAAATAACTTCACAATAATGTCTTATATTATCAATTATATCATAATTCAGTATAGTAATTTATTATGGTACACACTGAATGACAAATGGGAGTGTCAATTTACACTATCTTTTTTCCATCGTGATTTTGTAATGGAGGAAGATTGACTGAGAATATATATGCATATATGAATTCAGACCTCCGGGGTCCTCCTTCCACAACACTCTTTAAGATTAAACTTTTAGGACTGAAAGAGAGAAACAAGATTACATCCAATAGATCTAATATGTATATCAACTCCAAATAAACGGTATTTACACTATGTACTTTTGTTTTAAATTGATCTCTGTCATCTTTTTCAACACTTTGTTAACTTTAATATAAACAGAATAAGACATTCTAATACATTGTATTATATAAGTACAGTATCTGATCTCTGTATGTATTTCTTAACAAATTACTACCAATAAGAGTGTAACGATGATGATGATGATGGTGATATTTCTAGAAGGAAATGCTCCTCGACTATTTAAATAAAGAATCTCGTCAACATTCTAGAAAGTTCGAAACAAATGATAAAAACAAAAGACGAGCGAAAAGACGATCGAAATTGAACATTCTGGAATGAAACAAATGACGAACGAAATGACTATCGAAATAAAAGCTTCTAGAAGGTTCTGCGGGGTATATAAGGAGCTTCAGTCGCGGACAGAGGGCAGTTCAGATACGAGTAGTTAACAGGAAAGAAGAAAAGTTACAAGTGAAAGTGAAGTGTTGAAGTGAACAGTATAGTGAAGAGACGTTATAGTAGTAGTGTGTTGGTCGGAACACATACTCTGTGTGTTTGTAGCGCGTCGATTCTGTAACTATTGTCGGTGTTTGTGTTATAGACTGTGAGTGCTCTGTGGAAGGCACCACGTGTCAACGAATTATACGGGCTTGAATAACATCGTTGTTTCCTTCCAATCCCTATACCCACTTCCCGTAACATTTGGTGTCAGAAGTGGGATTCTTCCGTCGATGGAAGAATAAATGGAACTGCATGCCAACTGACTTTGGACACAGGAGCTTCGCGTACGGTAGTGGGGGTGCAGATGACACGGAATAGTAGAAAATTATATTCCTGCAGAGAGACTGTGCAGTTGAAAACGGCTACCGGCCAGCACATACCTGTAAGAGGGGAGCAGAAGGTGGCGATTAAGGTTGGTGACAAGCTTTACTGGCATTGGGCGGTGATAGCTGAAATTGTGGATGACTGCATCATCGGTTTGGATTTTCTGAAAGAACATCAGTGCAAACTTGATATTGAATCCGGAATCCTTAAGTGTGGATCGATTGAGGTTCCAATGAAGGGAGCCAGGGGAGGTAAAGTCTACTGCCTTAAGGACACTAAGCTACCACCACGAACTCAGACTTTGGTACCGATAAAGTTAGCCGAAAATGTAAGCACTGATCGACAAAATTGTTTGGTTATAGAGAGAGTCAAAGGAGAAAACGCATGGTTACCGGCTAGAACGGTTGTTGGAACGACACAAAAGATGGCGGTACCGGTCTTGAATTTGAGTGATGATCCTCAAATACTGAAGAAGGGGTGTCTGATCGGTGAGAGCGAAGAAATAGTCTGGCTTCGAAATTGCGACGAAGTGAAGAAAACTCACTCAAATGCGGTTGATTTTAGTAACGTCCTAGATAACTGCAAGGGGGATTTAAGCACAGTGGAGCTGACAAAAGCGAAAAATTTACTGCGACACTTCGGCGACATTTTCTCCAGAGGGGACGCGGACATTGGAAGAACAGGGCTATTTCGACATCGGATCAACACCGGGAACGAGCAACCAATCCGCCAACGGCCTCGGCGGATACCGTTCGCTAGAGAAAAGGAAGTTGAGGACATGCTAAAAGAGATGGAAGGTAACGGAGTCATTGAACCATCTTCTAGCCCTTGGTGTTCTCCAGTTGTCCTAGTTAAGAAGAAAGACGGGTCTACCAGGTTCTGCATCGATTATCGGCGATTAAATAATGTGACAAAGAAAGATAGCTATCCACTACCAAGGATAGACGACACGCTGGACACTTTAAATGACATGAGATGGTTCTCTACGCTTGATCTCAAAAGTGGCTACTGGCAGGTGGAAATGGATACCAGTGACAAGGAAAAGACGGCATTCTCCACAGGGAAAGGACTTTGGCAGTTCAAGGTGATGCCATTTGGATTATGTAATGCTCCAGCCACTTTTGAGAGATTAATGGAGCGTATACTAGCCGGTCTGTTAGGGGAAGCTTGTCTGGTGTACCTCGATGACATAATAATAATCGGACGGAACTTCGACGACCATCTGAAGAAGTTGGAGAGCGTGTTCAACAAAATAAGAGGAGCAGGCTTGAAATTAAACTTAAAGAAGTGCTCTTTCTTCAAACGCCAAGTTGAATATCTGGGGCATGTTATATCTGAAGAGGGCGTGGAAACTGATCCGGCAAAGATTTCCGCAGTGAAAGATTGGCCTACTCCAACCGATAAAACTCAAGTAAGAGCATTTATGGGACTATGCTCGTATTATCGTCGTTTCGTAAAGAATTTTTCCGATATTGCCAAACCACTGCATAGACTCACAGAAGAAAAACGGCCATTTGTTTGGGACCAAGAATGTGAGGCAGCTTTTAATGAATTGAAAGATCGGCTATGTGAAACTCCAATTCTCGGATATCCTGATGCGAATGGTGATTTTATAGTTGACACCGATGCGAGCAATGTAGGCATCGGAGGAACATTGTCACAGAAGACACAGGACGGGGAAGTGGTCATAGCCTACTTCAGTAAATCGTTGTCCAAACCTGAAAGGAACTATTGTGTGACGAGAAGAGAACTACTAGCTGTAGTAAAAACGTTACAACACTTCAAGAAGTATTTGCTAGGGCGGAAGTTTCACGTCAGAACAGACCACGCGGCGTTGAAGTGGTTACTGCAGTTCAAAAATCCGGAAGGTCAGGTTGCACGTTGGATTGAGCAACTACAAGAATTCGATTTTGAGGTAGAGCATCGTAGTGGAAGTTCCCATAGAAACGCTGATGCTTTGTCAAGACGGCCCTGCTCTGAGAATTGTAAGCATTGTGGAAGACAGGAAGCAAGAGATGAAGTTACAGTCCGACTGATTAGAACAGATGCCCTTGATGATGACTTTAGCAACGATGCTATGCGTAGAGCTCAAAATGAGGATGAAAATTTGAAACCAATTCTGGATTGGATGACAAGTGGAACTCCTCGTCCCAGGTGGAGTGAGATATCTGGTATGAGCGCAATCACTAAAAGTTATTGGGCACAGTGGAATAGTTTGGTCCTCTGTGATGGAGTTTTGCATCGAAAATGGGAAAATGTGTCTGGAAACGACACCCATCTACAAACTATTGTACCGAAAGCAAAAATTTCGGAAGTACTAAGAGTTTACCATGACGGAACATCGGGTGGGCATCTCGGAGTAAAAAGGACACTTATGAAAATACGGCAACGTTATTATTGGTTACATTGCAAGGAAGATATCGAGGACTGGTGCAGGAAATGTGAACGATGTTCTTCGGTTAACGGACCCCATACACGGAGTCGAGGGGCGTTACGGTTGTATAACGTCGGAGCTCCTTGGGAACGGATAGCAATAGACGTTGCCGGTCCATTTCCCTTGTCCAATAATGGAAATCGTTATATTCTCGTGGTTATGGACTATTTCACGAAATGGCCTGAAGCGTTTGCGTTACCTAATCAGGAAGCTGTCACTGTAGCGAGAAAATTGGTGAACGAGGTCTTCTGTCGATTTGGGTTACCACTTGAAATTCATAGTGACCAGGGAAGAAATTTCGAATCGCATGTGTTCCAGGAAATCTGTAAGTTAATGGGGATACATAAAACGCGAACTACACCATATCACCCACAATCCGACGGAATGGTGGAGCGTTTTAATCGAACTTTGGAGCAGCATCTGGCAAAAGTGGTTGATTCACATCAGAGAAATTGGGACGAGTATATTCCTCTGTTTCTTTTGTCATATAGAACGGCTGTTCATGAAAGTACTTGTACTACGCCAGCTCGAGCGAACTTTGGCAGAGAGCTTCGACTTCCAGCAACGCTTTTGGCAGGGTGTCCTCCGGATGCACCAAGATATGTCACAGAATATGCAAATGAACTAAGAAAGCGTATGGAAAACGTACATCAACACATGAGGGAAGCCAATTTGCGTGCCAGCGATCGGATGAAAACGCGATATGACAGAAATGTTAACTCAGGAGGATTTGAAGAAGGTTCTTTAGTTTGGCTACACAACCCTGTGCGAAAGCTAGGTAAATCACCGAAGTTACAGCCAAGCTGGGAGGGACCGTATCAAGTTATTACAAAGCTCAACGACGTAACTTACAGAATTCGGAAAACGTCACGAAGTCCTGCGAAAGTTGTGCATGTGGATAGGTTAGCACAATACTACGGCTCTAATGATGCTCGAGACGAGCATGTCTAAGGAGGGGGTAGTGTAACGATGATGATGATGATGGTGATATTTCTAGAAGGAAATGCTCCTCGACTATTTAAATAAAGAATCTCGTCAACATTCTAGAAAGTTCGAAACAAATGATAAAAACAAAAGACGAGCGAAAAGACGATCGAAATTGAACATTCTGGAATGAAACAAATGACGAACGAAATGACTATCGAAATAAAAGCTTCTAGAAGGTTCTGCGGGGTATATAAGGAGCTTCAGTCGCGGACAGAGGGCAGTTCAGATACGAGTAGTTAACAGGAAAGAAGAAAAGTTACAAGTGAAAGTGAAGTGTTGAAGTGAACAGTATAGTGAAGAGACGTTATAGTAGTAGTGTGTTGGTCGGAACACATACTCTGTGTGTTTGTAGCGCGTCGATTCTGTAACTATTGTCGGTGTTTGTGTTATAGACTGTGAGTGCTCTGTGGAAGGCACCACGTGTCAACGAATTATACGGGCTTGAATAACATCGTTGTTTCCTTCCAATCCCTATACCCACTTCCCGTAACAAGAGTAATCGAAAATTTGTAGATAACCGATCTTTGATAAGTAGTTATCACAATAATGATTCTCTCGGCATATTTTGTACAAAGATCGCCGAAAGAAAGTAAGTACATGAAACACTGTTATTGGACATTAAACTGAAGGAATTAATTTCCTGCTGATTTGTTTGCATTGCATTAATGTAAGTATAACGATAAATTCATAGCTCACCTGCACAGATTTGAACTAGGACATCTTTTCGCATGTCAAAAAAAAATCAAAATTGTCGAAACCTCTGACGGCGCTAACGACGCTGGTTACTGGAAAACGAGGCTCTGCCATCTTCATTCACTGAAGCTAAATGATCCTTTAGTTACCTTTCCGTCTCGAGGTTTGTTTCCTTGCGGAAAAACCAACCCGAATAGACATCGGCCGAACGCCGGTACAAACCGCTTTGAACATCTTTAAATTACAGGCCGTTTCCGCTTACACTGTGTGTTTTACATTTATACGACTAGCAACTAATGTCGCCTGATATGAACTTTATGTTTTATCACATAATTTATACTTTTTGTTAATTTTAATAACCAATAAGTTTGACGAATTCAACGCTAATGGAGAAGCGTCAAATCTCATTCTTGACAGATGCTGGCTGCTGACATTGACAGTGATAAGTATAAAGAACCATGAACTTATTGGGTGAGTTAACGTAGAACTAAGCAATTTAAGACGAATTTTCAACAGCTTTCTTCACCTCAACGCTGTGTGTTTTAGAATGACATATAATGCCCAATTTTATTTTAAAAACCTAAAGAAAAAAATGCGTACATTTTTCTTTTTCACACTTGCTGCGATCACATTACGCAGTTACGCTGAGGAATGAAAGAAAAAGAAATGTTAGTTACTCCATTGCGTCAATCTCTACGCCTTTACTAACTAGGAAAAAGTGTTATCATAATTTGGCAACACTGTCATGCCAACTTACGAAAACATAACCTCGTATGAACTTTCTATATTTTTGTTTATTTCGTGGTTTTGAACAGATTTGGATAAATAGTTTGTATTCTTATAATTGTTCCTTCATCAATTAACCTTTAATCATATTTGCGATGACACGAGACGAACACATGCACTAACATTATTACACTACAAAACTAACATTATTTAAACCTCTAGCACTTTTATTTTTACAGCCTAAGACAACACAATTCACCATTTTACCACTAACCACACCGTTCTCTATAAGAAGTTAAGTTTCGTTAATTTAGTCCTTTTTATAATTATTTGAGATTATAAACTGGCAAACTGTCAAATTTGTTCCCCTAAGTCATCGCATAGTATAGGTAGGCGTATCAGGACCAAACAATTTTCAACCCGCTGCATCGACAAAGACAAAAAATGTATAATCTTTCTCTTTCATGATTGCTATAATCACATTATGCTATTTCACTAGAGAGTGAAAGAGAAAACAATGTGACGGTCTCTGTTCTACTCTGGGGTATCGACCTTACCCAAGTGACAGTCACTTGACGTTTCTATCTACAACTAAATGTGATAGATGGCGCTGTTCGGTGATCTGGCGACTGCCACCGCTGTCAATGAAAATGATGGGAGAAACCAAAAATACTAAGTAAATTTAGCAATTTATCACCACTCAAACATAAATAAACACCATGCGAAAGAGTCACTGTCTCAATACAAGAGTCACTATCTCAAAACACTGCGAAGCTTCTGATTATACTCGACGGTAAGGTAGGGGAAGAAGCACTCAAAAAGCACTCGACGCACTTAAAACGTAGAAAAATAAAAAAGAAACCTTCACATTAAATTGAAAAACAAATCAAACATCGTCTAAGTCGCAAACGCCGCCATTATGAAGTGAATGAATAAATTAATATAGAATGAATGAAAGACGAACAAGGAGTGAAATGTGGTGCGTGAGGGGCAGGGTTCAATTTCCCACCAATCTTGTACTATCGCGCTCGCGCGCGGACGTATGTTGTCACTATCGTCCGTAAGCCGACTTTACAACCATTTTTTTATACATATAGCTGTTCATCATTTTGTCAGTTGAGGTGAAAATCTACGCATTTTTTGCCGTATCTTTTAATAAATTATTCGGCTAACATAACAATATTATTGTATATAGCAATATTTTAACACCAAACAACATCAAACTTTTACGTTCTTTTGTTTTTTTTTCGTTATTTCACGTTATATCAAAAACAAAATTTACTAATAAACTTAGGAGAAAATCCGAAATCGTAAATTACGGGAGTTTTCCTTATCTTACCTATCGTAACGTTATTGTTACGGTAGGTGGTACGTATAGCAGTTACACGGTATTTGTGTCTATTTTTTCTTGGTCTATGGTTTCGACTGATATTATTTCCTATTATTTTATCTGTGGTTTCGACAGACAGCTCAGTAAATTCCGAGATTACTCTTTAGGTTCTAGGCTTTAAATAATAATGATAAACTTATTACATGTTTAGATGTATCCGACTTACTCACGTATTGTGAATTATTATTGTTTTATTTCATAAATAATTTAGGATTACAATTACACAATGAAACATAATTAAAACATTACTTGAACGGAAGCACTATTTAATCTGTCATTTCTCGTATTGCATGTGTGACGGTGTGTGTTGCTGTCTTTGTCAAATTAATTTTAGTAAGTGTGCGTGCTAGGACTCGCTTGTCGTGTTGCGGTGCGTGTGCTTTCTACAAATTGACTTTCATCGCCTCGTAAGTTTGTGAATTTGTTATGTTATGGTGTATTTAGTGTTCTTACATTCCAAGAAGTGACCTGTGAGCAACCCAGCTTAGAGCGCTCTTGGTATCGTCAAAGATCATTGGATTGGATCGTGTCGATGCGTCACCCCTGTGCGTGCCATTTTCATGAATTCCGCTCTAATAATTGTGTTAACGTCTAAATAACCAAAGAGAAACTGTTGAATACACAACGCTTGCTTGAGGATAGCCCGCTGGCCGTCGGCAGAGTGAAGTATTATTAGTCAGCAGTATAACCTCCCTGAGATGAGCTGGCTATGTCCCTGAGGGTCGCGTTTGCGGGCCACGGCCGCCAGGTGCCAGTGCTACACATAGCGTCCGGTGCTATAGCTTATAATATGTACTCCTAGAAACTTACATTCCCTCAAATATACCAGTGCTTAATGCTTATTGTTATGGATCTCCAATACCATTAATTTTATCTGTCTCTATCCGCAGCTATATTAGTGATTTGTTGTTTTTTAGCATGAGTATGTAACGCATTTGTATCAAGTTTGTAGAATACTTTTAAGATAGACATGTAGACAAGTACACATCTATTAAATTCAGGTTAATGTCCAATCATGTCACAGATGAATGTCAAGGGCATATATCAGATGAAATCTAAATCAGGACATGATTTGTTATTCCTTACCTAATAATGGATTTAAAATCTTTGATGTCTAAAATCTAGTGAACTTTGAAATGATGGTAGTTCAGATATTCTATAATTTAAATGATATCGATATATCGATAGGGACTGTGGAAAACCAGAGTCATAGTGTAATCTGCAATTAAGCTACCATTAAAAGATACCATTTTGTAAATATCTCCAGACCGGGAAAGCAAGTTTAAGCTACCATTAAAAGATACCATTTTGTAAATATCTCCAGATCGTCTAAGCAAGCTTAAGCTACCATTAAAAGATACCATTTTGTAAATATCTCCAGATTGTGAAAGCAAGTTTTGCAAATCATGAATTGATAACCAGGTGTAAAGCTCCATCCACACTGTAGTGGAAGGTGCTACTCATTTTGACAGTTGAATCTTCTCTACCCTTTACTTGTGCTTTAATTGAAAAGAATTTAATAAAACACAAACTTTTTTTAAGTTGATGGAACAGCTGACTCTTGACACTCTGTAACTTCCTGTTTGTTTCTCTTGTAGCAGCCTGCTTACCACACAATTCCACTGTGTGTATGTGTAGATGAACATGAGTTTTACTCTGACACTGATCACTGTTAACTCTTGTGCAAACTGCATAGTATGTGTACGGAACAAGGCTGTGGAAACATACAGGTTGCTATAAGTTTTTTAAGAGCATAACAGCAAAATATTGTTTCACCTTCATAGCTTGCCATTAGGATATACCTAGTTTAGGTCATGCAGCAGGGGAACATGCAATGATGAGAACATTATCATCACAAAATAACAAGTATCTATATTAAAAGAAAAACAAAATACTCGACTGCATAAAAGCAGTCTTTGCAGGGTAAAGATTTTGTTATACCTGATATGCTGTTGAGTGTAGTTTTTTTTGCAGTAGAAGTATGCATAAAATCTCTGTAAAAGATAATGCGCATTCTTTAGAATACTCCTAGTATAATAACTTGCTTATTATGAAAAATTTCATTGGAACACTATTATTATTAACGGGATATTTACCGCGGTGCACGTTAGTTTTGAGCATCCGATACCCAAACCATGGTAAATATCCCGTTAATAATAATAGTGCTTTAATGAATGACCGTGATAGTTTAAAAAAGTGATTTCATTGGAAGTTATAAAAAACGTTTTTTTTTTGCGAGAGATGTATTATTATTATCTGGAGAACAAAAAACAAAAAGTCGTGGCGGGTAGCACTGCGTGCGACAGCATGTGGCGTATATATATTATTTTACATATTTTACATATATATTTTATCTCCATATTATTATCCCTTTATTTAAATTTATACACGGGTCTAGCCCGGACCTTTGAAAGCCATCAGTGGCGCCAGAACCAACACTGAGAAGCCCTTTTACAAATGTATGTTGGGTATATGGATGGATTACTGTACAACATGGTGTTTAACAGATTTTGGCTTTTATGATGGAATGGATGGATGGATGGATGAACTCTTTATTGTACACACCTTAAAAGTAATAACAAAGAACTTAAATAGACCAGTGCAACAAAAGGCGGCCTTACCGCTAAAAGCGATCTCTTCCTGGCAACCCTGACTGAGAATGGAATGTTAGTAACTTAAAAACTAGGCTATAGGCTAATGCTCTCACACAGCAGGTAAGGTGTAATACCTCTGTGCGAGAGCACCAGGATGAGAAAACGGCACCTGCCAATTCCGTCTCATCATGTAAAAATACCTAGGAGATGATGACTCGCCACCCACTAAATGGGCTCTACCATAGTGGGGCCGCATATTGGCGCCGGAGAAGCAACAGAAGTAGTGGGTGGGTAAGGGAGTCGCGAGGTGTGCTGTGCTTTCACTAAACGCTACTCGCGGCGTTATGACCTTTAACACTTCCACCCTGGAGCTTAGGAGCTTAGCTCTTGCAGTTTCCACCATCCAGCCGGTTAAGGCAAGCTGGAGGTCAGGAGTCTCATTTAGCTCCAGGGAAACATTGAGGTACGCGGTGTCTCCACTCACCGACGGCTTGCCATAAAGCCGCCCCTGCTTTTATTATTACACAAAAATATAGCCTATGACACTCAGGGAGTGCAGACGAATCTAACGACACCTCGCATCACAATCGGTCAAACTGCTTAGGCTATAGGCAGTACAATACAGGCGGTACATTTTTCAATTTAGGGATCTATTTGATTAAGCATTGAAGTTATAATATTTGCTAGTCATTCCCCTCTACCGGCTAAACGGTTAACTTTGGAGATATGAAAAAATCATGCTAGTAGCATATAATTATAATGGAATTAAAGGTAAACTATCATGGTTAAATAGGCTTTACAAGTTAACAAGTAATTGTTAATCAACTTAAAAAAAAAAATGATATACAACTACAGAACACTACTTTGCACGTGGCACAATGCACTTAGCCGATTATTTTAAAAGATGTTTGCTATTACACTTGAGTACTGCATGTTGGTAGGTATATATACGCCGCATCCAGCGCTGTCCACGACGACGTTTTTTTTAGTTATCCAAGCTACTACAAAAATTAAAACTACATTGTTTTAATTATCTAAAAGTCTGCCCTACAGTTTGTTTTCAGTTTCTATTTTATGGTATACAAAGCTTGCTTTTTGCTTTTCAGTTACCTTTTAATAATACAATGCAGTCGGACTATATTTTAAATGTACAGTTTTTGGATTTTTTCCTTTATGTGTACTTTGTGTACTTGCCAATGCTTCTGGCCATATTTCATAGTTCTAGGTCAACGGGAATTACCCAGGTTTGATTTCTTTCTGAGTGTCGAAATATGCGTTTTTTTGTGACATAGGTATTCGGCTGTAACGTTATTTTTACGACAACTGAGAAGTTTCATTTGTACTCACCTGCAAGGGACTACAGATCTGCGTATATTGCGTATATGGTTTTAATTTCCACTCGATACCTCCACGCGTTTCCGAGATAGAAGTTCTTGAAAGACGGACAGACGACCAACAAAGTGATTCTTTATGGGATCCATTTTTTTCCATTTGAGGTACGGAAACCTAAAAATGGTTTTTACATACTCGTAATGTTTTTTTTATTACTTATCCAACCTGTCCAACATGAGAAAATAAATTCAGACCCACATTTACGTGTTTATGAGAGGTATCCAAAAAGAGTAACAAAACAAGTTAAATTAAAATGTTATTTTAATAGCCTTTGAAAGCCGCGAACAGATAGGCAGTCGGACATGGCGAAACTATAAGGAGTATAAGGGTTCCTTGTTTACCAATCAATATAATAATATAAAATACAAATCCGCGCTTTCTTTAGAATAATTCTACTAAAATCACCTATTTATTACGGAAAATTGCATTGAAAATTACGAAACAGTGCAAGTTTTAATTATTGCGCCAGTTTTATTATAACTTTATAAAAAAAATAGCTTTTGTCACTCGGGAAATGGAGACGAATCTAATGACACCTTGCACATCAAAATCGATCAAGCCGATATATACGGAGTCGGGTAAATCATTATACATTCGTTACGCTTCGTTAGTTAGAGGGCGTCTATATTACCCCCCCTGGTGAGATGTCGTGAGATTTTATCTCGACCCCCTCCACTAATGTCATGTGAGATCTTTCAAAATGTGTATTTTTAGTATAAATTCGTTGGATTTATTTGATTAAACACACACACACACACACTAAAACACACTTTTAGGCTTCGTTGTGTACGGGATTTTTGAATGAAACTATCTCGGCCTTATTGGTCTAATGTACAGAAGAATACGTGTCAGATTTCGATATATTTTAGTCTAAAACCATGTTTTACTTTAAATTAATCGTTTATTACCCACATTTTTACATTATTTTTTGCCCAAAAAATTATGTGATATTTACTGAAACCCGTACACGTGGGCGTAAGACTCGGCTTGACCCCCTCGTGTGAAGTATGGATGTCTCGCGATGTGATTCAATTACTCGTATTTATTTTCTTTTGAGGGACGGAACCGTTGATATTATTTTATTATTATTATATCTTAGGTTTAGTATTTTGTCAGTATTGTAGTATTGGTCCAGTTTTATCCCCATTCAGTGCGCATGTGAAACACCCCGTGGAAAGTTTCAGGGTGTATGTAAGAGAGACAGAAGGGCCAGAAGCATGACTTAGCCGCGGTGACTTTATAAATGGAATCGGTGTAAATATAGTGTAGTTATAGTTATGTCACATTCGGTCGCGGCATCGAATCGTCCGAGTGTAGGACGCGCGCGGCTCGGGCCGCCTCGGCCTTCGCGCGCCACTTCGTGTGCATAGGGGAGGCGCGCTGCTGCCATCTGGGTCAATGGTATCGAGCACGCCCGCCCCTGCGCCCGCCCCTCGCCCCCGACCTTTTTATTCATTTCCATTTATCTGGATCGCTAGGTGTACTGTTGGTCCGGCGCGGTAGCCGCGTCCTACCTGTCCCGCCCTCTTGCCCGACCTGCCGCCGTCCCAGCATCCATCCGTTCGATGGACGGATTTATTCCTTATCTGAAACACGAAACGATGTTTCTTAATCATCATAGGATTATCATCATCATCATCACTACGCGGGTGACTACGCTACGCGGGGCGCGCACATGACTAATAGAGATTATCACTTCAAAACTTGTATTTCGCAAACGGAACCCTAAATTGAAAAATTACTTACGTACACTCACAATGATTACCTATCCAATGATACCCCACAGTTAAATAAAAAAGGTTCATTATTTTATGCTTTTCAGTTTTTTCGGAGGTTTAATTTTTTTGTAAAAAGTTTTTATTTTATAATTTTTTGTAACTTTAGTGTACTAAATACTACATGCTTAATTTTTGATTACTATTAAAATAGCTACTAAGTACTACCTTATAGTACACAACTCGGCATTAAAATCTGCGAGTGAACAATAAATCACCCCTATTTTCCCACCCTTATGGTAGTTTTTTTTTTTTCGAAATTTATATGGAACCAACTTCGAGGTATACCCTATCTAATAAAAAAGAATTTTCAAAATCGGACTGCTCTATAAAAAGTTATGCGTGCTCATATACATTACAATCAGTGAGTGAACAATCAATCATCCCCTGTTTTCCCACCCTTAGGGTTGGTTTTTTTTTCCAAATTTATATGGTACCAATTTCGATGTATACCCTCTTCAATAAAAAAAGAATTATCATAATCGGACTACTCTGTAAAGTTATGCGTGGTCATACATAAAAATAAATATACGCGTCGACTTGAGAATCTCCTCCGTTTTTTCGTCGGTTAAATATCTAATTATCTATGTTCATGCCAAATTACAGCTTTCGTGTATAATAGTCTTTGAGCAAAGCGAGCAAATACATTGTAGTCCGGTCAATTTAGACATTCGAAGTTGCATAAATTCCCAACAAGCTGAAAATCAGTAAAATTGTTCAAAACATGATTATAAATAAAAAAAATTAGTTCCTCATCATTCCCGTGTATGTTTTTTTTTTATTCAATGTCATAAGTCAAAAAAAAATGTTTTTTTGCGATTTTCAGCAAAACGGTAAGTTTTATCATAAAAGTACCCCTGTGCTGAAAATCGCTAAAAACTAATCATTTCAATCACATTTTTTGGTCTAAATTGACCGGACTATTGCGAATCTAGGAGTTATTTGCTTACTACGGAACTCTAAAAATTGTCTTCTTTTAAATATGTTTAAAAATTCGAAAACGGTGATAGAGGTTGAGTAGGTCAGTAACTGACCTGCCGTAACGTCCTCTCTCCGCGGATCGATCCCGAGCGCGCACCACTCTCGCGCCCTCGCCTCGCCTCTACGCGTCTTCTCCTCACACCGATATCGAACCTACTGAAAACGTCTGTCCATTTATCAATGTGTACTACCCATCATCACGCCAGCTGCATCCTTACAGGACGACCTCTGTACGGGACTACCGATATCTAACTACCTGTACGTATGATTTTATTTCAACATTTTTAGGGTTCCGTACCCAAAAGGTAAAACGGGACCATATTACTAAGACTCCGCCGTCTGTCTGTCCGTCCGTCCGTCTGTCACCAGGCTGTATCTCATGAACCGTGATAGTTACACAGCTGAAATTTTCACAGATTATGTATTTCTGTTGCCGCTATAACAACAAACACTAAAAAACAGAATAAAATGAATATTTAAGGGGGCTCCCATACAACAAACGTGATTTTTTTGCTCGTTTTTACTCGATATTGATAATGGCAACAGGTAGACGCTTTAAATATACACAGAATATTCATTTTAAAAGTAAATAATTAAAATCAAATTAATATTTAAGGGGGTTTGCATACAACAAACGTGATTTTTTGCCATATTTATAGATAATGGTACGGAACCCTTCGTGCGCGAGTCTGACTCGCACTTGGCCGGTTTTTTTTTCTAATTTAATCCTAATACAAACAAAAATTCTTTTCGAGTTTCCCTGTTATTCAATATATAATTGTAGCCAAATAGCTTACCTTTGGCAAGCGAGACATTTTTTTGTCAGTTTATTTCGGTCGACGCGACGGTTGTCGTGTTTCACGGGATACGGTGCGGCGCGGCGGCCCCGTGCGACCCTCGCTCCTTGCGACCGTCGCGTCGTCCTCGCGGCGCGCGGCGGCGCGGCGGGGCGGGCGGCGGGCCAGCCGGCGGCCGCTCGCCGACGACGCGCAAGCGCTGCCGCTGACGTCATCGTAATCCGTTAATATCGGGGTTACGAGAGGTTGCACAACACTCCAGCCGACGTACCATACTTCGCTCTTTAAATGAATGCTACAGATTTCCCAGTAAACAAATGAAACTGGTTTGCCTCCGGCTCCGCGTAACGTTCGTTCGGGTGCGCTGCATCCTGCACCTGTATCGAACACGCAAACTTTAGTATGCGTACATATAAATATACTAGAATAACAAGTAGACCTTTTGGAACGCTGCGCCACCGCGCCTGCGCCGCCTGTACTGCATTCGGATCTCAAATGATATACGGAGCAGGTTACGTTAGGTCCTATCATAAATATTAGCTAGTAAAGAAGCTTTCGTCTAATGCGATATGTTACACGTCGACACGCGAACATTATGCGTCATTCTTACTAACACAACCGCCTTCAATAAATAAGGAAGAAAACCTCCTACACAAAAACAGACTAAAAACAAACAAAACAGAGTTATGGCTAGAATCGAGAATGTCACCCCATCCCAAAATCTTCAATCACGTCAAGTTCGACCCCACAAAGACAAAGTCTGCGCGTTCTCTGCGAACAAAACTCCCTTCGGTCAAGCTCCGCGGTTTTAGGGCATTCATCTCAAGATCTCGAATGCCTTGGAGATGTTAGGGGTCAACATTTATAGTGATGTACAGTTTCGGGGTCACCTAGAGGCGAAAGCGAAACTTGCTTCTCATATTCATATATTTATCGATAAAATATTATTTTACACGTCCAGTTTGTACAAATATTAATACATTATTATGTATAAACCACAGAATTCGTGGCCCTATTTACATACGGGTATAAACTTACAACCATTTATTAAGCATTCGAGCAAAACAAATAGGCTAAGTAAATATAACAAATTACAATAATAATAATCATGTCAAAAATGAAAAGTAAATAGATTGAATAATAAATGTCAATAAGTAGTGAATAGAGCTAACGATAGTTCCCACCTAGTCAGCGGCTCCTACTATACAAAGCGCGAGTGCGGCCCCATATGGAGTACTAGTCCCACCTGCTGAATGGCGCACCTGCTTATCAGCTTCAGCCTCTTGACTCTACAGCGACGAGCCATTACAATTGCGAACGATCCCAAGCGTAGAGATGTGGGATCCCTATGCATTTTTACCGCTTGTTTTTCGGGGAATGCTCTAAGAATATTTTTGTCCTAATCCCTGGTTCGGAATTCCACCATCGTACTTCACGAAACCGCCAAAAAGCTCACCCCCACATTTAGCATAACTAGAAATCTCATACAGTCAGCTTCTCTCAGTCTTTCCTCACGCGGACATGACAACATGTGATATGTCCTTCCTAGGATGGTTCTCCCGCCGAGGTTCAACAAAGAGCGTTTAAAAGAGTCTTCAAGCACCTCTCTGGGCTAGCAAAGCAACTGTAATGTCACTGATGTTGCACTTGTCCGTCTGCCATTTTGCTGCTCTTTATGCGGGTGCGTAAGGAGAGTTATGTATTACGAATGTAAAGAAAGCCTAAACGGGTTGACCGATTTTGATGTGCGAGGTGTCGTTAGATTTGTCTCTACTCCCTGAGTGGCTATATAGATAGACTATATTTTTTTGTAATAATAATAATACAACTCTCGCAAAAGCAAAAAACCGGACAAGTGCGAGTCAGACTCGCCCACCGAGGGTTCCGTACAAATTAGTCGATAAAAGGGGGAAATCATATTTTTTTTCTATTTTCATTCATAAACCGAAAAATATACATCGTAAAAATATTTAAAATCCTGTTTTAGCTTATGCTACTGAAACTCTTTCATATGATACCTTTTATTTATTTTTTTGGGTTTTTTTTTTTTTTTTTTTTTTTCTCTACCTGTCCGGGCGCATAGGCCCGGCCCGCGAGCTAAAGTTTCCTAATATGGTAGTCAAGGATATGGCTGTCTAGGGTTCTTTATTGCCTAATAATAAATTGTTTATTTTTATTTGTTTACATGAGTTGTCTACATTTTAATCTTACATACTTTAAATATATTACCTTTTACTTCCGTTCCTTTCTCTCTACTTATATATCTAGTAGATCTTTCTTCTAAACGCCATGATAATTTGGAGTCCCTAAAACAATCCATACGATTGGCAGTGAAGAATTTTCCCATGGAAAGAGTGCGTGCTTCTATTGATAACTGGCCTCAACGTTTAAAGGACTGTATTGCAGCCAATGGAGACCACTTCGAATAATCTTTTATATTTTAAATTGTTATATATTTATGTATTAAACTAACACACTGTAAAAGTAATAAATATTATTTGCAATAAAAAAATATTTTTTTTCTTCGTGACAATATTTATGGCAAGACTAGGTAGATACTTGTTTACAAAAAATATAGATCTACGGTTGCCCACCAACTCGTATCATGCTAAGCGACGGTGTGGGCGAGGATGGAGCTCGTCGATCTAGAAGATTTACTCTAGCCTTGAAATTTCAATGAGAAATAAGTGGTATTGCGTTGATTTTCTGCTAGTCCTCTAGTGCTATTAGGACGTGAATATTTTTGATATCTTCTACTCTTTTACGAAATGTTAAGGTAATTTGTTTCAACTATAACTTTATTCTTGTCGTGACAGGGATAATGTCGTGCTCATTGAATAGTGTACATACATATGTATACCTAGTCTTGCCATAAATATTGTCACGAAGAAAAAAAATATTTTTTTATTGCAAATAATATTTATTACTTTTACAGTGTGTTAGTTTAATACATAAATATAAAACAATTTAAAATATAAAAGCTTATTCGAAGTGGTCTCCATTGGCTGCAATACAGTCTTTTAAACGTTGAGGCCAGTTATCAATAGAAGCACGCACTCTTTCCATGGGAAAATTCTTCACTGCCAATCGTATGGATTGTTTTAGGGACTCCAAATTATCATGGCGTTTAGAGCAAGCCATACTCTCTAAAACTGACCATAAATCATAATCCAGCGGATTAAGATCAGGACTAGACGACGGCCAGTCTTCAGCTCTGATGAAGTCCGAAACGTTCACTTCCAACCAAGACTGCGTGGACCGAGCTTTATGACCTGGCGCCGAGTCTTGTTGGAAGGACTATACTTGGTTATTGAACATGGTGTTGTTAAGGGGCTTAACTACCTTCTCAAGAATGGTATTTTGATACACTTGTGCCGATGTTTTGATACCTTTTTCACAAAAATATGGCTCAGTCACTCCTTCATAGCTAACACCCCACCAAACCATCACTGAAGTCGGATAATGCCCACGTTGCACTCTGTCGACTAATTGGGAAGCTTCCTTAGAGCTTTGAGCATAAATACGGTCATTTTGTTTGTTAAAATGTTGCTCAATTGTAAAGATTTTCTCATCCGTAAACAAAATTTTTCTGTGACCTCCCTTTGCGTACCGCTTCAGTAGTTGTTTCGATTTTACCACCCTATTCTTTTTTAAATTATCAGTTAAAAAATGACCAGTGCGTCTCTTATAGGCTGCAAGTCCTAAGTCATCTTTTAAAATACGCGACATGGTTCTGGGTGCTATCTTCATCTCCCGAGATAAAATCTTTTGCTTTCGGACAGGATTTCTTCGAATTCTTTCCCTTACTGCTTTGACCACCTTTTTCGTACGAACACTACGTGGACGGCCAGATCTTTTTCTGTCACAAACAGAGGAGGTCTCATTGTACCTATTAATACTGCCCCCGTTATGATAATTATAGTAAGTCGTGTTACTGGTGTTATGACTTTTTTTATAGTTTCGTGATCCTGAAATCAAGACCTACATGACACTATTTTAAATTTTTCTATATCTTAATTATTGACAAAGATACGGTAAGCCTAATCACAGTAAGTGTTATGAAGGTTCAACCATTGGTTAAAATAACGGCAGTAAGTAGACTTACTGTATTAAAATTGTGTTTTATTCCATATTTTTTCTAACATATTTACAGTAACATGAATTGCTTTCGGTTATTTTTATTCAAATAGAGTATTTCCACTACTCATATTCACAGTAAGTATAGTTTGCACTGGTTCTAATTTCTATATTTAATAAAAAATGAAACCAATCCGTAAGCATATTTCAAGTAAGTAGTTAAGCAAATATACTTACTGTAAGAATGCCTGCACCACAGAGGAATACAATTTGCATTTTTTTTAAGGTAAGACTGTTTACTTTAAGTATGCCAAATACATCATTTAAATGAAAATCAAGTTTTTATCAATCTAGCAGTAAAGTCAATAGTTACTGTAAATATGTCTATGTTTTTACCGTCGTACTTAAGCGCAAGGGATGGCGCGAGATACAATCTATAAATTCCAATCCTTAATACCGCTTTTCCTACTTATTTATTTTTCAAGAATGAGTTAAAATGGGTTCAAAATAACATTTGATATTATCACCAATTAAAACATTTAAAATAGAACTGTATTATTCTAGAGGTTACACACAAAAAAAGAATAAAATACTAGAAAAACTGGTAATAACTAGTAAAACCTATTAGTGTCTGAAAATAGAAATTTCGGTTTAATATACCAACTTCTAATCTTCTTGGAGATTAAATAAGATTGTATCAATATTAATCCAATATAATAATATAATATTTAATATTATAATATATATTTTTACCGAATGCGATTGCGCTATAATTATTGTTTTCGTATGATCGGAAATAAGTGAGAGATTTTAACTCGGGTACAATTTGGTGCAACCTGACTTTTAATGATATTGAGAATGTACTTGTTCGAAGGCTTGAGTTATTGTTAGTTATACTATTGATAAATGACTGACTTTGCAGCTCAGTTGGTAGTATGCCTGCCTGCTACGCCGTACCTAGGTCGTAGGTTTGATCCATAGTACAAGCTTTGCTTAGTTTGGGCTAGATGGTGTTGTTGAAATGGTTGGAATGTCCGCCAATATTTAATTGCATTCATTTATGAAAGCTGTAAAAAAAATCGGTTGATAATAAGACAGCAACTAATTAATCTAATTTTTTTTTATAATTTTTATTTTATATTACAAGTATTTTTGTCTTTATATAGACAACAACTTCTTTCTACTAATATGATTGTTGTAAGACCTCAAAATCATTAACACGCAGATAGTTATAATAAAATTCTGTGCAATTGTAAATAAATAAATATATATATTTTTTTCTTTATAAACCAAATTTTTCATTCGTAATTTTAAATTATTTCCATGCTTTTAAATAAAATTACTATTTACAAAGCTTAGTTTCTGCCCAATGTCAGTAAAACATGATATTTTAAGGATAGACCAATCTGCACACTCATTCTACGGTTTTTATATAATACGAATGAGTCATAAGTATGAGTATACTTATTTAAATTCTCAATTAGTAGGTGTAAGTAACAATAGTAAGTGAAAACCACCCACAAGCTAAAGAAAAAACTTTTGTAAGGAGAGTCCACTACTGTAGCTTGCTGGCCTGCCCTTTAATTTAATTTTACTCAATAGTATTTTAGGAAATTATATCAGAGATCTCTTTTAAAGCGAATAAGTTCGCGTTTGACTCCCAACTCGCCTGTTGGCAAGTAATGATGGTTGGAGATGAAGCACGTAGATTAAGACACCTGACTTTGAAAAGACCCACGTTGTAACTCTTAGGCAGAAATTATGGTCTCCATGCTCTCAGGAACTAAAGAAGTGAGCAAATTTTGCAACTATTTGACTGTTCTGATTAAAATATGGCTCAAAATTATGTGAAAATTGCGGTAATAGATAGTAAGTTTTTGACATTCATATATTTATATAGAGGTTACACTAAACATAGTCACAGTAACTTAGAGGGACAGGATATTTCGTTAAATATATTTACAGTATGTTACCCATTTACTGTAAATATGTTTAAGAAAGTGTGAATTGAGCTGATAGAAGTGGTAATTGTAAATACATTTCGTTAGATTAAAAAGAAACTATTCATATTAAACAAATAAATCATATTCAGGATTAATCTACATAAGATTACCTATTGTTATGAATTTGAATATCTGAATTATCTGTTATGATTACTAAGATACACCAATTTAAAAAATTTGACAGAAAATTGCAGTTTCCGAAAACTACATTTTTTGGACTTACTGTATTTATCATATCGGGGGCAGAATAGCCCGGTACACAAACATTTGACTAATACCAAGCGTATGGAGAGTTTTAAAAATTGCATTTGGCTCCATACCAACTTTGTGTAATGCAATCACAGCGATTCGGTTCTCTTTATCACCCCACTCCATTTTAATATCGCAAAATATTGTACAATGTATTGGCGCCAAAATTAGAAAACCAATGAACAATCGTATAAAAATGACAGATTCCAAATTCAAATGTAATATCTTTCTTATTTTTAACTGTAACAGTATTTATGGCCAGACTAAGTATAGTCACTGTACGGACATTTATTTATTTATTACATTCATGCACTACCCTTACAGAATTATCCTATTGCGATAGTGCACTGTATAGTCAATATTCTATTCTACCATATTACTAACAATTCATAATAAAATTCTCTATCTTAAAAAATAAATACACAATTATATCACCAATGTCAAATTAAAATAAAATCAAACTATATAAATTAATTATTAATTATTATTACAATGATTATTATTAACGTCAAATTATGTACATTTGTTAATTTTTCCAATGTATTTCTATTTATTATTATAGCAGGCATCAAATGTTACCGCTCTTTTAAATCGATATTTAGCGCAACTCGATTTAGTGCATGCAACACCCGAACCAATGGCGAATTGGCCAACAAGTTGGTTCTAGCGCTGGGCACCGGGAACAGGCGCGGCTTGCGCCGGCGGCCCACGTATCCGTCCGGCACGCATGTCGCACAGGGCCATCAGCTCGAGCACGTGCGGGTGCGACAGAGCGCCTCGGAACACTCGCATCACTTAACACGCTAGCGCACAATCCCTTCTAACTTCTAATTTGTTGTATCCGACCATGCCCAGAACAAACAGGGTCGGATACATCAACGAAGATACCCCGTACAATCTCGAGTATAGGAATCTTGTGTATTTATTTTGTATGCGCTCTAACATCAGAGAACTTCGCTTCACTCGGAGCCCACACGGCGGAGCTATACTCTAACTGACTCCGGATGAGAGCGTCGTACAAAGCCGATATCGCTCTGATGTTTTTGAAGCCCTGAGCTCGACGCAACACAAAACCCAACCTCTTGTACGCTTTTTTACACACGAGCACTATGTGATGTCAGAACGTCAACTCGTTGTTTAAATTGACCCCCAGATCCTTAAGTGACATCACACGGCTTATTAACATTTCGCCGTCAACATTGTAGTCAAAGTGGAGAGGGTGTTTTGATCTACTGTACGAAATTATAGAGCGTTTCGAGACATTGAACTGCAATTTATGCATTTTACTCCACTCGACAACCCTGTCAACATCCTCTTGTAATCGCTGGCAGTTGTCCCTGTTTTAACTTTTAACCGAACAAAGCAGCTTGAGATCATCCGCGATTACGAATTAATTATATTTTTAACCGACTTAAAAAAGGGGGTTATCAATTAGACCTGTATGTATAAAATATTGACAGAATTGCACAGTTTTCAACCGACTTCATATATTATGTAAAGTGTAGTGCACGTTAGGTGACGTCACAGATGATGGCGCGTCGAAGGACGAATATGCTTCGTAATTTATAGTTTTGTTTATGTTACGTGTCTCACAAATACATTTTGCGTCTTTTGTATTTTTTGTCCGATTACCTATCTTTGACCGATAACGGGTCGTCCTATCGCCGCGCGCCGTGTACCGGCAGGGACTAGCGCAGAACTCTGCCAACGTAGGTAAATACTAACACGAAATTCTCATCGAAAATGAATAAATACCTAATGCAGTACATAATCGAGTTCTTTTTTTAATCGTTTCTTTTCTACATTTAATGTTGTTCTTTTGTACGACACCTAGTGAAGCTGGAATGCATTGATAAATTAGGTATACGATTTTATCAAAGGTGGAATGTCGGCTGGAGTCGGAGCGGTGAACAGAGCGTTGGTGGCGGCCAGCTCGCCTCGGAAGGGACCCGGGGCGGGCGACACGCGACCTGTCCCTCGGACAGGTGGCCCCTCGCTGCGTATCAACGCGTTTCTTATTACCGTTTACCGAACGAATCTCACATTCGCGGCAATCGTTCCATTCGTGCGAACGACATTATAACGGGCGATAAGTTATATCGCGCATATCGAGGATGAGATAGAAGGTATATAGTCGGGGGCGCGTCCCGTCTGGGTTGCGACGCGTGTCCGCGGCCGGCGGCCGGGGCGCGAGAAGGGCGCGCCGCAAGGGCGGCTCGGACGGCGCGCGCGGCGCGAGGTCGCCGACCCGCGCGCCCGCGGTCACTGACACGCGCGCCCGCCCTGCCTCGTCGTCACCTTGATGGCCCCGACCACCACCGACTGCCGCACGCGACACCGCTCCTCTCCACTCTACTCCACTCCACTCCACTACAAATGGAAACCTAAGCTCGCTTTCACCTGGCTCACATTACTTTTACGAATTAAGTTGCTTTTAAGCCTATAGTGGATGTTTATAAATAATATGACTTGTATTTTTAAGTAACCTATTTGTAATTATTTGAAAACTGTCTTATTTGTAATCAGGAATACAGGTTGCCTTGATACAGGCTCCGCCTAGTAAGGCAACCAACAGGCACTTATTTTTTGGCTATGTACGTTTTTCTGTAAATAAAAATATTTTCATATTTTCATATTTTTCAATTATATTTTGACTTAAAAAAAGGGGGTTATCAATTAGACCTGTATGTATATAATATTGTCAGAATTGCACAGTTTTCAACCGACTTCCAAAAAGGAGGAAGTTCTCAACTCGACTGTATTTTTTTTATTGTATGCATATTATGTTAGTCTATACCAGCTTTTAAACATGTGTGCTAAACATATTATTTCTCCCTTTTCAGTTAATTAGATTGTTTTGAAGTCGGTTTAATTTTATTAATTCATTTTTAATAATATTATACTCGTTTTGTTTGAAACTGAAACTGAAAATGAAAATATTTTTTATTTATTAAAAACGTACATAGCCAAAAAATAAGTGCCTGTTGGTTGCCTTACTAGGCGGAGCCTGTATCAAGGCAACCTGTATTCCTGATTACAAATAAGACAGTTTTCAAATAATTACAAATAGGTTACTTAAAAATACAAGTCATATTATTTATAAACATCCAGTAGAGACTTACAAGCAACTTAATAGTTAAAGAATAAGCATTTGTGTCCATTAAAATGATTTTAAAAATTATGTTTACATATTATATAATATTTAGTACCTGTATTGCATGATAGGGTAATTCCTAGACTGGCCATTTCATTAATAAATAAATAAAAACATGCTGTGCTTGCTATTGTATCTTTCTCAAAATGTTTTCTGTGTCATTGTATGATAGGGATTTCAACCATTTTAGTATTGTAAGTTTTGCCTCATTTGCTTTTTTATTCTTAATATCGCAGAACTTTGTGATTATATTGTAGATGTAAACGTTAATAAAGTCACCAAAGCGCTGAGCAAACCTTGTTTTGACGCTTGGGATTGGTATTTTGTATCTACGGCGGCTAGCAATTAAATCGTATTCAGGATCAGATAACACTGACTTATGCACCTTTAGCGCAGTTTTAAGAATGAAGAGTTGGCGCACAGTCAGTACTCCAGCCTCTTCATATACACTAGTTGTAGGATGCAAGTTTGGTTTTCGGAGCATTACCTTTAAAACGGACCTTTGCGCTCTTTCTACCTGTAACATGTAGGTTTTACCAGCACTACCCCAGCATGCGATACAGTATGTTAATAAAGACTGGCATAGCGCATAGTAGACCCCAGTCAAGGTTTGCACGCAGGCCACATCACGTAGATTTTTTACAATATTAATGACTTTACGAACTCGTGCCGATAAGTGGTCTATGTGAGTATTTCATAACTAATGTGCGGATTAATAAGTCACAGGAACAGGAAGTTCTAAAAACTGTATTCACAAAACTCACTAGGTAAGTTCGTTTAATTTTCAAACACACTTAACTAGTATTGCCTAATTTTTGCGTAACAAAGTATGTCAGATTTTTTTACATAGTGATAAACCTACCGAATTTCGTTCAAATCCGCCCAGTAGTTTGTATAGCGTCGTTGAAACGCTCATATATATAAATATTTTAAAAAAACATGTCTTGAGAACTACTGAACCGATTTTGATAAAACTTATTTACTTAATAATAATTAAAACGGCAGATAGCCAATTACATTAATTATAAAATATGTCAAGTCAATTAGATTAAAATTTAATAAATACAATACCAACTGTAAAAAAAAGACTAGGTTCGTTCATTGGTCTCACAATATGTCAAAAGACTAGGTTCGTTCATTGGTCTCACAATATGTCAAAAGACTAGGTTCGTTCATTGGTCTCACAATATGCAAAAGACTAATACAAATACAAATAGTTTATTACCAACCAAAAGATACAGAAAACCAGTACAAGTACTTCTTAATTTTATGAAAAATTGGTGACCAGGTTCACACAGAGATGTTCTTGTGAACCCTGCACTAGGTATGAAACCTGTATCGCAGGCGTCCACATGTACTGCTTTATCCAAAGAAAATAACAGAACGTGCAGTGAATTTTACAGGATATCTTAAAATTACGCAGTTGGTAACAAAAAACAAGAAACGAACATTGTACTTATACGAGTAGGATAATAAAATGCAAGTTGGGGTGTATGTGTGAGAGGGGGATATGTGTAAGAATGTGAATGTGTATGTGTGTGTGTTGTGGGAGTATGTGTGTGAGGGTGTATGTAAGGAGGGTATGATTACGTGCGTTTGTGCGTGAGATATAGTGTATGTATGAAGACCAATTTTTAGCAGCAGCTTTTTCCATTAGAGCAGTTGTGGATGTGGACGCATTATCAAGTAATTATGCGTAATAGTTTTTCAGTTTCATCATACGTCAGAGAAAGAAGATACCTGCGAAGTAATATTTTACATTCTCTTCGAGTTTTATTCCGGATGTTGCAATGTGCATTAACTTTATTATAGATAAAAGGAAACCTAAATATTGGACTCGAACTAGGTTCGTTCATTGGTCTCACAATATGTCAAAAGACTAGGTTCGTTCATTGGTCTCACAATATGTCAAAAAGCCGCCATTAAATCCGAGCAATCGTCTCCGAACACATCGCATCTTTAATACTTTATTTAAAAATACTTTATTTAATAAAAAAACAGCCAAGTGCGAGTCGGACTCTAGCATGAAGGGTTCTGTACTTTAATATTATAAAGAGGAAAGATTTGTATTTTTGAATGTTTGACAAGAAATTACTCAAAAACTACTAGACCGATTTCAAAAATTCTTTCACCATTAGAATGCTACATTATTCCTGAGTAAAATAGGCTATATTTAGTATTAGAAAAAATAGGGGTCCTTACTAAAACTTCAATAATGTAACCCAAGGTGTAAAAAAAATAACCATAAAATGTCTTTCATCGCATGCGCTGCGCAAACTATTGATGATAGAACCAAAAAATGTTCTACAATATTAAATAACATACCGATATCTACAAAAAACGTCGGAATAGCATATGTCCAACTATTGTTATTATGCCATTATGCTACTTTTTTACATTTAAAAAGTTGATAGAAATGCCGACCAAAATCAGACCTTGTTATTTGTTATCCATGCCTCGGTATTAATTCTTATCCAAATTAATTGTTTCATATTCAAGACTTTTTCAATACCTGTAGATTACTTTTCGATTTATTCAAATCGGACATTCCATTTTAAAGATATTGCGAATTTAATAATGTCTATCTAAACAAAATAATAATAGAAAAATAAACGCCGCCGCGCCGCCGCGCCGCCGCGCCGCCGCGCGCAGCGAGTAACGTTACGAATAATACCTACTGATATTTGAGCAATATTTAACATATTTTATCAACTTCTCGCTGACACGTAATGATGCTTGCGGAAAGAAGACAGAGGGTAGCACTATATTTTACCTGCCGTCGATTTAAGGGTGGGGGAGGGGGAGGGGGGATATGTAGATACCCCTCTGAGATATGAATTTTTAAATTATTTTATTTTATTTAAGCTTTCTATTAAAAAAAAAACAGTCCCCAACTCAGCGGCAGGTAAAGTACAGTTGAGCCAGACAGAGAATTTGAGACGTTGATCAAAGTTAAGTAACGTTTTTCGTTAAAGCCGTAAACTTCTTACATCGCGTGCACTGCGAAAAGTATGGGTAATAGTACAAAATAATGTGCAAAAATATTAAAAACATGTCAATATCTACAAAAAAAATGCAAAAGGATTTAGGAAGCTTGAAAAGTAAAACCTTACTCCTCATTCAATATGTATAGGGAGGAAATAGAGTTACTTCAACGCTTGAGCGCCTTGTTTAATTATTAACCGACTGAACATGACATGAACATGAATGTATCCTAATCCTTACTAATATTACAAGTAAACGAAATAGCTATAATAATATAGTATGTATGTATGTATATTTCTTTGGCACGCCCTAGAGCCTAAACGGCTTGGCCGATTTTGATGTGAGTGGTAGAGTGATAGATTCGTCTTAGTCATGAGAGTGACACTGGGTACATCAAAATTAAAAAAAAAAAACAAAATTAAGTATTTTTGGCGGCAAAAAGTAATCTCAAAAAAAAAGTTTTCAAAATACATCGAGTGTGGTATCAAAATAAAGAATTTTTAACAGTGATTACGAATATATATATAACTTATATGTTTTATTGCACTTCACACTTATAAAATAAATGCGAAGTTTGTGTCAGTTTGTTACTTCTTCGAGGTAAAACGGCTTGACGGGTTTGGCTGAAATTTGGCACACAGGTAGTTTATAATCTGGATTTACACATAAGATACTTTTTATCCCGGGATTCCCGCGGGAACGGGTAAAACAGGATTAAACCTATTTCCTACCTCAAAAAAATCACCGACAACTGTTTCATTATAATTGTGTCTTAAGGTAAGGAGACGGGAGAAGGGAGGGAGAGGTAGGGGAGGGGTGTTTTGAGTGTATGTATGTATGTATATCTGTATGTTTCTATATGATCGCCTAAAGCCTAAAGGGCTTGACCGATTTTGATGTGAGAGAGGTGTCGTTAGATTCGTTTTCACTTGGTGAGTGTCATAGGCTATATTTTTTGTAATAAAAATCATATATCTCTCACAAATATAAAAAACGCGTGTTTTTTGTAACTTCCAACGAGCTTTTTCGTAATAAACAAGTGATTTTACTAGATATAATTTATTTGGATAAGGATTAATACAAAGGTATGGATAACATGGTCTGATTTTGGTCGGCATTTCTATCAACATTTAAAATGTAAAAAATTGTTATAGTGACATAATAACAATAGTTGGACATAAGGTGTCGCGACGTTTTTTGTAGATATTGATATGTTCTTTAATATTGTATATTTTTCTGCTATCATCAATAGTTTGCGCAGCGCATTCGATAAAAGCCATTTTATTCCTAATTTTATTACACCTTGGGTTACATTATTGAAGTTTTAGTAAAGATCCCTATTTTTTTCTAGTAATAATAATATAGCATATGTTACTTAGGGATAATGATGCATTCTAATGATGAAAAATATTTTTTTAAATCGGTTCAGTAGTTTTTGAGTTTATTTGTTGCAAGCAACCAAAAATACAATTTCCTCTTTATAATATTAGTGTAAATTTGAAAAGACTCAGGTCTTCTGTCTGTGCCTATAGTGTGGGGTATCGTTGGATTGCATAGGTAATCAAGAAACATTGGGGGTGTACGAAAACCATTTTACAAATTAGAGATCTGTTTGCGAAATAGTAAGCTTTGTTGATATTTTTTGTAAAAGTCATATTTTTTATTTAAAAAAATTAAATTAAAAAGAAAAGTCACAGATATAGGGAAAACTCTTAAAAATATCGCTTCAAAGCTTAATATTTCTCAAAGGTATGTACGTGTGTGCGTAATGTGTTCCCGGCGTGTAGAGAGCGGTGAGGGTCGGTGTTGTGGGTCGCTGCGAGCGCGCGCCAGGAGCGGCGAGCAGCGAGCGGAGCGCGCGTGCGCGGGAGACTGCACCGGCGACAAGACGGACAGCGCGCGGCAGCCGGGGCCCGCGTCGCGCGCCTCGGGCCGGACGCCTGTTCCGCCGAGGCGACGCTGGGTCCCTCCCTCCACCCTGCGCCACCACGAGGTGTCCGACGGAGATGCCAAGCACGACATCATATTCCGCAAGGTGTGTGTCGGTGTGCGTCTAAAATGATTCCCCTCTGTGCCGGTCGCAGCCCCGCTCACCTCTCCGCTCGCGCGTGTTGCAGGTGCGCGGTATACTCAACAAGCTCACTCCGGAGAAGTTCCAAAAGCTGAGCGATGATCTGCTCGGGCTGGAACTGGACTCTGACAAGGTGCTGAAGGGCGTGATCCTGCTCATCTTCGAGAAGGCGCTCGACGAGCCCAAGTACTCGTCGATGTACGCGCAGCTGTGCAAGCGTCTCTCGGAGGAGGCGCCCAACCTGGAGCCCGCCGGGCAGCCATGCACGTTCAAGCTGCTGCTGCTGAACAAGTGCCGCACCGAGTTCGAGAACCGCGCGCAGGCGTTCGCCGCGTACGAGGACCGCGCCGGCGCGCTGCCGCCCGAGGACGAGGAGAAGCGACACCTGGCCAAGTGCAAGATGCTGGGCAACATCAAGTTCATCGGCGAGCTGGGCAAGCTGGAGATCCTGGCCGAGTCGATCTTGCACCGCTGCATACAGAACTTGCTCGCGCGGCGCGCCGCCGCCGACCACCACGAGGATCTCGAGTGTCTCGCGCAGCTGGTGCGCACCTGCGGCCGCGTGCTCGACTCGGAGCGCGGCCGCCGGCTCATGGACCAGTACTTCGCGCGCATCGAGACGCTGAGCGCGTCGCGCGACCTCGCGCCGCGCATCCGCTTCATGCTGCGAGACGTCGTGGAGCTGCGCCGCGGCGGCTGGACGCCGCGCGCCGCGCAGGGCCACGAGGGGCCCGTACCCATCCATCAGCTGCGCGACGACGACGAGCCGCCGCGGCGTGAGCGCGACCGTGACCGCGACCGCGACCGCGACTCGCTGTTCCGCGGCGGGCTGCGTGCGCGCCCGCTCGACGACGTGCTGGCTGGCCTCAGTCTGCAGCCGGCGGCGCCCGGCGTGCCCAACCTGGTGCAGCCCGACAAACTCTTCGGCAACGGGTTCGTGCCGCGCGACAACTTCCGGGGCCGCTCCGCGCCCGCGTACTTCCCGCGCCAAGGCAACAACAACCACTACGGCAAGCACTCGCAGCCGGCCACAGGCTCCAAGGTACCGCGCCCGCGCCCCGTGCCCCCTGGGCCGCCTCCCCCGCCCCCTGACCCTCTGACCCTCCGCCCTCTGTCTGCAGGAGGCGGGCTCGCGCGCCAGCAAGACGCGCGTGCTGCCGGCCGGCACCCTCCAGGACGTGCAGATGCGGCCAGCGGCCAACTCGCTCATGTTCACCGCCAACAGACTCTCCAAGCCGCAGCTGCAGCCGCAGCTCGCGCCCGTGCAGCAGAGTGAGTGTCGCTCCCTCCCCTGCCCGCTGCCCCCGCCTCCACTCCGCACTCATGCTCCTCGTCTCTGTCCGCAGACGTGCTGACGCCGGCGTTCGCGAGCGCGCCGCCGCCGCCGAAGGAACCGGCGATAGCGATCAAACCCGCGCCAGATAAAAAGGACAAACCGAAGAAGGACAAGGTGAGTCGGTCGCGTCCGTGCGCGTGCGCCCGAGAGGGTTCTAGATATGGCCACTCACTTATTCTATTTTAATTTATTTGGACTACCAAACAGCTTTTTACGCAATATAATAGAAAAAAAAAAACAATTGGGCACAATCAAGCTAAACTTAGGTTATCAGCAATAAAAATATACATATATGTTACTGTAAAAGCCCGAATATTGGTAAGTCTTAGGTTTTACCAGTAAATCTTAGGGTTTACCAACACGAGTCGGTAAATGTAAGAATATGTAAAAAAGAAACGATTTTATCGGGCTTTTACCATTAGAATTTAGTACATGCTAGGTTTTACCAGTGACGGTTGGTGAATGTTGGTTTTGGAAATAAAGCAATGCATACTTAATCATTTATTTCAATGAGTAATTATTGATCATTTGTACTACTAATCAGTCAAGTAATTACAGTCAAGTCTTTTGGTATTTTTATTGATTCATCATCATCATCTCAGCCATACAAAGTCCACTGCTGGACATAGGCCTCCGCTCAGAAATGCGTCCTGAGCGTAAAATATACATAATATATAGTTAAATCACATACCTACTAAATAGAACAAACCCGAACAATGTGAATGTATATAATAATAATATGAAATTGCAACATACTTTTTGTGAGAACAAAGCTATCTGAATCTGGGGGCACGGCCGTGCCCCCGCCATGTGAGTGAGCGGTTACGGCCGGGACTATCTTTTCTCGAAGAGATTCGACCATATCAGGGATCTTGGTGTCATCCTTGACTCTAAACTTAACTATCAATCTCTGCAACGTACTGACCATATCAGGGATCTTGGTGTCATCCTTGACTCTAAACTTAACTATCAATCTCTGCAACGTACTGACCATATCAGGGATCTTGGTGTCATCCTTGACTCTAAACTTAACTATCAATCTCTGCAACGTACTGACCATATCAGGGATCTTGGTGTCATCCTTGACTCTAAACTTAACTATCAATCTCTGCAACGTACTGACCATATCAGGGATCTTGGTGTCATCCTTGACTCTAAACTTAACTATCAATCTCTGCAACGTACTGACCATATCAGGGATCTTGGTGTCATCCTTGACTCTAAACTTAACTATCAATCTCTGCAACGTACTGACCATATCAGGGATCTTGGTGTCATCCTTGACTCTAAACTTAACTATCAATCTCTGCAACATACTGACCATATCAGGGATCTTGGTGTCATCCTTGACTCTAAACTTTTTTTGACAGGCACGTTGAAACCATTATTACTAAAGCCATGAAGTCACATGTTTTTCACACTATAAGTTTTCCTAAAAATATAAAATAAAATAAAAATAAAATAAACGTAAGCGACTACGTCACCATCGTAACACTAAGGAATTCTAAAAATGAAGTTAGTATGTGTCGTCGTCAGGGCGTGAACAAGGAGGAGGCGTGCCGGCTGGCGCTCGCCGCCGTGGAGGCGGTGGAGGTGCTCTACCCGGGCGGCGGGGAGGCCGGGGGCGCGGAGGGCGCCGGCGAGGAGGAGGCGCCGCCGCCCGACGCGGAGCCGCTGCGGCGGCTGGTCGAGCTGCAGCTGCCCGACAAGGTGGTGCGCCGCTGCATCGCCGGCGTCCTGGAGCGCGCGCTGCAGGAGGACACGGAGGGCGAGGCGAGCCTGTGGGCCGCGTGCTGCGTGGTGCGCGCCGTGAAGCGCGCGCCGCAGCACGAGGCTGCGCGCGCGCTTCTCGCGCGACACCCGCACCCGCGGTTGCCGCGCTTGCTCGCGCACATGGTGCGCGCGCGCCTCGTGCTGCTCGCCGAGGTGGGCGGGTGGTGCGAGGGGGGCCACCACCACCCGCTGCTGCTGGAGGTGGTGCAGGCGCTGCACGCCGGCACCGGCACGGAGCGCACGCGGCGCGCGCTCGACGACGCCAAGATAGACCTGGCGGCGTACGCGGCGGAGCACGGCGGAGAGGGCGGCGCGGACGCGCCCCACGAGACCGAGGGTGGCGCGCGCGCGCTCGCGGCGCTGGAGGCGCGCGGCCTGGCGCCGCTCGTGCCGCAACTGGGCGTGCAGGCTGCGCTCGCGCGCCAGCTGGCCGGCGAGCCGGCGCCCGCCGCACTCTACCGGTGGATCAAGGCGCACGTGGAGGCCGCCGTGCGTGGCTCCGCACCCTTCGTCTCGGCGCTGGTGGGCCTGGTGGCGGGTCACGTGACGCGCGCCGCCGGCACGCACGCGCCCGCGCCGGACAAGCCCGCACTCGACCACGAGAAGGCGCTGCTCGAGTCGTATGCGCCGCTGCTGACAGCGCTGCTGCACCAGCGGCCCGACCTGCAGCTGGCCGCCGTCTATGCGGCGCAACTGCACGCGCACCACCACCGATACCCCAAGGGTACGTACCGCGTCCATCTTAAAGGACCACCTACCGAGCGTTTGACCACATCGACCACTATATCCTTCTCGACAAGCTTTTTGCAGTCTGCATTCGAAGCAATCTCCTCAGATGGTTCACCTCTTATGTCCGAAGTCGGTTTCAGAGTGTAGCACTGAACGGGTTCTGTCGGCTCCGTCACCTGCACCCCGGTGCAGTTCCCTAGGGATCGATCCTCGGCTCTCTCTCGTTTATTATCTTCATAAATTATATTTATTAGCGTTTCAAACATTCCCATTGTGGCTGTCCTGCTCGCAGACGATATGAACATATTCAAGGTTGAACATCATTTCGACAAACATATAGAACATATATCGTAACGCTCGACCCTATCCATACAGTAGGTACGAGTATAGTGTGGAGCGTGCGTGTGTATGTGTGATGTGTGTGTGCAGGCATGTTGCTGCGCTGGTTCATGTACCTGTACAACCTGGAGGTGTGCGAGGAGGAGGCGTTCCTGCGCTGGCGCGAGGACGTCACCGACGCGTACCCCGGCAAGGGGGAGGCGCTCTTCCAGGTGAGCGAGCACACACACGCAGACACGCCGTACCGTGCACCGTGCACCGTGCACCGTGCACCGTGCACCGCGCACGACGCTACGCGCGGTGACTGCTGCTACCTAATCACCACATTCAACATCTCGCTCTTGTCACACACTCACTACTCCTGGATAACCTAATTGTAAGCTTAACGTCGAAGACACCACTCACTAAACATTTCAAAAACTGTCAAATCACTGAATCTCTTCATCATCAGTAATCAATCATCAAGCAGCGTTGAAACGTATGCCAAATTTCCTAAGTGTATGTATATTTGTCTACGCATATAAAGTTTTCTAAGATTTTCGCGATTATAAAAATAAAAGCTACGGCAAACCTAGAAACTTGGATATTTTTCCTGTCATTTTGTAATGAAAACCGAAGTACTGAACCGATTTTGATATAATTTATTACCTCTGACCTACAAAATCAATGCATAATAGGCGGAGTAATCGGTGAACAGAACAAACACAAAAAATATACAGACGAATTGATAACCTTCTTCTTTCTGGTCGGTTAACAATTTTTATTGACTTCAAAACTATTGAAACATCTGAAAAGGAGAAATAACAATAAAAATAATAAATACATAATAAAAATATATATTTTATTATACAAGATAGATCTACAATTGACCACCAACTCGCCTGATGTTAAGAGACGGTGTGGTGTGGAAATACCGATAGTTATATTTAAATAATTTAAAGTACCGGAACGTCCTATAATGGCTACACAGACAATGATTAATTTTGTTGGTAAATTGATATGCTGCGATGTTTACATATATATAACATAATATACTAACGATAATGTCAATATTTGACAAACTTGTTACATCTTTCTATTATTTTGTATTCTCGACAATGTTTACAATACTAAGCGCATTTAAAATATTGGTAACAGGTTTCAGGGTGCCCAAAAAACAGGCTTTGCCTAGTTTGGGGCCCGATGTCAATGAACAAAGGTACCAAACTGTATTTAAACATTAGTTAAGTAAAATATTAGTAATAAGGTTATTCAAGTAATAAACAATTTATTATTATTATTATCTCATTTATTTATTTATAATCTTAATTTTAAATTTTTTACAACATAAATATAAACTTATAAAAAAGAAACATAAATATTGTAAAAAACTTAAAACTAGGGTGCCGCCGGCAGCGGGGCGGGGCTCAAGCTGCCGGTGGTAGGGGCTACAGAGAGAGGAACCTCCTGACAATACGTGCCGTGTCCAGGATGACTGCCTTCTGTATCTGACCCTTGACCCAACCATCGAGCGAGAGCCTCTTGAGATGTTGGTCGAGGCTCTTCGCTATGACACCGTTCACCGAAACGACTATCGGGACAATGATCGTCGAGTCAACATCCCACATGGCGGTTATCTCGTGAGCCAAGTCAAGGTACTTGCTGAGCTTGTCCTTCTCGGCCTTCACAAGATTCTCATCATGTGGGATGGTGATGTCGACGAGCACTGCCCGACGCTGAGACCGATCTACGATCACGATATCAGGCTTATTGGCAACAATAGTCCTGTCCGTGATTATAGAACGATCCCAGTAGAGCAATGCACGGCTATTTTCGAGAACTGGCGCTGGTGCGTACTGATAGTACGGCACCTCTGACTCGACAAGCCCGTATTGAAGAACAAGTTGCTGGTGGATGATTCTGGCTACTTGGTTATGTCTGTGCAAATACTCGCCGTTGGCAAGATGTGAACAACCGGAAATAATATGTCGGAGAGACTCTCCGGGACGGTGGCATGCCCGACAGATGTCGACCGTACCGTCCTTCATGATATATTTCCGATAGTTGTTCGTCTTGATAACTTCATCTGCAATTGCACAGGCAAACCCTTCAGTTTCCCCAAAGAGGTCACCGAAGCGGAGCCAGTTCACCGACGCAGGAAGGTCTACATCGGGTCCTGATAACACCCTGTAGAACCGCCCGTGCAACTCCTTGCCCTTCCATATGTTCTTGCGGTCTTCGATGCTGAGCACCGTTGGTTTGCGCCAGTTTTCTTTTGCCAAGGAGAGAGGCGTCAGGCCCTTATCAACCGCCACTACATCACAATGCATACCACACTCGTTGTTTCGGAAATAGTCCCTGAGATTGCACACCTCACGGTTGTGAAGGTTCTTAGCATTTAAAAAGCCACGACCCCCCCACTTCCGCGGGGGGAAAGACACTTATTATTATTATTATTAGACTTTTAAATACGCAATTCGTTTTCTTGTCTACATTTTTTCAGTTATTTTGTTATAAAAACCATAGATTTTGATAACATTTATATCATTCTGAGGTTTTAACCTCAGAGGTAGCCACCAAATAAAAAAACAAACACCTACCAAACAAAAAAAGAATCATCAAAAACAGTTCCTAATTGGCAGAGTAATCGCTGAACAAGCATACAAAAAGAAAACATCGGGTTGCACTCCGGGAGCGCTGGCAGAAGTGAAAATAAAAAATAAAATACCAAAAGCGCCATCTAGTACGTTGGTCTGGAACTAGACTATACAGCGCCATCTAATATGTTGGTATGGAACTAACACACACTCGCGCAAGCGTCCTGCGCCGTCTTAGGACTACGAATACGAATAGGAATTTTCGATCAGTACCCCTAGTACAAGTTTTTAAGAAGAAACGCGGCGATGAAAATTTTCGTACACCTCCATACATTTTTTTAAAGCGCCCTCTACGGATACGAAGAGAAACTCGAGTTGGCAGTATGAGATTTCCCTCTAGGACTTCAAACGAATAGTAATGCGTTTTGTAGTTTTATGAGTGAACTTTTGAGCATTTTGGCAGTATGAGTTGACAATTTGACAATATCGTAAACGTAAACTTTGAACTTTTACGGAGACTTCATAGTTTTGCTACTCACGGAAAAAAAATCATTGAGAGAATCTAGTTTTGATCGTATTTTGAATTTGTGTCCAAGAATTGGCTTATTTAAGTCTCCATTTCTACAATGAGTGAAAAGAAATTTATTTATCAACATAAAAATTATTATTTATTGTACTTCGTTAGAAATTTGTATTTGCCCACTCGCTCTGGCACACACTGTCCCTGTCGACAGGGTACGATAAATTGGGTAGTTTAATAGGCCTAAATATAATAGTTAGCCCTAGAAATGGAACTTTATGAGCTATTGGTAAAATGAAAAATATTTTAATGGACTTCAAGAAACTTATCTTAAAACAAGTTATATTCAATAAGTAATTGTGTTAAAAAATACATTTGAAGTAAACTTAAGTTTCCATAAAATCCTCAATTACCTCAAATAGATTCGGGCTAATTATCATTTTTAGTAATTCTTAGCTTTCACAAAATTATAAGGGCTACGTAAAAAGCCGCGAAAGCAATGACATATGAAAGTACACAAATAACCGCGCGAGTCCGAACCCCGTGAGGGGCAAAATGAAGAAGTACACAAATTCCTCTATACCAAAATTAAAACGATAAACTCGACAAATGTGCATGCGTGATGCCAACATCAAGCAAAATAAATAAATAATTAAAACATAAAATGTCAGAAAATGGCGGTCTATTAGCTATTTCATTTTTCATCATAGAGTGTAAAAGAGAGAAACGGAGTTCGTTCGTTCTTGTTCATTACGTGAGCTCGATGAAACTGTTCCTCTACACTTATTCCAAAACGCGGCACTCATACTGCCAAATATCGACAAGACTAACCGTTTCGCGTTTTTACGAACAACGACGCGTTTTCAAAACTATCAAAACTCTTGTACTAAGCCTACCACGTGACACCTGACGCGAGTTAATATTTTTTTACCCATCGCAAAAATGCCCAACGCCGCTAAAGAAGTTTTCACTTCAAAAAACATACAGTTGTATAGAGAACCTCCTTTTTGGAAGTTGGTTAAAAATATTATATTAAAACTGGGCATCTTCCTACAAGGTCTGTACGAATCCCAGCTTTTTTTTTTTTGAAGTTGGTACCTGTCTAAGACTTAAAGTTGGAGATACTGACCTGAAGACGCACCGACCTAATAAAATTGTTGGGATACGTACTGACCTACTCATGTAGGTAGACGCCCAGTTTTGATAAATAAAATCTACATTATGTAACAGCTAATTGTTATTTCTCCTTTTTCAGATCATAGAATAGTTTTGAACTCGATTTAACTTTTTTAAATAAAAAAAAAAACAGGCTATTGGGTCAAAAAATTAAAGGTTTTATTGTTATTTTTTAAAAGCAAAAACGTTTTTTTAAATGACTTTTAGTATTTGTAGATTTATAACAAAACACATACAGTGAAAATGTCAACTTCGTAAATAGTTAATAGTTCAACCTATTACGGTTAGTTCAAAAGATACAGCCGTTTCAGTGTAGTGTATAGCAGTGTAGTGATGAGCCGCGTGTGTGTGTGTGTGTTGCAGGTGAACACGTGGCTGACGTGGCTGCAGCAGCAGGAGTCGGAGGACGAGGAGGGGGAGGACTAGCGCCGCCGCGCCGCCCGCCCCGCCCCGCCACTTCCCGCCACGTCCCGCACCGCTTACGTTCCGCGCTCATCTCGTGTGTTGTATGGTTAAGCCGAATAGTCGATATACGTTCGTTCGTTACAGACGCGGCTGCGCGTCGGCCCTCGCTCGTTAAATAGGAACAATTTTAGGTTACTTTGTGAACGAATATTAGTATCTCGAGATAATTTTTTGTAGGCCTTTTACTCGATTTTGATACTTTTACAAATGTATACAATGTATAGTGTTCGTTTGGACGAATGATTGCACCCCGATCTGCCCTTCTCCCCGCAGTGAGCGTGTTTTAGTTAAAATTGTAAAAAATATATAAAAAATAATTATATATATATGAGGAACTTAAATCAATTTTTATTGCATATTGAATATCATGATGTTTTATTTTCAAAGCTAAATGGATTTAGTGATTAACTGTAAGAATGCTTAAATTTCATTGTATTATCAAGTTTTAGAATTTTGTAACGAGATAGATATAAAATAACAAAAATAATAATGATTCAGTAACAGTACCCTTGGGGCGTAACTAATGTATGTGGAGTGAGTCTTCAGTGAGAGGACGCTGCAGACGCAGCTTAGAAATAAATTGATCAATAATGTATTCACATTGAGAAATAAACTTCAGTGTAACTTATTACAAATAATCCTTTTCATTTGTGAAACCTCATGTTCCTCATCATCGAGCGCTATACACTGCCACGCCAGGTTTTCAACTGATGCAGTCCATTGCTTTGGATGCCACTGTACTGTTTATTTTAACAGGCATGGTGAGTTGCTCAGCTTGCTGACGTGCGTCTTGTTGCTCACTTATTTCAACACAAAACTTACATTTTACTTAAAACAAGTTAGTGTTCCACGTGCAACAAGCAAAATTTGTTCAATGTGAGACTTTTTGCTACTTTCTAGGGTTCCGTAACTCAAAAAAAAAACGGAACCCTTATAGGATCACTTTGTTATCCGTCTGTCTGTCTCTCCGTCCGTCCGGGTGTCAAGACCTGTATCTCGGGAACGCGTGGAGGTATCTATTTGTAATTAAAACCATATACGCAGATCCATAGTTTCTTCTCAGTTTTTATAAAAAGGTCAGCCGAATATGTCGCAAAAACGCATATGTCGACACTCGCAAGGGAATTAAAA